>ML677374.1:14513420-14708125 GCA_007922305.1 Dermatemys mawii
CCACAGCCCAGGATCTGCAGCCCCCAGGTCCCCCCTCCCCTCACGCCCCTTCCCCGTGAGGTGCAGCGGCTGCGCCCCGGCCCCGTCTCTCGGCGCAGTCCGGCGGCCCCGGAGCATGGAGAACGCGCACAGCGCGCCGGCGGCCGCGGTGCTGCAGCGCTTCGGGGTGCGGGAGAGCTGCGGGCTGAGCCCCGAGCAGGTCCGCCGGAGCCGGGACAAGTACGGAGCCAACGGTGAGTCCGCAGACCCGTGTGTCTGGGGGGAAGTAGCGGGCTTGGGGGTATTTGTAGTGTGGGGATACAGGGGGGAGGAGGTGAGGGTATCTGGGGGGGAAAGTGGGTTTGGGGGTATCTGGGGGAAGCGGGTTTGGGGGTTTCTGAGGGGGGGAGGGAGCAGGTTTGGGGGTCTCTGAGGGGGCGGGTTTGGGGGTTTCTGAGGGGAAGTGGAGCAGTATATGTGGGGGAAAGGGAGAGGCAGTAGGCAGTAAGTTTGGGGAGTATCTGGGGGGATACAGGGGTAAGAGGTGAAGGCATGGAGTATGTGGGGGTTACCGATGGGGATGGTGTGTACGGTGGGAAAGGTGTTTATTAGATGTGGAAGGGGACCTGATTTAACAGGCAGAGGTGCTATGACCTGTGTGTGTAGGATAATGGGCAGCAGGGTGAGGGATATGTGGATTAGGAGATTTGGAGAGGAGTGTTGGGTGTGGGTGAAAGGATATGGGATGTTACCTTTGTCTTGAAGAGAAGTTTATGAAGAACTGAGGTAATTTATGGTGGAAGGCCAGCTGTATAATTAGGCTAATAGGAGAATGGGCAGGATACCTGTGTGGTTAGATTAGGATAGGCTGGGAATTGGTTATTCACTAAACATTGATTAAGGAGAGAGCTTTTTGGTTTTGTAAAAATATTGCCTATGGAAACATTAAATAAAATGAACACACCTTGATCAGCAGAGGAAGGACTGGGAAAGCAGGTTACCTGTGGGACAAGGGGGGAAAGAGTCTTGCTTAGGAGATGGGGCAGGATTGGTTGCTCTGTTGAGCATTAGGGTGAGGAGAGTGTAATCCACCCAAATCAATATTTGTTTAATTTAGGAGGCTCCCTAGAAGATTAGCTCCTCCCTAAACAGTATTTGCATGTTGGTTGCTTTTCACATAGCTCTTGGTGAAGTTGCAATGGATGATGGAGAGACTCTCGTGGTGGGGATATGGCAAGTGGGACATGGATGGGCTATATTGTAAACCACACTGAATTTGAGAGAGAGTTTTTGAACATCTGGGACATTTATGTTTCTGTCAAAAAAGAGGAAAAAAAACACTTAGGAAAAAAAAATGTTAGTGAACACAAACAAGGGAGTTCTGCTCTGATAGATTCACACCTCGGGAAGCCCACTCTTGCTGCTTTTGGAGTTGATTTGGGCTGGGAGGAAAAAGCCATTTCTCACTGACATCTCATGATAAAAATCTTCAGATTGGTTGAATTATAAATATAGGGTAGAGTAGTACATGTGTAGGTCCATTGTCTCTGATAGAGATAACCCATTGTATGCCAGCTGAGGATCTTCTGTGTGGTGGAAGAACTTAGTCCACATTTACTCTTGATGTAATTGTATTGATTTCAGTGGAGTTATATTAGGAGTGAATTTGGCCTACCAGTTTTAAGGGCCTTATTCTAGTTCCTTCAATACAACGGGAGTTCAAGGACACCAGTAGATCTGACTTGGTTCTTGTTGCTTCTAAGTTCTAGACAGGGGTACTGGAACAATTTTTGTAGCAGGTGTGCTGCTGATGGCAACCATGTGTCTGGTGTTTGTTGTTACAGTTTCAAGCCAAGGGTTGTGGTGGCATCCCTACCACCTCTCTTTCTAGCACCACTGATTCTAGCACCCTTTAATCTGATCTTCATGTTTCTAGTTCAGTCCAAATAAATTCTGGTAGGTTTTGCCCCGTTGCATCTCTATTCCCTTAAAAAAAAGTAGGTATGGAAAATATGCAAATCCTTACAGCTATGTTTACAAAATGTTATCTGTGTCACTGGTAAAATTGCTATCCAGTTTTGCAGGTATCTGTTTAATTGTCAGTCAGAGCTTGAGTTGTTTGGCAATTTGCTTTCCTTCAATTAAATCAAATCCTGAAGTCCTTGCTGCTCAATAATCTGCAAAAATCTCATTGCAATCAATGAATCTGAGGATTTGTCTCTGTCTCTGTTAGAGTTGTGGGGAGAATGGTTGGGGGGACCATACCATTTATGTTACCATTTATATAAAGGGGAATTACCACCGATTTCAGGAGCATCCTTGGTTACTGAGTGCGGAATAGCACTTGAAGCTCTCTTCGTTCCACAGGTAATAAGGTACTCCACTGGCTCTGAATCTAGATACTTTGTCTTCCTATTTTCATGGAAACTCATCTTATCTCCTTGAAAATCTGACAAGTAATTGGAAGTAATTGCTGCTTACCATGTATTGCCAAACCGTTCTGTGCATTCACGTGGACGCATGAGGGGATATATTAAAATTGCCTTCAGTACTGAGTGAAAAAAATACCCAGGTTCTATGACAGTTTTGCCCTCTTGTGCTACCGATTTGGTAAGAGGGGCCAGACCCAAAGTTCACTGATGTTAACAAGAGTCTACTTAGTTAAATAAATATGACTTCGGTTCAGGCACTAGACTAGTGGTTCTCAAACTTCATTGCACTGTGACCCTTTATGACAACAAAAATCACTACATAACCCTGGGTGGAAGGAGGACCGAAGACCAAGCCTGCCCAAGCCCCGACGCCCAGAGTGGTGGGGGGCTAAAGCTGCCCAAGGACTTCTGCCCTGGGTGGGGGGCATGCAACCTTAGCTCAGGGGTGGGCAAACCTCTTGGCCTGAGGGCCACATCAGGGTTCCAGAACTGTATATGGAGGGCTAGGTAGGGAAGGCTGTGCCTCCTCAAACAGCCTGGCCCTACCCCCTATCAGGCCCCTGACCCCTAACTGCCCCCCTCAGAACTCCCAACCCATCCAACCCCTCCTGCTTCTTGTTCCCTGACTGCCCCCTCCAGAGACCCCCACTCCTGAGCAACCTCCAAGGACTCCATCCCTTATCTAAACCCCCTGCTCTTTGTCCCCTGACTACTTCGACTCCTACCCCCCTGCCCCTTAAAGACCCCTGGGACTTCCATGCCCTATATAAACTCCCCCTTCATTCCCCGTCCCCTGACCCCCCTCCGAATCTCTACCCCCTCTCCCTGCTGACCGCCCCCTGCCCCTTATCCAAGCCCCCAACCTCTTTACCACACTGTGACACTGTGTAGCGTGTCTGGCTCTGTGTGGCCCGCGGGACTAGACACGATGCCCTGTAAGAATGCAGAGTTCACAGCACTGCCGAAGCCGCTGGCAGGAGCTATGGGCCAGAGAGCTGTCCGTGTGGCGCACTGAGGCTGCGGGGGAGAGGCGACAGTGGGGAATGGGCCATGGGGAACTTCCCCAGCTGGGAGCTCAGGTGCTGGGCAGGAGGGGCCTGTAGGCCAGACGTGGCCCGCGGGCTGTAGTTTGCCCACCCCGTCTTAGCCCCACTGCCAGCATGTCTAACACCAGCCTTGGCAACCTCAGTAGAATGTGGTCGTGACTCACTTTGGGGTCCCGACGCACAGTTTGAAAACCCCTGCACTAGAGCATTACAAGTGCCCAGAGGCACTGTGCTTTCAAAAGCAAAAGAGGCTGATGCAGAGCAATATTTATAAGCTAAGAGAGCAGGCAGATTATTAAGTGGTCACTGGATTTCATTAATTCTATCAAGCAATAGCTAGGTGGTAATGCCCTTTAGATAGGTGACCTACCTTGATTGTGTTTCTGTCAGAAGCAGAAGGCTGTGAGCACAGTTTGACACCCAATTCATTTTCAGCTCCTTAGGCAATATTCTATTGCCATAAATCTTCACCCAGGGCACTATTTATAATGCAAACAGTGAGTTGTAATATGAGGCACAAGTGCTGAGAATCTGTGAAGATGACAAGGCAACCATAAAAGTGAAACCAGAGTTTGTGATTATTTGTGGAACCCTCAGATGTGCCTGGACTTATTTCCAGTACTCATAACTTACTAATAAATCACAGAAGATATTACCAGAAAAGCATAGTTAAAAAGTTATGCAGGAGGGAACCCTGTAAAACTTGTTAAAAATTTGGGCCAAAATTTTCAAACCTGTGTTTGGCTACTTAATCCATGTTTTTAGGCAATCTGAACAAAAGTAGCCTGCTCTTTTTCAGGGGTGTTGAACACCCACAAATCCCACTGGCCACTTTTAGTTACAGTGCCTCAGAATGGATGTACGAAGTTAACTTTAGGAACCCAGATTTGAAACTGTTGGGTCTGGCATATCCTAGGATGATTTTTTGGGTTATAATTTTACGCATAGGGTTTGATTTGATAAATTGTCACGTCACGTAAAATGGAGAAGATAGATCTTAACATTGGAATTAACTAGGGTGAAGAGGATTTCTGTTATCCCAGTGGTCAGCAGCCAAAAACTTTATCTTCTAATGCAGCATCTGTGCAAAGCAGTTTGAGGTGAGCGGGGTTAGTGGACAGGGGAGACACAGATCACCTGCACCTATCGGGAACTGGTTGGGGCAGAAAGGGGAGACTAATGATGCCCCAACCTCCTTTCAGCTGAGATGTCACAGTGAAAGCACACCCCTCTGTGCTGCCTTGCTGGAGAGAGCCAGGGAGTGGGGCAGGGGAGCTGTACCCAAACCCCTGGGATGTTTTGCAAACACTACAGAGCCTGCTCCATACGGGCTGAAGTACCGCTCTGCCAGGACATTACCATACCTGTTCTTTTATCGCCTGATAAAGCAGGAGCTTATGTGCTTTCCTTTATTTTAATCACGTGTTTGAGTCCTCGTGAAGTTGATGGGACTTAAGCCTGTGCTTAAAGTTAAGCATAGGCTGAAGGGCTCTCCTAAATCCGGGCGAAGATGAGTAGCTCTGTGGAGGGTAATATATAAAATCACTTTGTTAGCTCTTAAGTGGCGTCTTGCACCCGTGGTTCTCAAAGTGCTTTCCAAACATCAGTGCTCACCACATCCCTGTGTTACATGGTACAGATGGCGGATAACTCAAGTATGGGGAGGTTAAGGGACTTGCATAAGGTTGCATAACAAGGCAGGGTTTGTTTTTTTTGGTGACGAGGGCAGAGCTTGGCTTTCATGACTCCCATTTTGATGCTTTAAATTGCAAGAACAACCCTCCTTTTATCCTTGGTGGTTTCACTTTCTCATACCCCTGTTCCATGTTGTTTGCTTCCTTCTAAACAAAATCAAACCACCAGTTTTGTTGTGAATTGTGATCTAAACTATTAATACATAATCAGTCTGATAAAGGGCCTTCCAGTAAACATTATAGGCCTGTTTTCTTGTTTTTCTCCCTCTATAGATATATTGTTGTGCTGCTGAGACATTTCAGAGCCATAACATCTGTAGCTGAGCCCAAACATTGAAATCTAAAGCACTATCAATGGTGGTTGCATTTTATTTTAAATATAAATATTCTCCTTGAGCTTAAAATTGCTTTTTCAATTCCAGTGCTCACATTTAAACTTGTGGGAGGAAATGGAGAGAGGACCTGTGTATTAAGTATTTCCAATTAATGCCATGGCAGCAAAACTGTAAGATATGGATTTATGAGATCTTTCTGTTTTTAAAAAAAGAGAGAAGGGGCTTTGCATTCTTGTTGTAGAATATCATCATCGTTGTTGTTTCTTCTGCAAAGCAGCCTTTAAAAGAAGCAGATCTCACTATTGCAGTTCTAAAAGTGTTTGGGACTATGCAAACGAAATCTTAACAAGTGAATACATTGCAGTGTTTCCGCGTGTCTTGTCTAGCTAATTTCCCTCCTCCTTCCGCCATTGCTTTTAAACCACAGGTTCTTTTTTTAAAGAATGCAAATCTATTGTAATGAGCTACTGTTTCTAGAATGAATGGTATAGAATGTGGTAGAAATGTAAAAATATTTCTTGCCTTCTTTCCAGGTTTAAAACCAAAGGCCTGATACACCCCTTAACTACTCTGCTGACTTTACTTAGTTAAATATAGTGGAGTTACATGATAGACAGTCAAGCCCCAAACAGCTGTTTGTTTAGGAAAATTAATGTTATTTTTTAATCTAAATCGTTTTCCTATTTGAAAATAGGCACAAGTTTAGGGAGTGATCCTGCAAACTCTTAGGCATATGCATATTTTTGCTCCCATCATTCGTCGTTGACTTCAGTGGGGTATGAGTGTAGTCACACTTGTACGTGAATGTTTGCAGGATAAATGATTTCTTTGGGATGCAGGAGTCCCTCGAGCAAATGGGAAAATAGTTATTTCAACAACTTCTAATTTGAAATAAACAAACCTGCTTGTTTAGACTCTTTCTCTGGGTCATCCCTGTGGTTTTATTCATCAGCTTCTTTTCAGGAACCATCCAGTAGATGCATGCTGAAATCTGCACCTGAGTTTTCTAAACCTTGGCACATTTCAGCGCAAGACTCTATGACTAACTTTGGCAGAATTTGATTTTTAATCTGAACAGATCAAATCACTGTTCATCGTTACCAATTGCTGTTTTCACAGCTGCACAAAATTATCAATTTTAAGCATATTTTTCCTCAGTTTTTATCAGTGTAAATTTTTGCAGTTGTAGGAAAGTATTGTGGTAAGAAGGCTTAGGCAATAGTTAAGTGGATCGTGGACGTTGAGATTCAAAAAATTAAAGCTTTGTAACGTTAAAGCACACACTGTTGACATCACATATCAAAATATACAAAATAAATGTAAGTATTTTTCTTACTTTGTCTACTGTAAATTTCAGTTATCAATGGAATTTTCCCACACTCATTTTGTTTGTGTTTATGTATGTTGAAATCAGTGTTTACTGACATTTAGTAACAACAATCTTATCCTTCCAAGCCTATTTATAATAAATATTTATTAATATTTAGTGCGACCATAGCCCTATACAGATCCAAAGAAGTTTTTATATTAATTGGTTGAGATTTATCTTTATAATCTGATGTTTCTGACTCTGGGTTTTATTTGGAAAGAGGAATTCTGCTTAGTGTCTGAAATGGTGATGGTTGCTAAGTATGACAGACCCTGCTTCTTGGGGGTTAAGAGGGGAGAAAGATGACAGAGGAAACATACTGATCAGAACCAAGGTTTGAAATGGAGGGGCATGGTATTGTGACTACATCACTGTTCTCTATCAATATTCATGCCTTTATAGATAGGGTTGTGTGATGGACTGTATTAGTTTTATGCTGTTCAAACGTCAGCACAGCTTTGAGCTGTTAAGATAAAACAGATTGGCACAGGCTTTAAGTTCATTAGAAGCTGTGGCACATGCACTTTTAGATGCTCTCATTTTATTTTATTTTTCTCTAACATCATGTAGTTGAGTGTGTATGTGTGTGCAATATATAATATTGCTTGTTTTATATGTATTTGCTAACACATTGAATTAATTATAGACAGTTACTAACCAGCCAAGATTACATTCAGATTCTCTCTTGACAATGAGAGATTCTATGTCACGCTAAAATATTTAGCTTCCTGAGATGCTAGTAGGAAGAGGAAAAGCACCATTTTTTTCATTTTCTGACTCATCCAACTCCATTCCTCTGTGCATCGCCCACCTTTTCCACCCCCAAAGCACACGCTGAACAGTCTGATTCATAAACATGCTCCCCCCTCTCAAATCTCTTCCCTCAGGAGAAATGCTGATGCATTTAAAGATCTTGAGTGCCTGAAAATCTGCATAGATACTAAATTCTAGTCCTCTAATCGGGCAACAGAAAATCCAGGTTTTAATTTCTTTTTCCACTTGATAATACCTGTCTTGGCTTATGTTCTCGGAAAAAAATATTTGAGAAGAGGCTAACCTTAGAAAATTTAATTTCTCTCATTTCTGTCTCAGTGCTGCAGCATTTTAAAATATTCTGTATGAATTAGGAAAGAAGTAATTAGTTCCATTGTTGTAAATAGCCATTTGTGCATGTAAGATCTATGGGTGTGTGGAGTTACTAGTGTTAGTTTTTCTTCTGCTGCTGGACTTACTTCCCCACACTTAGTTTGTTAATTTACATTAGTAGCTCAGTGTTGCCCAGTAAATCTGCACCTACTTTTTATAAAAATCTCTAGGTTTTGGGACTACCATGCAGAGAACTGTACAAGATATTTTTGATAAAATGCCAGACCATGTGGCACTCTCCAGGTCTTAGATTTCCTTCTAAACTTGGACTGGGTATGCTGCCACCTTTGTGACTCTGAGCCAGTTTATGCACATCCCAACATTTATGGCTGTTTTGCTTTTGAGAATTTGGTTTCTTAACCCATCGTGGTTTGAAACCATTATTTCCTGTAACTCTGAGGAGGGCTTGATAAATTTAGTCCGGGTTCAGCAAAACACTTTGTATAGGCCATTTCTCAAAAGAATGTTTACACTTACCCCAGTGAAATGGAATTTTAATAAACTTCAGCCTGTTGGATCTGAAATGCTTAGGGCTGTGTGCATTAGGTACAGTATGATGAGTGTGTTTCACCTTCCAATCTGTGGATCAGAACCCAGTTCTTCAGTTAAAGTTCTAGAATCGGAAGTAGAATGAACTTTCTTGCTGGGTAAACTGTGGCGATCGCAACTCGATCATAATTGGAGAGAGAAGTATGATATAGCAGTTAAAGCACAGGGTGAGATGCCAAGAGATCAGCATTCTAATCCCAGCTCTACGCCAGACCTGTTGGATTGGCAAGTCATTTACCTATTCAGTCCCTCAGTTTTGCCACTTTACAGAGGAGAGTGCCTCTCAGCACTCTAGTGATGTATTAATTGAAATTATTGATGGAAGAGCCAAGCAAGTAAGTTACCAAGGAACAAATTTGCATACAACAATGTGGTGATGTCATTGCAGATAAATTGAATGCTTGTAGAAACAGAGTGTGGGGGATTAATGGATTATATTGCAATGGTCCACACAACTGCATTATTTACGTAGGTCATGTGAAGTATCCATAACAAAACAATAAATCCCCATTTAATGACCTGGGCTCTTGATTATGTGAGAGATTGTCTGTTTTAATCTCGCACCTTGTACCAATTGTTGAACATGTTTCTCACCTACTTCTAGTAATTTTTACTCTGCTATCTCCAAACAACTGCATGCCTGCTTACTCTTTTATTAAAGATGGTTTGGTTTGATTTTTTTTATTCACTTAGATTTGATAGGTTAGGTTTTACGCAAGTGAGTTGTTTCTAGTGTCTCTCCCAAAAGTTCTCTCTAGAACTTGTTTAAAAATACCAATGATTGTTGGAGGGAAATTTATAGAATGTAAATTGTCATTAAAATTTCCTACAAAAATGGTTAGATTTTTTTCAGTGCAAAACTGAAGGTTTTTGAAAACCATTTTTGGGTTTAAAGATATTGGGTTCGTTTTTTCCATCTCAAAACTGGAAAAATTCATAATACTTTTTTCTGCAAAAATAAATTTCATTTCCATTAAAATTACTCCTCCACCTGCGGTAACTGCTAGTGAGCTTCCGTTAGCAAGATCTGTGTCTGATAGAGGTTGCTTGAACCAAAAATCTACTGTCTGAACACCCCCAACTTTAGGGACATTTGTATCTGAATCAAGAAATGTATGGCACCAATACATCTCTGTTAGCTAGTTCCATCCTTTTGAAGTGATTGGGCCGCTTGAGTGTGCCTTAATATACAATTTTGAAAAGAGACAAATATCTGTGGGAGGGAGAGGATGGGTGTGGGAGCTGTTGTGTCAGGTGACTTGTTTTCAACCTCTCTCTGTGTAAACCTTGGCCTGATATTGCAGTGGGGCTGCACACTGATTGGAGACCCTTTGCAGGATCAAGCCTTTTTTCACCACGCTCTGAATTCCTTAGAGGATCCTGATAGGAGGGAAGAATTGCCCAGATTGACTCGAATCTCGACGGCAGCACATCTTTAAGAAACTGCAAACCACATATGTGCTCCAGAATTTTATGCAAGCATGATTGTGCTGGACCATGGTCTGAAGCTATGTTAGCAAGCAGAATGGTTAGGGGGAGGAAATGCTGCAAAAATGGTTCTCGCTGACTATGATAAATTCCAAGGGTTATATAATAAGTCACTGGTATAAATGGCATAAGTGATCTGGCATTGAAATACTGTTTATGGATACATACAGCGTATACTTGTTTTTTTGGCTGCACCTGTTATCAACAAGCGCTCTAGCTTTCCAAACAACTGTGTTTTTTCCTTTGCTGCACTGGTGTCTAATGTTGAGAGCTCAACTGAACATCTGCTATTTCATAAGACAAGCCTGTAGCATACATTTGACTTGTAAGCGACTGGACTTTTTCCTGTGTTTTATGTTACAGCCATAACACAAAGATGCTTTCACTTATTAGGTTCTAACAATGGGATATTGCATAACCCAGGTTATAAAGTAGACCTTTGGGAGAAGGCAACTTTTCCCCATAGCCAACAAGAACAGATAGAATTCAGACGGGGTTAACCCTTGTCATTGCTTAGAAATGTTCTTCAGGCTCTGAAATTCTAAGCAGGATCCTTTTTATTGTAAACTGGTTGCTGTTCTGGGCCTTTTATAGCACATCTCCCATTCCAAAAACACCAATATGAATGATGCTTTCACAAGATGAGGTTTCATGCACATGCCCAAGCTAAAGCCCATTTGAGGTCACTAGGAGTCCATGGGCTTTGGATCAGGCCTCATGCAGGATATGATTTATTTATTTTATTTTATTTATTTATTTCCCCAGCAGTACTGGTTGCTCACAGCTCCATTTGAAATCAGCAAGATCTGGAGGGAGGAGCTCAGCAACTCTGGAAAAATCAGCTCTTTTAAAATATCTTCAAAATAGGTAGAGAATAATGAGGATGATGATGGTGGGAAAAGATTTAAGAATGGTATCTAAAACACACCCGGAAAAAAGGACCTTTCCTGGTGCTTTCTGAGGAGGACCGTGTTGAGATTCAAAGCTAATATTGCTATGTGAAAAAACTAGTGTGTTCGATTTGCTGTCCCCTTGGAAAAAATGCATCTACACAGTCCTCCTGTGATTTTATGAAATGTCGTGAATTGCTGAGTCGAACTTTCAGAATAACTTCGTCCCCATTTAGGCATCAAAATAACTGGCCAGATTTTTTAATGGACTCAGCCTCTTGGGTGCTGAGCTCTCTTGAAAATCTGGCCCTTAGTGCTTATGGCATTGAGATTGCCAGTCGTATCAAGGGCGTGGCTAATATGGTTATTGTGCCTAGGGGAAAGACTGTCTCTCTCATTCTGGACCTACAACAGCTGTTCATCCAGGTGACTTTTCCCTGAAGATGAGTGTTTAGGAGGGGCTGAGTAGAGAGCACTAAGAAATTACTAGAAGTGCTGGTCTAGATCTCTAAGAATCATAGAATTAAAATATCAAGTTTTCGAAGGGACCTCAGGAGGTCATCTAGTCCAATCCCCTCCCCAAAGCAGGACCAATCCCCTAAGAAGTCACGAGACAAGCACACATGTTGCATGTTTGTTTAGCACACTGAACATGATTATGGGAGCTGGCCCAGAAGGTTTAATGTAGGTGTCAATTTCCTGCGCATCCCTTCTATGCAGTCGCAGTAGTAGGTATGTACTTAATTAGCAAGTAGGAATGCATGATATTCATGTCCTCACTCCATCCCAGAGCTTTGAAGTTCACAGCTGACTAGCTGCAGCCAAACTTCTTTACAAGTTCTATGATGTGAATAGTCTCTCAGATGTTGCCTCTGGGGATTCCCATACCTCCCTCTCTTTCCGATTTGTGTACACTTGCAGGAGGAGGATGTAGTCTTCTGAGAACATCCCTTCCAGATTCCTGACCAGGTATCTGAAACAGTCTGAAAAGAGATTTTCTCCAAAGAATACTTCCCTGGGCTTGACCCTGAACCAGGAGTATATGAGAATGGATCTTAAAGGCTGAAACTTTCAAAACAGTTTAGGGCATTTGGATGCTCAATTTTTATTGTTCCCCTCCGGGGCTTTGAAAATCTTGGTTTAGGAAGAGCTTGTGTACCTGGGGAAATTTACTGGTGTAACTATTCCAGTATAATTGTACCCGCATAATCCACATGTGGACATTCTTATTCTTAATGTTTCCGCATGCATATGAGCCCTAAATATGCACCCATGTTCTATAGACCTGCTCAAGGAAGCTCATAGGGAGTGGGAGCTACAGCAAACAACTATGGAGTCTTGGTAGCTTGTTTTTAAGGAGCTATGGGTAGAAACGGGTTCCAGGAGCCCATCGGTATCTCACCATTGACTTCGCAAATGCTGTTTGGGAGGGGCACGCAGGTATCTTTTAAACACTGGTGCTCAAAATTATTTGTTCTGTATTATGCTAGGTGCTGTACAAACAGAGAACAAAAAGATGGCTTCCGCCCCAAAGAGTTTATAATCCTACTTTTATGTTAATTACATTTGTTGTTAGTGCGTGGTGTATGGAAACTGACTGGCACATGTTACTTGCTCTAATTGTAATAGGAGAAGGAGTGTGATATGAGAGTGCTGTTTTCTAGGACACTTTGTATGATGTGGTTTATTTTAATAGCTAGCTAGCAAAGCCTGTCCCAGGGAGAGAGGCAATTGGAAGGGGAGGGACAGAGCTTGTGAGTTGACTAATTTGCTGGATTGACTTTGTAGTTTTCTCAGAGCTGCAGGTGATGCACAGTTTCCAGCTGTCGTGATATTATTGAGAATCATGATTTCAGGTTGGAGTTTTTAAAACGCCTAGCGATTGGAGGAGCGGGGCGGGGGGAGACCCAGCCTTTTCCAGACATTGCTTTATGCCCTTATAATATATAAATGGCTGCCACTTCCTTTTGGGTCTCCAAGTGGGACTGAAGCCAGGCTGCCCTTCGTAAAGCTAGCTGCCCTTATTCAACCTGTGTGTCCCAGGCAGGAGCAAGAGAGAGGGCAAGGGAGGCTGGTAGAATGGAGGAATGTGACAGGACTTCGGATCAGGGCAGGATGAGAACACTTGCAGGGGAAAGAGCAGGAGGCTGCAGTTGGGCAGGAGACTGGGGAAGGACGTTGGGGCAGGACAGGGTGGGAGATTGTCAGGGGGATGTGAAAAGGGGAGGATCTGGGAGCCTGAGGAGACAGACAGGTGGGGGATGGAGAGTGATAGAAGAGCAGCCCGTGATTAGGGGAAGGAAAGTGCAAAACCCCTGTGAGCAATTGGCTGGGGAGGGGGACGCGGCTGCATTGTTGAGTGTGCATGGAAGGTTGAATTTTCACTATGAAGTGATTGCACACAAATTGGGACTGGGGGCAAGGTAACTAAAGGCACAAAAAACCCAGTGACACAGCAATACTCCTGCCCCACATTTATTATTGGCCACATGGTTTTTGTTGCTGTTCTGACTCATGATATAATTTTACTTCTTAATATTGCTGCTCCTGGGAGTGAGAGCCGTAACAGTGACCTGGAGGAGGGGGCAAAATATGTTGCAACTAATTAGCGATGGTTCCAATAATCACTTTATAAAATGAGTAGCAAAGGTATAAATTGCAAGTCCAGAAATGTTCAGTAACTAGAGCTGAAAAGCCGTCACGAGAAATGTGGTTACTTGAGTATTTCCATGACGTGTGCCTGTGTGTGTGAGAAACGCTCTTTTGTCATGGTTTAGTCCTGTTCCTTTAACCATTTAAAGGAATACTGCAAAGACCAAACCTTTTCCCATGCTGTGAAAAATCCATACAGTTGTCTTTAATGCTGCCTTCCTAGCCTTGTTTACACCCGTGTAGTAGCCAGTGTGCACTGGCAGAAAGCTATTACATGCAAATGATTTCATGGTCAAGCTTATGCCTGTTTACAAGACGTGGTTAACACTTTGAGAGGTATCGTGGTAATCCAGCTAGGGAAATGTAGTCACTGGATTGGCCTTTTATTAATAATTTTTATTAAGGGGCAGACTTTGAACCCTTAACTGCAGTAGGACTACTCAAATGAGTAATCAGGACTGTTCATGTGAGTCAGACGCATCAGTGGGGTGGGTCAGTGTTTCTGAGCAGTGTGAGGGGTTAAAAAATCTGTCCCTCATCTAACATGTTACCAATGAGGAAAATTATTTTCTCTGCTGAAATAAGCTTGCCTCGCTCTGGCTTTTAATAGGCCAATTGTCTAAAATTAGTGTTGGTTAACTTCCACAGTATAAAGAGACTGGGGGTGGAAACCAACATGAAAATTCCTAGAAATTGTCATCTTCAGACGTTTGGGCCAAATCTACTGCTGATGTAACCAGGTGCATCTCGAATAAATGTCAGAAAACTGGCTAGATATCAATGACCTGACATTAATGGAGGTGGGTCTCACTCACTGCAGTGGTAAAACTGTCTCTTTCTGCCATTGACTACTCTTGGTGGACTGGGGAATGCAGAATCAGATTGGTCAAATGTAAAACTGAGGTCCTGGCCACATGTGGCCGTTAAAGACTGTTACATTTTTTTTCCAGGAATAGGAGTTATAAACCCAGTCAGTGTCTTAGCCAAATTCTAACCTAGAGAACTGCGTTCTGCCAACCTAGAATTCCCTTGCTCCCTGAAGTTTAAATGATAATATTTTTCTTTTTATCATTTGTTTATATTGCTATATGTCATTAACAGTTTCCAAGTTCCACCCCAGTGATAGGTACGTTCCCGTAGTAGATGAAACCATTTGTGAGTTCTTCTAATATATTAAAAATTATAAAGCAGTTTGGTATTCAAATAAAAGGACCTAATTAAATATAAATTTACTTTCTTGCAAGAACAAGAAGAGCTGTGCAATTTCACGGATTTGCAATGACAAGAGTTGGAAATGAGAAGAAATTGGTAAGGAATGGAATGGATAAGAATAAGGAAAGTTCCTTGCATGTTTCTCAGTGGAGGATAACTACTGGAGTGTCAGAAGTTGAAGTGTACCCTTGTGCTCTTGTGTGTTAGCCATTGTTACATTTTGGCTATGTGTATTCAGTGCTGAAGGTGTGACTTTATAGGAGGAGATCCTCCTCTTGCTCTCACTATGTCCACCGTGTCCCTTAGTTCCTGTCCCTGACATTAGCCTGCTTGTATTTTTGAATCTGGGGTTTCCTGGTGTTTTCAGTGATTACATATTTTTAATCCATTCTAATCACAGGGTTGGTGGGGAGGGAATATAATGAATTTTAAAGTACGAGCCTATGATTTTAACCTTTCAGCTTTGTGGGGACATGATAAAAGTTTGATTTCCATGGTAAATGTGAAAGTAAGTGGAATTAGGAAAATGTATTTGTGGTTCTAAGTGCTAGAGAGTTAACCCGTGCTCTGAGATGGGGCTTTTCAGGGACGTTCAGAAAATTGAGCTGATGAGCACAGGATGGGTAGCCAGGACAACTGAGTTCCAATCTTGCTATACCACTACAGTGGCCTTGGGCAAGTCACTTAACATATTAATAAAGGGGCAGTTATTTAATTAGTTTAATTAGGTTTAATTAGTTAATGGTGTATGAGTGCTAAGCATTACTGACTAGGACAAGCGCTCTCTTTAAATGGTTGCCAAGTTGTCTGCACTGCCCTTCAGGGCTGAAGAGGTATATAGAGAAGTTTGAGGTTTTTACATGATGGCCTCTGTTCGATCAGAAACCCAGGCACTGCTACTCGGAATCACTGGCTGGGAAGTCTGAATGCTCTTTTTCAGATGTGTGAAAATACATTCTGAGTGAATGACATGGGTTCTAGTGCTGTGGAATATGCAGGGTAGCTGTATGGGCCTTGACTGAATAGTTACATTGCTTTGAAGCTCTGTTAGCGGGAGAGTGTGGAAAGTCTTGTTTCAAGAAGTGCAGTTATGCTGGATAATTGCATTTGGTCTCAGACCTCTGGACTGGGCAATTCATACAGGGTCTGTGGTGGTCGAGGTGCCGGGTGTCCAGCGTGGTTGGGCATTTGCAAGGAAAGGGATTTTGTCCTTTCAGGGCACTGTGTCAGGTGCCACTGTTCAGGCAGGTGGAGGATGAATTTTGGACAAGTGATGAGAGCCACTGGAGTCCAGTACTGAGGAATTCATTTGACCACCCTACGCTGGGGATAGCTTGTTGTGACGTGACATGCAGATGTTATACTGGTGAGTGCAATATGCCTTTGCTTCCATCCCCACTTCATTTTCAAAAGCTGTGGGGATTTTACCAGCAGAATTCCAATTAACTGTAACAGGGACTAAGCTGCTAACTTCTCATGTCACTGTGCAAATTTGGTAGGGATGACAATTTAGGTTCAAGTGTGTTACTCTTCTGGCTTCCTTGTTTTTTGAGTGGGGTTGTGGAATAAGCTGGCGTTGTGGCTTTGCCAACCATCCGCCCCTTCTTTAGTTTCACTTTTGTGAAAACAAATAAATTCCTACACTTTCTATAATACAGTCCTGTCCCCTCTCCCTCAAGCACAAGGGGACACCCAGCTACGTGACACGTGAATGGGGAATACGTAAAGCAGAAGAGAAAATTATATCTAAATACGGGATCTTTATTTGCATTAATTGCAAAGCAGCTTTGCCATCTCACATAAACAAGGTGTGCCCTGTAGAGAAAGATTTGGGAGGGCAAATTCTTCTTCAGCTAGTATTTATGTAACACATGTTGCAGAACAGCAGAGAGTCCTATTAATGCAAAAGCTGCCGGACTCTCCTTTTAAATGCAGCTGTTACCACCAGCAGTTAGGTCTTTTTTTGGTTGAGCATCAGCAAAGCCTGTAAAGTTAATGTCTGCCAGCTAAGTGGCTAGACCCTAGATCTTGGTTTCAAATCAAATATCAGCTGTCCTAAAGTGAGATGACCGAGGTGTGTAACTGCAGAATGCTCATGCACACTCCCACAGCTGTGAAAATAATTGCCTCTAACGTCTTTCTGTACTACGTGCGATCCAAATCATCTGGCATGGACACTAATTCTGTTTGCCTTGCCAGTGGAGCCTGTGCTAGTGTAACCAGCTTATTTGCTTGTTTCAGTTTCCACGTCGGCCTTCCACTGTTCCTTCTCCTGCATGGGTTTATAAATGTAACTCTGTTTGCTGGTATTATGAATGGACATAGTTCTCTGCTGCTATGGGCCTGGCTTAGTTTACTGACACTTTCATAAACCTGACAAATTAACAAGCCTGCATCTGTCTTGTGCTTTTATTATTTATTGTTTGTTCATTATTTGAATGTCAGAAATTGTCCTGGTGGGCGGTCAAAAGTTTAGCTAAGCTCTGGTAGTCCACCTTTCCAACTAATTTGGTGCAATGAGCTTCGTTTGCAGATGTGCGGTCCCTGCATTTGGACAAAACAAAGGGACAGCATAAGATGATCCTAGCCTTAAAATCAAAGGCCCTTACTGTGCAAAGCGTTAAGCATCCTTGGCTTCCAAAGACATCAGTGGGAGCTGAGGGCACTTAAGCCCTTCACAGGAAGTGCTTGGTACCTTGCAAGGTTGGATGGATCCTAGCAATGTGGTGCTTTGCCTGTCTTTGGTGGCTAGTGCATGTACAGAGTCTTCCCTAACTTAAGGATCTGGATTCTTAAAATTAGGCAGCGATCTGCCTAATGCTGATGTGATGCCTCTAGATCCAGATTAATTTGGTTTCAGTTCCAACGATGAACCAGCGTCACGTTATGTATGTAACTCTGTAACTAGTTATGTAACTAGTAGTATGTATGTAACTAGTAGTATGTATGTAACTAGTAGTATGTATGTAACTATGTAGTTATGTAACTAGTTATGTATGTAACTCTGGAGCCCTGTTTTAAGTTCTGTCTGTGGGGAGCAGACCGTTTCCTACTTTGTGATTAGATGAATTGGAGTAGACTTATTTTCTTGTGCTTTGTTACCAAGGGAAAGGTGCTCCTAGCCTCTGTTTGCCAGAAGATGGGATTGGGTGACAGGGCATGGCTCGCTTGATGATAACCTGTCTGTTCATTCCCTTTGGGACACCTGCCATTGACCACTGTCAGAGGACAGGATACTGGGCTTGACGAACCTTTGGTCTGACCCAGTGTGGCCGTTCTTAACTTACAGCAGTGAATAAAAATTGAGGTTGGATGCCTTTCTCCCCACACTTTCCCCCACCTCTGTATAATTTTCTGCTAATTAAGGTATTGGGTTTTCAGCATTTGTCAATTAAGCAGTGCTTCCCACTCATATGAATAAGTGTTTTATACACACACATTTGTCTATTGAGAAGACCTAATATCTCTGTGCATTGCAAGGATATTATATATGTTGTCTCATTCCTGTTCCCGCAGCCAGGCCCCAGAATGTGTGTGAGCCTTTTTGTCGTTCCATACAAATGCAAATCTGGCTGACAGTAGACCTGCAGAGCTGTAGAGTAGGCTTGTGGATGTCGGTTCCAGTGCCCAGGAGATTCAAGCCCTTCAAATTCTGCCCCACCATAGAACAAAACTGCAGAGCTGGGAAGTAAGTTTTGCTTCTTAGAAAGGGGGTGGGAATCGAGGAGATACGCAACTCACTGGAGTCTCTTGGATGTCTAAACTGGTCACTCCTTTCTAAGCAAGGTTATGTCTTTATTTGCCTATGTATCTGTGGTGGCCATGGACAAGTCCTCTCCAATGGTAAATGAAAATAGCTGGTTTGTAAGATCCAGGGAAAGAGCAAACCCGACGTTTTGAGTGCATGATTCTGTAGTGGAAACGTAAGGGA
This sequence comes from Dermatemys mawii, assembly GCA_007922305.1. NCBI lineage: Eukaryota > Metazoa > Chordata > Testudines > Dermatemydidae > Dermatemys > Dermatemys mawii. The sequence goes on from ML677374.1 coordinate 14,532,144, forward strand.
GGCAGTGGAGCCAGTCACCCAGGCTAGTCGGGAGAGGTGCAGACGGATGAATAGGACAGAGAAGGAAAATCGCCATTAGATCATTTCAGCAATCCTGAGTTTTCAGGAGGGTGGGTATTGCTGCAGAGCTGGGCATCCTCAGAGATGAGCCCATTTCTCTGGATTTTGGAAACAGGCCTGTTTGCCATGGTCATTTCTAAAATTAGCTGGGGAAAATGCAAATATGCCCTCATATCCCTTCATTCACCCTCAGGAGGTGAAAACAAAGCAATCCTACACAGAGCAACTTAATCGGAAGATTAATCTGTAGCAACAGTTAGGCTGTCTCTTATGCCTGTCAGAGTCCCGGTCCACAAATAAAATAAACTGAAATGTGTGGTGTTGGCTAATCCTGTCACATTGCTTTCCAAATAAATCGCTTGCTGTAAAACAGTGGGGGAAAACACCTATATGCAGTAGTCTCTGGTGGAAGGGAGAACCCACTGTTTTGATAAGTACTTACAAATTGCCTAGCAAACTTTACATGTCCAGGGTTTTGGGGTTTTTTTGTTCCATTTTGTAACCTCCAAGTCAACAAAAGGCCTAAAATAAGGAAAATGTGGTGAGTGAGTGGAAAAATGAAAACAACCCAGCTGTGCAACATATTGGACAGGAAACCTGCAGAACACTTATAAAGTTGCAATGTCAGTGTTGAAATGAAACATTTGCTACTGCTCATGAATCTGATTTTTAAAAAAATCTTCTCTGAGGGCAGGATTGAGGTCTTAAATTTCTGAGGTTTTTTGTTTGCTAAGGTACGTGAGAGGGATATTTTGGTTTCTAAGGGTCTTTTTAAAAATATTATTATTGATTCAGTCTCCTTGTATTTTTCTCTTGGGTTAACATTCCCAAGGGTGAGGTATTTTGGGTACTTGGTGGTATAGGTGCAAAGTTGAGTGAGCACCATTAACTTTTCCTTGAAGAATGGGGAGGGGAGGGAATCCCTGTCTTGTTCTTCCATTTTTAAGTATCTAAAAAAGTATCTAAAAGTAGCTAAAAGATCGAACCTGTGGGTTGGGTCAGGCATAGAGCAGTGTTGAACCCGTGATGGCCTCAGTTACACTGGAACCATGGTGTTCTGGCTGAAAACTGCCTAATTAGTTTTTCTGTAGAATGAGCAAGTGGCCTTTCTCTCCAGGTCTCTCTCTCCCACCCTTGGATCATAGAATTTTTTCCCCTTCCAGTTGCACATGTTCCATTTGTTTTGTGCACCTGCCTGTCTAGGGTGTATCCTGTTTAGAACCCACTTGATTTGAACAGGAGATCAGAGGGGTTATATTTTTCACAAGTTCAAGGTTTCCCATTAAGAGTTTTTGAGGCCAGTGGCTTTCGATGTTGTTTAAAGGTCAATACAGGCTTTCCCCTGCAGAGGTCTGTCCTTTTACTAGCGTCTAAAGTGAATCTGAGCAATTTTAGCCTTTTGTAGGTAGGACTTAAACCATGGCCATCACTTTGGAAGTACTGTGCACAATCAGGACTGGATAATCTTAGCACCAATAATATTTACAGTTTCTCTTGTTAAATCTCCTGTTCCAGTATGCAATCTAGTAGCCACCTGGTATCAGGAAGGAATCCCTACTCCCGCACTATGTGCAACATTGCACAGGGACCTAAGTGCATTATCATGTGTGTTTGCCTTTCTCTGAAGTGTTGGGCATTGGCAGCCATTGGGGTGACACTGGAATAGATGGTGCTAAGGTATAATTTATTATCCAAATCCTGTGTGCCTACTGGTAGTTGGGTGCACCTCACAACGTTACTCTGGCCATCAGTGCAACTCCACTGGTGTGATTGCTAGCCCAGATAAGGTGTCCAACATTTAACTACACTGTGGTCTAGAGTAGACCTCTCCTGAGCATTTCGATAACACTATCGCTACCACCAGATGATGAGAACAGTGGTGAGAAGTTTGGTGAGGGAGGGGGCAAATATAGATAAAACAAAATAAACTAGTGTTTCACCAATATTAAAATATCTTGCTACAAGAGAGAAAATTTTTTAGGTATAGATAGACGATCCCCAGAGAATTAATCCATTAAAAGTACTTTTTCTCCCACCCCCTTTCCTTCCCAGGCACTCCAGGAGAACAGATCTTTTGTACGCCACAGACATTTTTTTCATCTGATATAATCTAAACCAAGTGCACTGTATATTTCATTTTCCATGAAAATCCATCCAAGAAGGTTGCTGAAAATAGACCATGTTTCTGAGAACAGATACCAGAAAAAGCAAGCATATGTGTGTGGGGAGAGAGGTCAGTTGAGGGGAGAAAAGTTCTTTTTCGTAATTGAACTAAAATTTTTAGTGAACTTAAAAGAAGCACATCAACTCCCATGGAGGTCAGGCTTGGACTGTGCCTAGTATTGAGGGTTACGGCAGACGTGTTTTATAAAATTATTTTGTATATCAGCAGAGGGGGATCAGCTAGAGATGCGAACAGACAAGTTTTTGAAATTTCACAATCTTAAACTGATGGGGGAAAAAAGTTTCTTTCTCTCCTTCAAATAGATAGAGATTCTCATGAAACACATAAACCCAGGACACATGCAACCATGTTTGAAAACCCAGTGTCTGAGTGGAATCTACTTGGTCTTAAATGCAGATGATTAAATTTTAAAATGATAATATTTGAAGATCATTTTTTCCATTATCAGACAAGTTGTGGGCTCTCTTTCTCTTCCACCATTTAATGACCTTTCTGGCTCCCAAACCATTCCTTTCACTGTTTCACATGATTTAATAACAGTCATAATCTGTAAGAGGAAAAATGCTGAGTCCTGGTCTTGGCAGGTGAAGGAGAGAGAAACTTGTTCAAGCTGTTTGGGCTTTAACATTCAAGCACATTTAACTGTCAACGTTGAGAGTCCCAGTAAACTCAATAGGATGTCACAGAAAGCAAATTAATACTGCTACTCGTGTGAGTAGGTGGTTGCAAGACCAATTTGAACTGTTTTCTTAAAATATTTTTTTAAATTAAACGCTTCCTTGGCAGTGCTGTGGACCCTTACACAACCGCATTGTGTTGAGTCCATGTAAGCCCGTGAAATTGACCAGATTAATTTTGTGTCTAAGCTTTGTAAAATGCAAAAAATCAGCAAACAAAAACGTGGGAAAGCAAATTAGGTGTTTTAAAGTAGTTTTAATGCCATGAGTGGGTGTTAGTAACACAAATGAAGATGACGTGCTTACGATTTTTATCTTAATAGCCATTTTAACAGGGTTCTTTAAAATATTTTTTGCAGACCTCACTAAAGCAAAGTGTGATGACTGGTCTTTGTAACTGTCTGCCAGTAGTTTACTCTGATAAGATCTACCAGTGTTCAGAACAGATGCTGAAACTGTGTCCTCTTCACCCCTGCAGCTTTACCTTCTTGTGGCATGAGCTGTGTTTTGCTCTTTCCTTGCCAGGTTTAACACAAAAGTCCTTTATATGAGCGTGTTGGAAAATTAACCCCCTCTTCTTTCTGGAAGTCTAGTGAGCAGTTCAGGTTGCGAAGACAAGGATCACCAAGGAGGAAGGCTTTGCAACTCATACTGTAGCTTTGTTTCTATATGATAATACTTTGTGTTTCTACACTACAGTCCCTTTATTGCAAGGTTTCACCTTGTTTAACTATATCTCTGTGAAGTTCTGGTTACCTCCATTTTACACAGAGGGTAAACAGAGGCAAAGGGTTGGGTGATGAACACAAGGTCACACAGCAAGTTATTGGCATAATTAGAAAGGGTGGCTAGGAGTCCTGGTTCCCAATCCCCAGCCTTATCACTAGGCTCTTCCTCCTGTAAAGTGTGATCTTTACACTTTAGATAATTCCAGTGAGATACTGACTTTGTGCTTAGAAAACCTAGCAGGGGTAGCCACCGACAACAAATCAGGTTTCAGCTCCATTTTGCTGGAAAGCTCTGCTATTGCACCATGCATTCGGGCTGGAGTCACTTGTCGCTGTCTTTGGAGGTGCTCCAGGTAATTGTCTCTGGAATGGAGCTCCACAGAGGCAAGAGCATGATATTCCAAGGTGTAAACGGGACCAATATTCTGTGATCACTGATGAGTGAGTCACTGTTCTTGGAGTTGGCTTTTTTAAATAGAAACCTTTTAAGGTCTTTACTTTTCCAGGTGTTCTGCTGTGGCCCAAGCCTGCACCTGTTTTTCCAAGTTACTCTGTCCTAGTAGATTTATTTTAAGATCCGTACATGATACATTCATTAATGTACTGTTGTGGAAACCCTGCAGGGGAGGGGGTTTAAGATAAAGTGGAATGACACCACTGGTCAGTAGTCTCTGAAGGACTTGCTGTAGGACCAAGCTCTCCTCCCCCCGTGAGTGAATCCACCCTACCTCACCTTCTGGTCGGTATGGTGGTCGGTGTGGGTGAGTTAAGTGGCCCTCTCTTGACATGGCTACATGTTAAGCCACCCCATTCTCAACACTTCATGTGTCAAATCAAGCCCCTCACCAACCATGTCCCCCCTCTCTGTATAAACTTCCCCATCCCTAGCATGCACACACCAGTGTGTGTTTCTCTTCTTGTGTGTGTAACCTTTCCTCACAAATGTTCAGAGGAAAGATGACACACACTGGTACCAGTAGAGAGAGACACTCCCTGAGCGTCACTCCCCCGGCTGCAGCCCCCTCACCAAGCTCTGGCCATAACATGGAATGGGGAAGGAAGCGTATGGTCCTGGGAAGCCGTGAGGGGGGTGCATGGCCCTGGCTGCAGACCCCGCCGCAAGCTGGGGCGGGCTGGGGCTGCACTGTCGCCATAGTTGCAGGTTAGGGGCACACAGTTTCGCCTCCAGCCCCTTCTAGCTAAAGCCGAAGAAGTCATGGAGGTCCGGTGAAGTCATGGAATCTGTGGCTGCCTAAATCGTAGCCTTATTGATAGGTTGGTTGTGGAAATCCTTAAGCAGAGCAACACAGATTGTAATGAAGTGTGCTTTGAAGAGGATGGATCCTGGGTGCCTGTAATACTGAAAAAGGAGTTGGAAGATACTACATCATACAAGAAGGTTGCAAGTGTGTGGACCAAGAAATCTGGAATAAAATTTAAACTTGTTGTGGTTGATATAGCTCTAGACAGCATGTCAGAAGAAGAGGCACAGAGATCTACTCCAAAAAGGTTTATCATCTTCATTACACATCAGGAGTTCAGTGACCCATGGCGCAAGATACAGCAGCTAGCGGACAGGAGAGATCAAGAGGTGATAGAACAACATAAATGGCAGCAGCAAAAGGAGCAGAAGACCCTTAAACACTTTGGCAAACAGGCCAACATCATTGGCCCAAGGAACTAAAACCAGATTGACTCCTTTTTCCTGGAAGAGCAGTTCTACCACCTGCAGCAGTCAGAATGGAGAACAGTCCTTTATAAACCAACAACTGACCAGTCAGAGCATGACCCAGCAGATCCAGAAGACACTTTTATCTTTGACAACAAACACGCAGACTGCAAAGTGGCACAAGTCCGAGTGGGCTGGGAGGAGCTATTTATCTCCATTGCTGCAGCCATCAACCAGGCAGAGAACCAGGTTTTTGGTCTGCAACATCAGAGCAATCCACCCCGAGGAGATGTAAAAGTTCTGGGTCTCCTATGATCATTCTGACAGGGATTACGCTGGCTTGCTGTTCAGAAGGTCATGTTCTCATTTAAATTCCTGACTAGAGAGGAGAACTATCACTCAGGATAGACTGCAACAGGAGCTGTCTCCTGAGCAAATTGTGTATTGCCTTGCTCAGTTGGCACCATACACTGGGCCTGATGCTCTGCCCATTGCCCTGGATTACACACAATTTTCACAATAACTCTCTATGGTGAAAACGTATCATGATGGTTCTCTTCTTCACCACCACACTTGTGTATCTGCTGTCCAGTCACAGTCATTCTTCGCTTGTTTTGTCTATATCACTGTATTTTTACTTCAGATACCAAATCAGGTATTGAATGGGAGGTGGGTGAAAGAAGATTGAATGTAGAGGTTGATTTGTCCTTTAAGTTAAAATTTTACAGAATTTTTTCTGGAAAAAGTTGCATTTTATTCCACATTTTAAAATAGAATTAAAGATGAAAGAAAATATTGCATCAAATGTGATGTATTCCAAAACTAAGCACAATGTTACACTCCATTAAAAAAACACAAACACACACACTCTCACAAACTGTATTTTGCTTAGCTCTTCAACCTGCTGTTGTGTGTCTTATGTTCATTATAGGGTGTAAAGGGAAATGTTTACTGGTTCGCTTGTCTGAAAATATTTTTTTATGATAAGCTTTTGAAAACAGGTTCTGTTTTCCTAGAGGAAAAAAGTAGACAGCTCATGGTTTTTAAAATTAATTAAAACTTCATGATATGAATATAGTGTTTCAGTGTCATTTAATGCTGCTATATGCTGTAAACTTCTGCTAGAACATGCAGATGGGCCAGTATCTTCCCAAAGGACTGGTTCCTGGAATTAATGATAGGGCTGCCTAGACAAATAAGACACTTGAAGTGAAAACTCTATCCCACTAATTGTGATTGTGAAAACATTTTTTGGAGATTAGATGTTAAAGGATAATAGGGGCTATGGAAGGTACAAAATAGTACTTCCTTTTATTGGCTAGTACCCAAACTCATTTTGGGCTGTATACCTGACAATTCATAGGACCAGATTTCCACTAACTTCTTAAAGTGGAGCCATGTTTCAACACGGTTTCCAATTTCTTTCTGGCCTAGAGTGGTTGATGCCTAAACAATTCGAGTATACGTTGTGGGGAGGATAGCCAAAAGGACATATTGTATTTTCCTCAGTCTGCATGAAAGCTGCACTCTGGTACCAAAAAGTCTCCACACAATTTCCGCATGAGTTGGCTAATGGAATATTTTAGTAAACTTTTTTGTTTTGTTTTGTATGCTAAACAAACACTATGTTCTCACTGGTTCAGTAGGACCTGATCCAAATGGAAACTCGCCTTCATCGGCTCAGTAGGATGGGATTTTATAAAGGTCTCGTCATTGGCCCAGCTCTGCTCCCATTGAAGTCGGTGGGAGCAGAGTTAGGCCAAGGCTTAGCGCTTTTGGCAATTCCATCCTTAATTCTGTTGTAAGGCCAGGAAGGAGGAGACCTTAGATCAGTCTTGGAGCTGATTAGAGTTTTCTGATGTAGGCTTATTTATTTATTTATTTAGAGCGGGAGGTTGTTTGTAGCTTAAAAAGTGAGTAGTATTCTGTGCTTCATTATAAAAGAAGACAGGTTTCAGAGTAGCACCTTTTTTAGTCTGTATCTGTAAAAAGAACAGGAGTCCTTGTAGTATCTTAGAGACTAACAAATTTATTTCAGCATAAGCTTTCGCAGGCTTATGCTGAAATAAATTTGTTAGTCTCTAAGGTGCCACAAGTACTCCTGTTCTTATTATAAAAGAGGAGTCCCTGTACTAGTCTGCTTTTAATTTTTTAAACGTACACGCTGGCCATACCTGTTTTAGCAGGGACAATCCTGGTTTATTTTTTAAGCAAAATATTTTTTACTGCTCCACCCCTGCCATTCAACAAAGTTGTCCCAAATCCAGCACATTTGCGTTAAACAATTTCTCACATTTTTCTCCCCAAATGTCCCTACTCGTAGCTTTCAAAATCTGCCAGGTATATATATATGTGTGTGTGTATGTGTATATATATATTTTTGAAGTGACCCTAGCAAGGCTTGACCTACCTTGACGACGACCCGTTCTGGAAGGGCTTTGTTTTTGGCATCCTAACTATGTTTGGCTTTGTTATGTTTTGTTTCCTAAACTGTTCCATGATGTTGCCAGGAAAATTTTATTGAGTTGAGTATTTGGCTTATTGTAAGTGACCTCCTTGGGGTATAGTGTGGCAGTCTGTTGTGATGTGTCACAAAATCAACAGGTTGCTATTAAAGGTACTTAAGCTTTCACCAACTTAGCCTAAATACTCAAATGTGGCTAGTTTTGGGTGTGTCTGTGTTAGAGCCCTTTGCCAAACCCAATTTTCCCAAAGAGGGATGCTCAGAACTTCATGAAATCTGGCCCAATCAAAACGTCTCAAGTTGGTCACACAAAATCAAGTAGTCCGTTGATCCGAAAATGAATATGAAATTATTATAACACAAAATTCAGATAAAAATAACCACTTGGTATAAAGTCTTCAGTAAATCTAAAATGAAAGAGCCAAGGAAGAAATAAAAAAGGAAACAATAAAATAGAACTGAATACAAATTAACGGAGAAGTCCACACTGTTAAATTACTTTTTTATATATACAAGCTGAATAGCATTCAAAGACTGGTGAAATGCCATTGTAGCAAGAAAAAGAGCAGAAACCTTTCAGATCTGGGAAAAGCTTCTCCACCTTTTTGTTTAAAGTGCTTTGAGTCTGACCGGTGAAAAATGCTATGCATGTGCTAAGTATTATTAAATGATGGTTGGGGAAAGGTCCAACTTCACATCCTTTGTAAGGGAAACAAAAGTGAAAAATTCCCTGTGGTTTATTTTTGTAAGGGTGGGGGTGGGGGTGGATTTGAAGGGATGATGGCAGACTAAGGAAGGGAAATAGTTTTTAAGGGTGACCTACAAAGTGGAGAAGACAGGTTTTGAACATTTTTATTTATTTATTTTTGGTACATCATTACCCTGAAACTTTCTTTTGTGGGGGAGGAGGGAGGAGGCTCTTCTTTTTACTTGACAGCATAGGAATATCAGGAATTCCTTGTTACACTGGAGAGCTTTAACTGGATCTTTAATAAAAACTCTTCCAAGAATTTGTTCAGATGTTTAGGTACTACTGACACTTGTTTCACTCAGAGTCTTAAACAATAGAATAAAAACTGTCCCCTGTCGGGTTTCATTTCCTTGATGTTTCTGAAGTCCGTAAACCTGCTTAGTTCTCCAGTTGCCCAAAGAGACTTTAAGGAAAAACAAAGTAGCTGAGACTAGAATTTCTAATGTTAAAAATAAGTAAGGGGAAAATAATCCTATAGGCCACCTTCACACATCATAAAGGAGCAAACAGATCCCAAGCATGACTTTGATTTTCCTTTGCAGGTCACCTCCGAGAAGCTCTTCCTCCAATTCTGCCATATGCCTAAATTAATCTCTTTCAGCATTTTGACAGCTCTTTGCATATCTTTCAGTGCCATTAGGGAATCACATCCCCTTCTGCTTGGCATTTCCTAGAGCTTAGCATTTGTGTCTCTTATAGAACTCACTAGAATTGGTTTTAATATACTGCCTTTGCTTAGGGTATTTATTTCAGCGCTGCACGAATGTTTAAATGTTAAAAATGTGGAAACAAACTGGCATCTCTCTCTCTCTCTCTAATCTTTGATCTTTCAAGCTTTGGAAACATGCTGATTCCTGTAGTCATGCTAGATTCTTCTTCAACACTGGAAATAAAACAAGACGAAATTTAGTAGAGGCAAATTCAGTGCTAAGGACTGGAGGAGGTGGGATTTTCACAATCTAACAATCTCTCTGTTGAAAGTGCTTCAAGGAAAGAGGTGGAAGTACATGGAACCATGTAAAACTGAACTGGACAAAGCTGAGTGCACAGTCAGGGAACACTGGTTGGAAGTGGAGTGGTAAGAGGTGGAGACAGATGACCTATCAGTTTGGTTTTGTGATTCCTATGAAGTGGAGGTTTTCTGTTTTGCTGCCTTGTCCACTCCCAAATGCTACCCACCCCATCAAGCCCTCTACCTAAGACGGCAAAGTCGTTTTACGTATTTGATCCTGTAAACACTTGTACCTGTGGATAAAGCTAACCCCTACAGAGTTTGCAGAGGAGTAACTAACTGTGTAGGATTGCGCCTTTGGATTTTAGATTTTATTTTTCTTCCGCTTGTAGGAGCTTGCCATGATTACTGGGCTACACTGTGTCTCGACTCCCTGAGTCTTTCTCAATGCACCTTCACTCAGGTCTTGGGCCTTGGGCTTTCACTTCTCTTGGGATGGAATCCTATGGTTTTCCCACTTTCATCCCGGGTTGCAGTCCACTCTGTACTGACCAGATTCCCTCAGCAGGTTTGATTTATGTTCAGTACCTGCAGTTTTCTGTTCATTCCTGGAGTGGTGATGATGGTAACCTGTGACCAGATAACCAGCAAAAAGCAAAGTATTATTTCTTTAGATTTTTTAGAGAAAACAAACCTTAAAACAGACCATATGCCTGTCTAGTTTACCAGGTGCGAAACCATCTTCCACATGGAGGAACCGGGTAAGTCTAACCTTCCTATAGACTTTTCTGCAGAGCCTCTGTTCGTGTCAGCGTGTCTTCTGAGAGAACCAAAGACAGCTGACCCTGCTCCCCTCTTCTCTTGAGACAGACTGTTTCACTGTTTACTGTCCTTTTGATCTCTAGTTCCCAGCCTGGAAAAACAGCTGTGTCACTTCGGACTGGAGCCTGGAAGTCCGCCATTGTTTTGTGATTCTCTCCCCCCAACTTCTCCAGCGTCTGCTCGGAAGTTGCTTCTCTGAGAAGCCATCGTGCTGCTTTCTTGTGTATTTTTTCCAAGCACCTCTAAGCTAGATCAGTGCATTCCCACAGGAAAGTCTTATAACCCAATATACAGTCACTTCCCCTTGCTGACTAGATCCCATAAAGTACTTGTCAAAATGTACACCTCAGTATTCTAATATTATTATGTGGCATTTCCACATCTGTTGCGGAGTTTATGGCAGCTCAGTTTCTGTCTGCTGGCAGTGAGGGAATGTTTGATTCGTTTTTTGTTTGTTAAAAAAAACTGCTTAAGCTTTACTTTATTCATGCTCATATGGGTTTTATTTTTCTCCAAAACCAGTTACTATTTAAACGCAGGTTTTTAGCTTTTTTTCCACTCGGGGGATTTAGTGGGAAATTCTTTCCACTGTGTTGGTTCAGCAGAGAACAAAACTCCTCTTTTAGTTTTCTCAGTGAATATGTTCTAGGATGTTGCGGTGGGTTTTCAAAATCATCCCCCCCTCCGACACATACATACACACACATTTATGCCAGAGCAGTTGTTGGAAAAGGGGATAAACTACCCCGCTGGTCAGGATTATGGCGTTCCAGAGAGGGAAAAATAAAAACTCAGGCCATACGAGTTCCTGCAGCTGGCCGCTAATGATTCCAGGCTGGCTCTGTTTGCTTCCCTGTGCGTACTGTGTGTAGTGTGCGTGTGTGTGTGTGTGTGGAGGGGTGGGGATAGACTGGGCTCTTGGAATGCGCTTGGGCAGGCCTGGCTGACAGGAACTCTGACTGGAAAGGGGATTCCCTTGATTTGGCATGAAAGGAAACCCCAGGCTTGTGGGTCTGTTACTGCAGTGCTAGGAAACCAAGGGCTAGTTTTACGTCAGGCAGACGCGTCTGCCACTGCTGGAGAGCTGCAACTGTGCAAACACAAGGGAGGAACGGAAAAAAAGGGGGAGGAGAAGGAAAGCAAACTGTGGAGTCTCCACCTTGCAGAAAGTGCATATCTGCCAACCTGTCTTCCTACCCCAAACATGACCTGCCAGAAAGCCAAATTCGCTTAGGGGCTAGGCTCAAAGCTTGGAGCCTGGAGCTTTTTCTTGACCATAAATGTCTTGGCTTGATAAGAAAATTGAGCGCATAAGAATTGTTGCCTGCTGAGGTAGTTCATTTCCCTTCTCTGCTCACCTCGACTTAACCCATTCGTTGCCCTATGGACTGTTTTGTTTAAAAACAAACAAATCCAGACTAGTCCAACTTGACACTAAGGTTTTGAATGTTTTACGGCTGGCCTTTTCTTAAAGGTGACCTTCAAAGACCGCCCCCATGGGTGGGGGGAGTAGGCTTTTTATGATATGTAAAGATGTGCAAGGTTCCTTCTCCTCAAATAGGGTTGGCAGGTTGTTGTCCCTCCTCTCCCACCCCCCTGCACCGTGCTTTTGTTTGCTCATTTGACCTTGTTATTGCTGCTTAAAGGATCAGAGAACTAGGCTGTCTTTTCTCAGCCCTCAAATAAAGGGGGCACTGGGATGTTTTGACTATTTTAAGAGTTTTCTCCTCATGTCTTTAGCAAGAGCAGAAGTTAAATAGATTCTGGTGGGTGTCAGTGATGAGTACCTCTAGACAGATACACAGGATGGGCCTAATCCAGTGCCCATAGATCTCACTTCCACACGGGTTTGAGTCTGGTCCTGTCTGTGACAGTGGAGTCACTGCAATTAGTATTGCTGCATTCTCCCAAAGAACCATATTTATGCGACTTGTTTTCCAGATCTTATTTTGTCTGTAAAGGTCCCATGTCCTGTAGATATGGGTACAATTTAAAAGAACCCCTTCGTTAAATATAGATCAAACCTATAACCAGCCAGCCCCACGAGCCCAGTCACCGCTGCAGAAAGAGAATAGATAAGCTTTGCACTATATGCCTGGCTTGAGTCATGTTAATCGCCATTGTGGATTTGAGATAGGGTTGTGGCTTTCAGGTTGTTGGCTCATTATTTTCCCAGTTTCTTCCTAACCGCCCCCTATCCTAGCCAGAGGAAGATATTAGTTTTTATGGCGATACAGGTTGAACAGTCAGGGCTTAACTTCTCTTTGGCGGAGCTGTGCCCGTGCTCTCTGGACTACTCAAGCCATTGGAGACCTCGCAGTATCTTCCAGGGCAATGACATTTATATCCTGGTGAGTGCATGGGATGCCAGGTTTGGCAAGGGCCTGTTGCTGGAGCTGCACTAATCTGGCTCCCTGGGAAAGATGAGAAGAGGGCAGATCGTCGTTCAGGAGAGGGCGCTGTTCGCACTAAGCGCAGCAGTGCTACAACCGCTGGGGCCGTTGACTGAATTAGCTAGGAGTTATTTGCAAAGCGCTGGGTGGTTCCAGCCGAACTAGTACAGATTCTAACGGTCCATCAGATCGCTTGGGAGGTGAGTCCCAGAGTCGAGGGTCCCTCCCTGAGATCACTCAGCTCCTCGTTCAGATGTTTAACTCTGACTGCTGCTGGCCTGAGTGCCTCCGCTGGGATAGGACTTGAGGGGAGAGACGTTTCTAAGGTACCCGTGAACTTAACCATATTGGGTCTTAGCAATCAAGGCCAATAATTTGCTTGGACCTAGAAGCAAAGTGCACCCAGGGGGACTATGGAGCACTAACTAGTGGAAGAAAGCAGTCTGGGTAGCTTTAATGAGATTTCTGGAATCTCTGCTGGAGTTCGAAGGTTCACCATGTTTTCAGTGATGAGTGATTATATTACAGGGTCATTTTCTAACCAGTCTAGCCCATGTTTTACTTCCCTTTTCTCCACACATCACAGAACCTGTGGGATCAAGTTGCGATGAAAAGATCAAATGTCGTATTTCTAGCTATTCAGGTTTCTGCATGCAGCATGGCCAATTATTTGGCAGTAATTTGTGTTGGCTCGTGCACAGATCTAACATGAAATCTGACCTTTATTTTCCCTCAAATTTATTGCTAGTGTGGAAAATACTGGACTAAATAGTGCTGGGTACAGATAGGCAAAATGCTGAGGCCTTTTACTTGTACAGCTATGTTATTGTACCTCAGTTCTGATCTGCAACTCTCTGCTTTTCCTCCCTTGGACCTTACCAGTGCTGGACTGGAGAGTGGTGGAATAGTTTTCAAAGGGAAATCAAGGCATCCCCACTACTTTTTGAAGACAGTTATAGCTAGAGTAGGCACAGCAATGGAGAATAAATTGCAGAGCTGTCTCACTTCATCCCTTGTTGTAGTGCAGAAGGGCAACTTATTTTCTAACTGCAGACTGTCCTCTGCTGAGGAATGAAACTGCCTGCATATTGCTAAAAAAATAGTTAGTTAATTTTTTGCTGCCTTTTTACAAATGTGGATGCCAAGTAAAAATTTGCAACAAAGTTTTCCAGTCCTGCAGCAGGGGACAATAGGGGAGGGAGGGAGTAGCCAACCTATATTGTATGTTTGTGATAGATTATGTAGCTAAAATATTGGAAAGATGACCTTGTTGTTAAGGTACTGGGCTTCCTTGGATTTGTAGCAGAAGTCAAAGGCCATTTGGTTTGGGTCCAGTTTGGGATAACTTGCATCAATTCTTATCTCTTGGGATAGGGAGAGGGTATAGTAAAAACTAGGGCTGTCAGGTGATTAAAAAAATTAATCATGATTAATCGTGATTAATCGCACAATAATAATAATGCCATTTATTTAAATATTTTTGATGTTTTCTACATTTTCAATATATATCGCTAATTTCAATTACAGTACAGAACAGTGTACAGTGCTCACTTTATATTATTACAAATATTTGTGCTAATAAAACAAAAGAAATAGTATTTTTCAATTCACCTCACAGAGGTACTACAAACCAATCTCTTTATCATGAAAGTTGAACTTACAAATGTAGAATTATGTACAAAAAAACCTAGTAAAATAAAATGACATAAAACTTAAGAGCCTACAAGTCCACTCAGTCCTACTTCTTGTTCAGCCAATCACTAAGACAGACAAGAATTAGAGGGGTAGCCGTGTTAGTCTGGAATTGCAGAAGTGACAGAGTCCTGTGGCACCTTAAAGACTAACTAAAGTATTAGAGCATAAGCTTTCGTGGGCTAATACCCACTATGCTCTAATACTTTAGTTAGTCTTTAAGATGTCACAGGACTCTTTTTCACTAAGACAGACAAGTTTGTTTACATTTACAGGAGATAATGCTGCCTGCTTATTTATTTACGTCACCTGAAAGTGAGAACAGGAGTTCACATGGCATTGCAAGGTTTTTATGGGTCAGATATGCTAAACATTCATATGCCCTTTCATGCTTCAGCCACCATTTCAGAGCACATGCTGATGAAAAAATGTGTTAATTAAATTTGTGACTGAACTCCTTGAGGGAGAATTGTATGTCTCCTGCTCTGCGTTTTACCCACATTCTGCCATGTATTTCATGTTATAGCAGTCTCAGATGATGACCCAGCATGTTGTTTGTTTTAAGAATACTTTCACTGCAGTTTTGACAAAACGCAAAGAAGGTACCAATGTGAGATTTCTAAAGGTGTAAATTGACACATTTAAATGTGTAAATATTTGTAATAAAAATAATATAAAGTGAGCGCTGTATACTTTGTATTCTGTGTTTGTAATTGAAATCAATATATTTGAAAATGTAGAAAAACATCCAAAAATATTTTATACATTTCAGTTGGTATTCTATTCAACAGTGTGATGAAAACCGCGATGAATCGCAATTACTTTTTTTGAGGTAATCACATGAGTTAGCTGTGATTAATCAACAGCCCTAGTAAAAACGGATGCCCTGAAGCTGTGCATCAGCATGTGCTATTGAAAGATGAAACTCTCTGTCTTTTAGGGCTGGTCTTCACTAGGGCGGGGGATCGACTGCAGATACGCAACTTCAGCTATGTGAATCACGTAGCTGAAGTTTACGTATCTGCAGCCGACTTACCTCCCGTCCTCATGGCGAGGGCAGTTGGCGGCGCGCTCCCCCATCGACTCCGGCTTACTCCTCCGGGGGAGCTGGAGTTCTGGAGTTGACGGGGGCAGCGCTGGCGATCGATTTATCTCAGCCTCACAAGACGCGATAAATCGATTGCCATAAAATCGATCTTTCCCCGCGGTAGTGAAGACAAGTCCTTAGAGCAGTGAGGTTCATTGTGAAAGTATAATAGGGCTTGCATGTGAGTCTGGAAGGTTGAGTGGTGCTGAGATAACAGAAATGCTCTGGGCTTGGCTCAGGGTCATTTGAGAGGTTGGGGTGGTAGGAAAGGATGTGCGATGCCCACATATGCTCTATAGATGAAACTTGCTGTGATGTTTGCTATTTGAATAGCTTAGATATCTGGGAATGGCTCCTTTAGCCAGAACAGAAAATTCAAATATAGCGCAGTAGGCCAAAGACTATATATATGCTATGCCTGGGTGTGGGATGGGAGAGCTGTAAAGATGTTTAACTGTAAAATACTTCCTGAAAAACAGTAAAAATAGTCACCTTTGTCCAGGCCTTCTCAACCTCTTTCATAGCATGGATTGCATCTTAATCCATCTGGGAATAAACCCTGTCCTGCTGCGTGTCTGCACTTCACTGTCTGTGGCGTATCGGTTTGGCTCTGCCCTGTTGCCATTCTAAATATCACCTTGAATAAATGCTTCTTTGAAGGCGCAATGGGTCCTGGACACCAGCTGTGATTGATCTCAAACTGGTGATGTTCGTTTGGGGAGGATCAGAGTTCAAGCCCCAAGTGTGCACAAAAAAAGAGAAGTTATAAGGCAGAAACATTTGGATGCTGCGATTTTTTGGGGGGGATTGTTTATTGGGAACTCCTTCCTCAAACATGCCCAAATTTTGGCCACAGATGCGGCCTCTGACGCTGATGAGGCAAAGTGATTTTGAAGATTATTAGAGTAACTTGCGTGTTATAGAGCAGTTAGAAAAACCATCTGTTTAACTGTAAGCAAGTCTTAACCTTAACTATAGCAGACATTCTGCTCTGTTATAATCTTGAATTGTCTAATGGACACCTTCCTCTATTCACCATCATGTATCATCTCTGTGGCAACTACAGCAGTTGCTTAAATAGAAAGTAATATTAGGAAAGTACTGATGTTGTTTTTAGCTGTCTCCTAATTAAACTAGGCAGATGTAAAAAGGAGGAGCCAGCTGCTTGTGGATCAACCCAGCTTTCCACAGGCCCTCAGCAAATATTCTGCAGATCACTGTAGGTCCAGGGACCACAGTTTTGAGAACCTCTACTCTAATTTTGGTATAGCACTATTCCTAGTACTGTATATTTTGGTGCACTATGCAGAAGTTACAGAATACATTGGGGTAGAACAAATACAAGTCAATAAACCCCAACCTCTCCCTAAAGCGAGAGAGCTACCAACACTCATGGTTCAGTAGTTAGACCGTCGTTAGTAGTTGTACGTCAGAGCTTTCCTATGTAGTGTGTATTGTTGGGTCATCAGATGATACTGTCTGTCTTGGGAGGGGGACTTAACTGGTGATTGTGGGTTTACAGTGTAGATTGAGGATGTGTGTTGTGCATCGGTGTTATATATGCCCCTAGAGCAATGGATGGACAAATTTTAAATAACCTTAAATGAGATCTTCTTTGTGTTTTGTCTTTAATGCTGCTTGAGGTTGTAGTTGCTCTTGGATGGTCACATCCCCAGACACTTCTCTTTTCTCACGTGAAATATTCATGTGCTTTGCGTATGTTCATTGTACAGTATTCAGTTAACTTTTTCTTTAATGCAAGCAAGTTTGCAGTTGCGGTTTGTAATTTCTTCACCGAATGTAGGTAGCTTGCATTTCCAAGCTAGAAGCCCTAGTCTTGGGGTCTGCTTACCACTGAGTAGCAAACAAAACAAGCTTCCTTTTATGCAACCAACTTCATCGTGGACTGTTTCTCCTCCCTCCCCCAGCCCTGCCCTGCCGAAATGCATGGGAGAGAACCCTACACGCAGAGATGAAGGCATCTGATAGGGTGTCAGCATTTCCTGTGTGAATCGAATTTCCATCCCATTCTGTTACACTTCTCTTTTGTGACTACCGGTGTTTACTGTACAAGGGCTTTCTCATTAAATGGTTAACTTGATGCTGTGGTATCCCTTATCTCTTTCTGTCTCTGGTGTGCAATAACAAACATGATTCTTGCTGCTGCTTCTGAGAGGCCCTGTAAGCCCCTCTCTCCTCCCAGCTCAAACTGCAGCTCAGAACAGGTGCTTTCCATAGGTGATCCTACAGATGTGAATCAGCATAAGGTGCAGAATGTACTCTTGTGTCCCTTGCCAGCCTACTACGCTAAAAGAAAAGTGCAGAGAAAAGCATTTGTTTGGGTCTCCCCTGGAGTTCTCAGCCTGGGTGCAGCTCACAGAGTGAGCCAATAGCAGGTAGAGTTGCATGGCTGGGAGTGCCTATTTATCACACATTCCCAGCAAGTGGTGGAGTTCTGAAATATGCAGGGTGGTTCCTCAGGAGAAGAATCAAAGCTTTTTCCCACTCTGGAGCCAGCCTTGGAGCTTTCTGTATTGTTCCAAGTGACCCTGCAACATTCAAGAGACCTGTGTGTAAAAGTTCCACTGGAGAAAATGTTACAGGGAACAATCCTGTGCTGGTCCTGGGGAAGCACTGCTGAGCTAGTGTTCCTTTCCATCTGGTGCCACTGAACCGAATTCTCTTTTCACATCAATGTAAATCAAGAGTAACTCCATCTGATGAAGGCATCAGAGCTTCACCCTTGTAAAATATAGGGGTGTGACACAAGAATGACTGACTATTCCCAGACAAAAAACTACATTATGATGGAGTTAAAAGGTGAGAGTGATTTGGGAGGAGCATTTTATAGGGCTATTACTGTTGTTCCCAATCCGAGCATTATAAACCAAGGAAATACAGAATTAAGGTTTCACTTAAAGGAAACCTAAACGTGGTAAGAGAGAGACAGTTAAGGCACTCAGATGACCTCAACTCTGCCCTGCAGTAACAATACAATTGTGATTGTAGTGTGTGTGATCCCAGATTAATTTAAACCAATTTTTCAAGTTACACCAGATTTTATTTATTTATTTATTTTTAATATTCTCCCTCCCAAATAGCATTACTGTAGGGCTCTAATCTGTGTAACTCAGGTGAAGCTACAGGAGGTGATGAATAGTGGAACTCCTCTGTGTCTTCAAGTTGGATATTCTCACAACAGGTGATCAGCCGAACTTGCTTTTAAAACAAACTGGCAACGGGTTTTAAAGCCAATGAAATCCATCAAAAGCTTTCTCAAGAGCACAGAGTGAAAAGCTGCCAATCTGAAATTGTGTAAACTGTCACTGCATCTTGAAACATAGCAGATTATCTTTTGTGATGAGTTTTTGAGTCTAAGTGTGGGTTGAAATTTAGTTGGTTAAAATAACAATTTATGTTTCATGGCATCTTGATGAACAACAGTGTCCCGGAATGGTGCTGTCTGGTTTTCTGTTCTGTGTCATGTATAGAGTGCCGTATCCTGGCTGATAATAGTTTGGGGATTCATGTTCATGTCCTGTTTCGCTGCTGTTGGTTTTTTTTTTCCACCTTGATGTTGGCAGAATCTAGAAAATGAGGCATGTATCATTTTAGTGCGATATAAAAGGAACTGATTCAGCCACTCCTTATCCCTTTCAAAAACTGAAAACCTTACAACATGAGAAATATGGCCTAAAGAAAGCTAGCCCTAGCAGATAGATAAGCACCATTGTGGCAGCTGATGAACAGCTATGCTCACATACCTTGACAAGAGGGGACGATGTCGCGCCAGTAGAGTCCTTGTCTTTCACTGTACACTATTCCTACAACATAGTGATTTGACTGCAATGATAAAGATACTCCAAGCCAAGGTCAGGTTCCTTCTTATTGCCCCACTAACTGTTTTGTTTAAGCTTGGGTAAGTGGCTGGAGGATGATGGCCTTCATCATCTTCCTTCCTGTGGTGGTGGTCTTTTTTTTTATAAGAATTGAATGTGATGACAGGTACCAAACCAGCAGCCACCCTCTCAGTAGTCCACAGAGCATGTACATTAGCAGGGCAGTATGTCTTTATGGTCCACATGTGAGCTATCCTGTAGCAATTGATTTTTACTTTCCCTTTGACGAAGTTAGAGGATGATGGTGAGAATCTGAGAGCAGGTCTGTGAAGCAAATGCATTGGGATAGAGAAGAAAGGTGTTATGGGATTACCACTCTATAGGGCTATGCAGGAACAATCTTGATATGTTCCTTGTTTCACCTTGTGACAGCAGAAATACTTCCCATACTGGAAGGATAATTGAGTCTTAGGGACATTCCTAAGTGGGAGGGAGGAAAGTGAGACTTAATATAATCTTTTCTAAGGGAGACAATGTGGCTTAGTGGACAGAGCACTGAACCAAGACTTGCAGATCTGGGTCTTATTTCTGGCTCTGTTATTGCACCTTGGGCAAGTCACTTCCCCTCTCTATGCCTCTGTGTTTCTCCTTCTGTAAAATGGGACTAGTGATACTTTATCCAGTGGTTTGAAGTCTATGGATGAAAAGTGCTGTATGAGAGCTAAGGAGTAGTATGGCGCCATGGGGTCCTAGCACAGGACTAGGGCTCCTGCAGTACATGTGATATAAGAAAAACACCCAAGTAGACTTTTTGTTTAGGGAGGTAAAGCAAAGCAGGACCTCCTACAGTGGAGTTTTTTCAACCCGATGATATACATTTCTTGTGCCAGTGATGTTCTTCCTCCCTATGCCACAGCACATCTCATCAGAACCTTTTCTTCTGCGTGTATCACCAGTTGGAATTCCAGGCCATGTTGTCCATGCATTGCTTTGTTAAAGCAGTCTCTTGGGTGCAACCCATATTCAGTCTTCTCATTACCTGAGTGTTGTGCCCTTACTCCTTTCCGTTGCCAGCCTGAGGGCGTCCATCCCCGAAAGTCTGTTTATTTGGATTGGCAAAGGACTGAACTATTAACAGATTAGCAGTATTCCAAGTGCCAGCTCCAAATCTGCCCAGGATAACCAGTTTCTTCAGATGCCCTTAGAGGAGGCCATGTCAATATTTTGCAGCTACGCTCATGCAGAAGTTATTGCATGCATGGTGGGAGGATGGGAAGTAGAGAAATCCAAAGTGACAAGTGGCAAATCTTTGGTAATCCCTCTGGGTATCCACAGTAATGATATGAAACATAAGGAAACTCTACTGGTACTCATGGCTGCTCAGTACTCGGAATGCCATTTTAACCTAGTGTAACTGGACGTGGACTCCTGAAGTGCCTCACGGAATTGCAAAACACAGACCGGAAAAGGAACCCTTAAGGCATCACCTATTTGCTCTGTTTGTCTTTTTAAATTGGCCTGACTTTTAAAAGCTGTTGTGATTGTTTTGCCAGGTAAAGTGGAGGAGCTCGGCATATCAGCTCTGGTCATCTTTACTGTGGTCCCCTGGCATGGCTTGTGCAATAAACTTGTACAATATTAAAATTCCACGTTTCCTGCAAGAGAATGTCTTTTTGTTTTACAGGCTGTCGATGTTATTTTATGGGATTCCCTCTCTAGAGCAGGAGGAATATGAAGACTCCAGGACAGTAGCCCCTATACAGCTGAATGAAATGACTTGCAGGAGATAATTACACCATTCCCATTAGGAAAAAAAATAGTGCCCGGCATTGTAAAGAATTACCCACCTCTTCGTTCTTGTGTTCAAAATTGGTCTGTAATTTGTTGGCTTTGCTAACCAAAGCTTTTTATTATCTTTTTAAACCAGATGGCAAAATGTGTCCCTTCTGTGTGTGTGAGAGAAGAAAAGGGGTCAAAACAGTTATAAAGGAAAAACCTGGATGGTCAGCACTATGACCAAGCAAAGGCAAGGAGAAGTCTGTTCCTAGTCCGTAGGGCAATTTGAAAATTGAAAGGGCACAGTCTGGGTGACTAATGGTGATTTTAAGTTTTTAGATTCTGAGAAACTGTCTTTCTTCCCTCCGTATGATTATGGTAGATTATGGGCCTAGGAGACCCACTCACAGATCATAATCCCTTTACAATAGGTGCTGTACAAACTGAACAAAATTTTCCACCAAAATGATTTTTCAACAGAAAATGTAGTTTCTGCAAAATCCCTAATTTTTAAAATTTTCCAGTGGAAAATCAACATGGAAATATTTCCTTTTGGATCAGTTTGACCTGAATCTAAATATTTGGGTTTGTTGAACTGACCCAAAAGGTTTTGTTTAAAGTCCATTCAGTAGGGAGCAGCATTTCCCAAAGTGTGACATTGCCTCATGGGAGTTACCATTCTGGATGTTTCCTGTCCTGTTTGTTCTCTGAGGGACAGGCTCTGTGGCTGGGCTGTATCTCCCATGATGCACCAGGCAATCTCCACTCTGATAGCTGTGTGTAGTGGGTCATGGGAGTCAATAACTAACAGTGCAGCATGGAATGTGCCATGAAGCTTGACCCCTAGAGGACCATGGGGCACTAAGGATTCAGAACTAGAGCTCCCATGAGGCAGAGCCGCACAGTACAGAAATGCAGTTTAATGTTGACTTGCTTCCAAACGAAACATTTTGTTTTGCAAATAGTGAAACTTTTTGTTTTGATCGCAATGTTTTGTTTTGGCCATTTCTGGTATTCCACGTTGAAATTCTTGAGACCTTCTTGGTCTACAGAAAACTTCAATATTTTGACCTTTCATCGTGGCTCAAGATTGAGGGGAGGGGGAGTCAAAATATATGAATTTTCCACAGGAGAGAAATTCCAGGTTTCACTCAGATGGCCAACACTATCTGGGCAGCTAGAAAATTTGGCTTCTTTTGTTTGTTAGGACCCCTTATGAAGGCAATAATTGAAAAATGTGAGGGCTGATTCTATGGTGTTTCTCTCTCCCCCCCCCCCTCAAAATTAGACTTCTTTTGGGCACTATGTACAGAAGCTCTGGTAGCTTCTGTGGCTCAGCAGCACCTGCATTGCCCTAAATTCATAGCCGTGACATTCTAGTGTAGTCCTTTGGAACGTAGCCTCTGGCTTCCTTCAGTCCCTCCATTTTCTGGTGTGTGCTTCACTGTGCTAAAGAAGAACTGTGCTGAACACTTGCTCTGTCCATTGAGTGCCCATATGGATGTGGTCAGAAGGGCAGAGGAGCCTCAGCACCTTTCTGATTCTTGCTGTTGATCTCAGTGGGAGTCAGGTGACCTCCACTCTTTGACCTGAGTGGCAGCTGAAGGCTTGGAGCGGGGTCAGGCAATAATTATTTAATGACAGTAAGGTGTTGAGAGTCAAAAAGTTAGATTCATAACCGTTAAAGCACACAGTATCAACATCACATGTCAAAATATACAAAGTAAATATCCCTAAATCCAACTCTAATTTCTCAAGCAGTATTATTCTTGCATTGTGTATCCGTTAATTTTGATGGTTATCAATGAAAATATTCTTCCGTTGGTTTGCGTGTGTATGGTGAAATCGATGTTTGCCGACATTTACTGATAAAATTGGATCCCTCTAAGCTTAAGCGTAACTCTTTGAAGGGGTTGCAGTTAGTTAAGAAAATCATCAGAATAAAAGTCTCTGCCTCTGTTACTAGTAATACCTGATACTATTAATTGAAAAGTTGAACAAGTTTAATTTTTTTTTGTCATTTACTCTTTGCATTTCTTTGAATGAAAATAGACAATGGAAAATAGATTAGCTGGTTTCACTTCCTGGTTCTCATTCTGCAGCTCTGTGCTGTTGCTGCTGTATGAAGATACAGAGTTCATAATCTAGGTTTGAGTCATCTTTTACTTTATCCAAACCCAGCCTTAATTTGCAGTTAGAGCAGTGGTTCCCAAACTGGGGTTTGTGAAATGTTACAGGGGGTTCTCGGGGAAAAAATTCGCTAATGGTGAACAGAGCTGTCCCTAGGGACCCCAGGCAGCACGGGGCCAGCAGCCCGAAGCCCCTGGACTTCCAACAGCTAAGCAGATCAAAACAAGCATATCTATCACACTGAGGAGATTTAAACTTCAAGACTCCTTATAAGAAATGGAAAGGGAAGTGGATATTTTTTGCTGTTTTTAAAATTAAATAGGCAGCTAGTTTTGTTTTTGAAATTATTATGAAGAACAAATTTAAGCTTTGTTGTAACGTGTGGCGTTTGCCTGGACTGCTCAAGACCTGAATGCTTGTGTAGAAAGAACTCTGAGTTGGGTTCTTAAATACCTTCATGCTGTTTCACATCTGATACTCCTTGATGAAACACAGGAGCCTTGTCTTATAAACAGGCTTATTCAAAGTGATACAAGCTGTGAAAGTGAGATCTTGGAAGAGTTGCCATTTTCATGTCGTAAAAATACCGTAATGATACATACTAATTAATAGTATAAAATTTGTTTTTATGACATGCTTATTACATATTTCCAAGATTACTACTTTTATACTTAGGTAAGAGAGAAAATCCCAGGAAATACTAATTTTTTGGGGAGGAGGGGGATTGCGAGATTTGACATTGTAGTGAAAGGGGTTTGCAGATTGTTACAGTTTGGGAACCACTAGAGTAATTCAAGCACATTTGGCTAAATCAGTCCTGGTGAAACTCCAGTGAACTTACACCAGAGACAAATTTGATCCATTAATTAGCATCAATGAGCACCAGGGCTTGGAAGGAAAGTTCTGTTTCCTATCCGTTACCTATTTCAATGCTTCACTATTAACAAAAACATCGGGTTGAAGACTAGAGTTGTGTGTCTCGTGGCCCATTGAATGTAGATATGACTAAATCCCTTAGCCTGCTTTGAAAATTTCAAACAAAGTAATTGGTATTTAATTATATCGAACTTTGATTTTTATTTTGGTGACCGAACAGTTTAGTACTAAAAGTTGGAGAAACGGACTATTGCTGGGGGATTTGATAGGGCATTGGAATGGGAATCCAGAGATCTGGCTTGTTCCCAATTGCCACTTAAATGCTGTGTCTGTGAGCAAGGCTCTTCTAGTCGTGTGTCTGTCTTGCCTCTCGCTATTTGTATGTCTTAAATTATAAATGTAGAGGGCCCCTAGCACAATGAGGTCCCAACATTGATGGCAGTCCCCATGCATAAATAACATTGAATCTTTGCTGGCTTATGAAATCTGAAATAGTTTGTGACAGTGATGCAAACGGAGGAAGTCGGTGAGCCAGATCCCCGCCAGCACTCCCCCAGCTTAACCTATGTGCTGGATCTACTGAGAAACCAACTTTTGAAAATGCAGAAAGGTTTGTGTGCTCTGGAAAAGTTTGAAAAGGCCCATCTCTGCTCTGTCTTCCGCTAGTGACTCCAGTATCCGCGTTCCAATCTTCCTTTGTACAAAAATATGTTACTGCCGTTTGGGGTTTTTAAGTGAACGTTTTCAGCGCTGGTTGTTTTTGTTCATCCTATGTTAGAAAAGGGTGTGATCCTCAGGTTTATAGCTGAGCTTTCTCAAGTTCAAGGGTGTTTAGATTTGTGATTTGTTTTTAAAACTCCTCTCTGATCTGGACATTACCTCTATCCTCTTAATTCTCATCTTGCAATGTTTATCCCCACACCCCTCTGTCCTTAAGTTTTATGGGGAGAACTCCAAACTCAAGTGCACTGAATACTTGTATACCACAGCGAGTGTAGTATAAATACCTAGCTAGACAGTGCGTGAGCATGTCTGGCTTTGTCATATTACCTATCTTGCTCAGTTCTACTTGCTTCCTCCGCAGAAGGAGAAATCGAAGCTTGCATGAGATGTTTTTGTTCGTTCCTTTCAGAAAAATTCTTCTCTCTGAAATGTGTCTGCAGTTGTGAGTCACAGTGCTTTGCTACAAAATGGAAATTCATTCACTGAATGCTAATGATATATTTTTTGAAAAAAGAGACAGAGCGTGAGAGAATGAACGCCTTGGCTATTGCTGAGTGATCCATCTATTTGCATGAAAAATTCAATGCATCTTCCTCCTCTTCAGTGGAAGCACTGATACTTGTCTGCGCTGAAACTAATATGCTTTAGTGAACCAAATCTGTACGGTGGTGACCCTCGAATATGGAACTGTGCACCTTGGTACAGCCCTTTCTGCTTTCAGAAGCTGCCTGAAACATTAATGTAGACCCTGGGGAAGGATGTTTCCCTGCTCCCAGTCCAGGCTGAAATGTGTGAATGCAATTAAATTAGAGCGCCCAGTCTTAGTCTTCTGACAGCGAGCTGCAAGATCTAGGGAAAGGGGAAGAATTGGGGTGTGCCTCTTGCCCTCCCCCCCAGCTCACACAGTTTTCCTCTGTCCTCCTTTGGGAGCCCATCTGAACCGTATTTCCCCTGCCTTCATCATCATTAGCTAGAAGTACTTTGTCCTGCTGGCTGTAGCATGGCAAACTGTGGCAAGTGCATGCAGAAGCCTTCTTCCTGATTCCCCCATCTCATTACAGGGCTGTCTGCTGAGTATAGAGAAAAATCTAAACACAGGTCAACCTTAGGCTGTGTTCGCGCCTCTGGGTTCCAAGTGTGAAATGCAACATGGAAAATTATTCTAACCCCTTAATGGCCAGAACAAAATAAAAATGTTAAGGCTTTAAAATTCATTGTTTTTGGACTTCCCAGAGCTAGAAGTCAGTGCTCTGTGTGCCGTTGGAAAGCTGGTTTTCTGTTAGAGTAAATCTTTGAGGGAACTGGCACATGAAGTGGGCAAAAAGGAGTGATGAATACATTTATAACTCTGCTCTGAAGTTTATCACTTAGAAGTCACCTCAGCACTTATAGCCTGCGTGTGTGTGAATTGAAAATCTTCTATGAGACACATTTTCCAAAAGGTTTTGGGGGGCTGGACTTGAGGTGTTTTGGAGGTGCCTGGCTTCCAGAGTGTGGGTGCTCAGAAATTTCTGAAAACTGGGCCGTTTTCATACCGCTCAAGTAAGGCGCACAAAATCCCAGGCCACTTATGAAAACCTTAGTGTGCACATGTGTATATTTATATGCCAAGATTCATTCTCTGTGTGTGCATGCATATAAATATATAGAATATAAACAAAATAATTTTCTTGTGGTTTGGAGTGTATGATTGAAATACATAATATTGCATAGTCCTATACCTATCCGATTATTCCTTCTGAGTGTGGAAACATTAGACTATTAATTATATCTATGAGTCCTGAGGGAACTTTCCTTTCTGTTGCATTACTACAGTTACATATTTTCATCCTTAGGAATATGTGAGAAGTCTCTGAAGCTTGTAGTCTATCCTGTAAATCTTCTTTATCAGGCAATTTCAGATTAGGAGCTTTTCTCCTTTCAGGCTTTTATTTTCACCTTGGGGCCGTTAGCAGCTTTGCTTGCCATGATTAAAATACAAAGCTTTGCTCTGGCTGAAAGATCAGTCGGGATATGCTCCTTAGAACTGACAGATTTACCTTGGACCGTTGGAACAGCAGGTCACTGGTTAAAGCCAAAGAGCATCATGGATTACTAAGAGAGCTCAGGGCATCTGTTGAATGTGAGTATTTGTAGGGGCTGGCTGTGGGAATTCTCTTCTGTGGGGCCCAGAAGTGACTGTAGCAACTGACAGTAACGTCAGTGACCCAGCCAGTTGTAGGTATTGCAAGATGGGGGTTCAGTGTAAAAAGAGGGGTGGGGAAAAGGGCTGATAACCAAATAAAATAGTCAAAATATATGGTTGAAGGTACTGGAGAGCAGCCTGTAGCGAATACCGAGACCAGTATAATTGACTTGCGCAAACTCACTGGTTTTTATGGTTACCTTGCCCTTCCAGCCTTGTTTGTCTGCTCATCCCTCTATTGTATATCAAAATAGTAAGCTGTGAGCTCTCTGGAACTGTCTTTGCACTACTTGTTTGTACAGTGGCTAGCATTACGAGGCCCTGATTTGAGACCTGCAGGTGCTACCGCAATAGAAATGATCAATAATAAAGGTGGAGATTGTTAGCACCAAGTGGCATTTGTATATTCCAGGCATATCAAAATACTATTGAGATTGGTGGAGAGGGAAGTGCCGATCTAAAAGAGATAGCAGAGACACTTTGAACTATTTTTCTAATAGTCTCAGCATTTCAGACCCAGAGCAATCATATTATTTTGAGCATCATCCAATCCTATGGGTACATTAAAAATATATATGACCAGTATCCAGAATACAAGAGCCAGCCAGCGCCACCCATGTAGGTTCAGCACCCCCAGGCAGATATATCAGAGTTTTTCCTGACAATGGGCTTTCTTCTTATTGTCTTCCCTGGGGAGAAGAATTAGGAAGAACTTCTGCAAAGGGAACCTTCCAGGAGTCCTCCTTCCAGTAGATTGTCTCATGGGAGGAGCAATCTACTCTGAATCTTCCAAGCATATCCTGTAAAAATATAAGATAAGGAAAAGTAGCCAGCAGCAGTCCCTCAGGGGGCAGTAAATTCTGGTGAGGTCTGTAGCAAGTGTTCGGAGTTGTTTTTAAAAAGGAATTGTATTATGGGTTAGTTCTGATTCATTCATGGCATGTGGGCAGGTTAGACTTGCAATCAGCCAGCCAGGTGCACGTGGAGAGAATGGAATTATTGTTTGTATTTATTTCTCAGGCAGTTGCAAGTGTTCTAAAATAAGTTGAGGAAGCCTGGTCTTGAAGTCAAGACACTGGGGTAAGACTCAGCAGATATGATTCAATTCCTGGATCTGCCACATACATACCATGTGACCTTGGGCAAGTCACATAGTCTTAAAGTGCCTCAGTACTCCTCCTGTAAAGTGATGATAATACTTCTCTGTCTCATAGGTGTGTTGAGGATAAAATCTGTATGCATGTGTGAGACACACTAATGATGTGCTAAAACCCAGTCAGATGGAGTTATGTAAGACCAGAAGCTGGCAATGGGACTCCTTTCTGACAGATGGGAGTTTGAAAAGTGTTGGCCTAATTCTGCTCCCACTGAAGTAAATGATAAAACTCTCACTGGAGCAGTGTCAGGCCAATCTTGAGTTCTTTTAAAAATGTCACCTTTATCTTCTCTCTTGTACTCAAAGGAGGGAAAAACACAGAGCTAGTCTGTGAAGGAAAGTATAAGTGACAAAAATAAATAAATAAAATTAATTCTCCAAATTGGTTGCCCCTCCTCCCCCTCCATACAAAGTCAGCCAAACTACCGACTTCGTTAATCTCTGAAATATTTAACCCGTATATTCTGTTAAAATATAATGCTTGTGAGAGGTCCTGTAACTGACAACTCTTCTGATGTGGGACTGTTTTTAGTACAAGCTGGATTTCCAAATGTCTTGCAGGCCATCAGGGTTTCAGGCGAATGAGGGTCTATTCAGTTTAATTAATAGTCTGTGAGGGAATGTGACTCTGTGTTGGATAACAGGGAGTTTTGGATAATTGAGGTTGAGCTGTACGAGCAAAGTGGGATTAGTCTCCTGTCAGGGATGTCAAGTTTGAAGTATATGTATTTTATTGAAATTCAGTAACCTTTGAGTAATTCCAACCCTCTGCTCTGACGCCTTTGCCTTTGCCTGGCTGCACAGTAAAGGGGAAATGGAGATTGGCTTTCTGTTCTTTAAAGCTTATGTTAGGAAGAGCAAAGGAGAAATGTGGACACTATTGCATCTCACCTCTCTTCCTTAAGATTTGTTAGGCTGTGTCTTCCTGTGTTTGGTACATAGATGCCTTTTTTGCACCTCTTCCAAAGTTCTTGGGGCCTAAGGGGTATATGTAAATGAGAATACAGGGTTTTCACAAAGCTTTCTAGTCTAACCACTCACTCAGTTTGTGTCCGATGCTGATTTCTTGTGGCTGCTTCCAGATCAATAATATCTCTTCTTTTTCTTTTCTCTCCTACCACATCATCTGTTCTTTGGCATGTTGGTGGAAATCTGCAGAACTCCCTGCTGAGGAAGGTAGGTGGAATTATATTGGCTCTGGTTTTTCTTTCTTCGACCTTCCCTTCATTCTTGGAGCATGTCTCTAGCTATTCCGTGGGGACTTAATTTTTTAAGCCCATGGAAAGAGTTGGAGGCCTAAGAACAACCCCAGTTACATAAAGGCAAAACTTACTTGTATGAGGTTTAGGAGGGGAAAGCAAGATATCACACCCTTGAATGACGCTGTCTAGAATCTTGAGCTGAAAAATTGACTGTGACAGTTGTCTCAAAGACCTCAGTTCTAGTGACAGAAAAACCTTGAGCTTTTCAAAGTGTGTGTATTTTATTTTTTTTAATTTTTTTTTACCCTGGAAACTTCAGGTGCATCAGTTTTTAGTGGCACAGGGCCATTCTGTCTACTAGCCATCTGTGATTGCCACCAGGCAACATTGCCTTGTTTCTTGGCTCTCTCCTTCCACCCACATTTGTCTTCCGCTCAGCCCCTGACAGGGCTGTAATTCGAGCTGGTGGAGTTTAGCATGATCCAGTCAGCCATCAGTAGGACTGCCACATGCTCACCTTTGGAGCTGAGCTGGCAATGATACGAGGCCTGATTCAGGACAGCACTTAGCGTATGCTTTACATTAGGCACGTGGTTGAGTCCCATTGACTTCACTGGAGCTTCGGCATATATTTAAGTGCTGCCCTGAATAGAAATGCTTTCTTCAGTCAAGCCCATAGTTAGTAATGCCAGTAATTGTAACTCAAGCGTGTATAGCCTCAAAGGAGAGCACAACACCCTTGCACCCACGCAGGCTTCGTAACTTGAGTTCTCCAAGATCATTTTCTTCACCTGTGTAGCGCTTATGGTGTGTCCATGTTTTGTTTTGCTAGGAAAGTCACTCTGGGAGCTGGTGCTGGAGCAGTTTGAAGATCTCCTTGTGCGCATTCTTCTCTTGGCTGCCTTTGTGTCATTTGTAAGTATCCTTGTCTCCTCTCTCTGCATGTGATGCTCCCGAATAAACAAATACCAGTCAGCATTGTCTGTGCTCTAAAAGCAAAGATAGTGGGTGATGCCCCCCTCTATGCACTGGCAAAGGTCTTGACTCTAGAGGAACTGATGCTGCATCAGGGAAACAGGACTTGGGGGAAGTCTGTTCAGGTGAATGAAAAGTACACCGAAAGGAGGGATAGGTTAGGATTGCCAGGCACACTCTTTGCAACTTCAGAGCTGCAGCTGCAGACATATGACTTGGATGGCTCGGGGGCAGAGGATTCCTTCCCCAATAGAAGTTTGCTGTGCCAAGCCCACTGTAGTTTAGGGGATAAAAATTAGTTTAATGATAATTTGACAAATGTAAACCTTTGATCCAGGTAACGCATGCTGAAAATTCATGTCAGACTTCTAAAAAGCCACAGCTGTTTAGCTGCACATGTTTCACAGTGTGCTGTAGTAAGTTCCTTCCAAACTAGTTCAATAACGGCCCAGTTAGAAGACGGCCAGCTCATGCATTTAATGCGGTACTTGTCTCTCTCTAGCTAGTTCCTGCAGAATAGCAAAGTACTATGGTGTAGTGGGAGACAGGACAGTATAGAGGACAAGGCACTGCATTGGGAATCAGGGCTGTATACCCAGCTCAGCCTCTGACCTGCTGTGTAATCTTGGATAAAGCACTTCACCTTGATAAAGTCATTCATTTGAAGCCCGGAACAGACTACTGTTATCATCTAGTCTGGCCTCCTGCATAAACTTCCCTGAATTAATTCCTGCTTCAGGTCCCAGTAGCTGTGGTTGGATTCAAGAATCTCTCTTTGAGAAACACACTTTCTTGATTTTAAAATCTCCAGTGATGGAGAATCCACCACAACCTTTGGTAAGTTGTTCCAGAGGTTATTTACCCTCACTGTGAAAAAATTGAGCCTTATTTTTAATTTGAATGTATCTAGCTTCAACTTGCACCCATTGGATCTCATTATAGCTTTGTCTGCTAGATTGAAGAGTCCTCTGTTATCACATTTCTGTTTCCCAGGTGGGTATTTATACCCCGTGATCAAGTCAGCCCCAGTTGAATTTGAGGTCGCATTGTAGATGTTGTACAAGTGAAATAAAACACAGTGCTTGCCCAAAGAGTTGATGATCTGAACTGCATGCAGTTGAGGAAATAGAATTATGAAGTGTGAATACAGCACAAAAGATCGATAATCAGTAGCAATTTTAATGAGTGCTAAAATCCATGTGATGGAGGAGCCACAGCAGAAAGTATTTTGAGTTGCTCAGCACTAAGTTAAGCTTATCCCTATGCCGGAAGTTCAGGCCCTTTAGAATGATAATGAATGAGCTGCTCTGATGAGTGAGCATAACCAGCAAATCGGTAAATTTCTTTAACCATGTGAATGTAGGATTAATGTATAAGCATGTTTTTGAATAGGTGTTGAACAAGAGTAAAGGAGGACAGGATGTGTGTTTAAAGTAGTAGGCAAAGCTGCAACCAAAGGAAGGCTAATATGCAAAGAGACACACATGATATGAATAGATGTGGTAGTTTTTTGTGACAGCTGCAGAGGTTCTGCATTCTCTGAAGTCCCAATTTAGCAATGCATTTAAGCATATTGTCACTGTATGTATGTGCTTAAATGCTTTGCTGATCTGGGGCCTGAGCAGCGTGCCCCTGAAGTCATTTGGGCAATATCAATTTTGAACCACTGAGTCTCAACATTTTTCTCTTCACTGTTATCTTTTAATTGCCCATTAAAACTTCCTTTTGCAAGCCATTAGCCTTATGTGCAGACTCCAAGGCTAAGACAGAAAGTGCCTATAATTCTGTTGCACACACAGATTTTCCCCTTATTTCTTGCTAAAAGTTCCAAGTTACTGCATGAAAAGAGTGTAAGATTGTATTTAGCATCTCCCATTGGGCCCAGGTGTTACTTAGTAGGTGACATTCTGGTGTGAGACTTGTGTAAGAAACTAAATTCACCTTCCCTTGAGAGTTGTGTGAAAACTGTTTTATCTAGCATGGGTACAATTAGCCACAGAGAGTCTGTCTCCACTGCAGAGTTAACCTGGGTTCTTACTTGGTGGTTGTCCCTAACCAAGCTTCTGTCCAAACACAAAAACTTCTGACTTGAGTTTGGTGGTGTTTTCAGCCTGGGCTAGCTGGCTATCCTGGGTGATAAGCTAAAGCCTGAATGCTGCTTTTCTCTCTGGCTGGTAACCAGCTTGCTTTGCAGTCAGGAGTGCAGTCGAGTGGTGATGGTCCTTCAGTGCCTTCTCACAGTGCGCCCTGGGTGTCCGAGAGAGACAAGTTCTCCCACAATTCTTTAGGAGAGAATCATATTGCGGCTCAGCGTACTGAAGTGCTAAGAACCAAGGGATGTACCCCCAGAAATCCTCGTGATACATGGGGGAAATACAGAGCCTCTGTGACTTCACTAACTTAAATGTGGCTTTATAGTGTGGCTGCTCACACCTGGGCGAAGCTAGCCTGGGTGGACTGATCCACGTACCAATCACCTGAGTTAACTCTGCAGTGAAGACATCCTTAGTACCAGGAACAGCCTGCATGGTACAAAAAGAATGGAGGGTTGATCTGATCATCTGCAGAGCAGAAGATTCAAAAACTTGTTCTGTTCTTCTATCCCCGAGTGTCAGGAATCTATAAGGACGAGTAGACTGCATTTCTGGAAGGGTTGGAAAGTAATAGTATGGGTAATCTTTGAAGCTTTACTTGTATACCTAAAAGAAAATTTTTTGTTGTTGTGGGCAGGCATCTCCCTGCTGTTGTGTGTGACCCTCTCTTTAAGTTGAATGAAGGGGTGGAAGCGGGCTGTTTCTCCTTGAAGAGTTATCTATTGGAAGAGAGGGTGGAAGGATTTAGGACCAGGGGGAAAGGACAGGGATTCTGGAGCTCTGTAGGGGAGAGAGACAAAGACGACTGTTAGGGATGCACCTTGGGCATAGTGGAAAGAGATGAACAGAGAGCGACAGGGGCTGGACTTTGGGTCTCTGTGGGGAGATGCAGAGCTATTCTCCTGTTTCTCCCAACTCGCTGGATCAGAGGGGGCTGTGGAGCTCCAGCTCTGGTATGTAAAAGGTTTGAGTCTCTCAGATGAAGAGAGATCTAGAGAGAGGCACGTGAAGCCTGGCTGATAAAATGCCGTTTGTATGTTGGCAAGTACAATCCTGTAGCAGGGCTGTCGTTAAGAACACGGGCCAAGTGCAAGAAAGAGGGTGATGCTTATTTTTAAACAATGCCCGGTGGTGCGGTGATGTGGGAACTCTGCCTGTTCACAGGTTGTGTGGGTCATTGGAGATAAGACAGGAACTTCTTATATAAGTGAAGCTAATTTTAAAATTTCACATATTAATCAGCATTCCGATCTAAATACCAGGGACCGAATCCATGCATCTGTATGTATCAAGGAAGGAGTTGTCCTGAAATTGTTTACAAAATCTCTTTGTCTGGACCCTCTTGCTTTGAAATAAAACCTCTCTCTTGACAGTTTAATGTCTGGGTGTCTCAAAGCCACTCTAATGCTAGTCAGAGACATTAAATTTTTAATTTAAAAATCCAGCATTTTACATTATTTTTCTCTTGCTAGATTCTTGAGTTGGAATTTCAGCATTATGCCATCGTGTGTAGGAGTTGCTCTTACACCTGCTGTTAGCTTAGTCAAGCCTGTTCTGTTTAAAGAGCCTATTAATGCCAAAGTCATGAGTGAATGTGAGTTTGAGATACTGAAGCAAACTCCACCTTCTCACTGTTGTGAATTTTGTCCTCTTAGGAAAGGGATTTATTGGCATGGCTGAGTCTAATGCTATTTGGAATGTATAAATTTATCTTCCCTTTAAACCTCTACTACAGAAAATGTTGTGATATCAGCCAAGAAGCCCTGGCTGCAATTGGGGTCCCATTCTGGCCCAAATGCGTAGTAAGACAGTGTCTGTTTCAAGACATAAAGGGTGGGAAGAGAAACTGAGGCACAGAGGAGGGAAGCAACCTGTGTGGCAAGATGGCCAATGTTAGTATGGTGGGTCCTACGCTTTTATTGGCAGAGAGCTAAGATGCCACCGCTTGCCCCTGCTCTTGGGGCGCTGATGGCCCCGCTAGTGGCCCAGGAAGGTGGTAAAGGAGGGAAGCAAGGGAGGAGTCTGGGTTTGCTCCTCTCTCTGAGCCCCAACCCCTCGCAACTCCTGCAGGTTCTTACCCTCTTCCCCCTTGGGTGGGGAACCTTCAGACATTAGATACTGGGGAAGGGTCCCCCTTTCTTCGGTTCTCTGATCTTCCAAGTCTCACAGCACACCTCCAAGCTCCAGTCCTCTCTCCTTCCTCCTCGCACCTTGTCCACCTGAAGCAGGGGGATTTATTGGGTTCCTAACAGGACCTTCATCGACTGCAGGTTCTCCAATTAACCTGCAGCCTCCTTCCCTAGTCTACAGGGAACCATGCCTTAATTAGCCTTCAGCTTACATATTTCCCCTCAAGCACTCTACTACTGCTCCCTGGGCGTCCTGTATCACACCTTCATATAGTAGTCACTGGCAGAGCTGGGACTAAAACCTAGGTCGTTTCTCTCTCTCCTGTCTTATCCACGAAATTATGTGCCTCCCCAAAATGTAGGGTGTTATTTACTTGACACCAATACCAAAATGTACTTTTAATTGCTCTCTACCTTAATATGTTGCATATTTTTGAGGCTTTCGGTGTGGAAGTGTAGATTCTAGTGGAAGTATGAACGACTTCCGTTATTCTTCGCTATTATTATATCCTGGTACTAAGGATGTCTTCATCCATAGATCCGAAATCGCTTCAGAAAGATGGGTATGTAGAACATCTCCACCTTTGAGATGAGGAAATGTCTTGCTGCTACTAGAGAAAAGAAATTTTAGACTGATTCTGGGCACCCACAATGTAGCTTGATGTCTGTGAATCATGACATAGCTATGTGGGGCCATGCGCCTTTCAGCTGTCACTACAAGTGATCCTCCAAAAGCTTGGCATGCTTATCTGACCTCACCCAAGCTTGTTTGGGCGTGCAAGGAGATAACATGGTTTAGCAGTTAGATCAGAGCACAAGAAGTCAGAACTCCCTGGTTCTGTTCCTGGTTCTGCTTTGACTTGCGGAGAGATCCTGGGAAGTTGCTGCACTTCTTTGCTGCAATTTCCCTCCTCCCGTGAGGGTATTCTAAAGTGCTGCAGGGCACTGTAAATACGCAAAATGTTGTTTGTTCAAAATTGAGATGCCACTCTTATGACAGCAGGTTTTCGGAGAGATTTCTAGTACTTCCTGGACAGCTTGGGGAACCCCTCCGGAACAGCTTGTGTGGGCAGTTTTGGCACAGAAATGAAAAATGGGAGTGCTTGGCGGATTTTGGTTTGCATTTGAGTTTTGGGAGAAGGATTTAGAGTTAGTTGGTTGTTAGCTCTACCTATTACTTCCTTCTCAGCAAGACTATAGATCTTTAATGAGTCTCTTCTCTCTCCTTGCCCTCCCCACCTTCCCCCATATTTAATTTTTCAATGGAAAACTTAAAAGCCTGTGTTTATTTGCCGGGGTGGAACGTTGATTCATTTGCAACACCTCTTGCCAGATGCAAAGCGTACTTTGTAATTGAGGCATGCATGCAAACTCGCCCTGGGGGTTTACACATACTGAAGCTTTACTAATGTGTAACCATCCTCCTGGTGATCTCTCCCACATCTGTTGTTGTTCTGAACAAATATAGAGTGAATCAGCACAAAGTCCATATATTAACATAGCAGTTGGTTGATACAACGCTGAGTAATGTGAATGCTGATACTGTTGTTGATTCACTTGCTCTCAATGGCACTTAGCTGTATAGTGCAGACATAGCCTTTTAGTGACGTGGTTGTGTCGCCACAGCTGTGCCACTAAAAGTCACGCAGTGTGGCCTCTGTGCCGACAAAAAACTTCTACCCCAATGAGTGGCGTTTGTGGTGTTGGCAGGAGAGTGCTCTTGACGACAATGCACTGTTCACACTGGCACTTGTCACGGCAAAACTTTTGTCTTTCAGGGAGGGGGGCAGTTTTTTAATACCGCTGAAAGACACAAGTTTTGTCATTCATTTGCCAGTGTAGACATCGTCTTAGAAATTATGTCACTGATTTCACATACTTTCAGTGGTGCCTAGAAACTACAGTGCTGGCTGCATTAGAAATATCTAATATCACAGACCTTTTAGATGCTCGCTGGATAATATGTTCTTCCCTGTGAAAAATATATGTGGCTATCTCTTTAAGGCATATTGTCAGGCCAGATTTGCCTCCACATTTAGATTCTGTACACCTGAGTTTTAGAAAACCTGCTCTTGTGATTAACCTTGGAGTGTGTGTGTTTTTACTCTGGTTCTTTGAATGCTGAAGACAACAATTTAGGGCCTGCATTAAGAGAGTGATGTGCAGGTTAGGCAGCTATATCCTGTTCTGTTGCACTTTTTTGGTTTTGCTGCTGAATAAGGGACTTTCCTGTAAAGGCTGAAGGTGGCATGGCTGAAAAGCTAAAGCAGTCATAAGGTCTCAGGACCTGACTTGAAGAGAGACTGCATGCACAAAAGTGTGTCTCCATTTGCATGCCTAATTGGTGCTTGTGACTGCCTATGTGATGGCAGCAACAGCCAGCTGGTAATCAGTGTGAGCAATACTTGAAAACTAATCCTGACATTTGGGATTTTGAATGACAGAGTTGCTGTGAAATCTGCACACAGTGCTGGGGATTTAGCTATGTCCCTCATCTTCCTCGCTTCAGTCAGCTACATTCCAGGCCTTTGTCAAATAAAGGCAATGAGGGGTGCGTGGTGTGTGTGTAACTCTGACATAACTAGGGTGTCACAGCTACTTTCGTGAGTTATAATCACTAATTCAGTGTCCCTCTGCTCTCAAAGGTGCTTGATTCTCAGGCATTTGTTTAGTTAAATACAGATGATTACACATCTGGATGTACTATCTCTCTCATCAAAGCAGGGAAGGGCAGGGAGCTGTGAACTCATGGTCTGACTCCTAAACTGCGCCTCATTGATTTCAAGTGCTATGTCTATTAGGGACCCAGTCTCTGATGGAACTCACTTGACTCCCTTTCCTAGATTCTCAGCTCCTATGAGTATGGGGACCATGCTACATATGCAGCTCCACTTTCCTTAGTGGACAGTTGCCTTATGTCCCCAGCTACCTCGTGAATTGGTTTGAACATAATAGCAGAACCCGCAGTCATGCACCAGAGTTATTTACTGGCTGAGCCCCGCGGGGGTGGGGTTATGCATAGATGTGGAAGGAACAGGTTTTAATCAGTATATATCAAGCTTCCTTGATTCCTCTCTCTCTTCAAAACCGAAGAGGAGCATGGGGGAGTACCATAGCTGCTAATCAAGAGTACAGAGAGGGAAATGTAGAAACCTTTATTATGTTGTACTTGGTAAATGGTGACTTACCCAACTCTGGCTGAAGGAAAGAGTCTTTCCATCAACTTCAGAGGGCTGTGGATCAAGCCCATGGTGCACACTGTCACCATGTGAGAAATCTCATGGAAACTAGAACTTTGAGATGCCATTATTTCTGAATCCTGATTTGCACAGTCATAACATTTTGAATAAGGAGCTTTTTGTGCCTTTATCTTCTGCTAGTGCAAAACCTAAAGTGGATACAGAGAGAATCTAGGGGGAAAATAAACAGAGCTGCTGGAATTCATTGAAAATAAGCCAGCCCAGGCCTGCACAACATGCGGCCCGGGGGCCACATGCGGCCCGCATGGGCTCATTGTGCAGCCCGCGGGCAGCGAGTAGGTGTACGGCAAGCCAAGCGGTGGGGTGGGGGGAAGCGGATGGGGGCGGGGTTTTTCGGCCTGCAGCTGTTCTTTTTTTTTTTTTTTTGCAGTAATATGGCCCTCGCTGCTTTCCAAGTTGTGCAGGCCTCACCCAGACCATATCGATTCCTTCCAAGCCCAAACATAGGTCAGTGAGTCATTCATGAGCTGGTGAGCTAACAAACAGTCCATCTGACAAATCTCCTACCATCTCCCACCCTCTCTGCTTGTTAATTTTTAACAGCATTCTATATCAGCCGGTAATTGTCTCATGGAAACGATGTGTTATCATGTCAGACAATGGGTGATCAGATCCCGGGCAGCTGCATTTGAAGCCTAACTTTGCACCTCAGGGCTGTTGGCAAGAAAAGCAGTTTGCCTTGTAATTGTCCTTCCGCAGTTCTAGGTGGGACTGGTTTCTAACAGGAGAAATTGCAGAGGGACTCCCTCCTGAAAGATCAACATGGGAGTGGGAACCTCTGATCCATACATGCCTCTGAATGAGCTGACATTTGAATGCTTTATAATGTTGTTGTGGCAGTGCTGTGATCTTGGCATACAAATGCTTTGACAAGCAGCTCAAGGGAGTGAAAATATGGGTGTGAGGGATTTTTTTCACACCAGCACTTATGCTTTTCTCACCTGGTCATCTGATCCATAGCTCTGGGTACCTCAGAGCTATAAAACACCAATTTTTAAATGCCAGTTCAGCAAGCTACTTAGGCAGGAGCTTAACTTTAAACACCTGAGCAGTTCCATTACATTGACTGTAATGCAGGTGATTGATTTCAGTTTAAGCACATGCTCGGATACCTTGCAGATCCAAGACCTCTAACACTCATGGCATTCGCACCCACAATGAAGGGCCTGATCCAGAGGCCAGGGAAGGTAGAAGAAGGACTGCCTCTTGCTTCAGTGGTTTGAGTTAAACAGCTAGTCATTCCTAGAGTTACACTGTGTCATGCCACCTTACAGATCCTGGCCTGGTTTGAAGAAGGTGAAGAGACCACTACTGCATTTGTAGAGCCAGTTGTCATCATGCTGATTCTCCTCGCCAATGCTGTTGTGGGTGTGTGGCAGGTACGTAACCGTTTTGTCTCCCTTCTTTAATTCCTACACACACTGAGGTTTGTTTGAGGAGCAGTGGAACTCTTGGCTGGCGCCTGGAGCTGTACAACCTGCATGAATGAAGCCCTGGCTCTTTAATGGCACAAACTGAAGCTCATGAGTTGGAGCCATGTGCTAGGATTGCACGGCAGAGTCAACTCGAGTGCCCCACAATCCAATTCACTCTTTCTTGGGCTAGCCAAGCTCAAGTGAGAGTGGTCACGCTATGAAATAACACTCAAGCTGCACAGAGCTGGTAAACTGTTTTCACTCGAGCTGTGGCCTTTACCCCCTCTCGAGCCAACCACCTCGAGGCAAAAAGCCAGCATACTCACATGAAGGAGACTTCGAAAACCGGTCACCGGCCTTCCACGAGGCCCGAGCACGGAAGTCGCTGAAATACACCCCGCTGGCCGACATCCTGAGAGCTCAGGGCTACGAGGTGCAGCTCCACTCCCTGATCGTAGGAGCCCTGGGCGCATGGGACCCCCAGAATGAGCCAGTACTGAGAGCGTGCGGAGTCGGACAGCGCTACGCCTGGCTCATGAGACGGCTCGTGGTGTCTGACACCATCAGGTGGTCCAGGGACATATACACTGAACACATCACAGGACATCATCAGTATCAGGTCGAGTAGCCGAGACCACCGGCCAGGGAAGCAACCCACCCCCACTTTCCTGACAAACAGAGGGATGCACCCCACCCATATACTTATCGCCTGCACCGCCACGGACTTGGACTCTCGCTACACACCATGGGTGGCGTACCCGAACACACCTATACACTAACGCTTTCAAAAACTCCCACACCCCAATCTGGATCTGTGCTGGATATGAAATATGCATGTACTTTGAAAACCCTGTATCTTTTACATACAATCGCCCATAACCCCAGCCTGACTCCAGATGTCCAGCACCTTACTACTTAACTTGTGTATGTTTTCATTTTTTTAACATTAGTTTTAATAAAGTTTTAAATCTGTTCTTAACTTATAACTAGAGTTAATTCTGAAGACAAGCTGTGGTGAGGGGAAGTATTGGACAGCTGTCAAAAATAAAAATGAGACCGTGGAGCATTGAGGGACTGAAGGGAGAAATTCTGGTAAAGAAAACATGAACCCAACTTGAGGTTGATGAAAGCAGGCTTGTAATTGCCAAACAGTAATGAAAATGAGAGCCAGACTCTCAGCTGGAGGCTGGTCTGCATAAGGGAAAAAGTCCCCCCAAAAAACAAACAACCCACCCCCAGTGTTGAGAACAGTGTGTTCAGTTCACCAGCTGTTGACAAAGTTGGTAACTAATGAGTCGGGCAGAGACCCTGGTCTGGGGAATTCTCCCGGTTGAGCTCACTTTAAAAAAAAATCAGTGAGAACTTTAAAAGGATATAAAATGCCACCCTGAATAAAAATAGAGTAAGAGTGACACTTACTACATTTAATCTTTGTTTTGTCATCTCTTAATCTTTATTTGGCAATTTGTGTAGTTCAGTGTTGAGGATATCACACTTATTTGCCACCTAGTTAAACACCACTTATCTCTTGGCAGTGGCCAAATGCATTTTCATTAAGCAAAGGTCTTAATTCACCCCAACTGAAGCACCAACTATTACAGATGCTTTCATTTGCCTGTTGTCCCCTGGAACATCTTGTAAGATAGTATCCATTTTGATTAGGTGGAGGACACTAAGGTCTTTTTCACTTAATATTTTACAGCTGCTATTTAACTTCGTTGCAAGCTTATTTGAGATATTCTAATGGCTGCATCCAGTGCTCAGTGGTGCTGCAAATTGAGCCTAAATGTGTCTGGGTAGAAAATCCATAATCTTAGGAGGAAGACACGATTAGGCTCATGGGTCATTTGTTCTAGGGGTTCTCCCCCCAAGATTCCGTTGTTCCATTTTGATGTAGTTCCAAAATACTAATGCTCCTTTGTATGTTCAGAACATTTCCCACCCAAGAGCCTCAGAGCATTTTCCAAACACTCGCTAACTAAGGTCCACAACTGGAGTTGCTCTAGGCAAGCATTAACCCCTATGTAACAAATAGGAAAACTGAGGCAAAACTTTTTTTCAATGACTTTTTCCTATGGTCTCAGAGTGAATCAGAATTCAGGAGTTCCTGGCTCCCAATCCCTTGTTCACCCAACTAGCTCATGACTCTCTAGGCAACAGAATAGGCGAAAGGATGATTACCAACAACTACCCCCCCCACCACCACCACCATGTATCACCACAATCTAGATGGTACAAATGCCTGAAGCTCTGCTGCATGCTGTGTTTACAGGAGAGAAATGCGGAGAGTGCTATCGAAGCTTTAAAGGAATACGAGCCGGAAATGGGAAAGGTGATCCGTGCTGACAGGAATGGAGTCCAGAGGATCCGGGCGCGGGATATTGTTCCTGGGGATATTGTAGAAGTGGCAGGTATGGCAATGATTTCTTCCCCCCACCCACGCCACTCCATCTCCTTGGCTGTATGCACAGGTATGAAACATCCTGTTGGGCTACGCGTGCGTAATCCACCCTGAGTGAGTTTAGAACTGAACTGAAAATGCAGCAAACTCAACCACCACCCTGGTTTCTTTGGTTTAAAGCAGCCTTGTCACAGAATAGTGAGCTGAAACAAGAACTGCTCCAGCATCATGTGCTTGGCTTAAACTGAATATCTAGCCTTGTGTTGACTCTGTTCGTCTGAAGTAAGTTAGGCTTTGGTCTCCACGGCTTTCCATGAAGTAAATGATCTCCCTTAAACCCACAGCACCTCTTAGTACCTTCGTACAAATGTGCAGACAGTGCAAGTGTAACGTTTACGTGAGCTGGGTTTTTCATGTCTTGGGAAATGTCGCTTGTTCCGCCTGTGTGGGCTGGAAACCTTGGTAACTTCGGTTTGTTATTCATGGAAGACAAGTAGTGCAGGGGGCAGGAAAGGCTGAGGGGAAAGCATTGGCTTGCGAGCCCTGGGGAAGACTTGTGCTTCTGGATCTGGGTTTGGGTAGCTTCTGTCTGCATTCATGTACTTCATCCTATGGCTTCTCCTCCTGTCCCTCTCCTGCACATGCAGCTGTGGGGACTAAGGTGCAAAACAGATTGCATTTTCATCTGTTCTGCATTGGCCTGAGACATGTCTTGTGTAGGTGTCTTCTTTCCCGGCCATCGCAAGCAAACCCACAGAGGAAGCCTTACTGACCACTCTGCCTTGTTGCCTTTCGACACCAGCTTCGTCTTTTGCCCTGGTGCCTCTTGTCGGTTTGGTCCTGCTTGGGCACTGTATGGAGACAGCTGGGCTGTGGGAGATGCCAAATGCTAAGAGGTTGGGATAATTAGTTGTTTCTTTGTGGCTAGATTCAAACTGCATTGAGTTACTTATATATTTATTGGCTTTCGGAGGCATCACAAAGATCAGTGAGTTCATCCTCACTGTGTCCTTTGTACTATCCCCATTGTGTGGATGCAGAAACTGAGGCAGAGAGAGACCCAAAACATGTGGCAGAGGCAGGAATGGGTTTTCTGGATCTTAGTCCAGCCCTTTAATCCATCCTGTCCTCTACTCCTCTGAACAGAGCCACCAGAATCTAGCCCTACACTTATGACTCATTCTAGGATTGTGTTCTTTACCCTTCAATATTGAAGGCTCTGTTGGAGGATTAAATAAAAAGCATTTGTTCTTCTGGCTCACTATGGGATTCTTTATATTGATTAAAGTTCAGGGTTTGCTAAACCACACCCCACCCCAAAAGGGCACATTTCAATTAGCCAGCAATTTTTTTTTATACTCACTTTAAGCCTCCAAATCCCCCCCCCCCCCGCTTTTCTCCACTTTGTGGACTTGCTAGTGGAAAAATGCTGCGGTTCCGTGTGCGCTAATCCAATTCTTTAAGTCTTCCTGCTGTACTTCATCTGGAAGATAGATAGATCTAAAAATAATGCACAGAGGATAAAGGAGATGATTACAGGCCAGCTCCTCAGCTGATGTAAATTGGCATAACTCCACAGCACAGTTACATCGATGAACGCCAGCTGGGCTCTGGCCTGAGGTTAGCACACACTGGCTTTGAACTGTGTATGAATTAGGAACTGAGATTTGGTCACCTGTAAGGGGGTGTCTTGTTGTCTAGGAGGTGTTTGGGCATCTCCTCTGAATTCTCTGTGTGGGTGGGAGAGAACAGGGCATCCGGGACATATGCAGTGGGTAAAGCGTTCCTCTTTCTAGGCCTCACTCATCCAGTCTCGTTTTCTGAGGACTATCCTTTAGAAAAAACAGGTCAGGGCAGTTTTTCAGCTCCACAAAGCTTCCTTTCTGTGTGGGCAAAGCGAGCCTGAGGGGAGGGGCTAGCCAAGATGCTCTGTGGAAAAGGCAGGCT
The DNA here is from genome assembly GCA_007922305.1 of Dermatemys mawii. NCBI lineage: Eukaryota > Metazoa > Chordata > Testudines > Dermatemydidae > Dermatemys > Dermatemys mawii. The sequence continues at coordinate 14,575,731 of ML677374.1, forward strand.
CGCGTCTTCCTCAAAAAGAACAAATTGTAAAATGCAGCTGTCGCAGGCCAAACGGCTCAAGGATTTTTCCACCAGGGGAAAATGTCTCGGCCAGACCTGCCTGGTTAGGATCTCGAGCCGTGTGGCCTGGCGGTCTCCAGGATTTTAGGAGAATGCTGACTCTAGCAGTCCAAGTCATTAAAGTACCCCATGCTGAAAGTGGGCAGCCACTCAGTTTGGCCCCGTCTCTGTCTGTCTCCTCCTTTGCCCCCAGGAGAAGCACGGACCCACCGCTTCGCTGGAATAAAAAGAATTAAGCTGCTTTTTCAGAAAGAGAACTTGAAATAAACAACAAAGAGAAATTAAATCAGGGTCATTAGGACTGTAAACGCTTCGGACAAGGAGATCTTTTGTATTATGCTTGTTCGCATGCCCGGCACAATGGCGCCCTGATCCCTAACTGGGACCGTGTAGCTGCTATTGCAATGAAAATTGTTTTATCACTGCCCTAAACTCTCTGTGCCAGCCTGCCTGCCTTCCACCGGCCTTTCAGCCTGCTAGCAACTCCCTTCCCCTCTAGTTAGTTAAACACCAACATGATGCCTCCTCCAGCTCCCCCGCCCCCCAGTCAAATGCTTATTGCATGTGTATGAGCTGCTGATTTTTTAAATTTGTTTGTTTGTTTTAATTACACCCTCAACATCAAAAGTTGTGGAGAAACAGCTGAGCTGTTCTCTGGGGATTCATGATTTAATGGAGGCAGACTTAGCAAATTATAATACCTAGCAAGCAGGGCTGTCAGATTGTGTAATACAAGTGTGTGTGACTCCAGCATGAACACCAGCTCAGATAACTTTAGGGCCTGAGGGGCCATGATTGACACTGCTGTGTAAAATGACACACCCTTACACTCTGGTAGCTGACAAATTTGCACATCTAAAGGGGAGCATATGTATGTGCTACCTAGGACCAAACTCCAGTATTTTTTTCCATTGGCAGTGGCACCTATGTGATAGTTGGGGAGGTGAAAGTGAAGAACGTAATTACTTGACCCGTTGTTCAATGCTGAGCTACGATATGAGGAGAAGGGGAATGGTATGTGAGAGAGAAATTCCTTCTTGACCCCTGTTGCAATTAGCTGAAAGGTGATATTTGATTACCCCAATTTAGCAAGTAAAACTCTGCAGTCTGCTTTTGACCCTAATCTATGCTACCATATTTAATGCTCTGACCTCCTGCAGTAGTGAATTCCATGGGCGTTGGCTAAGGTTTCCAGGCATCTGCATGCCCTGTTAATGAGGAGGTGATTCTGTCCCTGAGTGTGTGTATGTGTGTGCTGATTCTATATCTGAGTGAGTAACTGTGTGTGTATCAGAGAGGGGTGGGTGGATGTAATGTATGGAGGACAGATGGGTGGGAGGTTCGAAGACTGAGATTAATGCAGACAGCGTGTAATTAATATACTTCATTTTTTAAAGATTTGGGTGGTTGTTCTTTAAAGGTTGGGATCTACCAAGGGTGGAAAACACACAAATCGATCATGGAATGGCTGTCAGATTTAAAATGGAGAACAATGCATTGATAGCTTAGAATGAGCACGCTCTTATTTTTGCCATGACAGTGGAACATTAAACTGTAACTACCAGCTCATCATGGTGAGCCGTTGTCACAGCCCTTCCTTGGCCCATGTGGGAGTGGGAAGGAGGTAACCACCCCCTGATTTCCCTTTTCGGATTGTGACCCAGTCACACCAGGTAGAACAGGGGCTATGCACCATAAACTCCCTGTTCTGCAGCCCTGTGGGTGGGGAATGGGAGGAGTCCTGGATTTGCTTCCACCACTCACTGGCCAGAGTTAGCTGATCAGGAGCATACAGGAGAGCAAATTGCTCCCTGAGAAAGCGGGGAAGTAATTTACAGCCTCCCGAGAGCAAGGCAGGGAAAGGAATTGTGACTGAGCATGGTTCATTCCCTGATGGTTCTGGGTGATGTACAGCTATGCACTGCTCCTTACATGTTCTGTTATGACAGTCTAGCTTAGTGGAGGGTTTGGGTCCATTAAAATTATTGCCCAGTGGGTAAAATGAAGAACAAGTTAAATAATTTGTTAAAAAAGCATTAAATATGGCATTTTGGTTTGCCTTTGTAGCAGATTTCTTAAAGCTGACCTCAGCTCTTCTCTTCCAGGCTGTCTAAATACCTGTTTCTTTTTTTGTGGGGGGGGGCAGGGGGGAGGATAGGGGTTAAATTTCATGTTAGAAATTAACATGAGTACTGGTACAGAGAGCCAGGATGTCCCAATGGTTAGGGCACTAGCCTAGGAGGTCAGAGTTCAAATCTGTGCTCTACCACAGACTTCCTGCGTGACCTTGGGCAAGTCACTTTTATTTCTCTGTGGCTCAGTTCCCCATCTGTAAAGTGAGGATCACCGGGAATAAATATATTATAGATTGTGAGGTCTTCAGGTGCTAAGGTGATCCGGGCCATATGACTACCTTATAACAACAGCAAAGTGATAACTGGCAAGGCAATTTGTGGCCCCTGCTATTGACAGTAATCCTCATCTTGCTACCCTTATTCACACTGAGTAATACCTTATTTTACAAGTCCCACTGAAATCAGTATCTACTGTCTACTATGTTTACGTAAGTACCTACCGCAGTGAGACCAGCTGGCTGTGAAGTACAAAATCAAAGATTGGCTTGAGCTATTCCTGGCCATAAGACATTTTGATGAGCACTGTAGAGAGAGGCAATGTCCCTTGTGAGATTCACTAACCAGTTCTGATCGCTTGATGCCAATGTTGTTCCCATTTTTCTTGTGCCCGTCCATTATGAAAACCGAGCCATGTCCGTTCATTGGCTTCAGGCAAACTTTTTTCCTTTGGCCTTCACCGCAGTGGAAACTTGTAGCCTTTGATTTGGTAATGATTAGCTTCTATTTAGTAGGTGTCTAAGGACAGTTGATTCCTGGAAGCGAAACAGCCCCTTGCTAGCACAGGGAGAAGAATGTTTGTGTGCTTAAATAAATAAGCTAGTTATAAATTTCTCTGAATGAGCCTTAACTGTTACCAACCCAGTGGGAAAAACTCACGAGACGGGTTGCACTGCAGGCTAGAGGCTGATCCTGTCCTTCACAAAGTGAGTTCAGTTCCCACCCAGTGATTGACACCATTGGCAATCTCAGAGACTTTAAGGATTTCAGTTCTTCTCCGCACTCAAGGCAGGGCCGTCAGGGTCAGCCCTGAGGTTCATGGCCTAAGCTCTGACCCCGCTCTTTGAGTATCTTTCAAGTTCCAATCACCGGAGTAGCGCTGTATCAGTTCTTTTCAGATCCTGCTAGTAGGTTTTAGTCCCCGTGGATGGCAATAGATTACATCTCACAAACAGATAAACCTTTTGTGTAAGGGGTGGGTAGAGTAGACTAGAGGGTCCATCTATATGGCTGCTGTACATGTGTGAATAAAATCTCCTGCCGAGGGGGTTTCAGTTCTCTTTATCTTCGTTGCTTTGATTCAGGGATATAAAAATAGCTGTGGCGCTGCCTTGTCATTAGGAAATGCATATTCATACAGAGAGGGAAGGAGCGCGAAGGTCCTCTCACTGGAAGGTGTACTCTGAGTGCAGAGGTGCAGAATGAGAGGACCAGGTTCTCAGCAATCTTCCCCAGCTGAAGGTCTGGAGCAATTTTTATAAATTCTCCAGTGGAAGATCACTTGAATGTCTAGTGGTTAAATAAATGTAGGAGCCCAAGGGTCACTTGTGTCATATGGGGTTAGTTACTTGTGACCAAGGAATTTATCTACCTCAATATTTCCTGAAGAAACTAATCACTGTGTTGCCCAGATGATAAGGGAGTCAAAGATGGAGTAACTTACACACTGAGGGGCTGGAAGAGAGGAGTACAGCAGGAAAAGCAACTTTAGAGGGTGTAGGAAGGAACATTTTTAAAGCAGGACCACACACTTTATCTTCAATCTCCTTGCAGTGGGTGTTTTATCATGTACTGCATCCTTCCTGTGGGCTGGCACTTCGCAACAAATGCCTGTGGATTTTTTTTTACTTTATTTTTTTTTACTGTTTAAAAGTCTGTAAGTGTCACTGACATCAAAGGCCTGTACTGCTATACAAATACATAATTTGTATACCAATATAACACTTTTCAGGTAGGGGGAGATTTTAATATGAATTATAATTTAAAGCAGTACAAATGCCTCTAGTGTGGGGCTGTTATGTGTGTATAAAGGTGCTTCTCCTGGGATAGCTTATTCCTAGATGTTTAGGGGAATAAGTATGCAACAACTTTATACAGATATAACCATGCCCACACTAGATGGTAGCACTGTTTTAATGGCATCAGTTTCTAAACCAAGAGAGACATAGCAGCACAAAAACGGTAGGTAGACAAGCTACAGGATTTTGGGAGGGCGTTTATCTCGAGATGAATCAAGTACATAAGTATACAAATGGGTAATTTTTGTGTAAGAATTCAAAAAAGCTGCGGAACTCCTAGCAGCTGACTTAGGAATGAATTGGCTATCAGAAGTCCCCTTGTGCCACCTTCACGTGCCTGGCACCATGGCTAGTGGGAGTCCCTCTTATTTTGGAGATTTTCTTTTGCTGCTAATGCTTATTCTTTCTTTGAACATCCTCGTGGGGGGACTGTAACTGGCATTAGGGGATCAGAACCGGACATTCAGAAAACAGAAATGTGTTGGCTCCCTCATGCAACTGTCATATGTTCTCCTCTTTCTTATAGTAACTGCATGCAAACAGAGAATGCTGCCTTTGCCTCCTCTTCTCCCTGCTGTTCAGGGCCCACAGAGAGCCAAGCTATGGACTTTCTCAGTCTTTTGTACCTCTGGATTCCACCAAGGACCAAAAATAGAAAAGCCAACATGCCCTCAGTGATGTAGTGCCTGTGGTGTTTGCAGCAGAAATAGCTCAAAACTTTGTGACAGAACCTGTTCTCCTAAGCTATCCCTGCCAGTGTGGCAGACCCAAGGAGGGTGGTAAGAAGCTACACATGGGAGACTTACTCCAAATAAATCTTCCAACGTTAAGAGATTCACCCCAAAGGCATTGATTAAATAGTGTATAGTATGTCACCCAATAGGTCTTGACTCAGTGCCCATTCAGGTCAGTGGAAAAGACTCCCATTGATTTCAATCTGCATTAGATCAGGCCCTTAGCCCTGAAACTGGGAAGGTGGCCGAAGGCCAGTGGTATCAGGTTTGGTGCATCTCTATTTGGGCTATTGATTACCTCTTTCTGCTCTCCCTCCTGCAGACAGTTACTTTTGTTGACTCCTGAACTAGCTGCATTATCCAGCCACTGCCCAGGAATGCCCTTCAATGAATTCCAGGCCAGGGAGCGGTTCTTCCTTCCCATCCTAGTCTACACTCCTGTATGGGAGTTTATTATAGGTGTGTATTACACCAGATTAGACACATTCTGTTTAAATCAACTGATAACCAGGCCACTCTTTTCTCTAAGACTTTTGTTAGGAGCTGTGCTAAAAGACCATTCGTGTTCATCAGCTCAGGTTTCTATAGCCAAGAGTGTGGCTGTTTGGCTAAGGAACTGGACTGGGATTCTTGACTCTGCCACAGACCTGCTTTGTGATCTTTGGGAAGTCTTTTAATCTGACCATTTGTAAAATGGGGGGTAATGCTTTCCCTCTCAAAGGCCTTGAGGATAAACATGCTTGTGTGGGGCTCACATACTGTATTAGTGAAGGCCATATGAGTATCTGGATTATTTGTATCACTGTGTATGGGATCTCAAGAGGTAAGAGGGGGATTTCAGTGTCTATGGCTCATTCAATCCTTGGCGCCTTTGCTAAGTTAACAGGGGACTGGTGGTGGTGGTTTATCGTTGAGGTGGACATTCATCCATTACAGACAGAGCGTGCTCCTCCTCCTCCTTTCGTCTGAACCCCTTTTTTCATTGGTCACCAAAACCCTTCCAGTGTTCACTTAATGACTTACAGTCCTATACTGATGTAATAAAACATTTACAGGGTGAAGATCATTTTGACTTGGTTTCTAATGGCAGTCCAGGGTAGCTTAGCAGTTGGATGGCTTGTTTAAGTATGGGGATATTTTAGTTGTTACAAGGGAAGAGAACATGTTGCATTTAATGTAGCTTGGTAACCGTCATGGGGAGGGTTAGATCATACAGATGTTTCAACTTCACTGATTTAAGCTGTGCATGCAGAGCAGATTTAGATTTGCAGAGCATCTATCTGTTGCACTACGTGCTATTTTATCCATTAAAACTACAAAAATAAAGATAATCCCCCCAATGTAATACTGATAGCCCAACCAGGTATCTCAAAAACCAATCACCCACAAGGAGTTTTTACAGCACCTAGCGCAAGGGCAATCTGGCCCACGAGTGGTGCAATAATACAAATAATAAAGGAGTAACCAATTGATAACCCTCCACCTACCCCTTATCACAGCCCCAGGAGAAATAACTGGCCTGGGAGCATGCCCAGAAGGTTAATAAATCCTGTCCCTGGCAGAGCTAAGCAGGGGAGCTTGCTACAGAGACAAGGACCCCTTATGGACAATGCCCTGCCAGCAGCTTCTTTAAGAGCTCAAGGACTCCAGTCACAGCCATGGCAGTGCTGTGTGGTGAGAGATACTAGGATTTTTCTGCAGAGACTGTCACACAAACCACAGCTTTTTGCTGTCTTTCTCCAGCCCAATCTGTTGGCTGGAAGAGGCTTCATAACTGTACTAACTCACTCCAATGTCAGGTACTGCCACTTCTGCTCTTGCCCACGAGCACACTGGATAGAAGGGATGATGTCAAAATTCTGTCTTACCCCATAGTGTACTAAGGAAACTTATTTGGGTCAGATGGGGTTAATTACACTTGAGTGGGGTTATCTCTTCCTTTCCCCCCAAAAATGCTGTGGGACTCAGTCATCCACACAGTCCCTGGTGAGTTCTCCAGGTCTTGTCCTGTATCCCTCTGTCTCTCTCCGTATTCAAGCTGAACTTTGCACATGGTAAAGACAATTGCAATGGCCTATAGATCTTGTGGTAGACAGGGAGGAGATGGAGAAAGAACTTGTTACACCATTAGCTGCCTCTTGTCAGTGTCAGCTGCTGCCTGGCATGTGTGTGCATGTGTGTTATACACACAAAAATTAAATGTCAACTTCAGTGCAGGCCTCATTATTATCAAAGGTGGTTTGCAAGTAATGGCGGCATCTTTGTCTTCTATGAAACAAGAAGTTGTAGACTTCAGAGCCAGGCTTTAGCTTTGGAAAGAAGGAATTAACAAGCAGTTGTTGTTTTTGCCTACAAGCCCTAAGGTTGTCACCCCAATATGCCAGGTGCTGCATAGGCACGAGTAAGAGACAGTCCCTGTCCTGAAAAACTTGCAATCTAAATGGAGGAACAGGAAGTAATGTTATCCTCTGTTTAAGATGGGAAACTGAGGCACATGGAGATTAACTGGTTTGTTGACATTTGTAGCAGAGTTGAGAATTGAGACACTTCTTCTGAGACCAAGGTCTGTGCATAAACTGTCCTTCCTCTTGCTAGTTCCCATGGTTAGTTCATGTGTCTCCCTTACTACGGCTGAGTTAGGTCAACAGATCAGACCAAACACTTAACCTGTGGCATTTCTCTTCTCCTTTCCCACTCTTAGTTGGTGACAAGGTGCCAGCCGATATCCGGATCATCGAGATCAGATCGACGACGCTACGGGTTGATCAGTCGATTCTCACAGGTACGGGCAGTGGTGGGAGGTTGTGCTGTTACTGGGAGCATGGCAGTCTTGCACAGAATGAATGCTACTGGAATGAGTCCTACGTGGGGGTGGAGGTGGGTTGTATTGGGCTTGGAGCTTTAAGAACTTTCACACCCGCAGAACCTTCAGTGAAATTTGTGTCAAAAGTTCTGAGTTCTGAAAAAGGTAAGTCCTACGCTGAAGGTTTCCATTGTCACACCTGTCTGGTGAATCTGTGGTGGCCAGCCCCTCTGTAACACCTTACAAAGGGTTACCTAACTAACCCAGACACTTGGCAAACCAACCTGTACCATGTCCTTGTGAGCCCTTTTTACAGTCGGAACAATTTAAGACCAGGGATTAAAGGTGGGGCTTTCAAATGCATTCAATGTTGGCCTGACTGCTCCACTGAAGTCAGTGAGTGTGTGCAGTGGGAGCAGAGCTGGGGTGAGATTTTCAAAATTGCTCCATTTAGGACTATATGACATGCCCAGAAAGGGAGCCAGTGTCAGAGTTGGGATTAGAACTCAGGAGATTGTCTCCATGTGTCATACTCAGATCCCTGGACCACAGCTGACACTCAGCAAGAAGTGCCCAAAATCTTGAATGTGTGTGAGATTTTGTTAAGAATGAAACCTCATATTAATGATGGCTACTCATTTTACTGCAGAACAGGGGATGTAGTTGTCTTACATGGGTACAGAACTGTGGCTTGAAAGCAAATGTTGCTTGATTTATGTCTATCTTGTTGTTTAGCAATGAAAGGGTTAATCATTTCAAATGCATGATATTTGCTAGAATCGGATGTTGTCATTGAGGGAAGGGGAATTATTTTAAACTGTGGATTAAAGAAGTGTTTGAAATATTACATATTAGCTTTAAACATGATATTACTGCTATCATGGGGAAATGGTAAGTATCATTTCTTTTCTATTTAGATGAACCATTAGTCTAAACTCCAAATCTCCTTTTGGCATGATTTTAAAAAGTCATGAGTGTAGGAGACGGCAAAGGGGAGGGGAAAACAATTGGTGACATTAAAACTACAGGGACACAAGCACCGTCTCCTCGAGACATGGTTTTGTGCTAATTGAACTTTCTCTTGCAAGGTGACAGGAGATGCAGCAGAGGAACAAAATTATTTTTGTGCTCAGAGCGCAAAATAAAGACCTTCAGGAGATGCACTCTTGATAGTTTCATTACGTTCCACAAGGGATTCCATCTCCTCTTGAGGCCGTTGATTAGCTTTTGGGGCTTTGAGTTGTCCTTGAATAAGTGGAACTGTTGCCTCTGATTTTGATTCTCGTATCCTGAGGAGAGGGGCTTTTCTTCAAACCTTGGAAGCGGCTGTTGTAAGCTTCCCAGAGCAGGAAACCATGTTTTGATCTGCGTTTGTACGGTGCCTATCACAATGGGGTGCTAGTTTGTGACTAAGGTTTCTAAGCACTACTTCAATGCAAATAATTAGTAGTAGTAATGTGCTCAGTCTCCATGCCAATGTAGCACTGTTCAAGGTGCAAAAGAAGGTTTTTGGACTAAGAAGCATTTAATTGTAGAAGCCTTTGTTTTTTCAGGATATCTTCAAAATAGAAACGCAGATAGTATAATCTTCATTGTCACCCTTATAAGTCATATTTTCCTGCTGTTGCAAAGCACCCCACATTTTAGGATTAGTTTTTGAGCCCTTCGTACCCCACCCAACTAAACTTATGCACAAAATACTAACCCTTGTTTCATTTGACTATCTCCTCATACAATTAATGCCAACAAGCAACTTTGGCTGAGATTCACCAGAACAACACTTGGTCTCTGGTGCCAGTTTCTGTGTAGAAGTCTTCACCGGTTAGTTGGTGGCAATTAAACCCTGTCTGGAACCCAGAAAAACTTTTCTCTGTGTTTGTACCATGCCTAGCCCAGTGGGGCTGGGGCCTCCAGATGCAACTACAGTACAAACCACAATAATTCAGACAGCAGTGTTATCGCTGGAGTGTGAGGAGGGCAGCAATTGGTGGGTGAGACCAGGGACCTGAGTTTGCCAACTTGTATCAGGCTGTTCAGATGCCTAAATATGGAGTTAGGTGCCAAACTTTACCCTAAGAGAGTTAGGCCAACATTTTGAGCCAGAAAATGTAAACTGTTAGCTTAGTGGCTTTTGGGCTCTGGTAATTTTCACTTGAATTTAAGCTAGTTATTTTCCTGTAACTATTCTCTCCATAGTGAACAGATGAATGGACCAGCTGTAACATATCTCTGATGAATGTCCAAACAAAATGACCTAGTGCCAAAGATCTTATTTTCAAGGCTACGTTTTGTCACCAACAGAAGTTTCCAATCCACCCTAATAGAAGCTTTTACTGGAACTGGATCTGTGTTGAGAATCTCAGTAGGAAACCCTGTAAATGGTTTTTCTCCCTCCTTTTGTCTCTACAGGTGAATCTGTGTCTGTGATTAAACACACTGACCCGATTCCTGACCCCAGGGCTGTCAATCAGGACAAGAAGAACATGCTTTTCTCTGTAAGTTTTTTCACATCCGTCACCTCCTCTCTTGGCTCTTGTAGAAACAGCCACAGAGTAAAGAACCTCCTAAGTGGGTATCCAAGTGTATACGTTTTTCAGCAGTAAATTGTAATAAAGGATAATTACTGTTCACCAAAGGACACAGACAATTTAAGGTGGTATTTTCCTGAGTGCTCAGTGCTAAAGTCAATGGGAACAGAAATAGGCCAATGCTGAATGCTTTTAAAAAATCCCACCCTTAACAGTTTACATGTTCTCAAAAGTTGTCTTGTCATCTATTCACTGGACCAGGAACATCTGAGCCTTGGTTGTGCTGCAATGTAAAGTCCTTACAAAGGAATAACTGGATTGGAATTTCATAATGGCCATTCTATAGATCTGGGTCTTTTATCCTGGTGACGATTTGTGGTATGTCAACCTTGTAGGTCTCCTTGGTCTTTGAGAGACATTTGTACCCCTGAGACAAGTGTGTTTGTGTTTTTATTAATGTTTCTTTTTAAATGAGGCTGAGAACAAAAATCATCCCCAAGCCACCCAATCCTCCATTGTCATGGGTTGTGGCAGGATCACTGCATACCAAGTACTGGAGGCATGCTAGAGCTGACTAGCTTCAAACCTCCCCATAGAGCACTACAACCTACGCGACTAGGGAAAGGATATTCCACAAAGGCTTATTCACTGGGGCAGTTCTCAATTTATTTTGTGGCAGAGATTGTCAGAGGGCAGTCTAAGGGAGTTTGGTGCCCACTGAGTTTTGACACCTAACTCCCTTATACTTAAGGCCTTACCAAATTCACAGCCATGAAAAACGCGTCATGGACCATGAAATCTGGTCTCCTCCCTTGAAATCTGGTGGTCTCCCTTGAAATCTGGTTTTGTGTGTACTTTTACCCCATACTATATGGATTTCATGGGGGAGACCAGTGTTTCTCTAACTTTTGAACCTGAAGCAGGAAACAGGTAGTTCATTGTGTATGGAGAGTGTGTGGCCTGACAATTAGAGTACAGGATTAGGCACCAGGACTTCTGGATTCTTTCCTGAAACCTGTCACTGACTGATCAATTTCTCTTACCCTCTCTGAACAAAACTGGTCAACGTAATTTGTGAAGCAAGACTGTTACATCTTAAAATCCATTAGAGGGGTGTATTGTGAAGGGACAGGGGGCAGTCCTTTCGTTTAGCATCTGGAGATGCTTTTAACTCAAAAAAAGCCCCAAACCACACAAATCTTGAAGACCCCAGAAGACTCAGTAGCTAGTGAGAAGTCTGGAGAAACCCATGTTTAGGTTTGATGGGATATCACCAAAAGTAGAAAGGCCTGTCAAGGGGTCACAGGAAACAAGAATTATTGGGTCCAGGCTGGAGAGAAATTGAACAGTAACTTAGTGACAGGTCTCAGGAAAGAACCCAGGAGTCCTTATGACAAATCCTGTACTCTAACTGGCAGGCCACCTTCTCTCCCTACTCAGTGAGCTACCCAGTTGCTGCTTTAAGCTCAAAGATCTAATATTTGTATGTTCTGTACCTATAAATAATTTCTTTTCCAGGGTACCAATATTGCAGCTGGTAAGGCTATCGGTGTCGTCATTGCTACCGGGGTATACACCGAAATTGGGAAGATCAGGAATCAGATGGTTGCAACCGAGCCAGAGAAGACTCCATTGCAACAAAAGCTGGATGAGTTCAGCCAGCAACTCTCCAAGGTCATTTCTGTGGTCTGCATAGCTGTGTGGGTCATCAATATCAGCCACTTCAGTGACCCGGTCCATGGTGGCTCTTGGTTTCGTGGGGCTATCTACTATTTCAAGATCGCGGTAGCCTTGGCTGTGGCTGCCATCCCTGAGGGTCTCCCGGCTGTCATCACCACTTGTCTGGCGCTGGGTACACGCCGTATGGCCAAGAAGAATGCAATTGTGAGGAGCCTTCCTTCAGTGGAAACGCTGGGCTGCACCTCGGTCATCTGCTCTGACAAGACCGGCACCCTCACCACCAACCAGATGTCTGTCTGCAGGGTGAGTTCTTGAGCCATGCAAATACATAACCACCATTTTGCTCTCCCATATGGTGTGCAGGGCCTTGAGGCTAATGCACAGGGTTGAGAGTCGGGAGATCGGAGTTTTATTCCTAGCGCTGCGACCTTGGGGTACGTCACTGTCCCTTTGTGCTTCAGTTTACTCATCAGTGAAGTAGGGATAACAGCATTTACCTTCCCTGCAGACATATTGCGAGGCTGGAACATTGTCTCTTCTGGCAGAAACTGTGGTAATTTGAAGGAGAGCATGAAAAAGTTTTGCATTACTGCAAACCTGTATAAACATGACCTTCCTTTCCTCCCTATTGGTGGTGAAAATTAGTTTATTATTTTTGCATGGTTTCAGGGCTGCAGTTGTAGAGCTCACTCTTGCTCCTTGCGAACAAATGAGACACCTGTTTAAAGGTGTGGCTTTTCAGAGGTTATTTTAAGGACTCTTCTGTCTTGGTGCAGATCTGCTTGAAATGAGAGCTCCTGGAAGCACATTAATTTAGTCTGTTCTCTCCCATGCTTATTTAACCAAGCTGGTAAAAGATTAGAAACTTAAAAGCTGAACTTCTATCAGAAGTCAAAACTTGGATCAGTTTAACTCCCTGGTTTTAATACATAAGAAGGGATCAACCTGGGAAATCCAGGGGTCAAAATAAGATTAATGCAACCTGGTTAATCTGTGCTTTTTTTTTTTTTTAATCCATGTTTTGTTGTTGGAAAGTTTTGGTCAGCAATCCCATACAGCTGAGTTTGGAATCTAAATGTACTATAAACACATACTATTGGGTAAACACCCAGGGCAACCACGGCTGAGGAATGTATCAATTTTATCTGGTATAAAAGGGAGTTATTTTCTGGGGAGCATCTTCCATTCCTGTGCCCTGTGGGGCTTGGCCATTTTTGGATTGACAAGAATAGAATAGGACGGGAAAAATGGGGTTTTCCAAGCACTCCTCAGTTTCCCTATTAATCCTCAAGTCTAAGAAAAGATTTTTCTTGGTACTGGCACTCCGGTTTTATAGGAAAACAAGCCTGCCCAGCATCTATCCCTCGAACTTCCCAGCTTTAATACTTTGTTAGAATGGTCTAAAGTAGACAATATGTTGTAGCACAGCCATATACGTTGTGAGCACTGACTGGTTCATGAAATCCTAGAATCTCAGGACTGGAAGGGACCTCAGGAAGTTCTAGTCCAACCCCCTGCTCAAAGCAGGACCAACCCCAACTAAATCATCCCAGCCAGGGCTTTTTCAAGCCTGACCTTAAAAACCTCTAGGGAAGGAGATTCCACCACCTCCCTAGGTAACCCATTCCAGTGCTTCATCACCCTGCTACTGAAAAAGTTTTTCCTAGTATCCAACCTAGACCTCCCCCTCTGCAACTTGAGACCATTACTCCTTGTTCTGTCATCTGCTACTACTGAGAACAGTCTAGATCCATCCTCTTTGGAACTCCCTTTCAGGAAGTTGAAAGCAGCTATCAAATCCTCCCTCATTCTTCTCTTCTGCAGACTAAATAATCCCAGTTCCCTCAGCCTCTCCTCATAAGTCATGCTCCAGCCCCCTGATCATGTTTGTTGCCCTCCGGTGTACTCTATTCAATTTATCCACATCCTTCTTGTAGTGTGGGGCCCAAAACTGGACACAGTACTCCAGATGAGGCCTCACCAATGCTGAATAGAGAGGAATGATCACGTCCCTTGATCTGTTGGCAGTGTCCCTACTTCTACAACCCAAAATGTCATTAGTCTTCTTGGCAACAAGGGCCCACTGTTGACTCATATCCAGCTTCTCGCCCACTGTAACCTCTAGGTCCTTTTCTGCAGAACTGTTGCCTAGCCATTCGGTCCCTAGTCTGTAGCAGTGCATGGGATTCTTCTGTACTAAGTGCAGGACTCTGCACTTGTCCTTGTTGAAGCTCATCAGATTTCTTTTGGCCCAGTCCTCTATTTTGACTAGGTTCCTCTGCATCTTATCGCTACCCTCCAGCATATCTACCACTCCTCCCAGTTTAGTGTCATCTGCAAACTTGCTGAGGGTGCAGTCCACCCAATCCTCCAGATCATGAATGAAGATATTGAACAAAACCGGCCCCAGAACCAACCCTTGGGGCACTCCACTTGATACCAGCTGCCAACTAAACATGGAGCCATTGATCACTACCCATTGAACCCAATGATCTAGCCAGTTTTCTATCCACCTTATAGTCCATTCATCCAGCCCATACTACTTTACCTTGCTGGTTAACTAGAAGTTATTCATTGTGGGAGAGTCTGAGATTTCTGCTCTATAAATGATTTAAAATGAGACAGCACCAAAGCTAGCCATTTAAAAAAAAAACAACGTGATCTCCATGTCTTGCTTAGAAAGGATGGATGGATGGACACGCACAGTATCTTCCTATTATCCCTTCTGCAAAGCAGATATGTTGGAAGACCAGTGATTCTTCCCATCCCCTTCTACAGGCAGCCAGCTAAAGTAACATATTTGTGACATTCTGCCTCAGGAGTAGTCTGGCAGGCTGTTTCTGTTCTCTAGTGGTGGTTCTTGTTTCCTTAGTGATATGGCAGAGTGAGTGGCCCATGTTCATCTGCATAATGAATGTGTGGGAGTCTAAAGGCATTAAATGCAAAGTTGATGGTTCTGTGGACAGATATGGAAGCATCTCTTGCTGATCAACTAGCTAACATGTAGTACAGGAGAGACTTATCTTTCCAGGAACCTGTTCACACAACAACAGTGTTAAGGTTGCTTTTCCAGCTGGTTTCTTTAAGTCCTTTCCTTTTTATTTTAGGGCTCCCAAAATGAGCTGTGTGAATTGCAGTTCATTAAGGTTGCAGGATTGCAAGCAGACTCCTTCATCTGGTTTTGGTCCATGTGCACACAAACATCCTGTGTTTAGACAAACCAGAAATTCAAAGCCACTCTCAACCAAAGCCACCCAGGTGTGTGTCTGGCTTTGGGTAAGAAGGAGTCTGATTCACTACATTCAAGTGTGTTCAGATCTGGGATATCAATTCGAGCCCATCTCTGAATCAAAGCCATGGGAACTCTTCTTGGCTTCCACCTAAAATCATAGCTTTGTTCAGATGATGATAATTGACATAGGGCAGAGGTGGCCAACCGTACTAACCTTCAGAGCTGCATACAATAATCTTCAGAAGTTCAAGAGCTGCGAGACATGCATACCCTGCCCCCCAACCCGCCGCCGCAGGGCAGGAGCCCAAGCTCCCCCCACTTCCAGTCTGGTCGGTGGAGAATGGGGGGAGGTACGGGGGGGGGGGGGGGGTCTCTACAAGCTGCACTTTTATAGCTTAAGAGCTCATGTGCCATGGTTTGGTCAAACCTGATATAGTCGTAGCACCTAAAAACATCATCCAGGTTTGGTCCCCACTGTGCTCGGTACTGTACAAACACGTATAGTAAACGTCAAAATGTCGGTCATCTGCTCCTACTGAAGTCAGTGCAAGAGTCCCATTGATTTTAATTTTACAGGATCAAGACAGAACAGGGGTGTGAAACAAACAAGCCAAAGTGTGTATGCGTGTCAAGGATGTGGGGGGGCAGAGCAGCAATAAAAAAAATATTTAACTGCAATAATCACAGTTTTCTCAAAACTCAGCCCAAACTCCCAGCAAACCTAGCTTGAGCTTAAACTTAAAATCAGTTGCCATATTAATTCACTCCTTTCTCAATATCAGTTTAATAAGTCAGTAAAACCAGGGGTCTCTTGGATAACATTATTCCAGGCCCAGTCAGCTTGAGGGCACACAGAAATTTTGTGTTAATGTTTAACCTTCGGGAGTTCCCTGGTTAAATAAGGTGACTGCTTAATGGAAGGAATATGGATATTGTTCTCAGATTTGCAGTCTGTTAAAAGGGTAAATATTTACACTGGGTGGTCATGACTGCTATTGAGCACTTACTTATCCTGTAGGTGTTCACTTCGTTAAACAGACCTGCTCTGTCTTGAGTAGGAACTGTATGAAACTTGTCAATATCCTGGACAAAGGTTCATTTGAGATTAGCTGGGGAATCTGCAGCTTTTTATTACGAAGAATTGGGGACTTTGTGTCTTCTATAATGATCCAAAGAAAGCGATTGTCCAAAGGACTCTTTCAGGCCTGTTTCAAGAGATTTTACGAATAAGAGAGCTCCTCTGCTAACAGAGATCTACAGCAAGAAACTGGATCCCTGTTTGTAAATCCTTCCCAGTCTGAAGGCCCTCTGCTTTTTTCTCCTCTCCCTCAGGTTCGCTTAACTCCTTCACTTGGGGCTATGTGATTTGGTTTTGAATATTTTTCCCCTCTTTATGACTTTGAAATTCAAAAGTTTGAAACCCAACTAGAACTCTATGGGGAAAAATGGAGAAGAAAATTTGTTTTAACATTTTTAAATTTTTAAATTCAGATTTTGGCAAAACTTAAAACAAACCTATGATGATATTCAATGCTTCTGTCATGTAACTCGCTGACTTTTCTTCCCTGTAGTGTTACTGCACAAATGATTTATTTGCCCATCTTCTCAATGCATTCCTGGTAGAAACCTTTCCTGGATTCTCCATGAAATATGGCGGACCAAAATTTGTAAATTTTCTCCAGTTGAATCTCACCATTCATGATCCTCCATGTCTACCTGAGACCAAGTCCTAAAATTCTTATTCCTTTTTTATTTAGCCCTTGGGGTGGCGGGGGGAGAGAGAGCAAAACTACTTGCTAATGCCAGTGTATAATTAAGGACTTGAGCATTTGGGCCTTGATCCATCAAAGCACTTAAGCAGATGCCTAACTAAAGGTGTATGAAGTGGCTTCAAGCACGTACATGTTTAAAGGTATGAACTTTAATGAGAGCCGAATGCTCAGTAGAGCTTTGCAACCAGCATGACACGGGGCCTACTTCGTGACATGAATTATATGCACTATACCAGCTTCCAATCCTTATCCCTCTTCTTATTTCACCACCAAGCTTTCTCTGCCATTGTTTGGTATGATAATTCCAGAACCTGGTGGTCGTGGTAGCCAGGGAACTGGCTTAACTGGTGAGTTCACAGATCAGTTGTCTACTTTCAGTTTCATTCTTAAGAGTCTAGTTAATTGCGGAGAGTGTATCTTTTCTCAACTTGATACGTTGGGAGAACACAACCTATAGCATGTGTGCCAAAGGCGGCACACGAGCTGATTTTTCAGTGGCACTCACGCTGCCCAGATCCTGGCCACCAGTCCGGGAGGCTCTGTATTTTAATTTAATTTTAAATGAAGATTCTTAAACATTTTTAAAACCTTTATTTACTTTACATACAACAATAGTTTAGTGATATATTAAAGACTTATAGAAAGAGACCTTCTAAAAATGTTTAAATGAATTACTGGCACATGAAACCTTAAAGTAGAGTGAATAAATGAAGACTCGGCACCCCACTTCTGAAAGATTGCCGACCCCTGGGATACAGGCTGTTGTGGGTGTTTGTTGAAATCTTTACATAATCCCATAGGTTGTGCTCACACTGAGTAGCATGTGGAGCTGCCTCATCTCTAAGTTTTGTCTTCATATGTTCTTTTGCTGTGAGCAATGGTTTTCAACCAGGGGTCTGGGGCCCCCTGCGGGGGGAGGGAGGGCTGCAAGCAGATTTCAGGGGGTCCACCAAGCAGGGCCAGTGTTAGATTTGCTGGGGGCCAGGGCAGAAAGCCGAAGCCCCACCTCGTGGGGCTGAAGTCTGGGGTTTTGAGGCCCACCACCGGAGGCTGAAGCCAAACGTAGCTTCGTGGGGACCCCTGTGGCATGGAGCCCAGGCAGTTGCCCTGCTTGCTACCCCCTAACACCAGCTCTGGCTTTTAGAAAACCAGTTGTTGTGGCACAGGTGGGTCATGAAGTTTTTATAGCATGTTGGGGGGGCATCAGAAAGAAAGGTTGAGAATCCCTGCTGTAGAGAGTTAGGGTACAACACATTAGATTCAGAGATCTTAAGGCCACAAAGAGACAAATATAATCCATAATAAGGGCCATAGAAGTTCCCTAAGTGATTTAAGCATCTTCAACAGAAATTATGTAATCTCCAAATAGACCCGTTCAACCTCACTGTTCCTTGTTCTGAAGCGTTTAACTGGAGTCAGATAATTCATATTATTCCCTGCTCTCCACCCAGAGACAGAGCTAAAAGCTTTCTCGTGATCAGCAAAGCACACATAGTAGTTCATTAATTTCCCTCTGTTTTTTCTGCTGAGATCCAATCCTTGAGATTATTGTGATTTATTATTATTATTTCTGTCCCATAACTTTCTCTAGGTCAGGCCTGCACAACATGCGGCCCGCACAGTCTCACAGTGCGGCCCGTGGGGGGTGAGTAGGGGTGGGGCAAGCGAAGGGGTGGAGTGGGGGGAAGTGGATGGGGGCAGGGTGAGGGCGGAGCTTTTCGGCCTGCAGCTGAGTTTTTTGCAGTAATATGGCCCTCGCTGCTTTCTGAGTTGTGCAGGTCTGCTCTAGATTATCCTACCTTTTTCCTTAATGATGATTAATGAATGATGCAGCAACCTCAGCTGGCTTTGCTGGCCTGAATGTCTTGCTTTTGCTTTAGGGCTTTCAGTTCAAGTCTTAGTAGTTGATTTTTACCAGCCTCTTACAATCCTTAATTCACCTTTGAAAATCAGTCTGTTTAGGAACTGGAGCATAACTTTAGAGCCCTCATTCAGCACAGCACTTCAGGATGTGCGCACGTCCCCCTCTCATCAGAAAAACACTTAGTAGGTGCTGAAATACCATTGACTTCACTTCACTGAGGCCTGTTTGTAGTAAGTACAGTAGTGCTTAGAAGCTGTATTCAGGAGCAAGTCCCCATTGTGATAGGCACTGTGCAAATGCATATAAAAAAGCAGACCTTGCCCCCAAAAGCTTACAATCTACATAGACAAGTAAGAGAATGGGTGGGAGAGTTAATAGACACAGAGTGGGGGGCAGCTTTTCCAGAGTCACGTAGCAGGTCACTGGTAGAGCTGAGAATAGCACCCAAGGTCTTGTGACTCTGAGTCCAGTGTCTAATCCCCCTAGGTCTGCATGAGAGAAGCCTGCACTGCAGTTGCCTGTTTTTTAACTGTTCTGTGCACAAAGGACTCCATATTCCAATCAGTCAGCCCTGCACCTTTTCATAAGCATGAGGCTCTCTTCGTGAAAGGAACGAGAGAAAATATTGTCAGGATGAGTAGGGTCCTTATATGGAATACAGCTACACCTTCCCTCTTCCTCCTCCATGAGCTGATCAACAGAATGACTGGCATTCTCGACTTTCCCTGTTGTATAATAAATGAATTGGTGGGGGATATGCACAGTAAGTGCTTATCAATGCTCCATAGCCCGCGATGGTCAAAACAGTCTCAATACTAGCTCTAGTCCAAGTTTGCATTGAAACCAGACCTTGGACGGAATAATTTTAGAAGATTCTCACTGTCTGTCTGAGTTATTGTCTCTCCTGTATGGCTGCTTTGACAGGGAAGATGATATGGGAGGAAGCCATTATGTAATTACGTTAACTGCAAGCATTATTCAGCATAGGGGGAGGGAGAAAGAAATGTTTTACCTCTGTCCTCGCAGATTGCTTCCTTTTTATAGAAGATGATTGCAGGATCTGTGTAATAAGTTAATAACTCTGAATTAAGCTCATCATGGAGCCTTTGAACAACAGTTATTGAAATTGACATTCAGCTCAAATTATAGTCTCTTAAAACTTGGCATATGGCACCCTTGTATGCTCCGTTACTTAATACACCAGGAGGCCCAGACGCAGAGGATGACATTTGGAAGTTATGATCTGATGGGCGCATTTGGAAAGATAAGTACATACCTTGTAACCCACTGTAACAACATTGGATGAGCTGAACTTCCTGAGGGGGTCAAAGAATATGTTCTTATTTTAAGACTGACGGTCTGGCTCCTCCCTTCTAAATAAGGGCATTTGGCACTGGGTTAGACAAACAGAATGGCTGTTACAGGACATCATCCTGTTGAGATGCTGAGTGTTCTCCCAGCTTTTAAAATCGGTGGGCGCCGAGAGAGCTCAACATCTTGTAGGTGCTCTGCACTTGGCTGGGCTAGTCCCATAACTCTGCCATGGCTGTGCAGATAGCCAGCTGTCAGCCTTCCTAGTGAGAGGGAGACCTTGTGGAGAGCTCCATGTGGACTATTAGGGTGACCAGATGTCCTGAGTTTATAGGGACGGTCCCTATATTTGGGGCTTTTTCTTGTATGGGCACCTGTTACCCCCCACACTCTGTCCCGATTTTTCATAATTGCTGTCAGGTCACCGTAGTGGACTTTTACGTAGACTGTGCATAGATACATAGATTGTGAATGCAGGAAGGGGAAAAGGGTGACTCTTAAATAGCTAAGTAAGAGATCAGTGCACTGGATTCCAACTCTGTGAATCAGCCATTGGATAGAGGTAGGGTGACCAGACAGTAAATGTGAAAAATCGGGACGGGGATGGAGGGTAACAGGAGCCTATATAAGAAAAAGACCCAAAACTCGGGACTGTCCCTATAAAATCAGGACACCTGGTCACCCTAGAGGAGACAGGTGAATTTGTGTTTCTGTGGCCCTCTGTTGTGCAAGCTGCCTTCAGATCACTCCCAGTTTGTCTCTCCTTTAAATATCCTGGTTTGGGGATCTTTTGAACGAGTTGTTTCAGCCATTCTGATGGACTCTGGCTCACATGCAAACACTTACATGAGTATCCTGGAAAATACTGTAGGCAGAATGGCTTCCCTAGAGTTGTGGTTTTTTGCCTGAATGCCCCTTTGTTAAGGCCAATTTACAGGAGGAGACTACAGTTTCATCAGCAACTTCTATCCAAAACAAACACAAGCTGTTGTTTGTTGGATTCTCTTGCTCAGGGGTTCCGCCTCCTCCCCTTTTGGATCTATAGGACCTATGACTATTTTTCTGGGTTGCCGGTTTGAATCCAGCCCAGGTTAGTAGTGACAGAGGGAGTGCACAGACACTCGGGGATCTTGATCAGTTTCCCAATAAACATGAAGATGAAGGTATAAATAGATTACTAATAGCTGATAGGAGTGTGTTCAATCATATCCGTTTATTGCATTGTGGTACTTTGCACTTTTCTAGTACGTGTATCCATCTGAAGATCTAAAAGCAGTGTAAAAGGGAGGGTAGGTTCTTGTCTGTATTTTGCAGATGGGCAAATTGGGGTAGAGAGAGAGGGAAAGTTATGTGCCCAAGCCCAATAAATCTTAATAACAGAACTGGGATACAAAGCCCGGTCTCCTAACTCTTGTCCTATGACCCCAAGTTCATTCTTACTCCTGTGCCATCACAGACACTTGTCCACAGGTTGGAATCCCAGGAAGGTATGAATAGTTTTTGTATTAATCCCAATTGTTTTTTGTTTCTGCTTGCAAAGTAAACATTTATCATTATGAACCCAGTTTGACACTGTTATTGATGAACCCGATAGCCCATACCACTGTCCCATTTTGGCAGCATTTTTATGGATTTCTTTTCATGTAGGGCAGAAAATACTCACGTTTAAATAACACCCCCCAAAACTAACTTTCCTTATCTTGCCTCTCTCCTCTCAAATGAGCCTGCAGCAAAAGTGGCCAGTGTTACTTAGAGGTAAGTATTTTTATGATCCAGTTGTTTTCCCAAATGTATCTCAATTACTGGTGCTACCCTGAAGGAAGAAATGAGATTTCAGCTGCAGAAGGACCAGTATGGGTACATGTGTGGGTGGCAAGTTCCTAGGTTTTTTTTCTTTTTAGATCTCTGTTACATTTTTGACACAAATATGGCTTTGAAAGGGTTAAACGCAGAGGTACGCACTGGAGCGAGAACTTGATCTGGGGCCAACTGAGTTTCCTTCGTTGTGTGACACAGGAGTTGGTATGCACCCTCCAGCCTTATAAGGTAAACAGTGCAGCAGTTTATATAGAAGATTTGTTTCGCTGGCTCAGCTCCAGCAGCTTTTCACAGAAAGTGCCATTTAAACTGCTGGTGTAGATAAGTTTGGGGGTTTTATACCTTTTTTTTTTTTTTTAATGAAATGTTACCTATCCTGTTTATGGATTAACCTACAGCTATTTCCTCTTCACTATTTACAGTTACTACAAACATACCCCTCTATTCCCTCAGAAAATACCCCATAATGTAATACCAAAAACCAGCTAATACGTTTCAGATCCACAATCAAAGTTCCCCCCCGAACCCATCTTGACTCAATGCCATTGTATTAGTCACTGAGCACATTCTAGGGTAGGAAATTTAATGTAGTGCTTGGTTGCCGTGGGTTACAGAATACCATTTTAAAATAGGTTTAGATTAGAAAAAGAGAGGGGTTCTGACCAATAAAAAAAAATTGATATCTAGTGTTGTGAAAGTGCTAATTGTTCGACAATCTAGCGTGTTTGAGAAAGAAGACCCCGTACCAAGCAGGGAGCAAGAACTGAACAGGAGGCTGGGGGTAGTTGCAAGCACCAGTTTGCAGACCAATAGCAAGTGTACCTGATGTGAACATATGCAGCCCATAATATGGGCTCAATACATGGCACTCAGCTTTCAGAAATGACCAATAATTTTTGATGCCTTTTGGGGGGGGGGGGGGAGGATACTCAACTTGAAGCACCTTAAAAAGGGGCCTGAGTTAATCAATTTGTTTCAAAACCTCCTCAGACACCTCAACCTGGGATAGTTCCTCAGACTTGTCACCTAAAAAGAATGGCTCAGGTTTGGGAATCTCCCTCACATACTCAGCCATGAAGACGGATGCAAAGAATTCATTTAATTTCTCTGCAATGGCCTTATTGTCCTTGATTTAGCATCTTAATCGTCCAGTGGCCCCACTGGTGGTTCAGCAGGCTTCCTGCTTCTGATGTACTTAACTATTATTTTGCTTTTACTTTGTGTCTTTAGCTAGCTGTTCTTCAAAAAAAAAAAATATATATATTTTTTGGCCTTCCTAGTTACATTTTTACACTTCCCTTTCCAGAGTTTTTGCTCCTTTCTATTTTCCTCAATAGGATTTAACTTCCACTTTTTAAAGGATGCCTTTTTCCTCTAATTGCTGCTTTTACTTTGTTGTTCAGCCATGGTGGCACTTTTTTGTTCTCTTACTATGTTTTAATTTGGGGTATACATTTAAATTGAGCTTCTATTATGGTGTCTTTAAAAAGTTTCCATGCAGCTTGCAGGGATTTTACTTTTGGCATTGTGCCTTTTAATTTCTGCTTGACTAACTTCCTCATTTTTGCGTAGTTTCCCTTTCTCAGATTAAATGCTACCATGGTGGGCTGCATTGGTGTTTTCCACCCCACAGAGATGTTACATTTTATTCTGTTGTGGTCACTGTTACCAAGGGGTGCAGCTATTTTCACCTGTTGGACCAGATCCTGTGCTCCACTTAACACTAAATCAAGAAATAACCTCTCCTTTTGTTGGTTCCGGGACTAGTTGCTCCAAGAAGCAATAATTATAGGTATCAAGAAACTGTATCTCTGCATCCCATCCTGAGGTGACAGGTACCCGGTCAATATGGGAATAGTTGAAATCCCCTATTATTATTGAGTTTATTTTAATAGCCTCTCTAATCTCCCTGAGCATTTCACAGTCACTTTCACCAGTTTGTTCAGCTGTCTTCAAGAGCAACCCAAAAAGAGAGAGAGAGGAAGATCTGATGAGCAGTATTAAATATTTTGTAGCTTGTGGCTATTCAGTGGGAATATTTTTCCTCTTTGCATTGTAGGTGCCTTCAGACTGTCTATTGTAATTATTTACTAGTTTAAAATCGACCCCCGTGCCTGGGCACCAGACTCTGTTTGAAACCAAGACACAATTCACAGAAACTGAAAATACTCCTCCTATGCTGCAGAGGTGGCTCTTGTTATTTAGTATGGAATTGCTGAGACCGTCCACTGGACTGTCCACCTAACTATTCAGATGCTTGTATGTCTCCCATCACTGCATTATCCAAGCACCCCAGAAAGCGTAACAAACTTAACCTTACAGCATCCCTGTGAGGTAGGGAGATATTCTTATTGCCTGTGTCACGCATGGGGAAAATAAAGGCATGGGTTGATTAAATGACTTGCCTAAGGTCACAGAATAAATCTGTGGTAGAACAAAGAATTAAAACTGGGTTTCTTGAGTCATTGACTAGCAACCTAACAGAGCCATTCTTCCTCTCTACTAGCCAGTAACTGAACCCAGATCACCTGAGTGCTAGCCAAGTATCTTAGCTACAAGACCATAGTACCTTGTCCTTGCCTCAAGGAGTTTACAGTCTGACAAGCCAGGAAGTCAATGGGAGACCAGGCTTATGCTGAGAACTTTGAACTAAAACAATGGGACCACTGATGGCACTGTATTAGTGTGAGCTGATGAACCCTCCTGGGAGAAGTGGATTGTTCAGGAAGGATATAGAAGGGGGAGTGGGAGCTGGCCCCTTGGGGTGGGGAGGCCATTGCTTAAATGGGTAAATAGAGTCCTGGCGTGGGAGACTGTGGGGTTGAATCCTGCCTTCCTTGCCCACCAAACGGTCTCATGGAAGCCAATCAAATTAGCCACGTACTAAGGCAAGCAGAATACAGCCCTACTTAGTCAGTGCTGTTCGCATATGTTCTGGGGAAGCACATCCTGGATAACAAGCCTGTGTGTGTTCAGTGCGGCATGGAGCTAAGGCCATGGCTCCACCTTCCCAGCACCAGAACATGAAGCCCACAGTGTCATTAGTCCTTTCTATCATTAGCTGCTGAAAGGTTTCACAAGCTGTTTTTTCAACCCATGTGCAAATGATCATTTGATGGCTTTCTCCATTTATCAACACCCTCCCCATGTGTGCAGGGAGATCTGGAACATAAAGCAGGCTTAGCCAGTGCTGACAGGCAGTCTACACAGAATGAAATCCAAGAGGAAGTAGCCTGGGATTTGTGAGAGAGAATGACGGGCACATATGCCAAGTTTATAAATACTGGCCTATTGATGTTTGACTTGCTTCAGTTTCTACAGGGGTTAGAAACACTTCAGTGACTAAGAGAAGAGTCTTGTGGGACAGGTGACTGAAACAGGACAGCGTAGGAACAATGTTGGCTGCTGCTGCTGAACAGGCCTGGATTATTTAGGGGTAAGAGGAGTTGGAAGACTCATGAGAGCATCGCAGCTGGCTGCATGAGGAAGGAAAGTTTGTACTAGGATTAATGCCATTGTAAAGCAGTAGAATGCTGCAGATGGTTTCTTCTGATGAGCAAAGCTACCATGGTGGAGTTGGAAGGGGGTTGTGCTTATGTAATAAACGAATATCGGTCACCTATAGGAGCCCAGAGGCCAGTTGCTAGTCTGTGGAATTCCTTTCTTCTGGGGGAGCAAATTGAGACCAGCCCCTGGTTATGATGCAGAACTCGGGCCTTATGGGCAGATGTTGCACTAACCGCTAAGCTGTGAATGCCTGAGATCCCCTCATCTGTTCATGAGCAAGTGGCTTAAAAATGTGGGGAAGGAAAAATTGTACTGTAATTTTGATGAGCTTTTAAAGTTCATCTAACAGCTACCAGATGTCAAGGTTATGCCTTAGCAAGGTAAGCAAGTAGCTGGGACAGAAGCGACAATGAACTGGTGTTATGTAGGATTAATCCTTACAGGACGCTAGTCCACGTGTCAAAACGACAGTACCAGACTATTGGACCTGACTGGTGATGTCCCTGAATGGATGGTTAAGCAGGATAAGGTGTACTGGGGAAGTCTGTATGCAACTTTTAGCCCATTGTGGTATACCCAGGCTGTTCCACCAGTAACAATTCACTCAGTTCCCCCTAGCCAGTTAGTGCGTGGATGGGAAAATGGGCTGTTAAAATGTTTCCACCTTGCCTAGGGCTGGACTTTTCCTGTTCTCTTTTGCTGATAATGTGTTAAGGCTACTGAGCCATAAAGTTGCTATTTTGAGCCTGGAGCTCTCTGATTACTCATTTATTCAGCTTAACGCCTCGGAATAATGTGTCACAGAAAGCAAATAGCCTGACTGATGGAGAGGAACCAAAGATGAACTGCAAATACAGGTCCCTGTTTAGGAAGTCAGTCGGTCAGTTACCATCCTTTGGCACATCAGGGTATTCAGACAAAAAATTAGCAGTGGAAGCAACGGATGTTTTAATCGTAAGGTTTCTATTCCAATCCCTCTCTAATGTACATATGTAACAGGTTGTGAAATCTAGGTAAACTGGGCCAATGCAGGAAATAAAATGTCGGAATTCCCACTCAAGAGTTCTGAGCCTCATGTAAGCTGGTGGAATTGCGCTGGGGAAATATCAGTTGTCGCTAACAAGGTCTGTTCCTTGAAGGACAGTGTTTCTAGCAAAATCAGATTATTTAAATCAGCAGAAAATAAATGAAAACTCTCCAGACTGGGCTTCAGACCACTCCTGTCACCCTTGGATTGGTGCTGTCCCAGTCTCTCGGGCAGCAGCCACTCTTGTGAAAGAGAGCACAGCTTGACTCTTGAATCCCAGGATGAGTTTGCAGGCTGGCAGCAATGGTCTAAAGGCACTCATTCATGGTTCATAAGGCAACAACGTCGCTATATTCACAGAAGCTCCTCTGTGCTATTGGTCACTAACTTTTGAGGGCAGAACCGTGCTCTAAGGGCTGCTCCTGCAAGCTCTGGGTGTGCAGAAATCCCAGTGAGATCAGTAGGGCTGTAGGTCTAATAAAGCTGATTTTGTGGCATTCGACCTGAACCACCTCAACTTTCAACTCTGTGGAAGTTCAGATCCGGATCAGAACTTCCTGGCTCTGGCCCAATTCTAAACAGAAATGCCATTTTAAAACTCAGCCTTAAAATAAATTAACCTCTAACTGTATGTGACCGACAGCTTAGCTAGGAAGAAGTAGGTTGTACCTCTAGCAGTCAGGATCCTTGAGCACTGTATGATGGCTCCAGTGACCTCTCCCACTTCCCATTCAGGAACCATATTCCTTTGTCAAATGGCACTTTACTTTGCCAAGTTTCCCTTAATAATTGGTTAAAATTAACACAGAAAATCACTAGAAACAGGGAAAATAATCTGCAGTGCACAAGGGTGGGTGGGGAGCACCCTAATTTTGGAAGCATGTGTGATCACAATGCATAGTTATGTCTCTAATGCTGGTAGACACCCACTGGCAAAGACAACTGGAAAACATGTGATAGGACAGTTGTCAAGGTAACTTTCAGTTGTGTGTGTTTGTGTGGATACCACAGTAAATAGACTTGTAAAACGAATGTAAATGGACAGTGCCTCTAATGGGCAAGTTGCCGCTGATGGAGTAGTGAGAGAGATGGGAAGCTATCACTCTCATTAGAGTGATTTCACTCTGAGAATCTTCTGCTCATGTTTACGATGTGCTTTGGTCATTAGAAACTGACTTGTTGCGTACATTGACGTTAATATAGCACATGGTGAATGGTACTGGGTTGAGAGCCCTGAAGACTCATGTCCTCTATTACATAAGAGGTGTGCCCCATGTAGCAATAGTGCAGGCTCTATTATAGTGTGGGAGGATGGATTGACCTAATGTTAGATGGTATGGCTAGACCAGAATTTCTCAGGTGTCTCCATCAGTTTATGGTGTATTTAAGTTTTCATTTAAAATAGTTTCCAGCCCTGAAGAGAAGTTACAAAGGAAACCTTATGATCAAGTGCCATCTGCAGAAAGCATGAAACAACAAGCATTTTATTTAAATGTGATGCTAATGTTGAAACCTAATGATAGTGCAAATATTGTTAATTATTTTGCTGCTGAGTGGAGGACATGAGTTCTGTCCTTTCTGACTGAAGTTCAGTGGGGCCAAGGTGGTGTGTAGGAAAGTGACAGTTTGAAGTTATTTTGGCTGCCTGGCAATATTGCCTGCAGGCTTGATAAGTGGCCTGAACAGATAATCTAGTTCTAATCTAGTTTGTAAGTGCCTCTCTATCCTCTGATGAAATGTTGTTGTGTAACTTTGCTAAAGCAGCTCTTAGTAATTTGACCACAAGGTCTCTCTGGGCTTTCTACACAGCATTGCGCTATTCCCTCACACCCCTTTTCTGCAGTGATAGAAGTACCTCCCTGCCTCAATTGCTAACTTCCACCATCCTGGTATAATAATCATTTTATCCAGCCGTCCCAGTTGTCTGTACAGGGCCTGAAATTGGAGTCTCTCCATTCACTTCAATAGCTTTGGTCAGGTCCACAGGGAATAGCCTGTTGAAGTTTGCAGCCCTCTCCTGCAGCCTGTAGGCTTATAGTGGTTTGTTTAGTAGGATGGGGGAAGGAAACAGTTGCTCATTCGTTCTCTGCACCTCTTCTTTACATGAATTAATCCAGTTGAAGAGCTGATTATTTTTTTCATGGATCTGGCCTTCATTCTTAACGACTTGCTGGCTGAGAAGTGAAAACACCACTTGCCTTGTGTGTATCATCGTTCTTTTATATTGCATAGAGAGGCCTTGTTGACTTTTGCTGGCTTCGTAAGCCAGAGCAGTGTTCGGGTGTGAGCAGAGGCTGCAGAGAGTGTTAGCCTGCATTACCATTCAGCTTGTCCTCAAGGGTCCCCTGTGATCTGGCTGGCCAAGCCCTGGGCTGAGAATCAGAGGACCCTGGGTTCTGGTCTCAACTCTGCCATTGACGCACTGCATGACGGTTGTCATCTAACCCCTTTTCCTTAGTTTGCTTACTCTGTAAAAAGGTGTTTGCTCCCTTTTCAATGCACTTCGAGAACCTTGGATGAAAAACATAGTGTAAGTGCAAAGTCGTCATTCTATGTGAAGTAATATAGATTCATTTGTTCTTCTACTGTGGTCCCCAGAGCACTTACCTGTTGTACAAGGAGAGCTGGCTAGTCACAAAGCTTTAGCACCTCCTTATTTCCAATGCTAAATCGCATAAAAAGACAGCTTAAAATACATTACTGCTATTGGCTGTATTACAGTAGCATGCAGAGCCTCCACCAGCAATCGAGGCTCCCATTGTGCTAAGTGCTGTACATATTAAGAGACCATCTCCCTGCCCTGCCTTTGCCATATGTTTGTACTGTATCGAGTACAATGCGGTAGTGGCATTATTGACCTCCAGATGCTACTGCAATATAACTGTTGAGACGAAGAATTTAAAAGGTGGAGTCATACAAGAAGCACGAATGGAACAACCCGTGTTTGTTTAATGTCTGTGCAGTGCTTTGAGAATAGAAGGTATTTATAAGTGGTTTGGAAATTCAGGCTCTGGCCTCTGCCAGTGTTGGTGGCAGGAGCTATCACTGACTTACTGCTTTCCCCTCTCTTACAAGTGACTCTCAGACACGGTACAAATAAACAGTGATTTCCTTGAGATCTCCTCTCCGGGCTTCCCTCTCCGCCCCCTCCTTTTAAAAAAAAAAGAAAAAAAAATTAAACATTTTCCTGTTTGACGTCTTGGTGGTGGTTACCAGGTGGTGGCGCTACTCCCTGTGATGCTTTTAGTGACATGATTTTTTTTCTCTAATGCCAATCATAAATAACAATCAAGGCAAAGCGAGCATCAACAAACCCTTTAGCAGGTCAGTGCAAGGAGAAAAGGCTGCCACCGCATGTAAAGTCAGCAGCGGCCACTGAAAAGCATTCACTGGAGCGGGCAGGGCGAGCAGAGAAGATTTGAAGTGGTTAGGGGTTTTTTTGCTGTTGCTGCATCAGGGAGGGAGAAGTTGGAAGGAGTTTGAAAGAGAACAGTTAGTAGAAATAGAATGTGTGGGGCTCTCACAACTTGCCAGGTTTTATTAACTGAGCTGTCACATTGACACAGCATAGCAGTGGGCTGTACTCCCTGCTCATTAGCTGCACAAGCTGATGGCCGACAGCCCCCTGGGAACTGGGCAGCACAGAGGGCTCTTTACCACAGCTGCTTCCTGCTGTGGCTCTTACCCCATCTGAGCTGGCCGTTCTCAGCAGCTTCCTCGGGGCTGTGTGTTTTCCAGAGCAGCTTGGACAAGCTGCATGCCAGACCAGAAGCCATAACCCTCTCCTTCCCCACTCCAAGAAAAATATGGGCAGCTCCTTAGAAGCTGGCTCTGTAGCTGCCCTCAGATTGGGAGGATGTGGGGGCCAGGGGAGAGAGCTAAAGGAGATGAACATGAAAAGGGCAGAGTATGACTGGAAGGCCTTGGAAGCTGCCAGAAATTGAGTGGGCATTTCTTAGCCCGCCTGAAGAGAGCACTGACATACGTGTGGTATTGGTGGGATGCTGGCTAGAGAGGACAAGGTTGCCTCTACCCTTAGCAGAGCTGGCTAGTGAATAAAAAATGATCACATGGCTGCTTAAAGGCTATGGCTCTGGTGCACAAAGTTCCTAATATTGTGTGTGTGTCTCATTCCTGCAGATGTTTATTATTGAGAAGATCGAGGGGATCCGCTGCAGCCTGCATGAGTTCAGTATCACGGGATCCACCTATACCCCGGAGGGAGAGATGTGAGTACCGACATCTGGGGCAGACGGTGGTTGGGCTCTGCAGAGTTTTTAGCAACTCCCTGGTGCTGAGCAACTGGTAGTCTCTGTGCAAAACTCATTTTCTACAGTGTGGCCTAGTGGATAGAGGACTGGACCGGGATTCAGGAGAACTAGGCTCTTTTCCCAGCTTTGCCATTGACTTGGTTGGTGACCTTGGGCAAGTCACTTCACCTATCTGTGCCTCAGCTTTCCCATCTGTAAAATAATGATACTGATCTCCTTTGTAAAACATTTTGAGATCTACTGAGGAAAAGCCATAAATATGAGCTGGGTATTATTAATGCAAAGAGCTTTCCGTGCAGTATAGCGAAGTGAGAAATGAGACACTCTGGATGCAAAATAAATAGGAAGGATTATCTTGTAGCTAATTTGTTGGCCCGGAACTTGGGACCAATTCCCAGGTTCAGTTCCCAGCTCTGCCACAGACTCTCTATGATCTTAGTCAAGACAGTTAGTCTCTCTGAGCTCAATTCCCCATTTATAAAATAAGGGTAATACTATTTCCTTTCTCTGATCCTTTGTCTCTTGCCTATTTAGACTGTAAACTCTTCAGAGCAAGGGCTCTTTCTTACAATGTATATGTGCAACACCTAGCACGGTGGGGCTCTGATCTCAGTCAGGACAGCCACATTCTACTTTAATTAATCATCATCATCATCTAATGACTCTCATGATGATCCAGAGAGGTTAGTACAACAGGAAACCTCAAGTAGTATGGAACAACGGCATGATGAATGAGGTTTTTCAGAGTGTGTGTGCTTTTTATTGTTTCAAATGTCTGTAAGCAGTTATAGTAACAATTGGTCACCACTGCTTCCCCCTGCATATGAGACAAAGCTAGAAACGTAATGTGGGGCTGTTTGTTTTAGGAGACAGCATGGTTGAATGGCTCATGTAGCAGACTGAGAATTAATAGCCTAGGTTCTGTTCCTGGTTCTACCATTGACTGTCACTTTCCACTTCCATCCCTCATAGTCCTCACCTGTAAAACAGGGATAAATAAATACTTCACAAATGTGTCCTGAGGCTTGGCAAGTGGATTGGGATTTCTTTTTTCACTTTCTCCACATCACTCATGATTTTATATACCTCTATCATATCCTCCCTTAGTTGTCTCTTTTCCTACCTGAAAAGTCCTACCCTCTTTAATCTCTCCTCATATGGGACCTGTTCCAAACCCCTAATCATTTTAGTTGCCCTTCTCTGAACCATTTCTAATGCCGATATATCTTTTTCTGAGATGAGGAGACCACATCTGTATGCAATATTCAAGATGTCTTGGTGACTTTTTACACTTAAGTTTACCAATTAGTTCCAAAACCTCCTCTCACACTTCAATCTGTGACAATTCCTCAGATTTGTCACCTACAAAAGACGGCTCAGGTTTGGGAATCTCCCTAACATCCTCAGCCATGAAGACTGAAGCAAAGAATTCATTTAGTTTCTCCACAATGACTTTATCGTCTTTAAGTTCTCCTTTTGTAGCTAAATCGTC
The DNA here is from genome assembly GCA_007922305.1 of Dermatemys mawii. NCBI lineage: Eukaryota > Metazoa > Chordata > Testudines > Dermatemydidae > Dermatemys > Dermatemys mawii. The sequence continues at coordinate 14,607,980 of ML677374.1, forward strand.
CAGGGGCCCCACTGATTGGTTAGGAGTCTTCCTACTTCTAAAGTGCTTTAAAATGTTTTGTTATTACCTTTTGAGGTTTTGGCTAACTGTTCACACTTTTTGGACTTTTTTATTACATTTTTACACTTAATTTTTACACTTAAATGTTCCTTTCCATTTATGTTGCAGCAGTGTTTTCCCCAGGAATTGAAATTATGGGGGAATGTTCAAATTTACAGGGCGAGACTGTCCAGGGCCAATGAAGGGTGAGACCGTGAGGGTGAAGGTGTGCTGCATAGCAGCATAGTAAAAACTGAAATGTTTCATGGACATTTTCTTAGATTTATTCCATGTTTTAAAACCAACCCACACACACACACATTAAAGTTGGCTACACAAACCTTCTATCAAGATCTAAATCCTTCTTGGTTTCTTGTTATAATTTTGCGCAACTCTGTTAATGAACTTATTGAATGCAGTGTTTTCATCTTTGGTGGCTTCTCGTGTATTCCTTCAATTGATACGCTCTTTAGTTCATTCACATGATTGGGCAGAAGGCAAATTCTTTCAGAACAGAAAGTTCTGTTCAATGAGACAAAAGAACACTCAACTGTAGCTGTTGAGACAGGGAGTAGCAAGAGATGAATTCCTACTTCTTTCATCCCAGGAAACAGCATAAAGATTGGGTCGAGCCACTAGTGATGATAAAAAAGAAGTTGAAGTCAAATCTTCATTCATTTGTCATATGATATTCCACTCTGTGTTCAAATTCTCTATTCTGTCCCGAGCACATGGCAGCCCCATTGCTGGTAATGCCTCACTCCACTAAACTGTCCATGTTTTATAGGACAGGGATCTGTAAAAGCTACGTAGAGGTTGCGTAGAATCTAGAAGTCACTGTAGATTTTTAAGAATCAAGTCTGTGTACCTTTTCAGTTGTCTTAACACTTCTTGTCCTCTTCACTTAAGGATTCAGTATAAATGCCTTCATTAGTCAACTTCTGGACAGAAGTCTTTGCTTCTTCCAGTACTTTTTCAATGGAGAGCTCTCTAATACAAACGTAGTTTCTATTGGTGGACAAAGGTCTACTACAGTTGTAGGAGATGTCAGGATGGCATTGTTTAATGACCCAGGGGGTTTCAACAGTAGACTTACAAGAGAGAAAATGGCAATAGTCTTCTCTGAACGTAGTAGCAAAAGAAATCCACCAGCCTCACTACTTAGATCCATCCCATCTTGGTAGATACTTTCCAAAGTCAGTAATAATGTCTGGAGTAATTTTAACACAACAGCCAAGAATCGCTCATGAGAAAGCCAGAGGGTTTTCCCAGGTTGGACTAATTTGAACTTCAGTCCCAGTGTATCTTCTATATTTTCCAAGATATTTAGTCTCTTTGGATTCTTGCTGAAAAAAGAGTATAGTATTACATTTATAGCTTTTTTTTTTAATGTCTTTTGAAGAGTTTGCAGCTCATACTAATGCTAGTTGGAGTGGATTGCCTCTGCAGTGTGTATAGGAGAAATTAAGGTTATACTTTTCTCTGAGAAAAGCTTCTACTCCACCATATCTTCCAGAAACGTTTGCAGTTGCATCAAATACACAAGCAGCAAGTTCAATGAAAACAAAGGTGCAGTAATTCTGGAAGAGGTTTATTTTCTGCCTGAGGATGATTTTCTTATAAATGTCAAATGAATTTATAAGACTTATAGACATGTTGAGGTGGGGAAATCATTTTATGTATTTAATTCCTTTAGTCACTCGTCAATCTCAAAGCATTTTACAAAGGAGTGCTTGGATCCTTATCCCCATTTTATAGCTGGGGCAGTGACTTGTCCTAGGTGTTGCAGGAAGTCTGTGGCAGAGGTGAGAATAGAACACAGGTGTGCTAGCTCTCAGTCCAGAGCTCTCCCACCCACAGCCCACGCTGTCTCAAAAGAGAGTGTAACATTTCCAGCTCTAATTTATATTTGAAGTTTTCATAATAACTTTTTAAAAATCCTAAATGTCAACAAACTCCCTTTCTTTTTTAAATTCCCTTCCCCGCAGCTTTCTGAACTCAGGGCAATCCCATGTCATTGCTGTCTCTGCCCTCGCTACGTCCTGTATTTAAACTGGACAGTTTTTTGTCACTATGAAAACAGGTTTTTCCAACTTTTTTGGCCCTTGCTGGCTTTCCACTCTCAAGCTGTAACAAGGGCTCCAAAATGTTCTTTCCATTAGGAACTTACAGTGGAATAAACTGATAATAATGAATGCCTGACAAATCATTTTTCCAGCTAAAGAATGACCAGCTGAGTTTATACAGCCCTAATCTGCAGTTACCTCTGCTTGAGTTAGGATAATTTTCCTGTTTCCCCTGAAGACGGCTGCTGTCTTTTAACCATAATGCGGCTGCCTGCTCTCACAAACAAGAAATGGCATTTGGTTCCTTAAATGGTGATTGTGCAGAGCCGTGACGGATGCCTTTCCTGTTAGCGTTGACTCTCGTTCACGGTCACAGGCCATTCAAGACGTTCAGGGGCCTAGCAGTCACTCTTTTCTTCATTAGATAGTGTTTGAAAGCTGTTACCTTTGGATGCATGTTTTCTGCCCTATGTGAAATGAGCTGGGGGGCTTTTCTAGCTCACCACCAGAATTAATAATACCTAACTCTTACCAGTGCTTTTTTATCAGTAGGCCTCAAAAGCACTTTACAAAAAAAGTCAGTAGCATTGTCCCAAGCAATTAGGATCCTTGCTGGCAGTCTGAGCAGAGAATGTTGCAACTGGATTAGCATGGAATCTAATGGAACTAGCCTTTTCTAATGAAGAGTCTTTCAAGCATAGATACTAGACTACTTTGACTGGTGCCTCACAGCAATGTTAACCCCATTCTACAGGTGGGAAGGCCAAGGCACAAACAAGTGACATGTGCAAGTTGTCACAGACAGAGTAAGGTGTAAGAGCTATGTAACTCCACACTGATGATTTAATTGGGGATTGATCCTGCTTTGAACAGGGGGTTGGACTAGATGATCTCCTGAGGTCCCTTCCAACCCTGATATTCTATGATAAACCTCAGAAGAGAAGCAAATGAGATAAATAATATTATAGCCACATGCTACTAGGAGAGAGATGAGCCCTTCACCGTAGGTTCTCTGAAGCCAGTAAGGAGTTTCCAGTCTCTTTCTCATGGAGTGAAGATCCTCAGAGGATCTGTCCTGACTTTGACCAAGCTGGCATTTCTATGATTATTGGTCAACTGAAGGAAACTGAAGAATTGTTTAATTATTTTCCTTGTTTTAATTCTTCCAGTCTTTGAGCATTTCAGAATGTGATCATTCGCTGCTTCTCCTGGTTTCATAGCACCTCTGCCTATTTAGGACTTATTGTTCAGATTACAGTCATACCTAGAGTCTGCAGCTGAGCTCAGGGCCCTATGGTGCATGGTGCAGTACAAAGATAGCAAGGGACAGTCCTGCCCTGAACTACTCTCGGTCTACGTAGGGATGGCACACAAAGGGCAGGAAGGGAAATGGCCCCCGTTGATGCAGCGGTGAAAATAGAATTGAGGTCTCTAATAGCCCTATTCATGAGACCATTCTGCTAATTCTCATTTTAAAAAAAAAATACAATCTCTCAGAGGCATTAGCGTGTGTGTCCTAATTACTTTCTAATTTGGATAACTGCTTTCTGCCCACCTAACCCTGCCCTGATTAAGCAATTCTCCTTCACTTCCTGTCACAAAGTGCTGTGCTGAGGTGCCATTCACTGCCTTCCATAGCTGACCTTCTGGTATGGGCAGGGTGATTCCAACAGGTGGAGTTTGTAAAGCACTCGAGGCGCCTTTGGGAGGACAGACGTATCCACGTGTGCTGTAGCTAGGATGGACTGAATGTAACAGTGTTTAACTCTTTGGATTTGTTGGTTACATAAACTTCTTTCCCCTCCCTCAGTGGTTTTTGGAGACCTTGGCTCCCCTTTTATTATCAAATTGCTAGTGCATTGCAGCTATACTTAGGCAGAGATGTTTATGAATGTCTCATCAAAGGGTACAGTTTGTCTCTATTGCTTGGGAACAGCTAATCGAGAGCAGTTGTTGCACTCATCCTCCTTCAACATCCTTGTGTGCACTGTTCTGCTCTAAGAAATTACTTGGGGGTGGATGGGAGATTTTTCCCACCAATCTTGAGCTCTGTTGGATACATGCAGAAATCTTGAGCTCCTTGGGACATTCAACCTTCATGCTGTTCCATATCCTACCATCTATCTCTTTACCCTTCTTTATTCCACCTCTTTGCCCCTTTCTAATCTTCCCTCATCCCTTCTGGAGGCCTGAACTAATGCTCACTGAAGCTTTGAGTCAGAATATGTTTGTGTGTGGATCATAGACTCATAGACTTTAAGATCAGCAGGGACCATTATGATCATCTAGTTTGACCTGCACATTGTAGGCCACAGAATCTCACCCACCCACTCTTGTAGTAAACCCCTAACCTATGTCTGAGCTATTGAAATCCTTAAATCATAGTTTAAAGACTTCAGGATGCAGAGAGTCCTCCATCATTGCTGTACTTTGTCTTCAACAATGAGGACGAGGTTTGCAGCCCCCTTCATTGCCCCTGCACATCTGAAGTTATTAATCTGTGCCCTGACTGGCTACAGACTCTTGAAAAATCAGTGCTGGTACCTTCCTTTGAGACCAAATAAGCTGTTGCCTAAACAGTTATCTTCTAGCTGCCCCTGGAGAATAAGGAAGGTTGCTTTTGAATCCAGATCTCCTGTGCTGCTGGAATGGCAGAGTCTTTCTCTTTGGATGTTTGCTAACTCTGCTATTTAAACCTGGTTGACGACAACATATTGTTATTTTTTTTCTTTCCACTCAAAAAAGAGTCCTATGAAAATTACAAAGGATAAATATGAGCAAGTATGTAGGGACAAAATAAAAAAGGTCAAGGCACAAAATGAGATTAAACTAGCTAGAGACAAAAAGGAAAACAAGAAAACATTTTCCAAATACGTTGGAAGCCAGAGGAAGGACAGGGTAGGCCTATTATTCAGTGCGTGGGGGCTGACAATAACAGAAAATGTAGAAATGGCAGAATTGCTAAATGACCTTTTTGTTTCGGGTTTCACCAAAAAAGTTAGTAGTGATTGGACATCAAACATAGTGTGAATGCTAGTGAAAATGAGGTAGGATCAGAGACTAAAATAGGGAAAGAACAAGTTAAAAATGACTTAGACACTGCACTTCTCACTTATAATGGGCTATACCGGGGATGCATTTGGCTCATTGGGCCTCTTATGTGGCACATATTCCATTTAATTGCAGCTTGAAGGATGAGAAGCCTGTTCAGTGTGGACAGTATGACGGCCTGGTGGAACTAGCCACTATCTGTGCTCTCTGCAATGACTCCTCTCTGGATTATAATGAGGTGAGTGTGCTGGATCCTTACCACATTCACCAAACTCAACTGCACAGAGGTGTTTTAAAAGAGATTCCTGCTGGCAATAACTAAAGACACCCCTACCCCATGCATACAAGGAGAAATCATAATGTAATGGAGTCAAGTAGTTAGTTTTGTGTCCATATCAAATTTGTTTCCATGGCCTACTTTGCAGGCATAGGTTGGGATGGCATTGGCCAAGACGTTCCTATAGAGTGCCCCATTCTGTTGTGTCAAAGGTATATTGTGTTAGACACAGCGGACACACACACATTTCTGTGCTTTTGTTTGCTGTGGAGGAGGGTCCTTTTGGCTTCTAGATGGACTTGTAGCCTTTACCTGTGTGTAATGGAGACAGTAGGTGCACTGTCCCTTCAGCTGAGGGGAACTGAAGTACACATAGGTGGATTTTCAGAAGTGTGGCCTGCCTTTTGCAAGTACAAATTGCACCTGCATTCATTTTATGCCTGGGCTCAGATCCTTGCACTCTTGTGGGTGCAAAACAGATGGCCAGAGGCACAGATACAGAGGTTTGTGCTCTCCACCACCTGCATTGTATTTGTGGGAACAAACTTTTCCGGCACCAATTGAGCCTGTACCAAAGGAAGCTGGGCCTTGCTGGGCATAAAAGTATTCCCCAAAACTGTGTACATGATCCCCACAGGAAGATTGTTACACAAACACAGAGCAGGATTATTCTGACTTGCGCAGCAAGTCAGCTTGTATTACAAGCATTTAATGCACGGCCTGAGTTGACTCGAACGGCAGCCCTAGAGTGAGAGCAAAGTGTTGGAATCTCCGGAACAGTGCAGTAGATCCAGTCATCCTAGACTTAGTCATGCAGGTTAGGAGATAGAGATCATACAGCTCATCTTTTTCTTTTACACTCAATGTTTATTTTCCTTTCTTCCTGCCGGCCAGTCAAAAAAAGCCTATGAGAAGGTGGGAGAAGCAACTGAAACAGCCCTGACCTGCCTGGTAGAAAAGATGAACGTCTTCAACACTGATACAAGCAACCTCTCAAAGGTGGAGAGAGCCAATGCCTGCAACTCGGTGAGTGGGATGAAGGGACAAAACCTGTGGAGTGAGGGAAGAGGTGGAGGGAGGTTGCATGGCTGCTTGTGCAAGAATTCTCCCTGAATTATCAGGATAAGAAGTGATGCAGTTGGAGTGGACCTGTCTATATCAGAGTCTCAGCCGCTTGAGCTCTCAAAGAAAATGGGATACCTGCACCCTAAGACAGCATCTCACCACAAAGGAACTAGTGACTGGAGACTCCGTAAAGGTGCCTAATCCCACCTGAAAATCTTGGCTTTCGTGTCACAGGGTGTGTCTCCACAACAAAAACTGTGTACAGACTAGCCTACCTGAGCTGCCTTGACTCTAAGATAACAATGGTAGTGAGGTCAGCTTTAGCCGCCGGTAGTACAAGCCCAGTGTGGACCCTGTGTACACATTCAGCTCACTAGCTCCAAAGCCTGCACTGTTTTCACGACTACTGTTACCCGCAGAAGCTTGATTCAAACTACCTCATATAGGTTAGCCAGGCACAGCATTTCCGGTGTAGAAATACCCCTCAGCTACACCACAGGGCTGAAATTTGCAAAGCTAGAGCGTTTAGGTGCCCACTTCCCATGAATTATAATGGGAACTGAATCAGAGGGGTAGCCGTGTTAGTCTGGAATTGCAGAAGTGACAAAGAGTCCTGTGGCACCTTAAAGACTGAAGTATTAGAGCATAAGCTTTCGTGGGCTATACCCACTTCGTCAGATGCATGCAGTGGAAGTATCCAGGGGCAGGTATAAATAGGTAGGCAAGAACCAGGTTAAAGATAACAGGGTGGGTCCAATGAGGCTGAATCAGCTGTTATCTCTAATCAGGGAGGGTGAGGTGTTCCTCTAGCAGCTGAACTGGAGTTGTGAACAGTGAGAGAAGAGAAACTGCTCTTGTAGTTAGCTAGCCATTCAAAATTTCTATTCAGTCCCAAATTGATTGTGTCAAATTTGCAAATGAATTGCAGCTCTGCAGTCTCTCTTTGCAGTCTGGACTTGCAGTTTTTTTGCTGCAAAATGCTGACCTTTAAGTCTTTCATGGTGTGTGCAGGGAGATTGAAGTGTTCTCCTACAGGTTTCTGTATATTGCCATTCCTGATGTCTGATTTGTGTCCATTTATCCTTTTTTGTAGGGACTGCCCAGTTTGACCGATGTACGTAGCAGTACATTGTACATAGCAGTACATGTACATTGAATACTCAATGGGAACTGAGCATCCAAATCCCTTAGTTGGCTTTGATGATCATCAGCCTAGATGTTCAGAGGCAACTGAACAGGGTGCTCTGTTAGATGCACTGTATGGAGCTGGGAGTGTCCATCTACAGCAGACCAATGGGATGCACTGTGCTCCTTTAGACCTACCAAAAATGGTGTCCGTGTTGACCCTAAACTTTTGCAAAAAAACCAAAAACAAAACAAAAAATTCCTCCCTAGGCTCCCATGAGGGAGCTGAACCATGTCAGTTTAGTGGGTGTGCTGGCCTAGGCAGAACGCCAGCCACCTGCTGGTTTTCTAAGTACCATGTTGTCTTACTCTACTAAGAGCAGGTCTGTGTCATACATCTGCTGGAGCACTGTGCATGCTAGCACTCCCACTGATGCTATCTATTGCCAATGGAGCTGAACCAGTGGTGACAGCGGTGGGTGATTTAGAGGAATAAACCAAGTATAGACAGAGTTTCTGTGTCTTAAGGGGTGGTGAGAAAGTCATGACGAAACTGGAAAGCTGCTTTGGCATGTAGCTTCCATTTAATGGAGTTGGACCAATTTCTGCTATAAACCTACAAGTTTTTGCACAGATTGGGGAGTAGTGGGTTTTTGGCAGGAAAATTCACTCTCTTTATTTCCTTATTTAGATTTAAATAACAATACATCACCGTTATAGGTAGCCTCATGATTAGACTTACAATTGCAAATGATGACCATCCAATAGAAAAAACAAATCATAGACAACTAATGCATGAATTCAGCCAAGCAAAAAAGAGATCAAGTCAGCAAGACAGTCATTTAACATCCCCTCACTAGCCTCCCAGAAACACACTTTCAGGATTCCTCCAAAGTCCCATCAAATAAATGGCTTTATGTGGGATAAAATCTTTGTTCTCCCGAGGCCAAGCAACTGCCAGATTTATCTGGCATAATAATAAAGTGGTCATGCAAGAGGAAGTATTCCTAAATGTTTGAAACTCAGACAGGAGTGAATCTAATGAGCCCCAGTGACTATCTTGCTGGAATCTTAGCTGTATAAATTATTTAAAGTAGCAAATGCAATAAGATTGGTTATGGCCTAACCAGGTAGAGAGCGTGTGTGTGTGTGTGTGTGTGTAAATAAATTCGCTTTATATAGATAAAATTTTGCTTTAAAAGTGTGTATGTGCGTGCATATATATATATATATGTAAAATAACATCACTAAAATATAGCCACAATACACTAAATGCAAAACCTTCTTATAAACACCGCAGGAGTGCACAAAAGGGCATGAACGCACACTCATGTTGCATATCTTTCTCTTTCCATTCTAAAACTTGGAAGAAAAAAAATGTACAAGATGCTTTCTATGCAAATAAATTTTAATGCTAAGCTGCCACATGCTGCCTGTCAAGACTGTCTGGTGCAAAACCTGTCCCCAAAGGAGTGTAACTGGAAAATGCATAACTCAAAGCATGCACAGAGAAGGGAGGGGAAGAAAGGACCTGATTCAGAACTTTTGAAGTCAATGGAAAGGTTCCTGTTGACTCCAGTGGGCTTTGGATCAGGCTTCAAATGTCTTGATCTTTATCATAAGGCTAAAATTGTAGGGGAACGCTATGTATTTCCCCTTCTCATAGTACAATAGCTGCAACTTAAATCAAATTAGACTATCATTTTTTTGGAAAGACTTAAATATCACCGCCTTTGCCCTGCCGCGCCCCCCCCCCCCCAATTCCAAAAAAAGGTCCAATCTTTCAACTGCATGACCTCAAGGCAGAACTTAAACTGACTGTTTTGGCTTCGGGGTGACAGGTGTATAGAGCAAAGGAGGTTAAAGCACCTGGATGCAGTTGAACTTGCAGGAGGTTAAATTACCTTGAGAAAGCTGTGGGGCCAAAAGTCCCCTCTGATGCTTTTCCTATTGTACGTTTCTTTTTGACTTGTGCAGTGTGTTGACTCATCAGGCCCATTATATAAAATCTAGGGCCTGGCCATTGCCAGTCTCTTTGGCTGCAATTGACAGAGTTAATTACATAGGCTTCTCAGGCATCCGGTTTTCACACCCTGCATCCCCCCAACTTCCTGCCCCAGCTCTGAGCCCCCTCCTGTACCCCAAGCCCCCTCCTGTACCCCAAGCCCCTCATCGCTGGCCCCAGCCCAGAGCCCAAACCTCCGCCCCTGCATCCAACCCCCTGCCCCAGCCCAGAGCCCTCTCCTGGACCCCAAACCTTTCACCCCCAGAGCCTGCACCCCCAGCTGAAGTTCTCTCCCATCCCCCCGCATTCCAACCCCCTGCCCCAGCCTGGTGAAAATGAGTGAGAGTGGGGTAGAGTGAGCAATGGGGGTGGGAGGAATGGAGTGAGCAGGGGCGGGGCCTCAGAAGGGGTGGGGGTGTTTGGTTTTGTACCCTTAGAAAGTTCACAATCCTATAATTGCACCACTGAAATTGCAGAATTGAATTTGGCACATCTGTTCTGTCACAGGTGATCAAGCAGCTGATGAAGAAGGAGTGCACCTTGGAGTTCTCCCGAGACCGCAAGTCGATGTCAGTCTACTGCACTCCTGTCAGTTCTAGCCACAACTCTGCTGGCAGCAAGATGTTTGTCAAGGTAACGGACACGTGCTGCATTGCCTGGTGCAGGGGGCTCAGCATGGGAGAGCTTGTGGTTGTTCCACATGCTGAGTGAGAGTGGGAAGGAGCTAACGTACCCCTGGGATGCTGCAGGAATTGTTCCTGATCTCACTTTGGGACCCTCCAGGTGCTATTGTAATACGAACAGCAACAACCATCATCTTCCTATGTCCACTTGTGGAGTTCAGAGCAGAGTTAGGCTCTACTACCAAAAGCCATCATAATCCTCTTTAATAAAGAGAGTGGAACTCCAATCCCTAGAATGGTGGCATTTCCTAGATAGCTGCTGTGATGGAAGCTGTGTGTTTTGGGTCTCCGAAGGGTGAAAACGTTAAGTTAAAAGTTCTGGATGTCATTGTGGGCTTCAGGATGTCCTAGGTGGCAGAGCTGAATATGCAGGGTAGTTGGATTACTCAAGTGGAAGACACAGCTTTGAAAGCTTTATTTCAATGCTGGAAAACCACTGCACTTTCCTCATGGTGGCTTGTGACCAGTTACCTAGCGTTTTGGGTTATCCAAGTTGTTTTTCCTCCCAGTCCCATCCTTATGGAAAAGCAAATGTCACTTGTCACCTCTCAGCTATTTTCCTAATGGCCTGGAGGGATTTCAGTTAGTGGATGAAATGATACGTTCAGGAGGCAGACCAGGCAGCGAGTGTGAAAAATCGGGACAAGAGGTGTGGGATCATAGGAGCCTATATAAGAAAAAGACCATAAAATTGGGACATCTGTCGCCCTAGGAGGGAGGGATAATTGGTTCATTGAAGCAATAATGCAGCTTAAGTTTGGGGGTGGCTTGTTACAAGGGTCTTCACTATCAAAAGTTTGAGGAATTAGAGTCCACCTGGTGATGTTCCTTGCAATGCTTGACAGGGGAGAGAATCTGAGGTGGGATTTTCAGAAGTGCTTCTACTCCTAAGTTAGGTCCTTGTGACCATCTCCCCATCTACCCCTATGTGTCCAGGAGCGGGGACACATTATTTATAACAATGGTGGATTCACAGTCAAGCCCTATCGATCCTGCCTCCTCTGAGTTCAGTATTATGGTATCAGGTCAGGTAACTCAGGGAAACATGCAGGTCCTTTAGGGGAAGTCTGCACAGCAAGCAGCGGCCTGCTGCAGGAGTTGGGCATAAAGGCCTTGAGCCTCCATGCTCAAAACAGCCATGTAGATGTTGCGGCTTGGGCTGCAGCTCAGTCTCTAAAGCCCTGCTTCTTCCCCCTGGTCCTTAGGCTTTGGAGCCTGTACATGGCTATTTTTAACCCGGTAGCCTGAGCTCCTGTCCAAGGCTGTTGACCCAGGCTCTGAGACATGCTGCCACAGGCTGTGGAGATGGTCTCTTAATGACTAGACTGTTTTCTCCCTCAGTCTGGATTCTTCTTTCTAGTGAGTCTTTTAAACTGAGTCCTTCTTACCAGTCATCCCCTTTCCCAGCACATAACCTTTGGCGCTGGAGAATTGGAAGCTTTCTGTGGGCATCACCGTCTTTAGACACCGATGAGATAGTGCCACCTAGAGGAAGCTAAGGATATTGAGGAAGAACCTGTGCAGTGGGCTCATCAGACTATGGCTACACTACAGAGCTCACAGCGCCACATTTGCATCAACGCCACTATAGCGCTGCCAGTGCAGCCGCTCTAAGCCAATGGGAGAAAATTACTCCAGCCCCCGCGAGCAGCGGTAACTATGTCGGCAGGAGAAGCTCTCCCACCAACATAACGCTGTCCACACCAGCGCTTAAGTCAGTATAACTTACATCACTCAGGGGGTGGCTTATTCACACCGCAAACGACATCACTTATACTGACCAAGCTATAGTATGCACACAGCCTCAGTTTCAGGGTGGCTGTTTTGTGGTTTTTGTCTCCTTTCCTGAGACATTCTGCACTCCATGACGTGTCTTCCTCAGTGACTGCAGTATGCATGGAATACCCCAGGGGGTTAAAATTGGCTTTTGTTGATGCTTAGGGAAGTTTTCACTCAGTTGTGCTTTGCTCAGAAGTTAGGTTGCGAGGAGGCATGCGGGAGTGACTCGTGTTCCTTTGGTTACCAAAGGGTGCCCCCGAAAGTGTGATTGAACGCTGCAACTATGTCCGTGTCGGCACTACCCGGGTCCCCCTCACGCTCTCCACGAAGGAGAAGATCCTGGCCAAGATCCGGGAGTGGGGGACCGGCATTGACACCCTGCGCTGCCTCGCTCTGGCCACCCGGGACACCCCCTGCAAGAAAGAGGAGATGCAGTTGGAAGACTCAACCAGGTTCATTAACTACGAGGTGAGGATGTGTTAAAAGTGACCCCCGGGACAGGGCATGGGGGCCTTTTCCTGAGAAATGAAGGGTTTGCTCCAGCTCTTCTTCCCCAGCACAGATGCTGACGGGAAGGGCTCTGAGAGCAGCTGCTTGGGAGGCAGAGTGGGGAGAATGTGCTGGAAATGCCATGCTCCGTGTACCCAGTGTGCGCTGAAACTCCAAGCTGGGGAGTCCTCTGCTCCTGTAACTTATTTTGCTTCCTAATCCTGATCAGTGCCCCCTCCAGGAACACACCAGGCCGGCTGCATATGCATTTCCGTCTTCTGCTGAGTTTTCCCACCAACTTACAGATGTCTCTTTGGAAGGTCAAACAGTTGGTGGTTCCGACTGGTCTCTGAGGGTTTCGACTAGAGAAACAAGTAACCCAGTCATCCTGCTGTTCTGTTGCTTCCAAGAACCATGTGACAGAAGCTAATCATGATGTGCAGGTCACAACTCAGCAAAACACTTAAACATGTTTAAGTCCCATTGACTTGACTCCATTGACTCAAATACATAAGAATGATCAATGGTTCATCCAGCCCAGTATCCTATTTCTGATAGTGGCCATTGCCAGATGCTTCAAAGGGATTGAACAGGACAGTGCAATTTGAGTGATCCATCCCCTGTCGCTGAACCCCAGCTTCTGGCAGTCGGAGGTTTAGGGACACCCAGAGCATGAGGTTGCATCCCTGACCATCTTGACTAATAGCTACTGATGGATCTATCCTCCATAAACTTTTCTAATTCTTTTTTGAACCCAGTTATGCTTCTGGCCTTCACAACATTCCCAGCAACAAGTTCCCCCGGTCGTGCGTTGTGTGAAGAAGCACTTCCTTATGTTTGTTTTAAACCTGCAGCCTACTGAGCATGTGCTTATGTGCCTTGCTGAATTTGGGCCTTTATGCACTCCCGGGAAGCATGCAGATGCAAAGGTGATGGGTATGGCATAAGAACCTGAACAGAATGCAATGAATAGCAACCTACTACAGTCTGTCAACTGGAACCTCCCTGAAGAAGAGCAAATCAGGATTACAGCTGAATTATTTTAAAAGGAGGGTGATACTCTTTTGGGCTTGATTGTGCTCCTGTTAGAGTTAGTGGCAGTTTTGCCATTGACTGTAATGGAAACATGATCAGGCCCTTAAAGAGGAAAATTTACCAGCATCTCTGGACTTTTCCTATGTGGGGTGAATTAAAGGCAGGGGGAATGACATGACTTTGTTCCTGGAGGGGAGGGGCATAGCGAGTGTTAACGTGTTTCTTCTTCTCTTGCCCTCAGACTAACCTAACCTTCGTGGGCTGTGTGGGGATGTTGGACCCTCCCCGAAAGGAGGTGGTGATGTCCATTGAGATGTGCAAGAAAGCCGGCATCCGGGTCATCATGATCACTGGGGACAACAAAGGCACAGCCGTGGCCATCTGCCGGAGGATTGGGATCTTCTCCGAGAAGGAGGATGTGACGGACAAGGCCTACACTGGCAGGGAGTTTGATGATCTCCCCCCGGAGACACAGCGGGAGGCCTGCCGTTCAGCTCGTTGCTTCGCCCGAGTTGAACCTGCTCACAAATCCAAGATAGTCGAATACCTACAGTCTTTCAATGAGATTACAGCTATGGTGAGTCATACGCAGGCCCCCTCATGTGGGTTTACTAATATGAATCATTTTTTAAGTGCCATCTCGATGTCTAGAGCAGGGGATGGGAGTCAGGACTTCAAGGTCCCAGTCTGAGCTGTAGAGTAGGAGTCTTGCCCTGTGCAGATACGAACTTTTTATCATCCTCCAATCTGCAGATCTCTGTGGACATCCACAGATTTTCTGGGCTCTAGTGTTGTCCATTGGCTTGGAGCAAGGGTCTGGGAGCCAGGACTTCTGGATCCTGTTCCCAGGTCTTCCAGTTCGTGTAGCCTTGAGAAACACTCTTAAATTTTCCCATTTATACAATGGGCCATCATAATACTTGCCTACATTACGGAGCTGTTGTGAAGCTGAACGTGAGCAGAGCACTTGGGAATGCACCACAACAGTGCCAAGTGGGGGTGTTTAAAGAACTACTCAATCAGTAGAAGTCCTGCCAGCAAACACATATGAATTAATGTGACCCAGACTTGGCTCTCGGGCTATGTCTACACTCTGAGCTAGGGGTGTGATTCCCAGCTCCTGTAGGCATACTCACCCTAGCTGTCATCAAGCTAGTGTAGCCGTGGTAGCATGGGCAGTGGCAAGTGGCAACGCAGACGAGCCATGTGGGTACATACACGGCCCAGCTAGCCTGTGCTGTTGCTCACCGTTGCCTGTGCTCCCATGTCTACACTACTATTTTTAGCATGCTAGCTCTCACTGACTACATCGACGCAAACTGGGACTTGCACTCGTAGTGTAGATGTAGCTGTAGTTTCATGCCCAGGCTGTTTCCTTCTATAAAATGTCCTTTAATAAAATACCCCTGCTTTGTCCAGACGGGAGATGGAGTGAATGATGCCCCTGCCTTGAAAAAGGCAGAGATTGGCATTGCCATGGGCTCTGGCACAGCCGTAGCAAAATCGGCAGCAGAGATGGTGCTGTCTGATGACAACTTCTCCACCATCGTGTCTGCCGTTGAGGAGGGCAGAGCCATCTACAACAACATGAAGCAGTTCATCCGCTACCTCATCTCTTCTAACGTTGGCGAGGTTGTCTGGTAAGGGCTTCCGGTTCACACCTCACACTAGGATAGTAGGAGGGATGAGATACATCACCAGGACAGAGGTGTCCTTCCCGATATTACACATATACTCACAGCTATATCTCAGTTGGTGTAAACTGGATTAGCAATGGTGCTAGGTTGATTTACATCCACTGAGGATGTGGGCCTAGATAGCAGCACCTCTTTAGGGCCTGAGCTCTCTGCCTCAGTTAAAAGTGGCATGGATACTTTCATATTTCTACAAATTCAGCAGCTGCTACTATAGAGCCAGCCTTTCCCTTGATGGTGTGTGGGATCTCTGGCTATTTTACATCATTTCCAGTGTTGAGCACCATGAAACACTGTGGTATGATCACATACCATAGTGTGACAAACAGGCTGACCCTTAAGTGACAAGTGCTGTCGCTCGCTATAAGTGCGTCATGATTCAACTCCCAGTGTGGTGCTGATAGATTCCTGTGAGGGTATTTGTGTCTGACGGGGTGAATGAGAGACTCCATTATGATGCTCACAGCTTCTTCCACTGTGAACAATTTCCTGAAAAAGGCTTTGCAGAACGCCTGGATTTGTTCTGAGCAATCCTGGCCATCTATTGATTGCTTGCAGAGTTATCTTTGGAACCCCTTATGTCAGAAATTCAGCAGGGACATCTGTGCTGGTGACAAAAAGCACTTTGAACAGTTGAGATGCTGTGCAATGGGCTCCTTATGCAAATTTACGAGTCTGGTCCCCAGTGGGCGGAAACTGCAACATTCAGATCTGAAGTTTGGAGGTGTTTGAAACTGGGGCTTTGGGATGAACTACAAAATCCAAATCCAGGTGTAGATTTTGAACAGCGCCAATGTTTATAGAAGGCACTTGGACCCAGGGTTTTGGATCACGCTTCAATTGTACAAGTGCAATCCTCTCTCCCTGGTGTGTATCTAACCTAGCAAGGTTGTGTCTTTTTCACCCGAAGTATTTTCCTGACTGCAATCCTGGGCTTGCCTGAAGCTTTGATCCCGGTCCAGCTACTCTGGGTGAACCTAGTGACAGACGGACTACCTGCCACTGCTCTTGGATTCAACCCTCCTGACCTAGACATCATGGACAAACTTCCCCGCAACCCGAGAGAGCCCCTCATCAGTGGCTGGCTTTTCTTCCGCTACCTTGCCATTGGAGGTGAGAGGCCCTGGCTAGTGATGTAGTGCCACGAATGGACAAAGTGCCATGTATTACCTTGGCTTAAAACAACTGCTGACTAGCTTGTGTCGGGAGGGGTGGCTCCATTGTGATCTTGGTAATGAGGAGATGTGTAGAGTTGTGCAATATTCAGGGAAAATATTCCTCGAAACATTCCAGAACTTGTACAACCAAAAGTAGGCGACCCCTAAAGAATCCATGTGCACTGGAAGAGTTTAATCAGCTCAGTCAGACAACAGGCAATAGCTGAGAGAAATGTTACCTTCAATAGTTCTGGGGTTGCTGTGGTGGGAGCAAGGGAACTTTATGGTTCAGTGACAGGGCCAGCTTGGGATTTGTGCAGTGTGCACACTTCATTGATTGCCTCTGCTAGAAGCCATCTTTTTCTTCTGGTCAGGCTCCCAGTTTGAGCCACCCCAGTCCACCCATTTCCTCTGGGTGTCTCTGCCCCAGCTAGCGGCATGAGAAGGCATGGTGACAGAGAGCCCATAGCAACTGTGGGATCAGACAGAAGGCCAGAGTGCAGAAGGGGGTGGGCAGGGAGCAGGAGGGTCCCCACCTCCTAGGGTGGGGTGGATTTTTGTAGTGACTGTCAGGACAAAGGACACAAAGAGGAATTGTGGGCTAGTGGATTAGGCGCAGGATTGGGATTTAAGATACCTGGGTTCAGTTCCTGGCCCAGCTACAGAACTCCTGTGTGACCTTGAACAAGTCACTTGTTCTACCTGTGCCACAGTTCCCCATCTGTAAAATGGGGCTATCTCTTCCCTGCCTCTTAATGACAGCGAGGTGTTCCAGTACTACAGTGAGGCTGGGGAGAAGGGATCTTGTTTAGGAAAGGGCAGGATGCAAGGTGAAGCTGTGGCAATGCAAAGCAGAGAAAGAGGAGGGAGACAGGCTCAGATACAAGTGTTTTCAGACTTCTTGCTCCTGGCTCCTAATGAGCTGAGATGGGATGTGAGGAGTCCCCCTGTGTGCGTAGTGCGGGTTGAGAGGGTCAGAACAGTTTGGGTCTCTTTTCCCAATGTGCAGCAAGAGCCATAGCACAGGATGGACTCTGCAGGTTCACTGTCCAGCACAAGGCAATGTAACCCTGAGGGCAGCAGGTCCTTATGCTAACAAATAACATGGCTAGCGAGAACCAAGCAATGAATCCCAGGCTTGCAGGGCTACACAACCTGATTTCTCTTTGGTTGCAGTGTA
The DNA here is from genome assembly GCA_007922305.1 of Dermatemys mawii. Taxonomy (NCBI): domain Eukaryota; kingdom Metazoa; phylum Chordata; order Testudines; family Dermatemydidae; genus Dermatemys; species Dermatemys mawii. The sequence continues at coordinate 14,625,625 of ML677374.1, forward strand.
CGTTGGATTGGCAACTGTGGGAGCAGCTACCTGGTGGTTCTTGTATGATGCTGAAGGGCCGCAAGTTACCTTCTACCAGTTGGTAAGTTGTGGCAGGAAGAGAGAAGGAAAGACCATTTCACTCGAACACCACTGCAAACTTTAATATCTAGGCTTCCCAGCAAGGTCACCAGAGGAATTGTTTTCCTGCCAGTCCCCCTTTTCAAAATTTTAATTCTGAAAAATGTTGAAAAGTTCCCGCCTCATGAAAAGGAAATGTCAGCTGAAACAGCAGCAAAAGCCCCCTCCCGGGTGAGATCCCACCTCTCATCAGCTGGTCAGCACAGTGGTGACTTAAGGTAAAGAAACATCCCTCGTGTATCCCCAGAACTGAAGGCTCCTAGGTATGCACTCCACCCACGCCACTGTGAGGAGTCCGAGAGACATTCACAGGGAGTGCAGCAGGAATTGCAGTTATTCCGCTTGATCGCTGCCACTCTGATCAGGTGGGGCGAAGGTATTTGGGGAAGGAGAAACTCCCCCATCACTGCTTTAAGGCATCAGTTTTTAGGCCCCTTAAATAAGCAAATCTCTTATTACTCTGTGTGTATCTAGTGCCAGATTCGCTATCCCGGAGACTGAGTATTGTTATTTGTTAACTGGTGTAGAATGAGGAATAGAAGCCATGTTTCCTGACTTCAGGTTGCAGAGGTAGATTTTTATTTTTTTTTTTAAATGGAGAGACACATTCACTTGGAAATGAACAGAAACAATTAATGAATCAAGCTCACATAGACTCTCTAGAAGTTGTCATATGATCACTATTGACCTGCTAGATAGGCTGAATTCAAATCTGAAGATGAATGGCTTCATATCCTCTTATCAATCCCCCCCCAAGCCAAGAAATATTTAATAGAACCACTGATTACCGTGGCTCAGATCCCACAAGCAATCTGCCACTGCTGCCTGTTTCATGCCTGTTACTGTTTCTTCTGCCAGAGGAACTTCATGAGATGCACAGAACACAACCCCATCTTTGAAGGCATTGACTGTGAAATCTTCGAGTCTCGTTACCCAACCACTATGGCTCTGTCAGTGCTAGTGACAATTGAGATGTGCAATGCTCTCAACAGGTACAGTACGTATGGGAATATCAGATAAAACATTCTGCCCTGAATAACGTTTGAACCAAGAAAACAAGTTACATTTGGATCTCTTAGTGGACATTTTGGCCATATTCCCAAGCCAGTAATATCTGGATACAGATCCATTTTATGTTTGGTGTTCAGATTCAAAACCATTCTGGGTTAAGAGTCAGGCTTGGATCTGACAATGCAGAAATCTCACTGATTGTTCTGGTAAAATCTGGAGCCAGAACCTGCAAATAGTTCCCTTTGCAATTTTGGATCTGATCCCACAGACAGATCAGGACTTCACGCTGGAGGTTCTGGAATTGGCTGTCACAATGAGTAGATAGGCACACATACAGCACCAAATTACTAATGAGTTTGAGAACCTGGTACTGAAGGAATAGCATGACATCAGCTATACGCAGGCTGACCTGAAGAAGAGCTCTGCGTAAGCTCGAAAGCTTGTTCCTCTCACCGATAAAAGTTGGTCCAATAATAAAAGATGTTACCTAACCCACCTTGCCTCTCCATCTGACTAGTGATATGTTGCATGAAATTCAGAGCCTAACAAGCTGGGAAGGAGAATAATGTATGGTAATGGTTAAGTAATACTTTTTCCTGGAGGAGGCTTTTATGCAGAGATCTAGCAACATATTTCTACTGATAAGGAGGGCTTAGGGATATACTCATTGATGCAAATTATACTTGTGAGGACAGGGCATTATTTAGTAGGTCATTTGATCTAACCTCTGCCCTTTTGCTCTTGCAGTGTGTCTGAAAACCAATCACTGCTGAGAATGCCACCATGGCTCAATATCTGGCTGCTGGGAACAATTGTCATGTCCATGGCACTGCACTTCGTGATTCTCCACGTGAAGCCTCTGCCTGTAAGTGATGCTGCTAGCACAACACGCAGCTTATAGGGCTGTTCTTTTGACAGGGAAACTCCATTGTACGTTTTACTTCCCAAGTTTTTGCTGATTTTCAGTAGGACGTCCCTGCTCAAAGGGTTTCCACGATTGAGCCTTGAGATTTAGAAAGATACAGGACTGGGAGTTAGAAGTCTTGGGTTCTAGTCTCAGGTCAGCAATGGAATTGCTGTGCAACCTTCAGCAGTTACTTCCCCTGTTTGTGCTTCACTTTTTCCATCTGTAAAGTGAATGTAATGATACTTACTGTCCCTTGCCAAGTTCCATGTCATCTGTACAAGCCTTAATGAAGTCCCTCTGTGTGCACATATGATATGATCCAGAAGGCCTGGTCCCTTGCACATCTCTTCCTCAGTCCACGTCCATATGAACAGAAATGGGTCTAATTTTTGTCTCTCTCACACTTTCCTTGTTAATAAATATACTGAATTCTTCCTGCCTTGCAGCTGATCTTCCAGGTGACCCCTCTGAGCTGGCCGCAGTGGGTGGTCGTGTTGAAAATTTCCCTGCCTGTTATCCTGCTCGATGAAGGACTCAAGTACCTTTCCCGCAACCACCTAGAGGGTGAGCACACTCTGCAAGTAACTCCTGACTGATTTCTGTACCATGGCGCTTGCTTTGTGCTGCTTTGTGCTTTTAGGCACGTGTCATTTAGCATCTCTGCTGAAGTGAACATTGGCCCATGCACATGCAGTCATACTTACTTTCCCCCCAGTGCGGGGTATTGCAAAGGATCTGTCCTTCCCTATTTTTTTCTTAATCACTTACAGTGGTTGACACTAAAATCTTGTGCATCATGGACTTGATCACAATAAACTGGAACAGCCTCCTCCATTGTCTATCCGCCCTCCTGTCTCCTACGTAAAGCCTGATCCAACTCTCATTGAATGTTTCCATTGACTTCAGTGGGAATTGGATCAGCCCTCTTTAAAAATCTTTCTTCCAAAAATTCTTCTTTTGCCTCCAAATGATGGTTCTGTCCTATTTGCTCTTTCTACTGTATGACCAAAAGAGGCCTAGCACCTGAAACTTTGACTTCAGTGGGAGTTGCACATGTTCATCGCCTCTCTGAATATGGCCCTCATGTTGTAAACAGGAAATACTGTATAGGTCTAGTCCTGCACCATTTACATCAGTTGAAAGTTTCCCAATGCCAATGGGTTTGAGCCTGGCGGTCTAAAGTACAGTGGATATTTACAGAGCTCTATGAATCGTATTTAATATGCTAATATTTTCTTTTTTTGTAATGAAATATTGCAGTGAGCAATCTCAACAGCCAAAGTTAAATCTTTTCTTTTCTTTCCTTTTTTTGACAAACACTGTAGTCTTTCAATAATTCAGCCTGTGGCCTTCAAAACTCTGCCCCACTACTTTCCTGCCATCCATCTTAAGCGGACCTCTGGTATTTGTTCCTTAATCAGTTAACTCGTGTTCTCCAGAACGTGCACTAAATCAGAATTTGGGCTCTGACATTTAAAGGGACTGGGATTGCAGTAGCCAAATGGAGTCTACATTTTAAAGGGAGTTTACTTAAGCCAGCAATATTGCCAGAAAGAACAGAGACCTCAAGATGGGAAGCTGTCCCGCCGATCCTTCTTTTCGGAATTCCCATGACTGGAGGAAGGCTTACGGGGTTCCAGCTGTCACCTTGCAAAAGAAGGAAGCCTAGATGGCCAATCCCAGATTACTTTTGTTGCTCCTCCTCGTTGTTGGCTTGCCTGCATGTTGCTTTTCTTATCACTGGTGAGTGGTGGATGACCTGGCAGAGCACTTGAACTGTGTTCTTTCTTCACCCTGGGTAGATACTTTGACCATAGTAATAATCATTCTGTTACAGGCAGCATGTGTCCAGGGTGCCTTTCTTAGTACTACTTCCTTTTCACCTCTAAAGACACATCTCTTCTGCCCCATTGAGGAGGGATTCCTTGGGATTGTAATCATTAGGGGACAGCTTGGTCACTGGCAAGGACAAGCAGGTGCCTTCTGAGATAGTGCGTATGAAAAGCTAATCCTTGCAAACCCTTTGCTATCATATAGTTTGCACGGCTTCTTCAAGGACAGCTGTGCTGCCCCATTGCTTTCATATTCTATACTAACACCTGATCAGTGGGGCCTTGAGGCCCTACTTTGGCCCACAGAACTCTTCTATTAGTGGGGATGATCCACAGGATGGATGGACCCCAGCTGGTCTCTCTCCTGCCTGCAAACTCACCTGAGCTCTGGGCTTTGTTTCATAAACAGTTTTCTGACTTACAAACTGTGCACGTTTTTATATGGAAATATTGAATAGAGAACCCCACTGTGCTATTTTAGAGTCACTTTTTAGGACAGAACTACCCTTTAAGATGAGCCACAAGTACTGTATGGGTAATCTCTCTCTCTCGTTGTGTATGGTTTTAAACAGATACACGTTCCCCTTGGTTTGAGTTTTACTTTGTGAATATCAGATTGGCTGGGTCATGCAGGTGCTGTTGCTTGTGGCTGACTGATTCAGAGCCAGTAGTTTATTCAGGTAACCCCCCCCCAACCAGAAATAAAGATGAACAGATTTTTTAAGAGCAGGTGTCATTTTCAATAGAGGTGACTTGATGATGAACCACCAACTCTTGGACAGTTGTCCAGCCCTTTTACAGTGACACCAGTGCTGTGTAGGTGCGATGGCAAATGTGAAGATGAAGGCTGGGTGCTCTCTGCTACCCAAAGCGTGAGCATCCCTGCATTGCCTCGCTTCCTGAAGTGTGTTGGTGTTTTCAAAGGTGCCCTTGCTTTCTTGCCAAGGATTAGATCCTCCTGAAGCTGGACTGTGTCAGAAGGTGAGAGGCGACGTGATTCACTGCAGAGCGTGTATATGCCATTGGCATGTCAGATTTGCTCAAGGATACGTCTTTAGTAAGACCTGCTATGCTAAGGAGATTCAGCTAACATGCTAAAGGCCTGTGCTTTCAGAGCAAAAGCTCTCTCCACTTATCACCACCTAGTCTCTGGGAGGTCATCACATATGGTATAACGAGGTCTATGAAGCCATCTGGAGCTGCTGCAAAAGATAATGCAACACCAACTTTGGATAAGGTCAGGCTCTATGGTTGCCTGTTCAGCACTTGGCCGTGGTCCAGGCAAATGCTTTTGATTCTTCGTGGGCAGAATGCTGCCCGCAGTCCCCTTCCTCTCTTGTTCACAAGGATGCAGCCTGTGACTGGAATGAGACCCTCCTCTGGCACTGCTGTATTGGCCAGAGAGGACCATGGTGTTACAATTTCATTGGCATACCCTAGTTGTGTGTCCTTCGACAATAGCCTCGCACACCTCTATCCAGCCCTCCTGATAGGCTTCTTTGGGTGTTGCCTCTCTATTGAGTTAGCTGTAAGGTCTTTCAGAAAGTTGGTCAAACTCTTGTTCTCCCTACCTTACCCTCAATTCCCAATAACCAAGTGTAACGATAGTCTTGTGGTTAAGGACTTGGGAGACCTGGGCTCATTTCCAGGCTCTCCCACAGGCTCCTCCTATGACCATCATCTCCCAAGGGGATTTGGCTGTTACTGTAATACAAACAATTTCCAGAAGTGATTTGCATCAGCTGTTGATGTTTCTAACTGCCGGGTCCCATCTCCCATGCTGCCAGCACACAGTTTGTCCGCACAGTTTGCCATGCAGCTGCATCGTGCTAATGCTGATTTCTGTGAATGGCCTTTGTGTGAACACTGCATCACAATATCTTGCCACTGTTTAATTGCAGCAAGATCATACCAGCCTTCCACATTCAAAACGCCCCTCTAAACTCCTGTATTTTCTCCACCTAAGTCATCTGAATAAATTTTAAAAACCAATCCTTAAATCTAGCATTGTCATTTTTCACCAGGAATTCTCAGGACAGTCAGACACACGTGGAGCGGGGAGCACCAGCTGAAAACCTGCAGGATTCCAGATCAAACAGGGTTGGCTCTGTTGTGTGTATTGTCCTTGTCCATCATGTTCCTGTGCCAGACTCTCTCATGTGCTGTGGTGACCTGGTTGTACAGCATCTCGGTGGAACCTCCAAACAGCACAGGCCCTACTCTGGAAAATGTCCTGCAATTGTTTAGTCTGTGATTATTATTCAGTAGCCATAGGACAACAGGATCAAACAGCATCTCCAGCTCCTTTGTGAAGCACAGCACTACACGGTGTACTAAATGAGAAAAGCATGTGTGTTTGTGGTGCGTTATCAGAGATGCACTCTTAGCTAAAATATAGTATTACTACATGGCACTGGAAGGCTCAGATGTTATGCAATGGCTTAGCTCCACTGACATCAGTTTACATCCGCTCATGATCTGGCCTCCAGGTCACAGTTTTCAGCAGGGCTCAGCACTCACAATCATGGCCACCTTTTCAGATGACGTCAACACGCTGGGTGCTGGGCTCTTCTCGTAATCTGGTCGTTATTTTGGTGCCATGAGAGCTGAGCTCTCTAGTCTGAGTGGCCTCAGTGGTGGGTGCTGCACAACGGAAATTCTACAGAGTAGAGTGTTGGCTAGCAAGTGCCGGCTTGTCAAAGGAAGCTTAGTGCCTGGGAAGGAGGAGGCTCTTCCAGCCATAGGGAGCTGCACATGGAAGGCCTTTATTGAGCTTTGCTCCATAAAGCTGTTACTTCTGATAATGTTCTCCCTAAAGGGGAGATTCCACTCAGACAACTTGTTTAATATTTGACCATATTTTCCCTTTTGTAAGTGTCCATAAATCTCTTGAGTGGCATTCGCTGCTAAAAAAAAAAAAAAAAAAATGTGAGCGGCAGAAGTGCAGGTGTCAGATTGGAACAAATACATTGATGCAAACTTTGGAGGCTGAAAAAGAGTTGTCCCAGAGGGTCACCCTCATGCTTTACAGCTAGAAAATCACTTTTGAGAATGTGGGACCCGATAGACCAGATCGGTGCAATGCTCCATCTTGTTCAATACCCTTTCTCTGACCATGGCCAGCACCAGGTGTTTCAGGAGGAGTGAACAATTATGGAATCATTGGCCTATAGGGGAAGGTGTTTTTTAACCTCTGTGAGATTGTGGTTGATGTATGGTTCCAAGCATAAGGGTTTTTATCTCTTATAAGGTGGGATTTTCAAAAGCACGTGAAAGAGTTGGGCCCCCACTTCCCATGGAAGATCAATGGTAGTTATGAACTTTTGAAAATCCCATTCATATTTTCCACTCTATCTAATGTGAGACTGCTCTCATTATCCACATAAATGTCCAGTCCTTGTTTTGAATCCTGCTGAACTCATGGACTAATCATATCTTGTGGCAGTGAGTTCCGCTGATATATATTTTGTGTGGGAAAAAAAGTGCTTCCTTTTATCTGTTTTACATTTGTTGCCTTTCTGTTTGATTGAATGTCTCCTCATTTGCATATTGGAGAAGGCTTGGACACTCCAATTTACCCTGTTATCTCTCTAACCCTCATTATTTTATATATGTCTATCACGTCTCCTCTTACTCATCTACCCTCTGAACTAAGCAATCCTGATTTTTTCAGTCCCTCTTCACATGGCAGTTTTTTCATGCCTAGAATAATTTTCATCACCCGTCTCTGGACCCCTTCTATATTTCTGTTCTAATGTTTTTTGAGGTAGGGTGACCAGAACTTAGCCTGGTATGGCCAGTAAAAGTGCACTGTTAGATTTATATTGCACAGAGCTCCCCAAAACAATGCCCAGATCTTTTTCCGGAGTCATTTCAGTTAATTTAAAGTTTGGATGAGTAGCTGAAATTAATCCTTTCAATACTCTTTACCTTTCATTTGTCATCTCTAAATTCCATCTGCCATCATGTTACCCTTTCACCCAACTCTATTTCCTTGCATAGTTTAGACTCAGACTTTAAGGCAAGATGGGACCATCATGATCATCTAGACCAGTGGTTCTCAACCTGGGTATGCATACCCCAGCGGGCACACAGAGGTCTTCCAAAGGGTACATCAACTCATCTACATACTTGCCTAGTTTCACAAGAGGCTACATAAAAAGCACTAGTGAAATTAGTACAAACTAAAATTTCATACAGACAATTACTTGTTTATACTGCTCTCTATATTATACACTGAAATGCAAGTATAATATTTATATTCCAATTATATGGTAAAATGAGAAAGTAAGCCATTTTTCAGTAATAGTGTTGTGACTGGGGTCTCATTGTGGAGCCAGCTATGGTCACTCAATTAGGGTGAACTCCAAAGAATGGGGCAGACAATCCCCATAAAGCTGGTAGATATTCCAGTACCTAGATTTACCAAGCCAGCTTCTTTATTAACTTAATTGTTTACTCAGAAGTCCAAACAACACAGTTGCCTTAAAGTGATCTAGCCTCAGGCCTCCATCTAGGCACCCACGTCAAATATGATGATTTCTTTTTGGTAAGTCTTATTTCATCATATAAAAGGAAAGGTTCTACCAGTCCCAAAGGATCAGACACATTACCTCCCAGGTTAATGAATGTTTCAGATCTTACTCAAATACATGCTCCAGCAATTCTTATTAACTAAACTAAAATTTATTAAAAAACAAGAGAGAGAGAGTATGGTTAAAAGATCAGAATACATGAGTTCAATGAATTGAGGTTCACATTCATAGCAAAGAAGGTGAGCTTTGTAATTGCAAAGAGTTCTCTCAGAAATAGTTCATAGGTTATAGTCCAATGTCCAATTCCCATATTCAGGGCATACCAGCATAACTGGGACCTCAGTCTTGTGACTCATACTTCTTGTGATGAAGCCAAAGCAGATCTGAGATGACAGAATCAGGACCCAAGGATTTTTTATACCACAGGTTCAGGTCTTTTGATAAATGTTCCTCTGGGAACAAAAGGTCATTAGGGTGACTTTGAAGGAGGTCTGTCATGGATATTTATCTATGCGAATTAACATAAGGTCATTTGCATGTTCCTCTACCATTCATTGTACGTTTCAAAGAGAAATGAATATCGAGATATGCCATGTTTACGATTCATTTAAATGGTAGGATGTTCTTTTGACCTCTGAATTATCAGAATACAGCATAGAGAGGGACTGTTGATTATATCATTGACACATGTGAATCTCCATAGCAATGCATTAACAATGTGGACTAAACAGTTATTGTCTCTAATGGAGTCTGAGAGCAGCAGGGAAGATAGTGTTATGTTTCTAAGTATATCGAGTGTCCTTGTACGTTAATTTCTCTCTCTTGTTATCTTAGCCAAATTGTCAGGTGGAAAGGAAAAGAATGTTTCCAGATATAAGTCAGGTTGTTTGAGCTGAGAGTTGTTACCAAGGAGAGTATTGCTGCTACCTTTGGAATATGTCAACTTCCCTACATGGGATGTTAATGCCCTGCTGGCATTTTGAAAGCTCTCTTGATGTGCTTTGGGAAATGCAGGAAGAAAAGAACTTTTCAGGGCCAGTCAGTTATATTTTTGTCAAGTCCAAATTTCTTGGTTATGGTATAGTCAAGGTCCAGACTCCAGAGGAAAATAATAATGATAATAATAAGTAAATAAAAAGATATTGGGGCCAGTTCAGTAGCGTCTGGCGATCCATATTTGGCCTGCAGTCTGTCTATTGACTACTCCTCCTTCATATAATCAGAGACACAGGTCTGGGGTGATTCCATTTCAGGGAGTCTGTGCTTGTGAAAGGGGCTACAGAAGACTGAAAGCCTTAGAAACTGAAGTCCTGTATTTAGCCACATAACAGTGGTAGCACAAACTTCCTCACCAATGTGCCTCAGCTGTTTCAGAGGGAGCAGCTCAAGGCACAAGAGGTTATTTCAGATTCCATCCCTTTTCAGGTTCTCAGTCTCAGCTAACGTTGCCAGTAAAGGTCTCAGCAGTATTTGGCATTTATTTCCAGAGGCACAGATTACACTGCTTTTTGTTTGCTACCATATGGGTTGCGGGGGAGAGAGTGCTGTGTCCAAACATCTGAATTCCTCCAGTGTCTTCTGTCGCTAGGAGAGTGGTAATAAAACACACTGAAAAGGAAGGTGTCCGTGATCTTGTGTGAGCCCAGTACACATCCTTCAGCCAAAATTTACAAGCGTTCAAAGCAATGACAACATCAAAGGCTTCTGCACTGTGAGGCAGGAATGAAATTGGAGCCCGTGAAGTGGCCTGGCCTCTCAACTGGATGTTTCTGCTGTAGCTCTTTGACTAGCTGAAAGTCCTTCCCCAATGTTCAGAGATGTTAGGCTGGGATTTTCAGAGCAGCATAATGCAGTTAGATGCCCAAGTCCCATTACAATTCAGTGGAGTTTGGCACCTGACTCCTTTGGGCTCTTTTGAAAATGCCAGGCTTGGTGCAGGGTCTGACAACCATTCACATCTAAGGTGATTTTATTAAAAGCTTGTGGATGAACTTTTCAAAAGATCTAGAGAGTTTAGGAGCCTAAATCCTTGGACTTGGACTCCTAAGTAATGAAGCTGCTTTTGAAAATGTTACATTATCTTTTTTTTAAAAAAACAAATAAAAAACTTCTATATATTTCTTGACTCTTATCATCAACTCTGACATGTCAGCTCTGAACTTTACAAAGACCATTACAACTCAAGGTGTTTTTTTTTACCCAACTGTACTAAGCATCACTTGGGTGCTCAGATGATACAGGTATGAATGCACTATAAATACACAGACCGCCAACTGTGCACTTTCCATATCACTCTAGGAGGCATTGCTTATTTGGCCTGGGAGTTTGAGTGTACTTGTACTTAATTTCCAGGAGAAGTGGAAATGATGGCAAATGACAGTGTAATTTAGGTATTCCAGACATTATGGCTGGAAACTTCAAAGGAGTGCAAAGAGTTAAGTGCCCAACCCCATTAGCATCCCAGTGGGATTTGGGCACCTCCCTCCCATAGGTTCTCGAAAATCCAGCTAATGCAAAGAAAAGTGAACAAGTTAAAAATGTTTTAAATATAATATGGCTAATTAGTCTAATGAGAAACTGCCATCTTAACAATTCAGTCTAAAGTGGGCCTGAAAGATATGGCTTTCCCATCAGTAAGTGCTGAAAATAAACATTTTGCAAAATAAAAGTTCTCTCTCTTCAGACTAGAACTTACCTTACAGCAACTTGATTTTCCAGGGGTGACGCTGGATCTCTATCATTCCATACTACTTTGTGTCATCAAATGGGATCCTTGGGACTCAGGACCATTAAAACAGCCACCTGAGAGAGTTGCAGCAGTCCATATTGTAATTAATATTTTCAGTGCACATTCTTATTGCCTATAGGCTAGATTCTGTCACCCTCCCTTGTGTTTTATAGTACCTTGCTTCTAGAAGTCACTATGACTGCTCAAGGACTCAAAATGTGAGAGAATCTGGACCTACATATTTAAGATGAGATTTTTTTTTTCAAAGCTGCCTAGGGGATTTGGACACCCATTCCCATTTAAAAATAATTATAGCTCTCTAAGGCACTGTATTTAACTTTCCTTTAAGCCATAAATCACCTAATGCATCCCAGCAAGCATCTAGTTCTGCCATCAACAGGGTGAAGAAATGGGAGGAAAAGGCTGGTCTTGTGGCTCAAGCACAGGACTGGGGGTCAGGAGGCCTGTGTTCTGTTTCCTGCATGGCCATGACTTACTGAGAGGCCTTGGGCAAGTCACTTAAGCTCTGTGCCTCAGTTTACCAATTGGTAAACTGAAGTTAGTACCTACCTCACAGTGATGTTATACGCTAAATTCTTTAATGTTTATCATGTGTTTGGGACTCCTCAGTTGAAAAGTGCTATAGAATTCCCATTTAGTAGTACGGTTCCGTGTTGGTTGTACCGGGGTTCATGTATCCCTGCCTGATATATTGTGAGGTAGCCATTTCAAAAGTGAAGCTAAGCATTAAGAGCAAAAGCAGCAGATTCTACTACTCCAGACTCACTGGATTGGATAGGTGTGCATAGACACATGCTAGACACATAAGCCATCAGGATATACACGGTCCTACGCAGCTGTATGACTCAGTGAAATGTCTGTCTTGATAACAGAATAGGTGCTTGGCTTGCTTTTTAACCATAGCCAATTTCCTTTCTTTTGCAGGAGAAGAGGGCAAGAAATGAATGACATAAAGGAAACCCACTTTCTAAATAAAGAAACCCTAAGCTGTAACTCGGACTGAAGTCTTGCATGTTTGACCATCACTAGAAGCCAGCAGGACATGCATGTGTCCGACTATCAGACTAATGAGGGTGAATCATTGAGAAGAAAAATACTGATTTTGTTTTTGTTTCGTAGCTTTTTTTCCCTGTACGTAATGGTGCAATTACTGGACAGCTAAATTATAGTTTGGGGATGGAACTATATGTAACTGAGTCATTGTAAAACCCTTGGGGGTCCGCTCCTGGAAGGCTTGAAAGCCTTTAAAAAAAAATAGCCCCAATATGCGAGCTCAGTGAGGCATCTTTTGTTCTGTAAAAATGTGGTAGGTGGGAGGTCATGCTTTCACAGTGGTGCACAGTATCTGTGTATGAGCAGCGATAACAGAGGTGCATTCCAGAGCTGCGATATGGCACAACAGACAGCATCTCAGTACCAAGGAAAAGCTTATCTGTGTATTTGGGCCAAGGAAGTAAGCAAAGAAAGGTGCATGAGATGCAACAAGTTTATTCCAATTGACTTCCAATTTAGTAGAGTGATAATCCACTAAAATATAATACCTAGGTGGCAATGTTAGTGCTCTGGTAGCCACATTGCCTAGATGTCTAGCTTTGGTGGTTTCAGTGTACCTGTATGCTGGTATAATAACCAGTGCTGTAGATCTTGTGGACATGTATTTACTTGCAAAGATTTTTGTGGTGGGAGCTGAAACTTCCTCTATTTATCATATTATTCTCTATTCTATTTTCCTCTTGTGAAAATCTTGCACATTCTCAGGCTCATCTGACACCAAAGCATGACCTAGTCCTTTTGTCCTTTCTCTTCTGTATAACACCTTGTTAGCTCCCTTCCTGTGCTAAGCATCTCCACCTAAACAGCTTCAAACAAAACATGGAAATGGAGAACTCTGGATCCCACCGCATACAGTGCTCATTCCTGGTCAAATTTTCTGACTAGGTAAATCTAGTTAACCTAGTTCTTACAATATGATTACATAAAAGGTAGAATAAAAGATCCTAATATGATGAAAAAGGGAGCGGTAACCACATGAGAGCAAAGGTTGTCTCACAAAACTTGACATTAACTAATGGACAACTGCCTTTAAGACTCTTATTCTACCACCTAGATAAACTTATTTTTGAAACTCACATAGAACAATTGACTAGGAATGGGCAATAGAGGTGGTAGGATCCAATGTTCTTGATGAAGGGAAAAAGATGCCTACACTTTTCCTTCCTTCTAAACTTCACCTGGGTGTATGCCGGCACACCCAGAGTTGGTTATTGCTTTGCTTTCCTATTATTTTGCTCCATTCCTGTCTGGCTCAGTTTCTATTTTATTTTTAAGTCTCTTAAAACCCCCAGTGCTTTGTGTCTTTCTTCTGTGCAGGCCAGCTGGCTGAACTTTGACGCGCTGGCAACCATAGGTACAGTACGTGCCAAACACCATCTTTTCCTTTCTCTCCATCACCAGCATTGAAAAAGATGGGTCGCGCCCCCAGACCAATGGGAATGTACAGACTTGTTATACTACTGAGCTGATTTAATCGTACAGAAAACCTTGCATGAAATGTCGTGACTGTATTTAATATAGAATGTACTCAAGGAATTTTAATAGGGAGCTTTTAAAAAACAAACATCTTTATAGATACTATGTGATTACAGGAAAAATCCCTGTTTGCTTTCTTTGAGAATTTTTCTTTTTCCAGCATGTTTTGTGTGTGTCAGTTTATAGAGCTGGTTTAATGGAGCTGATTACACAGACTGACTGATTCCTTTTTAAAGAGAATTTTCCGTGTGGGCAGACAACCCATACACCTCTTAAGCTCTCAAAGAGGGTTTAAGCGGGACTTAAGTGGTGTGTGGGCCATGCCTCCTCCTGTACAGAGATGAATTTCACCTTGTTTTATTACCAAGATCCCCACTGCTCCATGGCTCTCTGAGCAGTCTGGAAAGTAAGGGTGGGAATTTAATCAAAAATTTAAGGACCAAATTCAGCTCTCATGTAACCAGAGCAACTCCATTGACTTTAGGAGAACCATTTCTGCTTATTCCAGGGTTGAGATTGATCCTCAGCAGCCTGACCCACCCTATTTGAGGGGGAGAAGGGGCATCCATGTAGTGCAAACAGAACTGCCTGGTATGTAAGTTGTCCCTGTTGGTACATGTTCCTATCCATCAGAGATCCATATTGGATTGTGGGGAGCCTTGGCCAGTTCCACAGCTCCTGTGAATCTGTGTTGCTCTACTGGAATTACATTGATTCACACCAGCTGAAGATCTGACTTGTAACTTTTTTGGTACCCAAATGTGTGTGTGTTTCTAAAGCTTTTGATATTATTTTAAACTCTGTAACAAAGAGGGATTAAAATATTTACAAAAGCTGTGTCTTGGGCAAGTGTGGGACAGGCAAAGATATGATGTCAGTAACTTTTAAGTCTTCTATTACATTCCTTTTGGTTATTTTGATTTGCCTCATCTGAAGCCAGGAAGGTGGAGACCATTATGTTAAGTCATTGTGATTGCACATTGTGAAGAAGAGGCAGAGGCAATATTAGTTTCTATTGGAATGATATTAATTTACGCTCAACCCAGCCTAAATGCACTATGGTGGTTCACTGTGCCTGATGATGTTGGACTGAAATTGTGAAATTACAGGATATGAAATTCAGCAAATAGAGTGTAACAACTCACAGCCATGTTCCATGCCAAGGGCTTACTCTTCGCAGTAGAAGCAGGTTTTGTCTTAAAATTCTGTTTGCCCTTTTCAGTGTAAGCTTCTGGGTTAAATCAGTGGAACCTGCACTACGGACACCTCCAAGAGGTATTCACTTGACTAAGGGTGACCTATTTTAAAATATTCTCATTTTCTAGTATGGTCCCTCAGTGAAGAACCATGTCTCATTTTTTCTTTTGTTGCTTGTCACTTGACTGGCTGCTTTAAGACTGGTTTCCCGATAGATATTTTGGGGGGTTATAGTTCAAATATTTTAATGAAGTAGAAAAATATCCTTAGATCAAATTATTTTTTATTTATGTTTTGTTGAAGGGTCAGGATAAATTGCATATAAGTTGTTTATTATTTGTATGTCACCAGCACACTGCTGGCTGCTTTAACATGCTGTAGTGTTCTTCTGCGAACTTGAAGATGGTTAAAGACCTAATCCCATTGATTTCAATATGGTTTGGATCAGGTTTGAATTGCATCTTACTGACACATTTGATTGTGCACAATGGAATGGAGATGTGCACTGGAGTGGCTTTTTTTCTTTCCTGATTGCATGTTGCCAAAGGAGGCCTGTGGGGAAAAGTGGTCTAGTCTCCCTTCTGTTGGAAACCAGGATCTAGGAATCACAATCATTGCCTTCTGGTGTATTCAGATTCTTTATAATGTCTAGTCTTTTTCCAACAATACTTCCAGCCAGCCTGGGCCATTACAATAGATCCTCCTAAGCAAAAGGAGCAAATCATTCATCATGCATCACAGCCTGAGTACCAGAAAAGTAGCCTGTGTGGTTGTCCATGAGCACTTTAAATTATTTTCTCAGGGGCCATTCAACATGTTGGATCACACCTGTAAAATAAAGGTAGGAGGCAGAGAAGAGGTTCTCCTCCCTTGGGAGAGCACCAAGTGTGAGCATTGGGCAATGGCTATGAAGTCCACATTCTGCTGTTTGAGGACTTGAATATCCTTGTGGCTGATGACTGGATAAACTCTCTCCTACCAAGAACTCTCCGATGGAACATCCATCAGCTGGGAAGGGTGCATTATGTATGTGAAAAGACTGCTGTGCCTTGAAACAGTAGGGTGTGGGGGGAGAAGGAGGGAGAGTTTACTAGTATCATATCTGAAATGTATTTTCTCTCTGATTCCATACATTGTCTGCTTGATTGGCATGGTGCGTTTCATGAAATTCTGGCACTGTCATGATAACATTGTCTTATTTACATGTTTCTAACACTTGGCCAATCCAAGACCAGGGTGGTACCATAAGGTGTCAGAATAGTGAAAAACTGGAGATCTGTCCTTTATGGGAAGAATTGGTGGGTAACTTTAAAGCGGACCCTTAATTCATGCAACAAATGTGGGACTGGAGAAAAGGGGTTGTAAGAGGAGCTTTTGGGAAGCCCCATCCTATCTAGGTGGACAGTAGAGTAGATGGGTGGGGTGTGAAAAGCCAGATCAACAGAATGATCCTGAAGTGGCAAGTTTCAGTTCCTGTTATACACTTTACATTTACTGTGCTGCTCAGAACTTAAAGCCCTGGTCCTGCCAACACTTGAATGTAGCTTTATGCATAAGGCGCTCGATTTAACCACCATGGTAGTCAATGGGTGTTGTTTCATTGACTTCAATGGGCTTTGGGTCAAACTGATGAGTCCATCCCACTAAACTTTAACAGACAAATGTTTGCAAGATTAAGGCCTACATTTGTTTTTCATATCTTGGAAAAGCCACTGTCTTAAATAGAAGAATAACTGCCTGAGATTCCTGACTGAAAAATTAATGGGTGGAAGAGCATAGAGCGGCTGCAGAAAATCACAGGATCATCCCATCCCATTATTAATACTTCATATTCTGAACCACTGTAGACACAAACCAGGTAAGACCCACCAAACAAATACCAATGGGGAAAACCTTTGAAGTGGGTTACCTTGGGCACTGGCCGTGGTCCTGATTAAAGGAAAGAAGCCAAGCATGGAGCATTGATTGAAAGGCCTTACAATGCACACAAAGGGTCTGCACTAGGATTTAATATCTTTATGGACCCTCCAGCAATCATTTGGCAATTTATCCATCATCCTTAGGAGTCTCCTCCCTTTTTTCTCCCACCCCTCTTTATTTTATTTTTCATTTGGGCATTTTCTAGGTTGAGCATGTTCCTGGCATGGATAAAAAACACTTCAGACCCCTCATAATGCTTCTCTAAAGAGTTGCATACATGCAACCTATGTTTTCTCTATGCTGTGATATGAATTTTTATAACAATCTAGATGTTTTCAAAGGTTTTATCTTCATTTATCCCCTCCTACCATCAATCTACCTGTTTTTAGCAATCTCCTACTCACTGATTTCCAAGGTATTTTGAATACTCAAGATTTTCACTGTCACTTTCTCCCACCAGCTTATGATTATCCTACTAGCCCTCCGGTGCTATATTGAATTGCATCTCAGCCTGTTCGTTCAGCTTAGCAAGAGAGGAGCAGCGGAGGTGGTTTTATGCTACCAAAATAAAGACCTCTAGACCCCGTGAGGTTGGTAACAGTGGTTTCTGTTGGGTATAAATTGGGATGATTCTGGGTTTAGGGTATGCAGGAACAAAATTAGTGAAAGACAGAGATGTGGGAGATACAAGTGTCCCTTGCATCCTCTCCTTTTGGTGCCATTCAGCTTTTGGTAATGTAAGAATGGAAAAGTAAATGAGTCTAGACTAGATCTATGTACTCCATATATACAAGAGCCTAGATAGGTAGGTGTTCTGTCTGTATAGGAGACTCATGCCCACATCTGTGGAGTCGGTGCTGTGTGTTGTCAGCATATTCAAGACCATGAAGAGAGAAAACACTGACTTGTTTACAGGTGTCATTAGTGTCATGGCTTGAATCTCTGAACGTAGCAATTTTGCTACGATGCCTGAGCAGCCGAATCTAGAAACCTTGTTGAGTTTGCACTTAGTAGTGAAAGATAAATTGTTAATCTTTTTAAAAAGAGTTGTTGGGGGTAGAATTGAAACAAACAAGGTTTCCTATTTTATTATGAGAGATATTTTTCCACTAAATTACTGATTCCTAAATGGTATACTTTGTCTGATGTAAATAGCCAGGTATATCGTGAAGACTTAAGAAGGGTCATTGTAGTCACATATGTATGATCCACTCTGTTTGCACAATATTGAGCTGATTTGTTTTATACTTATGAAATTACAGAAATAAAAGCAATTTTACTGGATGACTGAGTCCTGCTTTTCTTCCCCCTTTTCTTGCTTATTCATTGTTCACCTTGAGGCAACTAAAGAAACTGATGAGAGCCACACACAGTGCCTGCAGCATTATTTAGCCCTTAATCTATGACATAAAAGATCATGGAATGTGGACTCAACTTTTTAGGTCAACCAGGGTTTATTTCTAAATAGTAACAGTTCCTTAAATTTGGTGAGATTCTTAACTGGAAGATTTTTGGTGGAGCATATTAACAGCATGTCCTAAAGAAGGTGGCTGACCCAAAGTCTGTTGAATCATTGATTTCACTGCATACTGTTTATGTAACTGAGGGGTTAAAAAAGAAAATAAGGGGTCTTAGTGTCACTAGATCACAATTTTCTATGGATTCTGGTAGCAGCCAAGATAGAAATATAACATGACTGCAAACCCTGGCGCCAGGGGGTACATCTGCTTCCAATTCTGGTTGAAACTGGGAATTAGTCTAGTCTGTCCATGAATGGTCGTGGAGAAGTTTTAGAAAGTGCAAATTCAGCTTGAGGGTATGGCAATACAAATATTATTTCCTAATGTATACAACCCTCAACATGTGTGTTTTGAAAGTGTGCTCACCAAAAATGCTTCGTGTTTTCACTGCCATTTAGGAATGTGAAATGATTGAGGGCTGTATTTTAAAGAGCTACATTCACAGCTTAGTATAAATCAACAGTCCACTGAGATCAGACTCCACTAACCTATACACCAGCTGAGGGTCCGACCCACGGATGTGTTGTCTTCCCTTTCAAGAGAGCCCACGCTTGTTACCAACATGCTGACCCTGAGACCTGGAGCCTAGGCAGGGTTTATAAAAGCCTGTGTATGACATGGTTGGGCACTGGCCGGAGGAACACACTCAGCACCTTTCTAAGAAGAATCATGTTCTAATAAAAATATATCGGCTTTCTTTTGGAAATTGAGCACAAGTGCTGGAAGAACTGGCCAACAATTGCTGCAGAAAAGAACACATCATTCCTTCATTATTCATTGCAGAATAATCCTGAGTCTGTACAATCTCTGCTGCACCGGAATCAATGAGCAGGCCTGATCAATGCATGCAGCAGGCCTGATCAATGCATGCTGCAGGCCAACCACTGGGGGACGTTTATGCCTGGGATTAAATCAGGGGAGCAAGGGAGGGATTTGCTGAGGGAGAAAAGAGGATAGCAAAGTGAAGGGGGCAGGGCTGAGAAGGAAGGGGGAGTTGCCTGGCTATCCTCTTCATGATCTTCTAAATTTAGATCAAAATTTCAAATCCTGGCTCTACCTGATGTTTCAGAGCAAAGTGAAGCACCTGCCCCGCCCCGCCCCTAACTCTCCTCAAATGGCTGATCTGAACAAAAACATTAGTGCCTTTATAGAATAAAGTTTAACTTGGGGCTGTATATGCCTGATTGGTTCCCTGCTGCTATACAAGAGAAGTGTCACTTTGGAGAATGCCCTCAGGCTGCATGGATAGTTGGCTGTGCCAATGATAAGTACAACATCCTCCTCTTAGGGCTTTATCCAGCCGCCAGCTGAATTTTCCAATGAAGGTTTATGCTGTTTGTATCATTGGTAAATCTCCTCTCTCTGCACAATTCATAAGACATCCCTTGCGGTGAAAGAAGCATTGGGGTGTATTTAGAGCTGGCCCTCCCTGCTGGATGCTAAAACAGAGATTTTTTTCATAGCTGCCCAAGCTGATTTCCTATTAGTTTTAATGGGAATTGGACATCTGACTCCGTAGGGTGAAATTTTCAGGATTCCTAAGTGTTTATTTTAGAGTTGGCTAAATCCTTGCCAAGTTATTTGTAAGGCTGGATGTGTTGTCATGGCAGCTAAGGAATGCAATGCCATTTATTTCCCCTCTTCCCCACATAGTTTAGTTAATGCCATCAGAACTATTTGCCAGAGTGCACATGGTAGGGCAGGAAAGTACATACATACAATATAGCTGAAACCACAGGGAAGAAGCTTAGGGAGGTAAAGGACAAGTTAAAACTGGAAATAAAACTGAACATGCTGTTTTGCAGAGGATATTACATAGGCTTATCTGCAAATATTTTTTCCGCTATTGTCTCCCATTGCATATCCATGACCCAAGCCCCAACTGGGATCAGGGTCCCATTGTGTTAGGTGCTGTGCACACACAATGAGATGTTCCTTACTCAAAGGGCCTTTTGATCCTGGGATTTTCAATAGAACCTTAAAGGCAGTGGGTGACAGACTCCCTTTGGTTTTATTTAAAATCCCAGCCTGACTCACAAAGGTAGGACTGGCAGGGACCTCGAGATGTCATTTAGTCCAGTTCCGCTGCATTATCCAGACGGTCCCTGACAGGTGTTTGTCTAACCTGTTCTTAAAAACCTTTAGTCAAAAAGATTCTAGAACCACCCTAGGCAATTTGTTCCAGTGCTTAACTACCCTGACTGTAGAAAACTTTTCCTAATAATTAACTTGAAATTTCCCTTGCTGCAATTTAAACCCATTATTTCTTGTACTCATCTCAATGGTTAAGGAGAAAAATTTATCACCCTCCTTTTTATAACAACCTTTTATGTACTAGAAGACTTGGGTCTCCCCTCAGTCTTCTCTTCTTCAGACTCAACAAACATTCTTTTTTCAACCTTCCCTCCTAGGTCATGTTTTCTAGAACTCTAATTATTTGTGCTGCTCTCTTCTGGATTTTCTCCAATTTGTCACATCTTTCCCAAAGTGTGGTGCTCAGAACTGGACACAATGCTCCAGTTGAGGCCTTATCAGCACTGAGTTGAGTAAACAATTACTTGTTACGTCTTGCTTTACAACACTCCTGCCAATATATCCCAGAATGATGTTCGCTTTTGGGGGGATAATATTACATTATTGACTCATATTTAGTTTGTGATCCACTATACCCCCCCACAGCCTACTCCTTCCTAGGCAACCACTTCCCATGTTGTACTTGTGCAATTGATTATTCCTTCCTAAGGGGAGTACTTTGCATTTCTTCTTATTGAATTTCATCCTATTTATTTCAAACCATTTCTCCAGTTTATTCAGATTATTTTGAATTCTAATCCTGTCCTGCAAAACATTTGCTATCCCTCCCCAGCTTGGTATTATCCACTAACTTTGCAAATGTTCTTTCTGTGCAATTATTCAAATCCTTTATGAAGGTACTGAACAGAGACAGATCCATGAGGGACCCCTTTCCCTGCTATATGCTGTTCCAGGTTGATTGTGATCTATTGATAACTATATGGTTTTCCAACCAGTGGTGCACCCACCTTTCAGTAAGTTTATCTAGGCTCTATTTTCTAGACAAGATAAATAGACCCTACAGACTTAAGCACTACTGCCATTCAGTTTAGTCTGAAGGTCGTCTCCACAGCCACAAGAGACAGCTACTATTTTTAAAAATACATTGTCTATATTTTACAGATGGAAAAAGAGAGAGAGTGAGAGACAGAGCAGTTCAATTCAGCTAATGAATCAGCAGGGAAGATGTTGACTAGCAACCAGGAATTAACTCTTCCTCCCCTCCTCTAGTCCTTCTGCAATACTCTATGGGTCTGTCTATGCTCCAGTGTAAGCCCAAGATGAGGAGACCCTGAGTCAGAAAACCCTGGGTTTGTTAACCTAGGGCTTGCATGTCTACACTCATTTGTAACCCCAGGTTAGGAACTGCTAAACCACAGTCTCCCCCGGGGGCTTCAGCATCTATGTTGTCTTATCATCCAGATCCCAGACTTTCCAGTACCCTCCCAAAATGTGGCTGCTCTAGCCCTTTGTTTGTGGGGCTGTTTGGGAAAACCTGAGTGTCCACCAAACTTGACTGTCCAGAGAACAAAGAAAGTTGGCCTTTGGGATACTTTTGGCGGACTCCCAGAGCATGAGTCCAGTGACACTGCAAAGCAATAGGGCTTGAACTCTGGATCCTGGCTTGACTCAGGTTGGACCCTGCACCCCCCTGGGGAGGTCTGGGACCCTGGATCTGAGCCCTGGGTTGGCGTGACCTGTGTGTAGGTAGAAGAGGGGCTAGGCTAACTCAGTTGAGTTAACTCGGCAGTGAAGATGTGCCCTTTGATTATCTTAAACTCCTGTGTGGCCCTTTTATTTCTCCAGAACAACTGGTGACTAATCTTTCAAAAACAAACAAACAACCTGGCTATCACTCATGGTAAGTGCAGCATCTGCAAGTACACACGGGGAAAGCTTCCAGCCATATCCTGCTCCTCCCTTGTGTGAGGACTTCAGAGTTCCTTTCCAATCTTTGTCTATCTCAAGCTTTTACGTAATATTGGCTCAATCTAGCAAACACCGATTACGTTCCTAGTTCTGCACCATTGAAAAGAATGTGAGTTTTGCCACTAACTTCAGTGTAAATAGGATCAAACTTTCAGTACTTATTGTCATGAGTCATTAACAGATGGTAATAACTTTTATGGCCTGACATGTGGCAGTAAGACTCATCCCACAGTGTTTGCAGGATCCTGCCCTTATTTGCAACCAAACAAATAGAAGTTTAAATGCAAACACATCTTATTTTGCCTTAACCACAAGTTAGTTTTCCATAAGCAGGTGCCAGCCCTTTGTAAGAGGTTTGTCTCTTCTGCCTTTAAAATGTAAATATACTTAGGGCTTCTGGTTATCAGCGTTGTTTGCTTTAAAAATCTGTAGGATGCCATTAGAAGAAGCCAACAATATTCTGTAGCAATATTAAGCTGTGTGAGTTTCGAGTGTTTATAGCAGAGGTTTTGGTTGGTTTTCTAAGTGTGGTGGTGGTGCAGCATTTCTGATATCCTCTCTGATCTCCCAGACCATCACTCTGCAGTGTGAAAGTCCACAGGACTCCTCCGTCCTCTGGAAATCTTAGTGTGACTAAATAGGAGTGTGAGAAGTTGTGACGATGTTGAGCACGACTGACTGGTAGACAATGACGAGTAATGTTCAGCAGCCTGGGGCTGGATCCTCCTATGGGCCAAGTCATCTGGCTTTGATCCAGAAAAGCACTTGAGCATGCAAATAGGCCCACTGACTTCAGATTTGAAACCTCCAGTCACATGCTATGAAGAGTCACTACTGAAAGCTGGCCCCAGGCAGAAGTAGGGCAAAGATGATGGATGGAACTGCACGCTGCAGGAGCATTGTATACTGGCCACTCCAGGCCGGTTAAAGATAGTGTTTCAAAAGGACTCATTCCTGTCCTGTGTTACACTCAGGTGGTATTAGTATTTAATCTTTACATGCTAATATGTTCCCTGTTGCTGCTGTTTTCAACTTCATGCCTCTTTTGTTTGTAGTTGGTTTCACTTTTTTGTTCTTAGCCTTGCAGGTAAAATATCTAATTAAGGGACCACCTAGGCAGCAGCTTAGCAGAGTACTGGCAAACGTGACTTAATTTTAAACCCCCAAACGAAGCATTTTTATACTACCACCATATGGTAGATGAGATGATCTCTATCATAAGCTCACGATTTTTATGAACAGGAAACCAAAGCTTTAATTAGGAACGTGTTATAAATGTAGCTGTTAGGGAAGGGATACAGACTACCACAGTCATCTGAGCTAAAGATCTAGGAGCAGAGTTTATTCTCCCTGCCCAAGATAAACACCACAGTGCATTACCCAGCTGTACTTGCTCTACTGTTTTGGTGCCAGGTAGCTTAGCAATCTACTTTCAAGGCTAGTTGGTTACTGGTAATAAAGTAATTAAGACAGTAGGGTGCCTGCTTTAATGGGGGCATGGAGCTGAGCGAGGGTGGAATGGGTTGAGCAAGAAGGGGGTGCAGTTGGAACTCTTACAAGACAGTCTGGAGTAGGTTTATTTGGGACTTGACCAGGGAGCAAATGTCTCAGTGATGCACAAGAAAGTGGTTAAAACCTCTCTGGGAAGTGAATGAGTGCAAGGCCTATAGCAAGGCTGAAAATATATCCCAGGATGTGAGGAAAGAGTTTAGGCCTAAGCTTTCATAAGCTTTTTTGGTTTTCAGCTCTGCCACATCGATGAAGCCCATTTCCGAGAGAGCAGGTGCTCAGCCCTTTTTGAAAATCAGGCCCCGTTAAGTTGTCTCAAGTTTGCCACTCAAAATAAAAATTACGAGTCACTACTGGACCCTCTGACTAGAGGAGTTCAGTTGCTCAGGGCAGCCAATCCAACCGCTGCCTGAAGAAATTTTAAAATCGGAGATGAATGTGGTCTCTCAAGGAAACTACTTTTGCTGAAAGATTAGCCATTCTATTGAATCCAAGTCCTGGAGAGGGTTAAGTTCTTCTTTTACAAGAGAGTTTGCTGTTAAATTTGATGTCCTATTTTCCTTATTCCCATTTCTCTGGCAAGGATGTGCAGCCTTCCCTAAAAGGCCTTCTTTTGTACAGTAGGTTACGATTTATTCCCCCCAACCAACCAACAGATATCTAAGCTTATAAGGTCTGTCTCTTCTTCTCAGTAGCAATATCAGGCTTCACTCTTAAATGGTTATCATCAGCAATTTATGTTTGTTCTTGGCTTCCCATCTGATGGTTTTCCACATCCTTTAGGGCTTAGGAGCCTGGATTACATCATGTCACTTAGAAGTAAGCAAAGTGGTACCATCTGATTTAGATTTCTAAACTGCATGGTATGCCCAAAAGGTTACTATGCAAGTTCATCTGTGTTTCCACGCAGTCTATTTTAAATGCACCAAGTGGCTCCTTGTAGTCTTGTGAAAGGATCTTGTTATAATCAATTTGTTCAGCTCTTTTCTTGTTTGTCAAGCCTTCAAATTATTGAGCCCCTATGTCGAAGTGTTGCCAAGTTAAACCCAGTAGAAAGTGAAAAGTGACTAGGTGAAAGTATTGTCATGTCTCAACAAATCTGCTCCCTGCATGTATTCACAGTACTGCTCACAGTACAAGTGTATTTTTAAAAGCATGTTTTATTCTCCTTAGCCTGGTATGGCCACAATAACCAGAGGAAGTAGAGTTGGGGTCTACTTGGTTCGTATATCATTCAACACAATTGTGAATAACTCCTTTGTTACTGGGGATGTTGCATACATCAGGAAGAGCCCAGATTGACTCTGAGGCCAGGTTGAATTTGCAGGGCTGGCTGTTGTGGGTGCGGGGGAAATCCTGGTCAGCTAAGCACTTGTGATGCAGAAATCTTTGAGACAATAATTGTGAAGCTCTTGAAGCTATGTTCCCTCCCGCACCGCCGATACATACACGTTTCATGGTAGAATCGCATTTTCAAGGCTGCCATTTGAAAAGTTGCAAGGTCACCTCGCTGGGTCTCCTGCAGTGGGATTTCTACACTGTGTCTACAGCTTTTGCACTAGAGAGGCGTCTGAGCCAAAACTCGACTTCCAACCTCCCCTAAGAATGAGACAGAGCAGAATCTTGTTCCACCTGGAATTCTCTCCACAGTTCCAGTGTGCTTCCACCAGGCAAGAAGAGCCGGGTGAAGGCTTGGCTATGTCCCTTTTTCACCCTGGTACAACCCCAGAACAGCACCTGTACTAAGGGAGTCAGGACTAGATACCATAGATCTGGCTACTCAGGTTTATACCGCCCAAGAATTCCCAAACAGAGAGAATCCGCAGATGTCCCATTATGCAACTGGTGCAAGAATCTGGCCCTGTTAATATCGGAGTTATCTGAGTACTAGAAAAGCTTCCTGACCCCTAGAACATGCCCTGAAGCATTAGGATTACTATCAGAATTGTTCCAAATGCTCTCAAACAAACCTAAAATCTTTGTCTGGCTTTGGGTTAAATTTACAGACTTGAAACATAGTTGAAGTTTGCACAATGGTTCACTGAAGTTTTCCCAATCCTGAGCTAAACTGGTATGATTTTATGGGCTTTGAGTTGAAAACAAATGAAATTCCCAATTGTGCAAACCTTTGGTGTGAACCATGGCATTTTTGCCTGGGTTCTGCTTTGATGCATTTGAACTAGAAATTCAGAGTGAAAAGTGCTATGATTCCAGGTGGAGTGGAATCAAATCAGAAACTCATGGGGATTTCTTAAGTGTACCTTCCCTAGTTTACACAGTTTTAACTGCTACCCTTTCTACTTTACACAGTTTTAACTGCTACCCTTGTACCTTCCAAATACACCTCTTTAGAGACATGCCTGAGTCATACAGTTTAACTATGGATCTAACCTCTCCCAAAGTTCAGGAGTGTTTGCATTAGGCTGGAGGAGTGAAAGGTTGAATTGCACCTATTCCTAGAGCTAGGGTTGTTGGAAATGGCTGTCAATAAACTAGGTAAGATATTCATCTGATCCCAAGTCTGGGAACCAAGTGCTCTTACGTTTTTAGTCTGTCTTTAATGGATTCCCTCCCTCTGTATCCTTTGCAAATTCCATGGTCTTTCAGTGTCTGTTTCCCCATTTACAGTTTTATTATTAATTGGTTGTATTACTATAGCACTTAGATGTTCCAGTCATGGTCTAGCACCCTCATTGAGTTAGGTGCTGTACTAACACAGGACGAAAAGACAGTCCCTGCCCATCTATAATATGAGGAAGCTACCCATATCCCAGGTCTATTGTGAGGTGGTTAATTAACATTTATGAAGCTCTCTAGCTGTTGCTAGTCCTATTCCCAGACATAACCAATCCCTTTATAAACTTACTGAAACGCCTGTATTTGCTAGAGATGGGCCTAAAGCTAAATCTCTGATCAGTCCCACACACAAACTTTGGGAAAGTGCTAATCCAAACTTTGTGGCTGGCCCTTATCTCTATTATGGCCCAAGAGACATCCCTGGCTGCAAACCCCACCGAACATTCAGATCCAAATTCCTTCCCTTGGGGGGCTGTGTTTGAGTTTGTGACTCCTCCTTTGGCCTCCCAGTGCAATGCTAATGCCAAGAACGAACAGAACTGTAGAGCAGAGTGAATTATTGGGCTCTGGAGGGCAAGTAAGTTACCAGAGAGCTGCACCACTTGCTGTAATCACGAAGACCAATTAAAAAAAAAAACACACCCAAAAACCCAAGGAAAAAAACATCATTTCCCAGTATACCGTTGCTTGGGGGAGCAGCATACAACAGGAAAGGGTCCCATGCACTTTCAGTAACCCACAGCAATCTACAAACTGACCTAGACCATGCATCTTGATTTCACAACTTCCATTTTTTGCTAACAGGCAATTTCTGTTACTCTGGGATGATTTTAGCTTCCTGAGAAAATATATATGGCAACATGCTGTTCCTGCCAGCAGGTCTGCCCCAGTCAGAGCACTTTACACTACACTCTGCATTATCCAAACGTTTTGTAAGCGTTAACCCATCCTGCCTGTGTTGTGCTGCAGTTACTGTGCTGCCAGATAGCCTAGGTTGTGTGTTTCCGTTACATACCCACACATCCCCACCCCCAGACCATCTAAGGAGAGACTGAGTGCACAGTGTGCACAGAGGTGAATATATAGGAAGAGCAAGCATCCATCCCCTTGCCGAGAAGAAACCAGATGTGCAAAGGGAAACGCTGGTAGATTTTTGTGCAAACACAAGACTTGACCTCTTGTATTGAGGACTCCACCCACTCCAGTTAGAAGCGACAGAGCATGTGTTTGGTTTGGGATTAGGCATTTGCATAGAAGAATTTAGTCCTGCTGCATCAGCCATGGGGCTCAAACTCAGGGAGAAAGCTGCTTCCTTCTTCTTTGAATATGACACCCCCCGCATGGTGCTAGTGAAGAACAAGAAGGTGGGACTCATCTTCCGGCTGATCCAGCTTGTGGTCCTTGGATACATCATAGGGTAAGGCTTTTCGAGCTTATTACCTAGCCCTGCGCTTCAGGGAGACATTCCAAACAAACAGCAGCTCTTCTGAGCTTTCCACATACTAGACCTGCTGGCCAGCCAGTAAGCTCAGTGCTAGTGTTGCCACACAGGCAGTTCTTGGCTGGCTTGGCTATTTGCATTTCTGTTTGGCCCCGTTCTGGATGAGAAGTAAAGCTGTGGCCCTGCCGCTTATGATCTTAGATTCCCTGAGCAGCGGCATTAGCTAGATTCTAATGTTGTGGGTAATTGTATTTTGTCTCCTTACAGTCTCCCAACAGTTTCAGCTGGATACAGTATTCATTTTGCCCTGAGCTGTTTGTTGAGCTGTGTTTCACTGCACTGTTTAAATAGTCGCTGTGTTAAACCCAGAGGTGGCTGCATGTCAGTGATGAGTGTAACAATCCCAGTAGGTAAACGTCGTAAATTGTGGTAAACTCACTGGAGGAAAGGCCTTCTATAAGGGCCTGATCCAAAGCCCAGTTATGTCATTTGTTCAGGCCCTCAATGCATGCTGCTGCTACTATTTTCATTTATACTAAAAGAAAGGCAGCCAGGGACGATTAGTAATTTCTGAGATCCAAGCAGCTGAAAGATGGAGGAGGAGTAGAGGGGAATGAGGCCAGACATTTCCTCCATCTCTGTTCCTGTTTCCCAAGAGGGAGGGAAGGCCAGCCTATGGGTTAAACCGTTAAAGAATGAGCATGGGATGCGGTGCTTCCAAAAGAGCAAGGCACAAATGTCTGCTTTGCTTTGTGCTTTAGGTTCGGCCTGAAGGCAGCCTGAGCTCAGCAGAAACTGTTTTAAACAGGGAGTAAAGAAAGCAAATGTCTAAAGCTCCTGACAAACTGAAAGGCACGGTCTGACCCTGGGTGTTCAGAGCTGCCAAAGGATCTCGCAGCGAGAGTTCGCCTGCCCTGAATTGCCTGGGAAGTTTTCAGCACGTTTGTTTTTAAAAACTGCTACTGGACTGGCCACCCCCAGGCAGCCATCAAACTCTGTAGCATGGCACTGAGTGGTTTTCAGAATCTCTACACCGTTTGCCCAGTGAGCCTAGCCACCTATTGAATGATCTCACCACAGAGCATGCACATAATTCAGAGTGCATGTGGGCCACGGCAGAGACTGAAATACACTAATGTAGGCAGTAAAGTCCCTGCACCAGCGTCTATCTCTGGGCAGGCCAGGTAAGGAGCATGGCAGATTCAGCACATTCGCTGCAGCCTCTCCTGGTGAGGCTGACGTGGAGCATCCAGAGGAACTTAAACTACCCTTCTAGGATGGGAGCCTTGGAGGTGGGCTGCAGTGGTGGAATGGGGGTAAAAGGTCGCCTCCTGCTCGCACAGTTATTTGCACCTCTCTGTGCCAGTGGGGATGGATCTGGTGAGGTGTATTCAGTGATGGACCAATATTGATTTCCCCCACATACGATGAAGATGGGCAAAGCCCTAAAGATGGACCTCAATTCCTCTTAGGAAATACTTGCCAGAGGGTTTCTAGGAGAAGGCTCTAGCTTCCCACAGCAGAAGGCTTGTTACCTCGCCCGTCTAATGGCATGAGGTAGGACAGTGAACGATGCTTGGCTTTGTAGAACTCTTGTGGATGTGCAATTAGTAGCATTTGCAGGAGGGACAGTGAGTGCATCATCTTTATCCCCCAATAATCATTGCTTACAGGCAGGGCAGCAGCCTCACGACGTAATGGAGGGGAGAACAGTAATTGCTGCCATTGGGACAGTGCAGGCCCTGGATCGCCAAATTTGCTGTCTGGAAAGTGGCTGAAAACTTACTTTCTATGAAAGACCAGAAATGATGTTTCACAGAATTTGTTTGTGGGGGAGGGTTCCTCCTGTGCCCCAACTCTTTTCTGACCAGCCACATCTTCAAATCTGAGCTGTAGGGCTATTGCACAATGAGAGAACTTCAGTCTCCATGTAGGGATCAAGGGTGAACACAAACCAGAGGAGTCAGCGAGGGGAATACGGCCTGCAAAACATTGGAGAGAAACAGGCAGCAGAGCCTATGCCAGGGCTCCAAAGCCAGAAGCAGAGTCCTTTTCTAAAAAAAATCCTCAGCGGGTAGGTGCAATAAAAGAACAAACCATGTTACGCTGGCTGTATAGGCAATACAGATGGCTGCCAGGTGGATAGAAGGGTAATGCTAACCCCTCCCCCGACACCTCTTTTTTTTTTTTTTTTAGAGGAGTGACACTTGTTTAACTCCAACATCAGGCCTGGGAGAAAAGCTCCTTCTCTGGGAGACTATAGCTTGCGGACTGTGTTGGCCATCTCTGCCAGATTACATGTACCGCAGCCTCTAATGGCTACAAGTGCTAAGCAGTGCAGCTGCACTATCTGTCCGAAGAGCTTTCCCCTATTTCCCCAACTTTCTGCAGATCAGAGCTATAGTCTCCCTTAATGAACAAACCTGAGGAAGTTAGACTTTATTTAATCTTTGAAAGCAAGTTTGCCAGGCAGGGTTATTTTTACATTTAATATGTAAATGAGCCCAGTTCTCTTGAAGAACAGTTTGCTGGGCAATTATTATGGCATTGGGGATCATGCCTGCCTCTGGGAAGAAATGGTATTGCAATGACACCAACGGCTGCATATTCTCAGCCATGGTGGTCATCGATAGCAGAGATAGAACCTTTGATTTCCACTTGACCGAAAGGAGTTTAGGATTGAAGTTAAGAGTGAAGTTCTGGAACAGACTTCCAAAGAGAGCAGTGGGGGCAAAAACTAACTGGCTTGAAGACTGAACTTGATAAGTTTATGGAGGGGATGGTATGATGGGACTGCCTATGGCATGTAGCTGATATGCAACTTTTAGTAGCAGCCAGCCCCAATGGTCAGTGATGGGGCTCTAGATGGAGAGGGCTCTGAATTACTACAGAGAGTTCTTTCTCAGTGTCTGGCTGTGGGCCTTGCTGAAAGGCTCGGGGTCTAACTGACTGGCATATTTTGGATCAGGAAGGAATTTTCCCCCAGGTCAGGTTGGCAGAGACCGGGGCAGGGCGGGGGGGTGTTTGCCTTCCTCGGCAGCATGGGGCATGAGTCACTTGCTA
The DNA here is from genome assembly GCA_007922305.1 of Dermatemys mawii. Taxonomy (NCBI): domain Eukaryota; kingdom Metazoa; phylum Chordata; order Testudines; family Dermatemydidae; genus Dermatemys; species Dermatemys mawii. The sequence goes on from ML677374.1 coordinate 14,656,537, forward strand.
GTTTAAAGTAGTGTACATGGTGAATTCTCTGTAACTTGAAGTCTTTAAGCTGAGGACTTCAGTAACTCAGCTAGAGGTTATGGTTCTGTTACAGGAGTGTGTGGGTGAGGTTCTGTGGCCTGTGGTGTGCAGGAGGTCAGACTAGATGATCATGGTGGTCCCATCTGCCCTTAAAGTCTGTGTGTCTTTGAGTTGATTAGTTTTCAGTAGCAACAGGGCTTGTTCATTCTCATGCTAGAAGCAAAATTCGAGTTAGCCCACTGACAAAAACAGAGGCAGCTTCATATCTCTGTAGCTTCCTCTTCCGCTGTACCCTATTTTTATCTATGTACATCCTAAGATAGAGTTATCAATGCACCCCAAGCACAATGCAGTCATTACTGTGTGGGCCTGTGGGTTTTTCCAATTTGACAAGTTTACATTCAAAGACTTTTCCAACTACAGTAAGACCATAATGATATTTCGTTCGTATTTTCCCTCTCATTTTCTGGGGTTTCTTTTACCAAGGGGAGTGTTCAGAAGGAAGTGAGCGTTAGCATGCGCCATTTGAAAAAATGATCATCTGTTCGTCTTGGTGTGCGCTGTGTACAGAATGCAGGTAGCAGATACGATGCATCCTGTTTCAGCCAGCCCCAGCAACAGTGAGCCTTAGCCAGCTGGATCCAAACCCAAATCCTCAATCTGAGCATCTCCAAATATTGAAGTTGTTTCAGCACAGTAGCATTAGTAGGCCCCAAGATCAGGGCCCTATTGTCTGGGTGGTGTATACTAGTGAGACAGTTCCTGCCCCAAAAAGCTTTCAGGAAGAATAACAACAATGATTAGGAGTATGGAGGAACAGCTTCCATATGAAGAGAGATTGAAAAGTCTGGGACTGTGCAGCTTGGAAATGAGATGACTAAGGCAGATATGACACAGGTCTATACAATCATGATTGGTATGGAGAAACTGAATAAGGATGTGTTATTTACTCCTTCACATAACAAGAACTAAGGGTCACCCAATGAAATTAACAGGCAGCAGGATTAAAACAAAGGGAAGTACTTTTTTCACTCAACACCCAGTCAACCTTTGGATCTCATTGCCAGGGGAGGTTGTGAAGGCCAAAACCATAACTGGGTTCAGAAAAGAATTAGATAAGTTCCTGCAGGATAAATCCATCAATGCCTAGAAAACTCCCCCAGCAGAACACTCACTTTGCATGCCAAAGAAGTGGGATCCATGCCCATATTCTGCAGGGGATGAAAACCAGATTTCTCCTGTTTTAGTCTGACCAATTTTTATGGGAATGATTCCTCCAAGTCTTGGATTTCAACTCAAAATGGTCATCTGGCCTTGTTTGCAATTTCTCAGAGTTAATTAAAAACAGTTTGTTCATGCAATAGATTAATGTCAAAATCTAGACATATTGAAAGTATTAATGGCCATATAAATGTGATGATCCAGTCATAAAGTAAACTAATATTTAGACAACTAACCAATAATTTACTGCCACTATCCTCCGCTTGCAAAGTAGCAGCCGTGTTAATCTGTATCAGGAAAAAGAACAAGGAGTACTTGTGGCACCTTAGAGACTAACAAATTTATTTGGGCATAATCTTTTGTGAGCAACAGCCCACTTCATCAGATGCACAGAATGGAACGTACAGGAGGAAGATATATACGCACACAGAGACAGAACATGAAAAGGTGGAAATGGTCATACCAACTCTAAAAGGCTAAATAATTAAGATGAGCTATGGTCAGCAGGAGAAAACTTTTGTAGTGATAATCAGGATGGCCCATTTCAGACAGGTGTGAGTAACAGTAGGGGGATAGTTAACATGGAGAAATAGATTCAATTTCTGTAATGATCTACCCGCTCCCACTCTTTATTCAAGCCTAAATTAATGGTATCCAGTTGGCAAATTAATTCCAGCTCAACAATTTCTCGTTAGTCGGGTTTTGAAGGATTTTTTTGTTGAAGAATTGCCACTTTTAAGTCTTTTACTGAACTAATTAAGTAACCCAGGAATCTATCCTTGCAACAAAGCCCGATGCCAACTCTGCCCACATATCTATTCACGAGACACCATAATAGGACTAATCACATCAGCCATGCCATCGGGCTCATTCACCTGCACATCTACCAATGCGATATGTGTCGTCATGTGCCAGCAATGCCCTTCTGCCATGTACATTGCCCAAACCAGACAGTTTCTATTCAAAAGAATAAATGGACACAAATCTGACAACAGGAATCATAACATTCAAAAACCAGTAGGAGAACACTTTAACCTCTTGGGTCACTCAGTACCAGACTTAAAAGTTAGGACTTTCAGGACTGTGCGTTCTATTTCTAACTTTCACAGTGGCTGCCTTGGATTTTTCAGCTCCTAATTTTATAATCTTTGAAAAGAGAGAGGAGATATTTCCCCACTTTGTGGTGGTGTAGTAAGCCTGAAGGAGCTGTTTCTGAAGAGCACTTTGAGGCCTATAGATGAAAGATGTTATGGAAGAGATTGAAAGGCCTTCAAGATACAGATTCTGACCTAGGTCTATTCCTGCAATCCTTCTTCATGGAAGTATCCTCGGTAGAATCAGTAGACTTGCTTGTGTGAGCTAGACGTGCTTGTGTGAGCTAGACTTGCAAGATCTGCAACATGTTAATATAGCACCTGCAAGTGTGAGAGACTTGGCTGAAAAGTCTCTCAAAACAACCTTCCTTGAAGGTATTTTAGCTGTTCAGGGTTCTGGTCCAAGCTCTGACCAGGACTTGCAGGGTCATGCAAAAAGGAATGGTAGGTTTTTTTAACACCAAAGTTTGGTTTGGGTTAGGTTCAAATTTTGAGTGGGTTTCTCTTTCGGGATGGTTTCTGTTTGAACTGAACCAATTCCTGTTCCCCACCAAGAATTTCAAAATATATTTCAAGATATTTTGCACAGAAATAAGTCAGTAGTAATGCTTTTCAAATCTACCTATAGCTTCTTCCATCTACAATTTCAAGTGCTTTACCAACATGGCTGAGTTAAGACTCACAACACTCCTGTTAGATGGGTAAATTTTGTTACCCTTGTTCTGTAGATGGGGAAACTGAAGCCTGTAGACTGTTAAGGATCAAATTTTCTAGCATGGCTTCTACTTCTGAGTGCCTCAGAAAGTGTCCAACTTCAGAAGCCACATGGGCCTGATTTTCAGAGGGGCTAGCGCCATCACAGACCTAGTGTTGGGGAGGCTCAGAACCGCTGGAAGTCAGACCATTGGTTTCTAAAGTGGGAGACTCAAAGAACCCAGGCCACGCTTGAAAACTTAGGCCACTCGGTTAAGCCCAAGGTCACATAAGGTGTCAGTGGCAGAATGAGAACAGAACCAGGTCCCCAAACACAGTGCTGTTCTTCAACCACTGCACTGTGCTTCCTCTTTGGGGAATATCTGTGCTTTTCCCATTCTGCAAATGGGTCCCATTCTAGGTCTACTCCATCCTGGTAACTAGACAAAAAACACTGTATTCCTAATGAATGTGATGCTCTGTAACTCATCTGAATGACTTTGTTTGCCTAGGTGGGTTTTCCTCTATGAGAAGGGTTATCAGTCACAGGATGGCATCATCAGCTCGGTCTCGGTGAAGCTCAAAGGTTTAACCGTTACTAATATTAGCGGGATAGGCCCACACATCTGGGACATGGCCGACTATGTTTTCCCGCCTCAGGTAAGGAGGAGGAAGGGCTTTTTTCCAATCAATGTCCTTTATTGGCATCTTGCGGATGCAAGGGAACCAGCAAATGACTTTCCAGCTCTACAGCCTTCTCTGTGAATTGGCAGCAGGTGCTGGGCTACCAGTGTCTGAAAGGACGACCGTTCTGCAACACACTCAAGGCCTTATTGCTCGAGGTCCTGAGCATCTGCCACTTCCCTTAAGGTCAATAGGAATGGGGAAAAAAACAGGCTACAGGTTACCGTCAGCTTATGATGATGAGTTACTATTTACTGGGGGCTCCTTGTCCCCTCTCCAAAGCAGGGGGTCCAAACTGCTGATGGGGCTCTGGGGTGGTGCAACACCCATCAGCAGCCCAAAATGATGTATCCCCAGGAGACAGAACATCACAGATAGCCATTGATGGCTGCATTGTCCCTCGTCTCCTTATTTGGCTGGGTGATATTTTATCTCCGGTTCCTCCTACTGCTCCCCTTGTAGCATCTCTGCTATCCATGGGAGAGACTGCCTGCCTCTCACAAGCAACCATCTGGTTAAGTCTTTAAAGTAGCGGTGTTGGTAGAAGGGTTAAGGATGAGTCTGCCTAAAGGAGGAAGGATGGGCAGCCTGACCCCCTCTGCCAGTATGTGCTGTAGGCAGAGTTGTTTATCGCCTGGGCCAGGGTCACATGTAAGGTTTTTGTACAACATCTTCCGCCCAGTAACTCCCCCTCACCATGGTGACACATTTGAAAATAAGTTTCCACCTTTGACTTGATCGCATTCTTTTTGTAGGGGGACAGTTCGTTTGTGGTGATGACAAACGTCATTATCACCCGCGGACAGAAGCAGGATATTTGCCCTGAGGTAAATAGAATTGTTTTATATTTGCAGGGATTTTTGTTTAAAAAAAATTAGGTTTATTAGGGATGGGTGAATAAATTAAGGGGAAAAAAAATCAGGCCTCTTCCCTCTCCTCCCACCCCAAATATTTGCCTAAAATCCCAGCTAATCCCCCAAATGAAAGAAGTTGTAACATAGAGAATTTACCCAAACTCAGTCACACCACAGTGTTTGAGTCCAAGTTCTGTGGAAGTTTCAAGTCTGTTCTTATTGTACCACACTCTGTTAATCCATCACGTAGCATCATCACCCATCATTTCGCAGATTGGGAAACTGAGGCACAGAGGGGGAAGAGACTTGCTCAAGGTTGCAGAACTGGGAACAGCTGCTCTCCAGACTCCCAGTCTACTGGCCCATCCACTGAACCAATGATGAGACATTGGAACTGTCCCACTTTGGCAGGTTATTTCAATAAGAAACCTGGAGTCACAAGTTTCCTCTATGCCTAGTGATAGGCAAGTCAGTTCACAAAAAGTTCCCCCCTAACGGAGAAGGGACAGTCTCTAAACTAGAGCAGGCCAGGGTGGAATTGTTCCCTGTAGTAGCAAAGTCCCATCTCTTCGGGGATAATACAGCCCACTATTTTCCCACCAATTTGCTAGTGGCAAGCTTCTAATCTTTAGCTTTATGGACATTAAGATTCTTGGCAAAGAAATATACTGTTTAGAATGCAAGGGAAAGCTACTGTTTATGTGTTGGATGCACTGTACTACAGTTGCCTTCCTTAATGAAACATCCCTAGTACTGAAAAACTCCTTAGCAAATCTATTTTCAGCCTCCCCACAGCAAACAGATAGCTGTTGATAACTCTTGTTACGTAATACCCAAAGAATTTGCATTTTCTCAGAGGAGACATGGCCATGAAGGACAGCTTCCCTTTATCTTGTGTCAGAAGGATTTGCCACGTCTCAGAAATCCAAAAGGGTTGCAAGGAAACCTTGAATTGCACTACATGGTCTTCTGCGGCTACCTGCATTCAGACACCTGCAGAACTACTTTCCACAGTTTGGCTGAGATTTCCAAAGCCATTTCAAGGATTTGGATGCTCAATTCCCCATTCATTTTTAAATGGAAATTCAAGCATGCAAATCCCTCATCACAGCTGATAGTCCAATCATTCAATGAGGCTCCAGTGTTATTTTGCAATGTAGCTCCTCTCACTAGAGCTAGGCTAGTTTGAGCAGTGATAACTCGAGTTACTCTGCAGTAAACCCACAGCTTGAGGGCTCGTCTGTGTGGAATGTTATGTGCAGTGAGCTGTATGCTGTACGTTCTGCAGTCTGGCTTGCTGTGCAGTAACGTCCCATGTAGACAAGCCCTTAGACTAAAGACAACCGGAGCTGAAGAGGGCTTTCCCATGCACAGTACAGAGAGGAATTGTTGGACATCTGACTCCTAGCCACTGAGAGATGTCTGCTTTCTTTTTCTTCACAGCTGCCAGATGCAGGACAATGCAATAAAGACAGTGATTGTATCCAAGGGAAGTACAGTCGCCAGGGACAAGGTAAGAAAGGACACATTAAGGCTTCAATCTTTTCAGGGCAGGGACATTTTTCATTGTTCCTGAAGCCCCTAATGTGCTTTTGGTGCTAGATGAATAACAGTCTAGACAGTACAATAAGAGGTATTTTGGAAATGCAGAGATTGGATAGAAGAGGGGTGGCAAACATTTTTGGCCTGAGGGCCACACTGGGGTTCAAAATTGTATGGAGGGCCGGGTAGGGAAGGCAGCCCCCTATCCAGCCCCCTCCTGCCTCCCTCAGAACCTCTGACCCATCCAACCCTGCCCCCCGCTCATTGTCCCTTGGCTACCCTCTCCTGAGACCCCCACCCCTAACTACCTCCCCAAGACCCTACCCCTTATTTAAGCCCTCTGCTCCTTGTCCTCTGACCACCCACTCCAGAGACTCACCTGCTCCTCATCACCCCCCCAGGACCTCACCCCTTATCCAACCCCCCCGCTCCCTGTCCCCTGACCGTCCCCCAGGGTCCTCTGCCTCTTATCCAACCCCCCACCCCGGCCTCAGAACCCTTGCCACGGTGCCAGACACGCTGATCCACCGGAGCACGCAGAGGCTACTGGGGACGGCCAGGTTCTTCTGGGCTTGAGCTCTCTCCTACTTCTCTGCAGAAGGGGTGGGAAAGCAGAAAATCTCCAAATGCAGGACAAAAAACCCCAGGTGTTTATGCTATTCTTTAACAACCACAGAGGATGAGTGAATAGGGAAAGATACACTGAGAAATCCAGAGAGAGCCACACAGGAAGCTTTAGGCAGGAAATGGGGAGGGGCGTAGTGGTTGTGGTTTAGCTGCAGGATCAACCAACGTCGGAAAACTGATAGCTGACATGGCAGAGGGGTGCAGACAAACAATGCACAGCAAGAGAGAGAGACCAGGATACCCCCAGAGTACACTTGTCCCAGCCCAAAAAATACTTTGGAGTGATGAGGAAACTGAGGCAGGGAAATGCCTGTAGATTTTATTGTTTTTGTACAGATCTGGGTATTTCTCATGCTATTAAATGCAAAGCACAACAATGTGTTAAAATCCTGCAGAGTGTGTGTCTGTGTTGTATGTGGTACACCTGTCACATGCCCCTGAAAAGTTAACTTGTGAACCCAGAGCGTCCACATAGCCGGAGTTTGGGGAAAGGGTGTGGTTAAGGATGGGAAATCTGAAGGGTCAATATTAGTTCCCAGGCCAGGCAGTTGGACTATGAGGTCTCAAGCAGATCCTCTGTCTCACACCTCCTACCACTAGTGTGCCTAGAGACTCCAAGCCAGAGACAGAGCCTGTTCAGATTCTGGAGCATTTCAGCTCACAGGAGTCAGTGGTTGGGTCCTTCACAGCAGTGTGGTGAATGTCTAGGAGAAACGACTCAATTAGATCTGTGACAAAAGGGGCTGCTAAAAACTGAGCAGCTCTCTGGATTCACAAGGATCAGGTTCTCCTGACCTTCAATGCCGTACTGCTTCCTAGCAATCCAAGAGAACTATTTGCTGGAGTGGTCGGAGGGAGTCAGAGCTCCTGGCATCTGTTTGTGGCTTTGCCATGGACTCACATTCTTTGGCCATACCCAACTCCCTTTGCCCCAGTCTGCCAGGTGAAATTCACCCCCTGTGCAGAAGGCCAACACAAGACCTATTTTGCTGGTTTAGAGTGTTGCACAGACCCTGTGCTGACTCTCTGCATAGGGGTGAATCCAACCAATTGCAAAGCCTCATAGACACTCTGCTTCAGCATTATTGTTTTCCTAGTGGGGTGTGTGATGTTTGCCACCAGGCCTATTATTTATTTATTTATTTATTAGTTACTGTTCATTCCCAAGGAAGATCAGGGCTCCATTATGGTGTGTACTGGAAACACACCATGTAAGAGACAGTCTGTGTCCCAAAAAGCTTACAAACCAAACAGACAAAAGAAATAAAGGAAGGAGAGTTATCGCCGTTTCTCAGATGGGGAATCAAGACCCAGAGAAACTACATGACTTGTTCAAGGTCACACAGGGAGTCCGTGGCAGAGCAGTGATTTGAACAAAGTCTTTCAAGTCCTAGGAGCACAAGGGTGCCTTTAGCCTCAATAATGTGAGATTTGACAGTGAGCATCTACAACTGTTGGACAGTCCCATAATTCAACTGCAAGTGTAAACTTTAAACCCTGTTTTCTTCAGGTATCATGACTGGGAAGTGTGTAGATTTCGCCAGCAATGTCAAGACCTGTGAGATTTTTGGCTGGTGCCCTGTAGAAGAGGACAGTCAGATCCCTGAGTAAGAAATGGTCCAATTTTCAGTCATATTTCCCTTCTTGGTTGTGAGGGGTATTGCTAGTATTGCATGTAGGGTTACGATTGTGCTGGAACAAGACCACTGCCTAACTGCTGTTGCTCATGAGCCAAATCCTGAAGCCCCTACTCAGGCAAAACTCTAATGGGGCCAAATGCTGATCCTGCTCCGTGACCTTGGAACAGAGAGCAGTAAGTACATCCTTCGTGGTGAGATGGGGTGGCAGGTGCCATGTGTTGCAGTTCCAGGGTAACTGCACTTACATTCACCCTCCATGGTCCCATAAGAGCGCACATAAGATTTCTGGCTCCCATTTGTCACCTCTCTTGGGTGGAGACCCATCACGCTTCCTTCAGAATGGGGTCTTATGGCTGCACAGCCCCCTGCAGGCCAATCTGATATCCCTGCAGGCCAGTCTGCCTAAACGCCTGCCCCTGTGCATTGCTTTCTGTCTCAGAGAGCGCTGAACAGCCCTTACAAGTTACCACACAACTCTTTCTAAGCAAACACATGTATTCTTAGGGAAAAAGCATTACACAGAAAACATGTGAAAAAAACCCACTAAAAGAACCTATCTGCATGCTAAAAATGTCCCAGAAGTCACCCCCTACTCCAGCCTAGAATAGTTGTCAATCGTTCAAACACGACCACTGGTTTGCCTCCTTGGTTACATGTTCACGTCAATTTTTCAGTCAGGAACTAGACCTCTGAAATGGACAATTCAGCTGTGTCTTTATACAGCACAGGCCTTTGCTCTCCAGTATCCTGGAGCAGGTTGTCACCAATCAATCACCCTCTCTTCAGGGCACAGCTTCAAAAGGCTGGATAACTGGGGTCGTAGAATTTGCATTAATCATTCCCCAGGAAATCAGCGTGACACTTGTTCTAAAAGTCCCAGAAGTCCTACCTGGCACATTTCAATACAATTGATTGTTGCGCTTAGTATGTGGGTGCTGGGTGGTTTGGCAGCCTGTGACATACAGGGGGTCAGACTAGATGATCTGGTGGGGTCCCTTCAACTTTATTGAACTCCTTAAATTTCCCAGATCTCACATTTGTCACCACCCCCCCTTATCAGCAACCAAAGAACTTCCATCACACTCTCACATGTGTGTATGTCTGGGAAATATTGTGGAGTGTCTTGCTGAAGTGCTCTATAATGTATATGCTACAGCAGCTTACCTGATCCAGCAGCAAGTGTCTTAACCCCTCTATTTCTTCATCCTCGAGCTGAGAGTCATAATCTTTCCTTTTGGATTCTGGTCTGTTGAGTGGTTGGGGCTGCCATGGTTACAAGGGCTAGCTGTAAGTCTGTCCTCGTCCCAGTTTCTCTGAGTGCACCATTTGAGGTCTTTTCCTTTGCCACAATTCTTCCACATTTAGACCATCCCTGGGTTACAGCACCCTGTGGATCAACCATTCCTATCCAGCAGGTACCTGTTGTTCTTCCCTACAGGAGTCGGTGATCAATGGTTTACAGAGATCAGACAGCTTTCCTGAAACAAAAGTAGTATTTTAAATGGTGGAAGAAAGACCTTAGAGAAAAAGGATTTTAAAACAACCATCTCTCTTAGCTAAAGGCTTCCCATCCCCTGAGTAGTGGCAGGCATAACATCTCCAGACAACTGACCAAGGCATCCTGTGTCAGTTCCCTTGAACCACTACTCCCCTGTCTTGAGAGAATGTTCCATTTTAAACCTGCCACAGTTCTTGTAATCACCCACATTCCCAGGCCTTTTCCAATCCTGGCATCGTCTCTTAACAACTCTCAAGTGTTTGCTGAGAAGTGCCTTAACTGGAGCCTTTCCCTTCCTGCTTGTTTTTCCTGACAGCCACCTATTAATCTAAACCAATATAGTCATACAGTAAACATCCCAATAACCATCTCAACATACTGTATTCATAAATTACACAGACACTCCAAATCCATCACAGAGTCTTCCAGGCACCACGGCAAAGGTCCTTCCCCTTTCAGGGTAAGTCAAAGTTCCAAACAAAGAGAGGCTCCAGCAACTCTCCTGGGGTCAAGTAGTGCGGTAGCTCTTCCCCAAGGCTCAGAATCCTTACCCTGTTTATCCAGAGGCTCCCTCTCCAGCAACCTCAATATAGCCCACTAGTACTATCTTGCCGAAGCCCCTTCCTTCCTCTGTATATCCTTCCCAGCTTCTTCTAAATCTTACCTGCTCAACTCCTCCCAATTGTCTGCTCCCCAGCATTCTGTAGCCCAACCATTCTCAACCAGGGATCTGAGGCCCCCTGGGGTGGGGGCTGTGAGCAAGTTTCAGGGGGTCCACCAAGCAGGGCCAACATTAGACTTACTGGGGCCCAGGGCAGAAAGCCAAAGTCTGGGCAATTAAGCATCATGGGGCTCCCTGTGGTGTGAGACCCTGGGCAACTGCCCTGCTTGCTGCCCCCTAGTATCAGCACTGGCTTTTACATGCAGAGAAACAGTTGTGACACCAGTGGGCCGTGGCGTTTTTATAATAAGTTGAAGGAGGGGGAGAAGAGAGTCCCAGAAAGAAAAATGTTGACAACCTCTGCTCTAGCCCACCGTGAAGAACCTCCTGCCAGTCTTTCTCCCGAGCCACAGGCTTACCTTATCTACTGTAGCCTGTCACAGGACTGTCACTTAACCTGACCCCCAATCTCCAGCAGGACTTACTCTCTGTTTGGTCATGTGATCTTTAGAAGCCCTACAAGTCCCACAGTCTCTGTCCTTAAAGGAGCCAAGCCTTGGAACATAGCTGGCTGGACCCATGCCACAACTACCCTTAAACAGTGGACAGACTGCCCTGTTACACAGGAAAAGCAGCTAGTTAATAGAGCACCATCTCCTGAAAAACGTTGGATTTTTCATAAGTTAGTAGGTTCAAAAAAGTTGCCGTTCTGCTCAGTCAAGGAGACATTTACAGAGCACATCTTAGCAGAGGGGAAGTGAATTATTTCCCCTTACATCCCTCATTCCAACCCAGTGAGGTATCTGAGTAGTCCCCATGCTGCTCCTCCCACTTCCCTGAGTCACCAGAGCTGGGGAGAAGCAGGAGCTTATCAAACACACAGCCTGCATGCATTCAAGGGATGGCCAACAATAATGGCTCTGGGGTCCTTCTCAGTCACCCCAGCCACCGGATCACATGTTATGGGTGCTCTGACCGGCCCATTCCCAGGATCCCCTCTCTCCTCCATCTACGGGTGCTTGCAGGCTTTGGGGTGTATTGTTATGCCAGCATAGCCTCCTCTCTTCCTCAGCAATGGGGGCATGAAAAGCCAACATCCTTGAGTCCTGGGTATGGGTCAGAGAGCCCCTTGCCCCTTTTGGAGGCTGCACAGGATCTTACCATAGAAAGTAAGGAGCCTCCATCATTGGGAGTGAGAGCTTCTCGTGAGCCATGGGATTTGAGCTTGTTGGCTTTAATGGGAGTTTTGCTTGAGGATAAAGACTTCAGAATTTGGCCAACATGTTCAGCAGAAAAGTAATTCAAATTCCTCTAAGTGTAAAAGATTGGGGGCTGTACAGTAGTCAGCTGCGAAACCAAAGCCTCGTCTCTGCATCAGCCAATTGGTCAGGTGGTGGGGATGATCAGAGGACATTTGGCTTCTGCATTATTGCTTCTCCACAGTAAAGTCAACACAGCATATAATGAAAGGAAGCTCCTTCATCAGGCACAAGAAAAGGCTTGTCTGCATAGCAAATATTCTGCCTTCTCTATAGTGCTTCTACTTAGGAGACTTTGGAATTCATCTTTTTACCTAGAAAGTGCAAGGACCAGACCAAATCTCACTGGGCCCTGAATGTGATCATTTGGATGCTATCCTGTAGAATTTCTTTGCATCTATTTTTCTTTCCTTTATTGTAATTACTTTATATGTTGGCTAAGTAAAAGACAAGCACTTGTTAACACATGTATTTTTCAGCCCCCCGCTGCTCTTAGAAGCTGAAAATTTCACCTTATTTATTAAGAACAGCATCACCTTCCCCACGTTTAAAGTCTCCAGGTGAGTAAATGGGTTTTTTTAAGAGATCAAATGTCAAATCTGTATGCTTTTTTTTTTTTTCTCATCGCTCATACTGCCACTATGTAAAGCGATGTAGTATTGTACTTATAGCTCTTGGCTCATTTGGTGCAGAACACACCATCTTTGGTTCCTGAGTCCAGTATTCAGTTGACTGCAGCATTCAATCACAAATCAGGAATCAGGACTGGTCCTTAAATAAGTCGCTAACCAAAATGGGGACAAAAGTCTTGACCCTCCAAATAATAAGACCACTCATGTGAGTAAAGTTATGAACTTGTTTGCAAGAGCAGGACCTAACTTTAATACGCATGGTTTAGTGTAGCTGGGAGCGAGTCTCAGCCTGGGCAGACAGAGTCGTGCTAGTGTAAGGCCTTGTCTATGATGGCAATTTACAGACCTGCAACTTTCTCGCTCAGGGGTGTGAAAAACACTCCCCTGAGCGCAGCAAGTTTCAGCACTGTAGAGCGCCAGTGTAAACAGTGCACCAGCACTGAGAGCTGCGCCTCTCCCTCCCGGGGCTCTGCTGTGGCCACACACACCACATTGAAGTTCCGCCAGCATAGACTAGTCCTAACCCACACTTCTCCTGGGTGTGGTGTTCTTCCCATCTAGTGGCACCGGGAGCACTTAGAGAGTTAAAATGAGTCTGCTCTACAACCTTAGCTAAGGGCTTTTAGCTCATACAGTAGAGGCTCACGCACTAAGCTCCAGAGGCCCCACGTTTGATCCCGCCTGCCAATGACCATGGTCTGTGGGTGTTATACTGGCACACTAAAAATAGTGGCATAGACGTTGCTGCACTGGTAGAGACTCACTCCCAGCTACACTAAACCATGCATTATAAAGTTAGGCCACTTGAGTTCAGACACAGGAGACTGGGTGTTTAGCCCGAGCTTCTTCAGCAACGTCCACACTGCTATTTTTACTGTGCTACCTCAAGCCCAGCTAGCATGAGTCTATCTACCCAGATGGGGAAGCTCGCATCCAGCTGCAGTGTAGCCATGCCTCTAGCTAGAGCACTGGATTGGAACTCTGGAGATATAGTTCTAGTCCCAGCTGTGTCACTGACCTTGGACAAGTCACTTCCCCTCCATATGCCTCAGTTTACCAATCTGTGAAATGGGGATAATGATACTGCCCTCCACTGTAAAGTACTGTGACACCTACTGATGAAAAACGGCTACATGGGAACTAGGTAGTATTATAAGGAATACTTCAGCTATGCAAAACCTGCTGCCTTGGTGCTAGCATTCAGCTGTATTGGGATGTAAACGGTGTCTAATTTCAGTCTTAAAATCAGAGAAGCAGAGATTGCAATGAAATTTACTGGAGATCTCAGTTGTCATGGTACACACACCTCTTCCCTTTCTCTGACTTTTTATTCTTCTGAAGGCAGAAATATAAAATAAAGTACTACAACGGGAACAGCAAAAGTACCAGGACAACCTTGATTGTATAGAAATTGTCAAAGGCCCTTCACATCATTACGAGTTCTGCTTCTAGTACAGTAATTGATTTAGGAAATAATTCCCTTAGTGCCCCTCTGTAAACTATCTCTCTGACCAAAGGAACAAATGTAAGAGGATTTGTTGCTGGTCTGATTATAAATTTGATCCAGAACAAATAAACAAAAGTCATTTGTACTGAGCAGGACAGATTTTCCTTCTACAGCTTTGTACTGTCTCTGTACTATTTATGAGGTTAAATACACAGTAACCTGACATTAATCCATGTTGCTCTCTGAAGCAGCATGTATTGGGCAGAGTCTGTCCAGCCACCATTACTCAGTGCCATGGATTGCCAGTTCACCCGAGACTGTGCTCTCAGAAGAGGAGAAAGAGAATAAGAAATTTTACTCTGGTAATAAGGTGAAATGCATAGAACACAGCTAAACAAATCCCTCCTTGGCATTCTGTCATATTTTGCCTTCACTATCTTAGTTCCTGCATGATAAAAACCATGTTACAAAGTCAAAACGGGACCAGTTATACTAGTGTAAATCCAGAGAAACTCCAACTGACTTGAATGAAGATACTCTGGTTTACAATAGTGTAAGTGAGCGTTATGCCCTTTTGGCCTTTTGGCCTTATGTGTTAGTACAGCACCTAGCACAATGGGACCTGTCCTGACTGTGGCATGTAGGTACTACTGCAGTATAAACAAACAACAAAAACAATCTGGATCAAACTGAATAAAATCTACTGTGTCCCTAATGGGTTATAGATATAACCCTCTTTTCCACTGCTTTGAAAACAAATTTCTGAGCCATGCCTCAATCCTTATTTCTGTCTCTAAATTATAAGTTTTGTGAAACAATGTACATTCTTTGCTCTGGTGTCACTGATTTTAAAGCATGATGTTCACTATGGCCTAGCTTTTCGAAAGAGCTCAGTACCCACTCAGGCATGGAGACAAGTGTCCAGATTTTCAAAATAACCTGGCACATTAGGTGCAGAACTCTCTTGAGACTCTGGAGAGCAGCTGCTGAGTGATGAGTAATGAGCTCATTTGAAAATCTGGGGTTTTATACCATAATTAATTATAAACAATCACATTTCATTCAGTTGACATGCAGATTGTTTTTTATTCACAGACGCAACCTGGTGGAGGGCATCACCACAAGCTATCTGAAAAATTGCTCCTACCACAAAACCAAAGATCCTTTTTGCCCTGTGTTTGAGCTGGGATACATTGTGAAGGAATCGGGACAAAATTTTCGTGCCCTGGCCCTTAAGGTACACAAATTTCAACTTATGTTTGCTTCAGTCATGAGAATGAAGAAGCATATGAGGTTGAACTGAAATGGATATGTTTGGGGTTTTTGGCCTCTGAAGTGAAAAATCAGTCATTAGTACAGCTCTGTACCTTGATCCATAGTTCTGATCAATCTCTTTATAGATTTTGCTTCCAGCAAAATCCAAACTTGGGAAATTGGAGTCAACAGGGGTGTCCTTGAATTCTAGCTCAGGGAGACATACTCGTGCTAGCTCTGACTGAGCTAGTATGCTGAAAGTAGAATGTAGCCATGGTGATGTCAGCAGCATGAAGTTCTAAATGCCCAGAGGATGTACCCTAGCAGGTATGTCCTGCAGCTCAAAGTGCAGACGTACCATTAAACTACAGAGAAATATGGTCTAATCTGCAAAGAGAGATCAGGAAAGGCAGAACATTTTGTGCTCACGTTAACAAGGATTGTGTGTATTTGCCACGTTGCTGATCATGAGGTACTACAACGTTGTTTGTTTTAGAACAAATAAAGAGGGTTTTTTTCTGTCTCCACCTTTTACATCCTGTTTGGCCTTTGTATTGAGGAGCTCACCACTGCTTTGGTTCAGGCTTTTTTGCTTCCTTATTGCTTTTTGTTAACATTTCCCTCTCCACCACCACAAGTGCACCTGCATGGTTTACACACAAGCCAGCCGTCTACATGTCAGCATCTTACACCGGGGAAGAAGAAGAGGTGAAACATGTTACTATGGAGCTGTGTCAGTGTTGCTCAGCTGATTTGATGAAAAACGACCTCCTGAATCCATTGCTATCTAATCTGTGTCCCCTCCTCTTCCTCTATCCCTCCTAACTACAAGAATCTGAGATGTTCTCTCCCTCAGAGGCCTGGCCTCTAATCGCCTCATGCGTGACAGTTCCAAGCCCACAGCAATTGGGTACCAGCTAGTGATCCACTGAACAAGCTAAAAAAGCTAGTAAAACACTGAATCCCTGCTACTTACTGTATGCACAGAAATGGGGCCCATACATGAAGACATTGTACCTCCCTGTTTCCATTCTTTGTATTTGCTGTTATATTTCCAATGGTAGCCTACTGTAACTGGTTGAGAAATTAATCTTTTCAGCATGATTGGCCAGACCTGTCTGTTTAAGGGGTTACAAGTTAACTCTCTCTAATCCAAGAAGGAGCATCCCTACAGAGGGGCATGAGCTGCAAAATTTGGATCCACATCATTCTATCCGCCAGCTTGGGCTGTGACGTCAACCCTGCAGCCCCAGTCCCTAGTGACAGGGGTCATAACTGCTCAGGGTCATGCTTCTAGACGCAGGTTACTGAACAAAGGGGAGGCAACCTTTTGAGCACTACAGTAATACTATGTAAACAGCAACAGTCACCACAGTCAGCGTCGCTACGCTGCTGTGTCCAGCATTAGGACTTCCTACTGAAGCTCTTGATCTGCTCTTTCCGAATGCAGCAGCATGGTAGTGGGAGAGGCACTGGAGGCTCTACTAGTAAGTGAGGGTAAGGCTAGCATGTCAAGTGTGTTGTACAAAGAACTAGATGATTGCAAGGTAGAATCCTATGTCACTGAGAGTCCTGGGTTAAGAGAAGGAAATACATTGGCAGGACTATGTATCCTGCTTTGATCTCTGGTGCCTTTGTAGCATCCTTGTAGCCAGCTGTGGAGTGTGAGTTTATGGGGACAGCAAAAGCATCCCTTTTCAAATTAAAAAGGTAACAAAACCAGGATGCAGCAGAGCATCCTGAGCACAAATTTCTGCATGATAATGACATGGGTATTTCCTGTCCTTTTGCCATGTCTCTCATAGGGAGGGGTTGTCGGTATCACCATAGACTGGGACTGTGACCTTGACTGGCCCGTGACATACTGTAAACCTGTTTATGAGTTTCACGGACTTTACAATGATGACAATAATGTTTCACCAGGCTTCAACTTCCGGTAAGATGGCCCTATCATCTTCTGTTCAGCCTTCATATATAGTTTCTTTCATCCTGGAAGATCTCAAAAGCACATGACAGATTCTATAAAAGCAGGGATTACTCTCCTGGCTACCAAAATAAAATGTCACCTTTGCCATTCGCTTTAGACTAGGAAGTGAAAATGCTCCACCTTCCTTTAATCAGTTGTCCTTCCTCTCTTCCTCTTCTCACACACCCACATACTCATTTCAGACTCCTAGCTCTGAGCCATTGCAAAATCCTCCCAGGGTCACCCATATGCCCCAAATTAAAACATCATCATAATCACCACACAGTGTATTTCCTTTGCTGAAATGAGTTAGCAGATACCATAGTTGTCACTATAGCTGTGTAGTACTGCAGCTGGCGCAGTACTTTGCATTCTTAGATCTCGAAACACAGGTGGTCAGTATCATTACAGCCCCTCTGTCATGACAGGCAGGATGGCTTGGCCAAATTTGACCGAGCGACATTGTGACTTAGTTCATGGGGTTTACGATTTGGCCTGGCTCTCCCTTCTGTCATAATGGGGGAGGGTAGGGTTGGAACCAGACCAAACCTGAGTGGCATTGTGACCCTCTATGTCAGGTTCCAATGCCAAGAGCAGTGTCAACCCCCTGGGACAGGAGCCATTCTTACAGGGTGAGTGCAGAATAGGCTTGTTCTCTGACCCTACTAACCTCCGACTTGGCAATGCCATGCCAGCAGGTGCTGCTGAGAGTGGTTGGTGCTCCCTCAGTGGGATGAGGAGGAGGAGAAGTATGCTAGCTGATGTTTTTGAGGTCCCCTCCATCAAATTTGGATGCTGGGTGAGCTGCAAAAAAAGATAACGTGCAGTTGGTGGGTCGTCTTATTAATATGTTCCAAATGTAGTAAGAGCCCAAGTACACTACATGTATTGTCAAGAACAAGGTATTTGTGAGTTAGGCCAAATTTTCCTAAAACCAGCCAGATACCCTCTAAACTGGTACTGCGGTGATCACAGAAATTCACACCCTACATCCATTTATCCTTTAGTGGTAGAGGATTGTCAGCTGAATGCCTCATCATAGGTTACCTAGCTATAAATATTGAAATACGCACCCATTTTTTGTATTTGTTGATGTCATTCATTTCTTTAGATTTACGCAATAGTAACACATGAGAGCCTTATGCACCATAACAATTATTCTTCTTGTAAAAACATAATACACCCAGTAGCATTAAACAATAAATGTTCAAACTGGAGCAAATGAACTCATCTCATCTTAGCCAGCTGTGACATTTTCAGATGAATATTTTCAGTTCATTCACTGACTTTGATTTGGTACAGGTCAGCTTCAGGATAAAAATAATTGTAACTAAAAAGGTGTTATCTAGCACTTTGCCTCAGCTCTTATCCTCAAAGCACTTTACAAATGATGTCACTGTTATGAGCCCTATGTTCCAGATGGGGAAACTGAGGCACCGAACAAGGAAGTGACTTGCCTTAGATCACCCAGTGGGACAAGAGTCTCCAAATTCTCAGTCCCTTCCTCTGTCCACTCAGTTACAAAAGTTCTAGTTTCTCAGTTTTCTAAGTGATTTATATTAGTTGGTTTATTTTTATTTTCTAAAGGCCGTGAAAGGCCATTTAACATATTATCTGTCTGATTGGAAAGGTATGCCAAATACTACAAAGATAATGGAACTGACTACAGGACTTTGTACAAGGTGTTTGGAATCCGGTTCGACATCCTGGTGAATGGAAAGGTAACATCCTGTGTGAATTCATTTTAATTCACAGATTTCTCATGAGCCTAGTTTTTAAATTCATGTGTTGTTACATAATCCACCCCATATTTGAACCTAGTGCATCTCAGGGACTTAGACTCAGAAGGAAGGTTGAATGAGAGTCAGGATGGAGTGTATGCCATTTCCATATATCCCTGACGTTCATTTACTGAAGTAGAGGGGTTGAATTATTTCAGCAAACTTTGTAGGAATGGATATGATTTCTGCTGGAGTTCTGGGTACTTCCTGTTCTGACAGAGCTTTCTATAGATGCAAGTTAATAGATAAACTGCCAGCAGATGGCTCTTGGGAATATGTTGCATAGCTCCTGATTTTTATCAATGGTTCTCCCTATACAGCTATTTACACCAGCTCTTTAAACTTTTCACAATGGCCGTTGAGCATTTCAAGCCATTTTCTAAGGATGGTGCTTAAAGAAAATAGGCTATAGTCGTCGTCAAATCTAATGGTTTGGTCAGTTAGAAAGTAACCATTGTGAGCTGATGGTCTCTGTCTTTTCCTGGTGCCCACATCCTAAAATCACCCCTACATTAGTATAGATGGCACTGTGGTTGGCAGTCTCAGCACAGACACCAAGCATAGGTGTGGAGATGGACTTGCCGCTTGCCACTAGAAAATGGTCTCTTTGGGACTTGAGGAGCATTGCAGGAGGAGCGTAAGGAAAATGTTCATTGGAACTACCCATCCTGTTCCTGTTCTGTGCCTAAACAGACAACTCCAGTTGTGTGGACAGAAATCCCAGTGTCTTCAGGAATATTCGGATGACAAAAGAAAAAGAAAGTAATGGCTTGATATCTAAAATGCCCAGTCATCCCACTTCCTTCTCTAGAATGGTATCCGCAGCTCCTGCATACCTGAGAGGGAATGAACTCTTCCAAGGTTCCTTAGCAGGGTCATCCCTAGCCCTACTAGTTTCTTCCCCCTGCTGGATTCCTCTGTTTTATTAGGAGATCCTGCTTCTTTTCTCTGATTTTATTCAGGCAGGTAAATTTGACATCATCCCAACAATGACCACGATAGGCTCTGGAATTGGTATATTTGGAGTGGTGAGTATTAATATGTCCAGCCTGCATGTGAACATGCAAATTACTCTGCTTGCATGTGGCATTGAAGTGAAAGTGACTCTGAGCTATGCCAAAATACCAGCTCCATGTAGGCATTCACCTGGCCCTTTAAATGCGGAAAATGCAAAATGAATAGAGAAGATATTTCTTTGCAATAGAGCTCATCTATCTCCAGATCTCCTAGATATGAACAAACCACGGTGCAATGGGGACTGATGTTAGATGGCCTGCATATCAGCTTGGGCTGCCATCTTGCTGGACCCAATCAATCTAAGGAAAGTCAGGCCTGGTCAATATTTTCATGGGAGACCTCCAAAAGAAACGCTAGAGCAAATATTCTGGCTGCATATGTTCTCCATATGTACCAAACCAATACCCCAGCATGGTTTCCAGAGGTGAGGTTCTGTCTTTGAGGTGAGATACCACATTGGGATCCTGGCTGCTTGTGGCCATTAAAGATTGCATGGCACCTTTTGCAACAGTAAGAGTGTTAAACTTAGTGTGTTAGCCAAAGTACAGTTTAAGTAATTACATTTGGCCTACTTTAGTCCCCTGGCTTGAATCCTGCATGTATCACTTCTGTTCTAAACTAAGGTGCAGTATGATTGTGCACTATTAAACAGCTGCCATGTTCCACATCCAAAGTGGATGAATTGATTGCTGTTTGCAAGGTGCTTTGGGATACTTTGGGATGAATGTTATAGACTCAGTAGAGTGGTGCGGATTCCCGGTTTAGAAGATCTGATACTTGAGGTGCTGTGCTAATCGTGGTTTGATTTCTGATTTAAGGCATCTATAGTGTGTGATCTGCTCCTGCTACACTTTCTCCCACGACGGGATTATTACAAACAGAGGAAATTCAAATATGCGGAAATGAAGACTCCTGTGTCTGTAAGTAACAAATCATTCCTCTTTTACCTGAGACTGCAGAGGGCAGGAGGTATATGTTTGTGTGTTCATGTATAAAGATTATACAACAAATCTGTGTGTATGTATATAAAAATACATTGGAGAGCAGCTAGACACTTCCTTCTCTAGATCAGTTGGCTCTACTGATTGAAAAATCCACATGACACTGAACAGAGACTAGAACCCATGACCTTCAGCTCTGAAGTTACAAGGTCCTTCTGTATGAAGAATTTCTATTTTTGGATGTTTTCTACAATTTCAAATATACTGATTTCAATTACAACACAATAAAAAGTGTACAGTGCTCACTTTATATTTATTTTTATTATAAGTATTTGCACTGTAAAAAACAAGAAATAGTATTTTTCAGTTCACCTCATAGAAGTACTGTAGTGCAATCTCTTTATCATGAAACTTGAAATTACAAATGTAGAATTATGTACAAAAAAAATTGCATTCAAAAATAAACCAATGTAAAATTTTAGAGCCTGCAAGTCCACTCAGTCATACTTCTTGTTCAGCCAATTGCTCAGACAAACAAGTTTGTTTACATTTGCAGGAAATAATGCTGCCGTCATCTTGTTTACAATGTCATCTGAAAGTTATGTAACAAAAAATATCTATATTTGTAAGTTGTTCTTTCATGACAAAGAGCTTGCACTACAGTACTTGTAGAAGGTGAACTGAAAAATACTATTTCTTCTATCATTTTTACAGTGCAAATATTTATAGTAATAAATAATATACACTTTGATTTCAATTACAATATATATGAAAATGTAGTAAAACATCCAAAATATTTAATAAAGTTAAATTGGTATTCTATTCTATAACAGTGTGATTAAAACTGCATTAATTGCTATTAACTTTTAAAATTGTAATTAATTTTGAGTTAATCACGTGAGTTAACTGTGATTAATCTACTTTTAACACAAAACTACTGTGATTCCCAAAGAGTTGGGAATGTTCCACTAAGCATGGTGTGAAACATATTGAGACCAACTGGATCATGGTTGCTGTTGCACAACAGAGATTAGTCTTTATCACTGATGCCATTGTTGGGTAATTCCAGAAGGAATAATTGTTTCATGTGGTTTGGACTGGGCAATATTGCAGGAAAAAGAAGAGGCTTCCCCTTCCTCCATATGCAATCTGCAGAACAACATGACGGGCTCTCAGTGAAATGTAAGTGGCCTCCCCTATCAAAGTTAGATGCAACACTGAAAGTTGATGAAGTCACACCATTTGACCCAGTGGTGAATTTGGCCCTCCCTGTTTCACACAAAGCATGAGAAAGATGGCTGTTAAGATAACAGAGCTGGGGAGAGCAACAAAAAGAGAGTTCAAATGGGGTTGCAAATGTGGCTTATGGTTGGTTAGATCAACAGATGGGGGCTGTAAAATCTTAACAGGTGTTAATATTTCATTGTGTGGGCTGGGTGGATGCCCGCATCATGGAGATAACATCTGGGGTGAATGGCCTGGGTTACTCATAAAGTTTTGGGTGTGACTATGGCAAAGTCAGCTGAAGTATAGCTTAGCTCAGAGCTGTGCCTTCTGGAGGCATGCTAGGCAAGAAGACCAAACCAGAAGAAGGTGATAATGACTTTTACTGAACCTGTCTTTTTCTTGGCAGGGTCTGCACTGAAAGAAGAACCTGCATCCTCTTCCTCTTCTGATATGTTGTAATAGCCCCCAGTTTATCAGGCTAGCACAGACCAAATGCCAGCTGAACTCACCATTTTATACCTTAGACTGAGTCTTCCTAGGCTGATACGTCTGGTCTTTGTTTCAGCAGACTATATTTGTCAGGATAGAAGCACACATCTTTATGAGCTCCTTTATGTGAGCGGAAAGCCGATGGGCCACAAGATAGCAGATAGTTCTGATTCAGTTGCAGCTTTAGGCACTGACTAATGGTGACTAAACTATTCTGGCATGGAGATCCTCACTGAATTCACCCCAAGAAAAGAGAAGCCTGGAGCCCCATTCTATTAAAGCACAGAGGGACTTCTTCCTTGTTGCTCTTTTTTAAAGCCCCTCTGAAGTTAGGGTAACCAGCTGTCCCAATTTTATAGGGACAGTCCTGATATTCAGAGCTTGGTCTTATATAGCGGTCTATTACCCCCATTCCTTTCCCAATTTTTCACACTTGCTATCTGGTCAGCCTATCTGAAGTGCTACCATCCTTGGTCTAAATACAATAGATAGAGAGGGAGAAAGTTTAGGCCAAACTAAATACTGAGTCTAAAATAAACATGGGGAAATCCGAACAGTACTGATTACATCACCCTCCTGATCCCTAGCTGGGTGTTGGCATCACATGAGGTAAGAGAGACAGCCATATAGTCTAATGAGATCACAGCAGACAGTTCCAGTTCCAGCTAGACCTTCTGTGGTCTGACTATGAAATGCACAGAGGCTGTTTGGAGCTATGCTCTGGATTAGCCTAGGCTCTGTCTGATTTGTAGGGACATTGTTAGCCCTGGCTAAGACACTGCCCCGTAGAGGAGTGCCTCCTCCAGATGAGGCCCACACTGTTCCTCTGGGTCAATTACAACACTTGTCAATTATATGCAGCGGGAAAATGGTTATTTTGTAATAATGTATTTTATTAAAAATAAACCTCTAGTTTTTCTACTAATTCACCGGTCTCTGCCAGTGCTTGTCTTGGAGGGCGTAGACAGATACAGTGTGCTATCAGTCACTGAAGAATTCAGTATTCCCAGAAAGGTCGTATAGTATATCCAGTCTACAGCGCTTCTCCTCTAGCCTAACAAAGAATGTGACCATAAGCAAAGCTGGTGCAGCAGCCAGACCATAAGCCTACTCAGCATTTTGACTCTGCACAATCTAGACTGCATCTCTCTGCTCACTTTTTCCCTCATGCTGTACATGCCTGGGGTCCCCCTTAAATTGTCGTACCCTGCTTAATTCTGTTTCTCAAGCCAGTTTGCTCTGCACTCTTCTAGGGAAATTCCGTCTGAATTGCTAGTTTCCCTCGGTATCCCATCTTCGCCAATAGACAACCTATTTTTGCTCAAATTACATAATTAATAATACTTTGCAATTCTTTCATCCCAGGAGCTCAGAACATTGTCCACAAATCAACTAGTTTACTACCCACACAGAAGTGTTGTAAAGCTTAAGGATTTATAGGGATCACTTCATCTGCCACAGAAATGCAGCCATCTCTGATGTGGGATGCGAGAGCTGTGTGGAGAGGGTCGGGGCAGTTAAGGGACAGGGAGCAGGGGGGTTAGATAGGTCAGGTGTTATGCGGGGGGTACAGAAGTGTCCTAGAACATAAGACAGACCTGTACTGGGTCAGACCAAAGGTCCATCTAGCCCAGTATCCCTGTGGAGTGTCCTAGAACATAAGAAAGGCCGTACTGGGTCAGACCAAAGGTCCATCCAGCCCAGTATCCTGTCTACCGACAGTGGCCAATGCCAGGTGCCCCGGAGTGAGTGAACCTAATAGGTAAAGATCAAGTGATCTCTCTCCTGCCATCCATCACCCCCCTCTGACAAACAGAGACTAGGGACACCATTCCTTACCCAGCCTGGCTAATAGACATTACTGGACTTAACCTCCATGAATTTATCCAGTTCTCTTTTTTGAATGTTCAAATATGCTAACCCTACTGGAATAACAGAGCATTTCTGCAGCAGTCACTATGCACATCCATGCCATAATCCTAGAACGCTGATTAGCAGTCACATTCGAGAGCTACTCAAGAAAAACACAAGTGCAACACACGCTTTACGAGTGAATCTTCAAGTAACAAATACACTGCAGTAATAGTTGTTTAGTATGGCTGCATTGTTCCTCTTGCAGTGACACACTACAACCAGCAGATGGAACTAACAGACCATTGATGGCCTTTGAATTAAAAGGCAGCATAGGAAAAATTGAATAGTCAGAGATTACAAACACTGAAATAAATGTGTTTGCACAACCTTTTATGCCAGTTTAACTGATTCAATCCTTAAGGTAAAACAATACAAGCTGTGTGTAGAGAAACTCATAGTTCCTGGCTTCTTGGTATTTTAACTTTTGGGCTTCTGATAAGTGAGTTGGAGGCAGGCTTTGTATTGTCTTGTTAAAAAAGGAGGAATAAAGCATTTGGGAAAATGCTTCTTTATCAGTACTGCCAACTCTAAACATTCCAGAGTCAGTCCCCCGGCAATCATGATCTTGTCCTTAAAGTCATGATAGTTTAAAATATATATACGTTGCGTTCTTTTTATTTGCCTTGTGGTTTATGAGAATTTAGGGAATATTTTCAAGATTTCTGCTGTGATGAGGGCTTAATAAAAAGAGAGCTGAGATTCTCACATAATTACTTGCACCAGGGAGCTTTAAGTTAAGTACCAAATATCATGAGACTCATGATAATATTACAAGAGTTGATAACTGTTTTGTTTTAATACAGATCTTCCCCTTCTGCTCCATTGAGATGCAGAAAACCCTGTAACACCTCCAAGGCTAGGCCTGGTGGAAGGTATGCTATACCTGGGCATACAGCATGTGAAATAAGGCCAAAAAAGCAGTCAGAGATGCACTAGCTCTTTCGTTCATTTCAGTCTAGGCAGATGGGTCCTTCTTAGGTGTAGTTTCTATGCTTCAATGTTGTCCACTCATAAGCCCTTCCCTCTATCCTGCTGCTTTTAAATTATGTTTGATGCAAAAAAAGCTCATCCAAGTTAAGAGAAGAGGTCTCCTTGATTCATATTCTTCTCTCCGGCTGGAGCCTCTTTGTCTTCCAAGTTTTCATTTGGATGTGACAGTGAATCCGAGAGTCCGCAGCCTGGGGAAATGGCGTCTGAAAAGACTGGCAAAGATTTGAGAAGAAAATGAAAACTGCCTTTTGATTGTGTCTAGTTCTCTCCGGTGCCAAAAGTAAACTGAAGAAAGGTACAAATGCTATCATGGGGGACCTGGGTAGCTCAGTGCTGCCCCCTACAGTTCCTAGATGTTTATAATATGAGACGGGACAATTATTTTGGAGGGTGGGTGGGAAGAGGCAGTGCAAGTGTGTATATTGTGGGACACAGGTACCAGATTGAAACTTTTGGTCTCTCCTTCTGACTCATTTGTATATCAGTGTTGACCTGCTATCACTGCACAGGTCAGGAACTATTTTCGTCTATTTGGTGCATTATACATAATTCCCCTGAAGAGAGTACACGTGGGGCTCTAGAGGTGATCCCGGCAATTACAGACGGGTAAGTCTAACATCAGTACCAGGCAAATTAGTTTAAACAATAGTAAAGAACAAAATTGTCAGACACATAGAGGAACATAAATTGTTGGGCAAAAGTCAACATTGTTTCTGTAAAGGGACATCATGTCTTACTAATCTATTAGAGTTCTTTGAAGGGGTCAACAAACGTAGACAAGGGGGATCCAGTGAACATAATGTACTTAGATTTCCAGAAAGCCTTTGCCAAGGTCCCTCACCAAAGTCTCTTACGTAAATTAAGTTGTCATGGGATAAGAGGGAAGATCCTTTCATGTATTGAAAACTGGCTAAAAGACAGGGAACAAAGGGTAGAAATAAATGGTAAATTTTCAGAATGGACAGGGTAACTAGTGGTGTTCCACAAGGGAGGAACCAATCCTATTCAACTTATCCATAAATGTTCTGGAGAAAGGAGTAAACAGTGAGGTGGCAAAGTTTGCAGATGATACTAAATATCTCAAGATACTTAAGACCAAGACAGACTGTGAAGAACTTCAAAAAAAATCTCACAAACTGAAGTGATTGGGCAACAAAATGGCAAATGAAATTTAATGTGGATAAATGTAAACTAATGCACATTGGAAAAAATAACCCCAACTATATGTACAATATGATGGGGGCTAATTTAGCTACAACTATTGAGGAAAAAAGATCTTGGAGTCATTGTGGATAGTTCTCTGAAGACCTCCATGCAGTGTGCAGAGGCAGTCAGAAAAGCAAACAGGATGTTAGGATTCATTAAAAAAGGGACAGTGAATAAGAGGGAGAATATGTTATTGCCCTTATAAAAATTGATGGTGCGCCCACATGTTGAATATTGCGTACAGATGTGGTCTCATCTCAAAAAAGATATATTGGTATTAGAAAAGCAGAAGAGCAACTAAAATGATTAGGGGGTTGGGGTTATTTAGGGATTATTTAACAAGTGCTGTAGAATTTTTGTAAAGAATCTCCTCAGTATGCTGTATGTGCCACCTTATTTGTGCAGGAGTGTTTTTTTACAGCTCCTTCTCTTGTTTAATTAGGATTTGGCCTTGTAAGTGATTATTTAATTAATAGAAAAATATAATGTAGCTCCTGATGAATTAAATACACTCTCCAACCCCTTCATCCAGAGATCACACAGGAATTAATGTCTCAGTGACCAAATGGACATTATTAGTGTTAATAAAATAATAATATCTCTTATGTAGCTCTTGTTATCAGTAGATCTCAGAACACTTTCTAATAAAGGTCAGTATCATTAGCCCTGCTCTACAGATGAGGAAACTAAGATACAGGAGAATTAAGGTACTGCAGCTGCTCTTTGAGTAAGTGAACAGTTTTATTGCTCTGTCTTTGGAATCAATAAAGTGATGGATAATAGCTTAGATCTGAGCACTCCTGAACTTTGAAATCTGGATCCAAATGTAACCCTAATAAATAACGGTCTGAGCCTTCACTTACGTCAGTAGCCCCAGACATACTTTCATGAGTGAGGGCTATGTGATCAGGCTTTAAATATACAAATATGCATACACTTAGGCCTTGTCTATATAGGAAAATTGACCACATGGAATATTCTATTTGACAGTAGCTTTTGCAGAACATCTTATTCTGCAATAACTATGACAGATGTTTTTTTCCATATAGACAAGGCCTCAGATTGTTAATTCTTGGTGGCAGGGACTTATCATTCTTCATGTGCATAGTGCCCAGTGAAACCGGGCCCTGATCCCTGACTAGGGCCTTTAGGTGCTACAGCAATGCAAATAATAAAATCTGTATTTCCTATTCTACACAATCTCTCCTCACTCTAATACGTTCTTTCTCTAGTACAGTATCCAGTCCTTAGGTTAAAAAACTCTTGGGATTCTCCAAAACAAAGCTGCTGCTCCTCTGGTTTCATCACACCAGTTTCAATTATCTTGACAAATCCTCAGAGGATACTCAATGAAGAGCGGACAGGAACACCTGCTGCTTTCACCTGCTCTTCAGCAATGCTTCCTATCCCTTCTGCCCCAAGAAATTCATTCCGAGACAAGTCCATGGTATGTGGAGAAAAGAACCTTCTGTAGTGCTAGCACACTAAACATCCTCTGTTGTGCCTCAAGTCATAATCCCAGCACCAATAATATGGTTCCTATACAGCTCACTTCCTTAGTTTCCCATAGAAAATATCGTGGAATAATTAAGCTACAGTTTGCAACCATTTCCTTTTGTCTTTTTTTAATTGCTCACTTTATTTTAGAGTGAGTAACAGGCAGGCAGGGCCAAATCTATTCCTGATGTAACAACAGTGAGGTTCCTGGACCAGATGTTCAGCTAACTCCATGAACGTCAGAGCTATTCCAATGTACACTAGCTGAGGATCCAGTTCACAGATACAGATCTGGCCCACTGTTTCAAAAAAATAAATGGTAACAACTCTGACTTCTTAAACAAACTGTGCTTGTTACACAATGGAGAATGTATGTCATGTCACCTTCTGATGGCTGACCCAAAAAAGAAAAACAAACAAACAATCTACTAATGCTATTAGCTAATGAAGTTATTCCTTTAGCTCAGTGGTATTCAAACTTTTTAGGCTGTGAATCCCTTGCCAAATAATGTTGCCTGCCGTATACCCCCAACTGAGATAGGGTCATAATATGCCCATGAAAAAGAAGGGCCTGTAAGGGATAACATGACGTATTGTTCGCATTTACATGATTTTTCTCAGATACCTCCTGATGAGCTTGAATATCCATAGGGGTATGCATACTCCAGTTTGAAAACCACTGCTTGAGCTCAAGTGGTAGAGGTCTGTGCTGCAGCACTAAGGGAAATAGGTTCAGATTCTGCTGATGTCCCTTGTAGGATGCTGGTACCTAACGAAGCCAAGAGTTTTAAAAGGCACCAGTGATTCTGGTGCCCAACCTGAGTCACATTAAAGGGATCTGAGTTTCAGGGATTAGTTCTCAACTCTATCTGAAAATTAAGCTCCTTTAAGGCATCTTAAGTCGAACACAAAAAAATGGAGGCAGTCAAAATTACAACTCACTTTTGAAAATCTTGGACTGACTTTTTAAATATATTGTAAAACAGGATCAGTAGGGGAAAAAGTCTCATTCCATAGATCAAAAGGTTCTGTTCTCCCCTCGAAGTATGCGAGCAATGTTTTGTTGACATTAATGATCATTTTACACACTAGTTTGAGAGGTACTGAAAGTGTTAGTGAAACTGTCCAATGTTTAGTCTTCTATATTGAGATCTTTCTCCTGAACTATTTTATGCTCCAAAGACTGACTCACATCACAAAACACTATCTCTCTCTAAGTATGAGCACATTCTACAAATCCTATGGTGCCAAAGCATAGCAATGTCTGCATATCTGGATGTGTATAAGAAAAGGTTTCTGTGGCTCTCATTGTTCTGAACTGGAAGATGTTTTGTCCTGGTGTGTTTATACTTCCTGCAAGAGTTCTATTAAAGCTGATATAAAGTTAGCTCTATCAGTCTGAGTTCCCTAAATCAAAGGCTGCCGACATAACACTGTGGCAGCCTTGTGATCTCGTAACTTGTAAGCTAAGCAGAGTAAAATCTTGTCTGGACTTAGACATCTAAGAAAAACTCAGGTGATGCAGTAGGCAGTGTTGAAGATTCAGTGAGTAGCAGTTTTCTCTCTGAGTCAATATTGAACCAATGCTCCAGGGTATTGTTAAGGGGCACCATTCAGTTGTAGGAAGGTACAGTCTTTTGGATTCAGTGTAAAACTGAGGTCAATGAAAAAGCCCCACTGCATTTTCTGCAAGGAGCTATAGGAGTTACCTAGAAATTATCCTGAATTAAAACACTCTGGCTCTAAACACCCTTGAATTTGTGGTAAAGTTTGGATCTGTATCCAGACTTTGCAGCTCAGGCCCAACTATTCAGCAAACACTGGTGTTCGGTCCAATTATCTGTGGAGTTGCATTCTGCCCCAGATGACTGCAACATAAGAACCTGAACAGAATAAATTACCCATATGATCATTTTCACTTCTTGCTCTGAAATGTGTACTGTTCAATATTTACCCCATTCCACTCCACCTTATGACAGGCAAAGTCATTCCTGCGCATAGACAATTTAAGGCCTTTGAGATGAAAGATTCTAAATAAATAGGATATTGGGTTATGTTTTACATGGTAGGTTAAACTGGTAGAATAAAGCCAAGAGGTAAGGGGATGCTAATGATAAGACTTATATTAACTAAGTATACCCACAAAATATAAAGGGACACCTATCCAAGGCTCTAGATACCCCATGTAATGGTGTGGAGGTCACCCATGAAGCCTCTGGGGACCACTGCCCCCTGTGGTCAAGCATTAGCCCCTACCCAAATTTCCCCTCATGCAGGGCATAAGCAAGTCCACACAGGTCCTTCTAGTATTAAAGAGTGCCCTGTGTGGAGGGTTTCATTAATTTAACAGAAAAGGACAACATGAAAACATAAATGAAAGCATCAGTCAGCTGCTCCACCAGAAACTCTCTGCCTCTGGATCAATCAATCTAATGTCCTGCCCCTGTAGCCATGGAGCTCTCTCAGGGGCTGAATTACCTGCCTGTGGCTTGGGCCTCTGCTGGGCATTCAGCCAGATGCCACCCTACCCCTAACAGTGCATCGCTCTTTGTCGAGTGTGAGAAAGTGGGGCTTTTCTAAAACACTTATGAATCCCATAAGTGCCTCAGTTTCCCTCTGCACTTTACATTGTGGGGAAAAAAAAGTTTGTCTCCTGCTAAACCAGCACAGAAAGCATGAAGTGGGGGGCTGGGTAATTAAAAAACTGGCTCAAACCTTCCCTGAATCAACAGAGCATCCAGCAAGACAAATTGATGCCTAGGGACTGAACCATCAACTTCTAACAGCAAGAAACCCCAACAGGCAGGTCTTGTGAACTGAGCTGGAGAACGGGATGTCAGATGAGTGGAAGAAGGCTGCTTTTTGGAGGAACTTGGGAGCTGGGGAACAAGGTGAGGAATTCATCACAGCTTGGCTGGCTCATTGTGGCACTGGTTGATCAGGGTGGACTATGGCCTAACCCAGTTGTCCCCAAATTGTGAGGTGTGCCCCCCCCCCGCAGGGCATGGAGGAACATTCAGGGGGGCAGGGCGAGGCCTGGGCCATTCCCTTGACGGGGAAAGAAGGGAGTGCCACTCAGTGCTGATCTGCCCTCAGCTCTGCTCCAACCTTACTCTCAGGCCCCAGCCCCCACAGCCACCAGCCATAGCCTCCATCTTGGCTGCAACTCCGCTCCCAGCTGGGGGACCCCAGACACATTTTATTATTGGTAAGGGCGGGGGGAGTGAGAGGAAACGTTTGGGGACCACTAGCTTAATTTCTGTGCTTCTGTGCCAGTCGAAGGACTGTAAGAATCTGTGTGCTCGGTGCCTAATAAACAGTCGCCTGGCTTTGAAAAGGCTGCCGGTGTTGCTGTAAATACTGACTGGGAGCGCAGAACAAGCCTCCCTGCAAGTGTCTCACTTAGCTGGATTTCCTGGTGCCAAAGGCCCAGTCTTGGAGGCCACAGCTCTGCCCTGGGGAACGGTGGGGGGTCTTGGGGCCTGGTCCACTAAAGGGGTCACTTACCAGCTGGGCATAGACCAGACTCTGCAACTCCCTGACGCTGAGCCACTCCCTAGTCGCTCCTCAGGCGGTTGCGTGCCCCGTTTGTTCTCCTGGGCTGCTCCAGTCCCTTGCGTGGGAGCATTTTCTCTCTGGGCCTGTTCTTCTCCCTGAACATCTGCTCAGCAGGGAGACACCACTGAGAGCAGCTTCCTACTCGGCTCCCCTCAGGAGTCTCTCCCCTC
Organism: Dermatemys mawii; assembly: GCA_007922305.1. NCBI lineage: Eukaryota > Metazoa > Chordata > Testudines > Dermatemydidae > Dermatemys > Dermatemys mawii. Next base: position 14,688,420 of record ML677374.1, read on the forward strand.
AGGGCTTCCTCTGTTCCGGCTTCCTGACTGAGCTGGGACCTCCTAAGCTTTATTACGCCCAGGTGTTCCTTAACTAATTAACTGCTGCCCAGCCACCTAGATAATGAACTACTGACAGGACATCTGGGCTGGCTCATGCTCCTTAGCACAGCTTGTCACAAGTAGGCAGGCTGCCTTAACTCCCCCACTTCCCCTCCCCGCCCCTGAGAGTATGTGTCTACCCTTCAGTTACACACCGTGGCTGGCCTGTGCTGACTCGGGCCCACGGGACTCGGGCTAAGGGGCTGGTTAACTGTGGTGTACAGGTTCAGCTCCTCAACCTTGAGAGGTGGGAGAGTCAAGCCCGAGCGCCTGCACCACAATTAAACAGCCCCTTAGCCTGAGCCCTGCGAGCCCGAGTCGGCTGGCATGGCCTAGGTTTTTAATTGCAGTGTAGACACACTTCAGGGACAGCTACCAGTGTGCCACTCTGCTATAAATTATGAAAACAAAATCAGATTGTGTATCAACCACCAACTCCTTCCTCTTCCCCCCATCCCCCCTGCTTCTCCCTAAGGCCCTCCTCCACAGCAGCCCATGTAAGTAGATGTGTCTTGCCATGTACCCTGAAGGGCAGTAGCCTTCCCCTCTTTTTTAAATCAAGGAGTATAATTATAGCCAGCACTCAACATCTTCAACGCTCTTAAGCAACAATAATTAATCCCTACAGATCCCCGCAGAGGTCAATAAGAATTATTTACCTCTAGTTTACAGATGGGTAAACTGAGGCACAGGAAGGGGAAATTACTTGCTAAAGGCCAAAGCATGTGCTAGTGTCAAAACCAGTATTAGAACTGGACTCTCGTCATATGTTCAATCACCTAGACTGCTAGGGATAGACACTAGCTCCAGAGAGCTTCCATATAGGCTTTCATTGAAATGCCAAGGGTCAAAAGGAGATATTCCAGGGGTACTTATTCTGTTTCTACACTAATTAGATTGTAAGCTCTTCTGGGGTCTACCTTAATCAGGGCCTGTAAACCTTACAGTAATACAAATGTGGAAATACAAATAGTAAAAATGCAGGCAGTCTTTTCATAAAAAAGACAAATCAGTTTATATATATAGGGAAGCTTGTTTTTCACACTTGTATATGGAATTTGGGCACCTATCATAAGTACATATGTTGGAAATTTGGGCCATGGATGACTAAATTTTATGGATATTTTTGCATCCAAATATCCCACTGGGTGCATAATGTAGCCCTCCATATGCATTTTATATCATAACCATATTAGAGAATGGTGCTGGCAAATTTAAACCAGAGCATGCTTAAAATCTCTTTTATGGAACATCAAAGAAACTAATTAAATTGTTTTGTTTTTCCTTTTGCATTTACAGACTCAGCAAAATGACAGCGGATTGGGAATAGAAAAGAAAGCAGCAGGCTCTCGGCACCATTTCTCCTTTTGTTTGGTTTCAGTCTATGAATCTCCCAGGGAACTACAGGCAAGAAGTGGTTTTTTATTAATATTTTATAGGATTTCTGTCAATCGTTTTTAAAAATGCAATCAGTGCTGTGCATTTTCCAGTATTAGTATCAGCCTCTTGCAGACTATGGAGCTCCAGCTGCAGGCTCAGTATTGGTATGAAATGATCATTCAGACAGTTGGGTTCCTTAGGCTTTGAGAGTTTGAGTGGCAGCATTGCAACCCCAAAACTGCATTGTTGGCTGATTTCCAAACCTCAGAACACAGAAAATCATGACTAGCTTGTATGTGCAGGTTCCTTTCAATAGGAACTGATGCTGTGAAGAGAAAGTGATAGAGGGTGAGCAGTCCTCAGAAAGGACCTAATCCTGTTCAAATTAGTCAGGTAAAACTCCCACTGAAGTCAACTGGCTCTTACTTAGGTCCAAATAACCCCCTACATGGGAGGGAACTGTGGGTGGGGAAATTACTAGGCTCCCCTCAGATTCCTGTGAATTCTTCCATCAGTGGAGGGGTTGTTGGGGATTGCCCCTGCCTTAACAAAGAAAAGCAGGGGATAAGGTACATCCCTTAATTGCCACTGGTCACTGAAACATGCCCAGATCTTGAGGGGTGGGGATCTGCCAGAGCTGTCTGGACTGCCTCATTGCCCCAGCTCGATCCACATTGACAGTACATCTACAGGCAGCAAACCCCGGGAACTTTTTTAACCGGAGCACCCACTGTGTGGAAGGTTTGCTGGGGGATGTCTATATTAACTGCTAAACAGATTCTCCATAGGATGGGGCATGTCCCTTCCCCTTGGTGGATACCTGTGAGCATCTGAGAACAGTGATGCAAAGACTGCTGATTTCTATTTTTTCCACAAGAAAGGGCAAGACCTGGGTACATTAGTTTTTTCCATTCAAGAATCTCATGGAGGTGTTCAGTTTTTACTCATTGCAATAACCATTGTCTCCAGAGGGAGTTTTGCCTGAGTAAGGACTGCAGGCTGCAGCCTAGTGGGAGTTTTGTGAGAGTGACAAGCACAAAATCTGGCCAGTAATAATTAAGCCTGGGGAAACATCGTGGTGTTTGAGCTTTCATAAACCTCTTTTACTAGATTTTGGGTTCCCAAAGCCAGCCCGAGTTCTTTCCTACCCTATAACTTAAACTCACGAGGATTTTTCAATTAAAAAATATAAAAGCATCCTGTAATCTGTATTAGGGATAGAGAGCCTCCACCCCAAACTTCCCTGCCCAAAAAACGGACTCACAGAAGGGGGTACCTGATCCACTATGTTGATATTTTAATTTGGATTTCTGTCTCTTAGCTCTCTTAGGCAGTGAGAGTTGTGTGCATGTATCTAATGACAGAATTGGATTGAATAGTATTTAAAGATATGAAACCATGGAAACTACAGCATGATTATAAAGAAAGGACATTGCAAGGATATAACTGCCAGGTTGCCAATAATTTTAAAAACTAAATGGTCAGTCTAAAATTTGTTTGACTTTAACCTCCAGCCATTGGTTCTTATTATGCCTTTTTCTGCTAGATGAAAGATCCTTTTAATAACTGGTATACTTATACACAGTAATCAAGTCACCTCTTGATTTTGTTTCTGATAAGGTAAATAGACTGAGTTTTGAGTCTCTCACTTGCAGCCATTTTCTCCGAATTTAACAATTCCTTACCATTTGATACTTGGCTGATAAAGCAAGCTTTGATAAGAGTGCTGGGCTTGGATACATAGACCTATGTATAAGAGTCCTGATTAATGACTGCAGTTTGGACTAAATAAAATAAAGTCCTTCCATGGCTTAGTGGAAACATTGGTATTTTAATAACTAGTGTCCTCTTAATTATTTTGACACTTCTGTGCACAGAGACTAAATGCAAATAAGCAAGACTCTATTGGACGGGAAACAAAAGTTTATTGTAAGCCACAAGCTGCAGTAATATTGTGTCAGTTATTTTGAGATTTGAAGCCCACACTAAAAATAAAATAGTGGAGCCATGGAAAATATTGAGCAGCTTCAATGTCTACAGAAGCACCAGTGAGGAAAATTCCTGATCCCATTGAGAAGGGTGTGGGTATGGGTGGATGGATAGATTCCCTTCCTAAAATGGTTCACTCTTGGGGTAACCCTCTCCACAGAAGGGAAAGGGCTGTGTTGCCAGTGTTCAGACATGTTAATTGCATTGTGTGGGGCCTGTCAGGCTATCCCTTAAGCTCATTCAATTACAAAGCAAATGCTGATTGGAGATTCATGGGAGAGCACTCCCATGCCCTGGGGATTAGCTAGCAAACTGATCTCTGTTCTTGCTCCAGTGAACTGTCTGCATCTATTAAAGCACAGGATAGCGCGACCAGTGGTGACAATAACAGCAACACTGATGGCAAGTTCGGATAGGGAGTAAAGGATAATGTAACTAATGACAGCTATAGGTATCATTGAGCTGTAACCTACTATTAATCAAAGGACTGTATTTAACTCCAGGGAAAAGTAGGTAAAAAGGATCAGGAACAAAAAGTCAAATAATGCAGAGTACCTGCTCATGGGCTTAACAGACTGAATTCAAATTGTATTAGTCAACATGCATCACTTATCCACATCTCCCTATAATTTCAGTAAATGCTTGTATTTGCAGTCACAATGAAATTCTATTAGTAGCTCCTGAAACTGAACCTTTGGATTAAGGACCCTTTTGTAGTACTGATGGGGCTGAAGCAGAAGATCCTTGAAACTTTAAGTGGGGCTGGACCTCTTTGATCAGGACCCTTGAGAATGAGGCATATTTCTATTAGGCAAATTCTAATTTTAAAGGCACCTGTATTGTATTGGGGGTTTTGTTAGTAATGGATTTTATGACTGTGTTGTAGTTATTTTTATTATTTGTATTCTGGTATTGCCCAGAGACCCTAGCCCTAGAGTGCTAGGTGCAATACAAACATATGACAAAGAGAAGGTCACATCCCAAAGAGCTTACAGTCTAAGTATAAGATGAGATAATAAATCGGTTGACATAACAGAGAGGCTAGGAGCACAAGAACAATGAGATGAGATGATCAACATGATACACCAGCTAAGTTTGGTAATTATTTTTGTTGCCATCATGGCACAGAAGAGTCATTCATGCATAGATTTGTAGATTCCAAGGCCAGAAGGGATCATTGTGATCATCTAGTCTGACATCATATATATAACACAGGCCATAGAACTTCCCCAAAATAATTCCTAGAATAGATCTTTTAGAAAAATATCCAATCTTGATTTTAAAATTGTCAGTAATGGAGAATCCACCATGACCCATGGCAAGTTGTTCCAATTGTTAATTACTCTCACTGTCAAAAAATTATGCCTTATTTCCTGTCTGAATTTGTCTAGCTTCAACTTCCAACTATTGGAATATGTTATACCTTTCTTTGCACAACTGAAGAGTACATTTTTAAATGTTTGTTCCTTGTGAACATACTTATAGATTGTAATCAAGTGATCCCTCAACCTTAATTAAGCTAAATAGAGTGAGCTCCTGGAGTCTACCATAAGAGGGCATGTTTTCTAATCCTTTAATCATTCTTGTGGCTTTTCCCTGAAGTCTCTTGAATTTATCAACATCCTTCTTGAATTGTGGGTACCAGAGCGGGACAGTATTCTGTCTAGTGGCTAGACCAATGCCAAGTACAGAGGAAAAATCATCTCTCTACTCCTAGTTGAGATTGTTCTATTTATGAATCCAAGGATTGCATTCACCCTTTTGGCCACAGTATCTCACTGCAGGATCAAATTCATCTGATTATCCACCACAATCTCCAAATCTTTTTCAAAGTCATTGCTTCCCAGAACAGAGTCCCTCAATGTGTAAGAAGAACATTTTTTATAGATGTATACATTTACATTTAGCTACATTAAAATGCATATTATTTGCTTGAGCCATTTACCAAGCAATCCAGATTGCTGTGTATCAGTGACCTGTCTCCATTATTCCTCCAATTTGTATCATCTACAAACTTTATCAGGGATTATTTTGATTTTCTTCCAGATCATTAACAAAAAGGTTAAATAGCATAGGGCCAAGAACCGACTCCTGAGGGATGCCACTAGAGACAGTCCTGTCTCTTGATGAGTCGCCATTTACAATTACATTTTGAGATCTATCAGTTAGCTAGCTTACAATATATTTAACGTGTTCCATTTAGGGATGTAAATAGGGTTTTAAAATAGTAACTGTCTAACCTCTTAAAAATCTATTGGCTAAATGGTTAATCATTAAAAAGTTCACATAGGCAGGTAACAGGGTAGGGGGGTGCTGCTGCAGACTCCCACGTTTTATGCGGGGCTCCGCTGCTGGCCCTGCACCTGGGTTCCTGGCTGGGACCAGCAGCCAGGAAGCCAGTCAGCAGTGGAGCTTAATCATTAACTGAAACCGAAAAGACTGATGCTTATCGATTAAACTTTTACATCCCTAGTGCCATTAAATGCATCTTTTTCTAGTTTTTTCATCAAAATGTCATGTAGTACCAAATCAAATGCCTTACAGAAGTCTAATTGTATTATATCAACATTAACGTTATTACCTTTGCCAGCCAAACTTGTAAGCTCATAAAAAAAATCATGTTAGTTTGACAGATCTGTTTTCCATAAACCTGTGCTGATTGTCATTAATTATATTACCCTTCTGTAATTCTTTATTAAGTGAGTCCCATATCAGTCGCCCTGTTATTTTGCCTGGGATTAATGTCATACTGGCAGACCTACAATTACTTGGGTCATCCCTGTTACTTTTTTTAAATATTGGCATAACATCAGCTTTCTTCCAGTCTTCTGAAAAGCAACATTAACAGTAAAGTAAGCATCTCACCCAGCTCTTTTAAAACTCTTGGATGCAATTTATATGGACCTGATTTGAACGTGTGTCACTTAAATAGGTGCTGTTTAATATCCTCCTGAGATACTAGTGGAATGAAGAGAGTTTTATTATATGATATGACTACATCATGTTTTTTCTCCAAATACAGAAGAAAAATATTTCTTTCTTCATGACCTGTAAATTTCTGATTTTTAAATTTTTAAGAGTGGAGACAAAGCATCTTTTTTACTGAATATTTTGGTCTCACTGTAATTTGTGAGATCCCATAGACTATCCTATAACACAATCCCTCTCGAAAGCCCAGCATCTGAGAATCCTTGGCCTACATTGACAGCATACACATTTGGATGTGTGGCATGGTCATAGCTGTATTTAAGTTACTGCTGTTATGACTCCTTTGGTGATTAGAGGTAAAAACTACTGAAATTTTAACGCCTCACACTCTTCAGTTTAAATAACTAGAGGAGAACAGTGTTCTAGACTGTTCCGGTCCAAAAAATCACAGAGAGCTCCTCACTTTGTATTTTGACCCCACTGATACAGCAGGGAAAGATTTTGCACTAGCAGGAAGATGGATGGAATAATCAACTATGTCTTTTCCTTCTCTACATTCTTTTTAGCACAATGAAACCCAGCCTGATTCTGTTGTTTAAGGGTACCACAATTACTGGAGTTACTTCTGCTATAAATGTTATATAATGATCATAATTTAGATTTATACAAACATCTGCTTCTTCCCAGCACAGGCTCATTTTCTGCTTGAAGACAGAAGTCTGAATTTATGTTAGCAAAATCATTTTCCTATCAATCTGTCTCCTAATCTGATTTTGGGAACCCCTTAGAAAGTGCCATTTTGCCAACCCCATGTGTTCAAAAATCTTGATTCAGCTTTGCCCCCCAATAATGAGATTATTTTTAAATCCCATGATTCTGAAGACAAATACATTCTGAGTTCTTTTTATTTGCCTTCTGGTTTCTGAGCCTTCAGGGGCACTTGGATTACATTATCAAGCTTTTTTTCTGCAACAGTGAATGCTAGAAAATTACTCCTTCTGCTCCTTATAAATGAAAGCTAAGAGTCTCAAATAATCACATGCCTCCAGAAGCTAAGGCATTAAGATAACAAATATTGCAAGTTTCACTATAAAATGGCAAGAGTTGGCAGCATTTGAAGTGTGGGGTGAAAAATACCTGATCTCCCACTCCATCAGATACACAGGACTATAGTAATCTGCCACTGGAAAACAATGACTAAAATTTAATTTCTAGCAGCTTTAAAAATATTAGTCATTAAAAAGTAAATTGCTACCTCTGCTTAACAAAGCAATGGGGATTCCAGTAGAGATACTAAATGTATTTATCATTACACAGTCCCCTTTTTAAATGCATGTAAAGACACCTTTTTTCTGGATACACAGTCAGATCAAAAGCCTCATCAAGGCTGGTGATCTGGAGACACTCACAGAATTCTCCTAACACTCTGGGTAACCGTGATATAGCCCCCTCCCCTCCCGGAAGAAATACGTTTTGATTTCTTTTAGTTTTTTTTTTTTTTAATCAAAACGCTCCAATCAACCTGCAATTTACAGCTGGTTTGGGGAGAAAAGCCTATGGAAATCTCAGAGGCAATGAACCAACAGGAACCCAATCTCATATAGTCATTTACATAGTACTCTGTGCTTCCAATCAGAAATCAGTGTGATAATATACCGTCCACCAATCGCACTGGACATCAGAAATTGCCAATAGGACTGGAGCCGAGGATGCTGCCCATGGTACAGAATTGCTGATAGGAGGATCGCTGGATACTTTGTATAGTCTCTGCAAACAGAGGCACGTTGCATGTAGCTCAGGCAGGGACTCAAGCCGCTGCAGCTCTAGACCTTCCAGAAACCTGCCCAGGTGAGTGAGTGCCAGAGACACACAGAGGGCTGGGCTGAGACCGCCTAGTGCTCATATGCCCGCAGGGGGATAGCTGCAGAGGACTTTGCTGTTTAGGTAGGTGCAGCCCATCAGCACTGGGAGGGGAGGAAAGTGCAGACAGCAGCCAGGCTGGGTTAGGGAAACTTGGCTGGCCGGTTAAGGATCTAATGCCTGGCACCCTTCCTGTTTCCTTGAGCTGAGTAAAATGCCCCGTTGCTGCAGCTGTCTGAGATCCCCACACTCCGGCTGTGCTTGTGGAAGGGACTTTCTCGTCGTCTTTGTACAGATCTTAGCAGGATCCTACGGGGCTGCTGCCCTGCTGAATCTGCCCTTTGCACACTGCTGGGAGGTAGGGTGCATTTCCACCTGCTCCCCTTCCCAAGCCTTGCGGGGGGAGGGGGGTGTCCATGCCCAGTGGTAAGCAACTGCCAGGGACTTTGCTGGTGGCTGCACCACGGGGCTTTTCAGAACGAAATGTGCCCCTTTCATCGAAGCAGATGAATGTTCAGCGCTGATGGAACAAAAGCGGAGGATTTGGAAGCGACTTTCTGGCTTTAAATCGTTTCACTGGGAGGGAATCGTTCGCGGATAAAGGAGGAAGGTTTAAATCATCGGCATCCTGCACACTTTTCATCCCTGTGTTTGTGTAATGCATATTTATATTGGTGCAATGTGCATTACATACCTAAGGGTTGTTTTTTGTTCTCATTACATCCAGCACAGCATTTAGCCAAATGATAATAACAAGGAGATTGCTTTGCCGTGGAAGCAGATGCAGAATTCTCTTTTTGTATCCCATTTTCTATTTTACCGAAATGTGTCTAGTCTGAAAAAGGAAAACTGGAATAAAGCAACCTCATTTGGGCTCTCCATCTCTAACTCCTGTGATGCTTTTTTGGGGGGTACCTGGGAGGGGGGAATCTGCTTCTCACACTATATTCTTCCTAGAACCATATTGACAGTGGATCTAGTGGAGCAGCCAGATAATATTCCAGTTGTATGAGCATATCTATACAAATCATGGTATGTGTTCAGGACTGTGCTTCTCTCCATTTTTATGCTGCAAACACTGGCGAGTAATTTGGATTTTATTTATTTTAAAGTTGAGACTAATCGTCATGCACTGATTATAACAATGCTTATGTATGATTAATTCTGAGACAATGACTTTTTTTAAATTAAATGTTTGCTATAAATGACTTTCATAAACCTTTGAGGGCAGGGAATGTGGGCCAAATTCTGCTGTGTTACACCAATGTAAATCCAGAGCAACTCTAGAGATTGTGTAAATGGAACTTGGTCCCAGGTCTTTACTGATGTGCCAGATTCTGCTGTGTATGCGTGAAATCTATGCTAATTCCATTGACTTCAGTGGAGGTACCCCTGATTTTAACTAGTGTAACTTTGGGCAAAATTAGTCACTCTGGACTGGATATAAATTTGCGATGCTGTATAAATGTTTTACGAAGGGAACTTTATTATTATAGTACTGCAAATTTTGTCCTTTGTGCATCTGAAATTTAACTTTAGGCTGAAAAAAATTACTGTGCAAAACATGAATTTTTAAAAAATCATGCTTGTTGATTGTATAGCAGGAAAACTGGCTGTAGACTTGAAGAGCTTGTTTTTTCAGTTCTGCAGCGGGGGAAGCCGGTTGCAGCAATCAAGCTATACATCAGCAGGTAGCTGGAAGCTACTATAGTTCTGGAGATTGGGTAGAAGGCAAGTCTAAGCACATCTATCAGTGGGTACAGTGCAAGAGGTGCCAAGGTCAGATTCACTGCTGCGCTGGTTATACAAAATGTTCTGAGTAAACCCCGGGTGGTAGTGGTTGTAGTGTTGCTGTTGCATTGCTATGAATGTACAGGCTTTCAGAGAGTTTCCAGGCTAAACACTCTACTACACCAGAGGATGAAATTTATAGAAGTCATCAGTCTGGAAGGGAATGTGTGTGTTGTTTTTGTTTTTCCCATTCCATAAAGTCAAATTGCACTAATTTTATTCACCTGAATAGTCCCACTGGCTTCTCTCACTCAAATAAGAACTGAATTCTCCTGATCAAGATAAGAAGGGTTTGACCTATTCTTTTAAATTATTTTTAATCCCACTTTTTTTAGTAGCAGGGAAGCAAAATAATTTGCCATATTTATTTATAAAACATCCACAGATCTGGAGGTGGTTGTGTTAAAACTCCACCTATTTTTTTTATTTCTTTTTTGGCTAAGTCTGAGTTTAAACCAGACTGGGCAAAAAAGCTTAGCTTCTATTTAGGTACCAAAATAAGTGCACGGATTTTCACAGAAGCTCAGCTCAGCACAGCATGTTGGGTGCTATGCAGTTTTGAAAATCTGGCTCTTATATAGGTGTTAGAATGGTTACTGTGTTCTTCAGAAAGTCTGGCCTCACTTATGGATGCTCAGCATTTGAAATTCTGACTCTGAGTTCCTTTAAAAATGTCATTCTTAGTTCTTGGTAACAGCAGAAGTTTACTTTTGCATTTTACAAGAACAACGAGCAGTACTTGTGGCACCTTAGAGACTAACAATTTTATTTGGGCATAAGCTTTGGTGGGCTAAAATCCACTTCATCAGATGTATTGAGTAGAACATACAGTAGGAAGATATCTATCTATAGATATTCAGAGAACATGAAAAAATGGGGGTTGCCATATCAACTCTAAGAGGCTAATTAATTAATGTGAGCTATTAGCAGCAGGTGAAAAAAATACTTTTGTAGTGATAATCAGGATGGCCCATTCCAAACAGTTGATAAGAAGGTGTGAGTAACAGTAGGGAAAAATAACATGGAGAAATAGATTTCAGTTTGTGTAATGACCCAGCCACTCCCAGTTTTTACTCAAGCTTAATTTAATGGTATCCAGTTTTCAAATCAATTCCAGTTCAGCAGTTTCTCGTTGGAGTCTGTTTTTGAAGTGTTTTTGTTGAAGAATTGCCACTTTTAGGTCTGTTGCTGAGTGACCAGAGAGATTTGAAGTGTTTCCCTACTGGTTTCTGAATGTTATGATTCCAGATGTCAGATTTGTGTCCATTTATTCTTTTGTGTAGAGACTGTCTGGTTTGGCCAATGTACATGGCAGGGGAGCATGGTTGGCACATGATGGCATATATGCCCAAATAAATTTATTAGTCTCTAAGGTGCCACAAGTACTCCTTGTTCTTTCTGCGGATACAGACTAACAGCTAGCAATCTGAAACCTGTCATTTTTAATTTCAGTCTCTCAGGTATATGAGGTTACTGTGTGCTATGATGAGAGACACTAGTTGGTTAACTAAGATCTGCTAATCAGTCTAAAATAGAATCGCAACAAGAGAAAATCATGGAAAGATTGTATTGGATTCCAGTGTCTATGTTCAGATAGGTCTGTTTGACACTGGTGTATGCTGACAATATAGAAATGTGGATAGTAATACGATTAATTATTTACCAATATTTTTGCATTAAAAATTGAAGATCAGTTGTTATTGATTCTATAGAAATTGCGTGGAATCATAAATTGTCCCAACTAGGTTTTCCTCAGTAAATGAGGTATGCTAAAATACTATGGTGAAAAGAGCCACATAAATATCTGGGTAGACAGATAATGCAGAGAATTCTTTAAAATGCTGTCCAGTTTCCCGTGGTTGTTAGGAAAGTGAGTTTTTATTTTTAAAGGTGGTGAAACTGTTGTTTCTATCTTCAACACACTGATATGTTGACATGGTAGCAGTGGCTTAATGTGAGCATGTTATAAGACGTATAATGAAACAGAAGACTTTCCCATGATAAGAGAGCCATGGGGAAACCCAGATGTTGGAGTGAAAGGTGTATTAGATTGCTAAGGAGATGTTGTGTAGCATGCAGGACATCACTTTTGCAAAGGGTCTGTTTGTGTGTCCATAGAATGTTTTGTTTTAATGTATAGTTTTGTAGTATTGATTCAGACTCAGAGACATAGTATTAAAAATAAACAAACTGATTTTAATAGCTTGAGAAATTAATATATAGGAAGTACCTATATATTAATTTCTGAGCAGGGAAATGTACCCATGTCACTTTAAGGAAGGATGGTATACAGTTAAATCACAGGTTTTTACATACGGAAGGCCTGGGCTCTGTTCCCAGCTCTGCAGCAGACAGTGCACCAGAACTCCAGTGGTAAAAGGAAAATTCTTGGCTCTGTCACAGACTTTCTTGTGTGACCTTGGGTGAGTTACTTAGTTGCTCTGTGGCTTAGTTCTCTGTAAAATGCAGAGTAATACTTCCCTAGTGCACATGGAGTGTTGTGAAGATAAATTGATTCATTTCCGTGTACTGCTCATATATGACAGTGATAGGAGTCCCAGAGAAAAGAGCTATTAAAAAAATAAGGAGCCATTTTTACAATTTATTATCAATATCTCAAGAAATTTCTATCATGAGTTGGTAAAAAAACCCAGCACCCTGCCCAAAAAAGGCAAAAAATTTGAGAAATGTTTGCAAAAAATTTTCATCTACATTTTGAAAATTGTTGACCTGATAGAGAAGTCTATTAATTTGTTTTCTGTCGTGGCTAGTTCTACAATGATGTCTGCTAACTGGAAGACTATTCCTCTTGCTGTGCCAAAGCCCTGTGAAGTTAGTTTTGAGCTGTCTTGGTAGCTTGGATTTTCCATTGTGGCAGTGCGCAGTATTAGCCTTTGCAATCATCAGTATTGATTTTGAGATTAGACTGTGTTATTACTCGATTTGTATATAGTGCCAGTTGAAAGTTTCTTCCCCTACCAATATCTGACATCCACCTTGCAATTATGCATGTACAGTGACAGCACTTTTATTGTTATCTCTGTCTTACTGATTCTTCGGAGTAGTTCTCTTTTTTCCCCCTCATAATTGCCTGTACATTGTCGGTAAGGAAAGCTGTTTGTGTTGCAATGATAGCAGTTTCTGTAGTTCTGCTGTCAAAGCAAAAGATTGTATATGATTCTGTTGTGGTTAAAACTCAGTGGAAAGGTTTAGTTTAACAGGAATCATGGCTATTTTATTTATCTCCCTCTTTGCCATCATTTCAAGCTAAACCTATAATGCAACTTCTATTAACGTGTTTATTTTTTCCCTGCAAGTCACCACAGTAGTTTTGACTTGTTTGGCTTTTGACATAGGATCACTTTGAAATGATGCTTCTGAAATTGCATAAGGCAGGCAAGGAGAAAAATTGCACAATGATGCTGTGATCCCACAAGTATTTGTGTAGGATTCAGCAGGTTGTTGTGCTGCAGCACGAGTATGAGGCTGGAGTGTGCACAGGAATGAGTGAAATTAATCATAAGGCATGCTGACTACTTTGCTCACAAGTGGACAATATATGGGAGTATGGAAATGTCTTAGGAAACATGGGTTTAAGCTACAGCTTTTTTTGTTCCAGTTAGGAGCTCAGGTACATTATTATTTATTTGTATTAAAGTAGTACCTAGGGTGAGGGCTTCAACTGAGACTAAACACCCACTGTAAGAGGTGTTGCTTACAATCCAAATAACTGATCTTACAATCTAAATAATCAACACAAAAGATGGGAAGGAAAGTAGAAGCACAGAGAGGTGCCTTCCCCAAGGTCATACAACATATCATGGAGCAGAGCTACAAATAGAACTCAGGTCACCCAAGTCCCAGTGCCATGCTTTATGCTCCGGACAACACTGCCCCTTTCAGTCGCCTCTTAGGGGCCCTCCTGCTAAGAGGTTGTAATGCAGTGGCCGTGTGCCAGGGGTCTCACTGATACAGTATTGGGCTCACCTGCACTCCCTCAGCACTGTTGTTCATTGCACGTATATGTGTGATTCTCTGCCTTTGCTCTGTAGACTAGAGGACCAGACTCTGAATGTTCTACATCAGATATGGTGCATTAATCGGCTTAAGAGGACTAACTTTCTTTGGATGGGAATAAGTGGTTAATAATAGGCAGGTCCCATGTGGTTTCCCCTGTGACTGCAGTATAATCTTGGAGTTTTAGCCAGTGAGGTATTAACAAGACATCTGTCTTGAGTGTGTTTGGGATGGGAGGGGGCGGAGAGTGTTAAAGCAAGGCATCAGGTTCTATCAATTTCCAGTGCAGTGGATGGATCCTGGAAACAGAGTCCACTGATTAATAGCGTTTTCCTTCCAGTATTAGTTTTATTTCACACTGACAAAGAAACTTTATCATGTCCCCATATCTCTCCAAATTAAATGATCTCGTGGGGCTCAAAGGACCAGTCTGTGGTTCTTTTTGTTACTGTAGCCATAGTTAGATGATAACAGAATGGGGGACCCTAGGATAGACTGGTACAGTGCCCTGTAATGATTATTGTCAGAACTAGCTGCAGTGGCATATAGGAGCAAGATTAAAAAATACCCGTGGCTCCTACAGTGGCATATAGGAGCAAGATTAAAAAATACCCGTGTTTACGATAGGAGTAATTCTGTATGTGTTAGACTATGAATATGTAATACCATGTGAGATAGATGGATTGCCTGAGAACAGTGAGAGGAATTTAGGGACAAAGTGGACAGCAAGGTGATAAATGAGCCATGCCTGAGTTGTCCTGACAAAGTCCTGTGGCGTTTGCCCTTAAAAGAGATTGAATCATATACTGAGAGTAACACAAGAACTTGTGCTCTGTAAAATGTGTCAGAGATAACCCAGTAAGAACTCTTAACACTGATGGCTTCACAGTTCTTTACAAACGCTGACTGACTAATCCTCCTAATCCCTCTGTGAAAAGGGGTAGGAGGTTACATATGAGGCAATTGAGACGGAAAAGTTAACTGCCTTGCCCACCATGACACAGCAATACCTGAGTCCTTTGTGAACGTGATTTTTATTTCCTTCACATTTCTGCTCATGGGACTGGATGAGAGGCAAATGAGATCCTTGAAGTTGTTCCCAGAACTGGGTCTTGCGTTGAACAGAATCCAACAAACCTGCCCCCCAGGCATTCTCTATAAAGAATGCCTATAAGCATAAGCTTATTTAATTGCCTGAAATATACCAAGGTGGAGAGCAGTATTAGACAAGCCATAAAATAGGTACTACTAAAAAGATCCCTTTTTCTACTGCAATATCAGAGAAAGTCAGCATTGTACTTTCGTCAAGGAATGCCTGCATCAGATGCTAGCCAAGTTGTTATTAGTCTGCTTTCTGTAATGCTGCAGTATAGGAGATGCTTCATGGTGCATAAATGAAAGCTGCTTTGGATGTAAGGAAAGCCAAAAGCCTTCAGTGATTGATTACAACTAGGATGCGGGACTGATCGCCATTAAAAACCAAACATGGATTTGGCCTGGTGTAAATCCATAGCTCTAGTCAAGTAAAGGATACTATGCTGCTAGTTATGGCAACTGTTCTTGAGGTTGAAACTTGAAAGGCAGAATCTAATCTGAAGGTGAAGGGGTGGTTTAAAGTTGACCTACTACTACAAACTCACTTTTTTCGTTTGGACAGAGGAAGGCAGTAGCTTGTGATTTTACATCGGAAAAGTCAGAGTAAAGAATTGAGGCCTTGTGTGGCTCAATGGATTGTTAATAGGATATAGAGACTTTCACTGGAAATCAGTGGGGCTGGAATTCTCAGAGGAGTCAGGCATCCAAATCCTATTGAAATTCATTGAGTTTTCCCTTACGCTCCTTTAAAATCCCAGAGTAAAAGTCCTGTTTGTTTAAGGATGAGAATTTGGCCCTAAATTCAGTCCTCAGTACATGAATGATGGACATTTGCCCTTTTCATGTGTTTGGAAGCACCATTTGTACATATGTTACAGAATAGGCACAACAGTGGGGAGCATGAGGAGATGTTCCTGTCGGTTCTCCCTATATTTTATTCACCTGTTGAGGAGTAAGGTGCAGGACTCTCATGCATTTTCACTTGTGGTCCCTCCCAGACTTTTGGAAACAATGTTCTCTCGGGAGGCCCAAGCCTAATCTTGAAACGATCCCTGACAAAGGGCCAACTGTGGCAGATGGAGCAGGCATTTCATCTTCTAGTTCTTATGGGCTCTAACACCTTGTGCGTCCTAGGATTGCCAACAGTATTGTATTATAAGGGACATCCATTGTTTTCATCTCTGTACAACAAGCTTGGGAGTTGCTGAGTGCAGGAAAGAAGCAAGAAGCACCCCGGGTGAATGTAGGTGAGTTCTTCTTCATAATTAATATTGGGAAGAGGTATGGTTCAGCGGTGCTAAGAAAACCACCTGTTGTTTTTGAAATACAATGTTGGCAACCCTAGCTCCTAACTGACTTCCATACCATGCTCCACCTGCCAACTGCCACAGAATTTTCTGCCCTCCCTTCTCCCAACTGCCACGGAATCTTCCCCCCCCCCCCCGCCTCTGTGACCCTCCCCCCAACTGCCACAGAATCTTTCTCTCCCCCCGCACCCCGCAACTGCTTCAGAACCCTCCCCTGCCTCTGTGCCCCCCACCAGTTCCCACAGAATCTTCCTCCCTCCAGCTGCTTCAGAACCTCCGCCTGCCATGGACCTTTCCCCCATCTCTGTCACCTCCCGACTGCCATGGAACCTTTGCCCAGTCCCCACTTCTGAGATCCACCCCCTCTTCCCCACTGCCCTCATTGTTGCAATAAAACCTTTCCTTGCTGGCAGCCCCCCCATCACCCAACTGAGCAGGAGGAAAAACGCAGGAGCAGACTCGCCCCTAGCAGTGTCACTGCTCTTTGGCAAGTATTTGCTCTGCTATGACTGTAATAATAATGAATGCCTGGTTTTGGTTGCTTTAAAAAAAATCCACTCTGGAAAGATCCTTGTTTCTATTACTAGAAATTTATTTTTTCAGAACTGATGCATATAAACAGAGTCAGAGCTGTGAGCTGTAACCATTAAAGCTCTAAGTGGCTCGTGCCTGGTCACCTGAGACACCGTGTCTCTCCATGTGATGCTACCAAGTTAAGATCCATGGGGGCTCTTGAGCTGTAATCCTCTCAGTTCAAATCAAGGGGCTACTGGCAGAGCCGTACGTGGGGAGGTCCTTTGCTATGGAAGTTGCTTCTTCCCATTTGTCAGCCAAGGCTTGGGGTTGTTTGGCTTACTGTGGTAATGGAGACCATATAAGTACATTAGATAGTCTACTTGATTACATTTGTTGACTGTGTTTGGTGTGAATTGTAAAGGTGGATGGAGGGTACCAATTATTGCTATACATCGAAAGAGCAAAGGTAAATATCAGCTGAACAAGCAGATGGTTTAGCAAAAGAGAGAGAGTTAAATGTACCTATTATGCGTGTTCGGCCATAAAAACTTCAAACTGCTATTGAAAACTGTGTAGAAGGACTGTTTTTTCAGCATTATTCTTTATATTGTGGTCACTTCCAAACAAGATCAGGGCTCCATTGTAAAGGTGCTGTACATACACATAGAGATGGTCCCTGCCCCCGAAGAATTTACAGTCTAAATAGAGAAGACTGCATGGAAGACACAGTGATTTGCCCAAGGTCGCACAACAGGTTAGTGGCAGAGCCAGGAATAGCACTTGAATCCCAGGCTACTGCCCTAAACAATGGACTGCACTGCCTCGTATGGCAGCATGCTTTGTTTTTCTTTTCTCTTCATTGGATCAGTCTTTTCTCCATTGCTTTCCATTTCTTATTCCTTCTTTCCTCCTTCCTGACCTTTCCCCTTTCTTTTCTGCTCTGGCATTCTGTTTTAGGAGAGAAACACAAATTCATCAGCTTGATTTAGCTTTGGAGCGTGAGCATCTTTAAAACTCATTTGGAAAGTGACCTAATCTTCAGCAAAGAGAGACAATTAAATGTAACTATTATGCATGTTCAGCCATAAAAAACAATGTATATGGTAGAAGTGTGTGGAAGTTATTGTTGACATAGCTCATTCATCCGAAAGCTATTGAAACTCAGTAGTGATGCTTGTGAAGAATAAGGCATTATACTAAATAGATCCCATGTGCACAAGCATGACATTTTAATTAAACAAAACCCTGTTTTGAAAAAAGCACCTATTTAGTACTTTGAAAATAAAAATATGCTGATGCTAATTGACATAGTGCATAATAGTAATCTGAAGGATTAGCAACAGGACAAAAGAAACACAAGAAAGTCCATCGGCTACAGTAGTGGCTGCTTCCTGAGGTATGCAGTTTTGGCCACTGGATTCATATGATGAGGATCGACTGACCTGCTCCTTGTTGTCCCAAGCCCATTATGGGTTGCCATGGAGCACTGTTATAGCACACAGAGCCCTGAACCACTGTTTCCCACCTGAGTTCTTCCATATCTGGGGAATTCTCAGTCTGGGAGACTTCCTTTTCCGGGAGCCTGAACCCAGTTTCTCCAGACAGAACTGATATTTTCAGCTGTGAGAGAGAGAGCAATATTTCTATCAGGTTATTTTATAGCCAACCACAATTTAAAATCTATGCCTCTCTCAGAAGTGAAGTTCTTTGAGCCAGAAAGTGTGTTGGATTAATTTAGCTCATTTGTCTGTGGTATAACTTTAGTATTTCATATGAATCTGTGGCTGTGCTCAGAAAAGCTGTGAAGTATTGAGAGTGATAAATTCTCCAGCATGTATTGTTCAAGTAAGTTTATAGTAAAGTTGTTAGCTAGTTAGCAGTGACTGTGCTAATTATATTGGTGTGAGCATAAACAGAAATTAACGCTGCGATGCTGTGTGAGATGTTCCACTGCTTGCTGGAGAAGTATTTATATTCCATGTTGTTTTCTTAGATTTGGCCTATCATTTTCTCTACCCTGGCTCCTCTGTTAGAGCCATTGTTATGTTGTCAGCAAAGCTACAATATTTATTACCGGGGACAAATTATGCCCTATGCAGGAAAATCTGTGGCCTGATTCTCCTCTCAGTGACACTGGTGTAAATTGGCAATAATCCCACTGAAGTGAGTGGAGTTAAACCAATGCAAACTCTGTGTAAGTGAGGTAACAGTCAAGCTCACTGTATCTTGCGCTCCTCAAATTCCCCTTGTTTTTATACCTTTGTAGCTCACTGGCTTTAATAGTCCCTCCTGATTGACATCCTTATAAGAGAGAGGAGGATCAAGTCCTCTTTAGTTTCATCTTGCAGAGTTTACAGCTCATCATGAATGGGAGTCACTTTCACAGAGTGAAGGTATAACCTGAACATGTCCTTGCAGAGACACCAGGAACACGGAGCCCTGGGAATCCTGTGCATCTCTCAAGCTGAGGGGAAGGAGAGGAGGGCTGCTCCCTGGGACCCCCAACTCTTATGTTAGGTCCCATAGAAGCCCTTTTTATTAGTAGTACCATAATTCATGTACATGTTAAGAGCAGAGCCTGCATATCACTGCACTTTCTTATAAACCCATCGATTACTTCTTCCAGCCAAGAAAGCTTACTAACTACCCTGGCTTAGGGTGTTCTCTTGGGGAACAATGCACTGATCGTGTGTCTCAGATGATCAGTTTCCTTGCAGGCTGTGTGTGTGTGTGTGTGTGTGT
>ML677374.1:14708225-14927177 GCA_007922305.1 Dermatemys mawii
TATATATATATATATATATATATATATATGTATATGTATATAAAATAAATTTTCTCTGTAACTGTAGAGAAAAAATTCCAGGGTTTCTTTTTTTTTTTAAGCTGAATTCTGAGATGGCAGTCAGATTCAGATCACATTGACCAGAAGCTGGGCCTACGACTCATGAGAATCAGAATTTAGAGAAAGGGTGGCCCAGTAGTTAGGGCACTAGCCCAGGACATGGAAGCCCTAGCTTTAATTTCTAGCTCTTCAACAGATTTCCTGTGTGATTTGGTTAAGTCACTTAGTCTCTTTGCGCCTTGATTCTCAGCCAGCAAAATGGGGATAATAGCACTGCCCTAACTTGTAGGGTTCTGTCAGAATAAGTCCATTAAAGATTGTGAGGTGCTCAGATGCTGCAGTGCTCACCTTGTAATATGGACTGAGCACATCCTTTCCACCTCTTAGCAGAGTGGTGTGGGGTTCTGCGCTTCGAGCTGATCATGTTTTTTTGAGTAAATAAGTACCATGTGTTCATTTGCTGAGCAAGCCCAGGTTGAATACACCTTGCAAAGATATATTAATGTGTAAATAAACAGCTGCAGCCGCTCATGCTTACGTAGGCACATTTCTGTGTCATACTGAGGAAAGCAACATTATTTTCTAGGCCTGTTTAAGACGAAACTAAGGAAGTCAGAGTTGTGATTGTATTCACATCACACTCAGTAGCACTCTTTGGTTTGCGTTTAAGAATCAGAGGTAGCGATGTCCATTTTACAGATTTAATTAACCCCCTCACAGTGTGCTATGTTAAATATTTAAATCACTCTTATTTATTGACGAATTTGTCTAGACTTACGTTATATGTAGTATAAATACCAGGCCAAAAACATCTAACTTAACGCTATTTTACTTCTGCTACCACTGATGCATATTGGCCCAATTCAGGAAAATACTTAAGCATGTGCTTAAGTTCATTCTATTCAGGACAGTTTTTAAGCATTGGTGTAAATTTAAGCACATGCTGAAATTCTCTGTTAAATTGGGGCCATATATATTAATTATGTTAATTGCCATGGCATAAGTGCCATCAGGCAGCTGGAGGAACACACAAAAGGGGCCAACCAAAAGAATCCATCCCTCTAAAAATACATAAAAGAGGGAAAAGTCATGGGACTTACCAACATACAAGACATGCAAAGAATGGCCTAGGATTGACAGGGATGGTGGAGGCCTGTTCATGCCCTGAGCAATGTTTGATGGCATTGGAAGGATACAGGTTCAATATACTAATTCATTCTGTGCACAGAAGGGACCGGCTCTGGGCATGAATCATGATGGTATAGTGAAGGAAACTGTTGCCTGTAGGATCCCTGACTCACTTGCTCCACAAGATGGATAGTGTGTAGTAAATGAGGCAGGGGACTGCAGAAAGAGAGAGGATGATCTTCTCACAATCCACAGTCAACCTGTGGAACTCTTTGCCAGAGGATATTGCGAAGGTCAAGACTATGTCTTCCTTTATGTCTTCCCTGTGCTAACTGCTCTATGCTCAGAAAGAAGATTATCTTGTTACCTTGGTAGATCATTATTTTCCTGCAGCCTTTAACAGTCTGTTGCTCCCTCAAGTCTGCCAAAACCACTTAAGGGTGCCATCCAGTTTTTACCAGCCGTTATCCTGTAGTAACATTAAGGAAGTTGAAGTGCTTCGAGTTAATATAATGCCTAGTAGTAACCTGATTTTTATACATAAACATTAGTGATAGTGCATCTGTTCCAACATGTTTCCATACTCCAATCAAGTTGCCTCCTTTCCATCTGATAAAATATTGACGCAGGCAGTGCTTGTAATTTGGCTTGGAATGATAGAATAAAGGTTGACTTATTCATGTCATGTAAGTGTTCATTCCTTCATGCTGGATGGATTAATTAAAGCCTTACCGGCAGGGTGTGACTTTAGTATATGCTTATATTTTACAGTAGGGCCTAGCTGATTTCCAGTCATCACTGGGATTCCCATTGGGAATTACCAAATGAATAAGTCAATAAATGATCAGAAAATAAAGCTGGTCCATTACCAAATGTATGATACATGTAAATGTGTTCTGCCAGATGTTTTAACAAAACTAATAGAGTTTGAGTAACATGAGACTGTGACATCTGTATTGTTTTATTGACTGCATTGTCAGTATTGTCTCATTGTTTTCTTGTGCTCCCCCGTCTATTCTGCTTTGCCTATTTCTTTTTCTAGGCTTAGATAGTAAGCTCTTTGGGACACAGAGCATCGATTTGTTCTGTGTTTGTACAGCATGTAGTACAATGGAGCCCTGGTCCATGACTAGGGCACCCAAGTGCTACCACAGTACAAATAATAGTTAATAGTAAATTGAACCTCAGAGCTTTAAGAACTGCATAGACTCAGGGAATCCAAGGCCAAATCCAAGTTTATTAGCCACAAGAGAGCATATCAGAGACTTTGATACAGTACTCCTGCTTAAAGGTGTGATCCTGCAGCTGCCGTTGACTTTCTGTGCACCAAACTCCTGCTGATGGTAATTCTGTATGTAGTCTGGTCACAGGATCAGGCTATAAAACTTTCTGTAGTGTAGAGAGAACACTGTTCTCTTAGCTTTTGTGAATTGCAAAGCATGTGGATTATCTGAGGTTCTTCTATGGCCAGGAAATTTTAATTATTTTGGATCTCTGTTTCCATTGAAGGAGCTGCTGTTGGTAAATATGTGAGCAAAGCAAGTGTGTTCTACGAATCTGAGTATTCTTAAAATCAGGATGAATACTTCCTTGGCTCAAGCATTTCCCTTCTATTAGATCCTCTCCCTCTTTTTGCTGAGGCAGTGACCTTTTCCCAAGACAAAGCTTTTATTAGCCTAGAAAGGCACTGACATTTCTACATAAGAATGACCCCTAGCAAATATGGGAGCTGTGCGGAGACTCTTTGCAAATCGCCAGCATAATCACCTCTGAGAGAAGAGATGGGTACTCCACAAATGTGTTCATCTCCAGAGGAATTTGGTTTTCCTTCAGAGATGTTTCTCTGCAAAATTGCTTTACTGCAAGACCGTGAACATGTGTGGACAGCCCCATCATAAAGTACAAAATCAATGTAGGGAGAGATTTAACCAAGTTAGTTAATGTTCATATTGGTGCCACATCTCCAGAGACTCCCTGTCCAAATCATGAAGGCATTCTCCCTAGCATTGTCCCCCTTGTCTGAGTTTCTGCTTGGAAAGTTACAGTCTTGTCAAACTTTCATGAATTATGTAGTTTTTATGCTTTTGTGGATTCACTTTACATTCTTGACAGGAGGCAGGTGACCTATTCTAAACCCATCAAACTCATTTTCCTTGGGACTGTGCATAGGGAAGGCAGAGTTGCTTATTGGTTAGATTTCAGGCTAGAAAGTTAGAAGTGCAGTATTGAGACAGACATGTCCCAGGTTGGACAGTTCTGAGGAAGGAAGACCAGCTTCACTTTTCTAGTATTATGTAGCAAAGAAAGAGGTTATAGAAAGAGGCCTGTGTATTTTGCCTCTTAGATCTATAGCCTCTGTCTTGCTTGTTTCTCTGTCAGATATGTATGTGATATGATAATGTTGTCCTCATGAGATGTTTGCACCATTGTGTATAGAGTGGAATCCACACTAAGTGACCACACAATCAGCTAACTGAAATTGATCAGCAAGCAACAGCGATCACATAATAAAAACCAGTCACTTTATGAAAGTTCTGGTCACAGGGTAGTCACTTAAATTAAGGTGTTGCCTCTGAGAGATTTTCAGACTGAAGTAAAAACAGTTTTAAACTATCCTTTACTCCAAGCTACTGTTTCAATTGCAAGGGATGCCAGACTCCTGTTGGATGCAGTACCTAATGCAATAGAGCCCTGATCCTGATTTGGACTTAAAGGTATTACTGAAATACAAAGAGGTTGGAATGTGGGTGTCTAACTCACTTAGGCCCCTTTATAAATCTTAATCATAATAAATGATAACAACATGAAACAAGACTGTAACTCAGCGCACTTGTCTCTTGAAAGCAACTCAAGTTACTTGAGGAAGCTGGAAGCATGGAATGTTGCAGCCAAAATCAGGACACTTTACTGTCTGATCCAATTCCCGTTGAAGTCAGCGTGAGTTGGATAGGACCATTATTTTTCAAGTGGCAGTCAATAACATAATGTATTCAAACTCACTGATACATGTCAAGCCAAATAATCTTTGGATAATTAAGACAGACAGGATTTTTCTCCTGTAGAACAGCTAATTCTAACTACAATCTTGCATCTCTGCTGGAAGCCTGTAATTTTTCTAGCCTTTAAAGACCACCTCCCTGAGGGGGAATATGGAAGTCTTAAGTGTTTGGGCATAATTAGAATGATACAATTAAATTCTTGAATTTTATTTTTTTCTTTTGCATTTGATGAAAGTTTTTTAATTACTTAGATTTAAGTGACGGTAGTAGCTAATTGGATTTCAAGCTAGATCTGTGTAGACACCAGTGAAGAGAGAGTGGAAATGAGTCTTGTCAAGAAATTAAACATTTAAATATAGTTCTTAATGGTACCAGTAAAATCCCCAAAGGCAAATTCAAAACAGAAATCCCTTTTAATGTGTTAATTTATCAGCTAACGTCATCTTAAAGGGAATGAGAAATATAAATTTGTGAGTTAGGTGAACCAATGGTAGGGTAGATCATCCCCTGTACTAAGTGCATGAAAACAGTACTCCAGAACTGTCCAAGGAAGCTGAGCAGAGCAAGTCTCCCCTCCGCACCATGAAGCTGCCGTTCATCCTCACTGTGCCTTCCTGTGGCTGGCCCGCAGAGCCTACTACAGTAGGAGAGGCAGTATAACCTAGAGGATAAAGCACCAGACTGGGAATCAGGATTCTGTTCTGGGCTCTATTCCTGGGTGATGCTGGGCAACTCACTTCATCTCTCTGGGTATGTTTTCACATTGGTAAAATGGAGATAATGATAAGCCTCCTTTGTAAAGCACTTTGAGTAGTGCTACATAATATTACTATTGTTGCTGACACCAGCAAAGAGCTAGATTATGACCTGGCTACAGTGTTGTGTAGGGCATTAAGGGGACGTAAGGAGGCCCCTTATTACTCTGTGCAGGCTAGAGTTATTCTGGGTAGCAGCATTGGGGAAAGAAACTTCTGTTGGGCTGCTTCTCTCTTTTTGAAGCATGTGAGCGGGTGGAGTCTTGGGTCTGTTCCTCCCCATGATGTTGGTTAATGCAGCTGAGCTGGCATACCAAGAAAAATAATGTGAATCAATTACAGGGTTGGTGCACACTGCATTCCACCCTCCTCCCCAAGTCATGTAAAAGCAATGGGGAAACTAGGGAGCACAACATGACTCTGAATTGCAGTCGTGCTCCTGGTCTGCTCTGGTGTCAGTGCAACAATGTGCTGTCCCTTATTTGGGGTTTATGGGAAAGATGGGATCAAGCTCTAAGGGAGTTGGGCCCAGAGCTACAATGGTATTTAGACTTCTAGCTACCACTGAATTTCTCTGTGGATCTGGGCCTTCCTCCTTTAGCTCTGGTGAGAGAAGCTCATGTTTAGTGCTGGAAGTCCCAAGCTTGGTCCCTGGTAATGACTGATGACATTAGTCATTGCACCTGCAGGATACCCCTGCAATGAAACCAAGCATGTTTCTAGTCAGTCTGGGAGAAGTGGAACCAGGAGTGGCAGCAGCTTTGTGGCCTTGTCTCTCTAGAAAACTGTGACATGGCCAAAGGAACTTACAGTGGGAGTCAGTGCTGCTGCTTTAAAGCTGAATCCCCACTTTCGTGCCGTCTCTCCCTTTGGCAAGAGGACAGGTGCAGAGGCATGGGCAAGGATGTCTTGACGGGCTGCACTTGGAGAAGGCCAGGCTGTGCCTCACAATGGGCAATATCAGGACATCCTCATGGTTAGAGGGCCAAGCCTGTATACCTCATCCTCTCACATCTCCTCTGTGATTTGATGACTTCTCTTCCTCTTCCATCTCTGGCCATCTTATGCCGTCACTCCTGCTTCTGTCTCGTTTGCCACATGAACCCAATACAAAAAAATCTTTCTGCAGATGTTGGCAGCCTAGTTCTTTCTCTCCCTGCTGGTCTTTAACATAACTTGGCTCCCCAGAATAACCATTATGCAGAAGGGAGTGCTCTTTTGTCTCTGTGATTGGGGGAAGTTGTAAGGTGAATGAGACATAATTTGGCAAATGGTGCCAAAGTCTCTAATGAGCTGCAGAGGAGCCATGTTTTTGTTACCCACTGGAGTACTTGAAGTGTATTTCTTCATGGACCTCTGGTGACTGTTACTCCACAGATCCTACTTTCAGGGTAATCATATTTCTGACTGCATAACCAACCACTTCTGTGATAATCTTGTTCCTGGGGGCCATGTGTTCTGTCAGCACAGTGTGCCTCACGCTGCCCATCAATGAGACTTCTGTGCCAAGATCTGCTGTACATTTTACCCCACATCTATTCTTCAGGAGCAGCTCCCCCAAAGCCTGGAAAGCCTGTTTAAGGACATTTTTTGGTTCCATTAACAGAATAAAAATATTGGGCCAGATTCTGTTATCCATGCCTCTGCCTTTGACTGCTCTGAATAAACTAAAGGAGCAGCTGCAATGAGAAACGAGGTGCCATTTTTTACAATAACTTTTCAGAGTAAAATCACACTGCAAACTCCAGCAAAATCCATTAATTTAAACCTGGAAGGAGCTTGTTTCAGAGCAAAGTGAGCCCAGCTGGCCAGGCAAAGCAGGTTTAACAAGTAATGACATTAATAGAACAGGTGTCTCTGTTTAGTGCATCTGATTACTAACCAAACTGAGAGATGTTTCCCTTGTGGGCTCACTAGTGTGTTAGTTACTTTAGCAACAGCCTTGATTATCTGTGGTAGGCCTCTCAGTAAAAGTCTCACCTGATTTGCGACAGATGTGACCTCCTTTTAGCATTGAAAATTGATCATCAGGTGCAGATTAG
The DNA here is from genome assembly GCA_007922305.1 of Dermatemys mawii. Taxonomy (NCBI): domain Eukaryota; kingdom Metazoa; phylum Chordata; order Testudines; family Dermatemydidae; genus Dermatemys; species Dermatemys mawii. Next base: position 14,715,210 of record ML677374.1, read on the forward strand.
GGAACAGAACCTGCTAGTCTCTGCTACAAGTTATTTCCTGTTTTTAAAAAAATAATGCTCATGAGAAAAAATAACGCAAAAGAGCAGTTATTTGGTGATTTGTGTTTCCCAAGTCCTCAAACTTTCAACTTAGTTTTTGTTTCTTCACCAAGATAAGGCAGTAGATTCAGTGCAGGGTTGAATTCGTCTAGAATAGGGCTTGATCTACATCCCTCTAAAAACCCAGAACTCCCCTAATATGTTTTGTATAATTAATAATCTTTTTAGTTGAGAGAGGTCCTTGCAAAAGCCCTGGATCCAAACAAGGAGGAAGTGTAGTCTTCTGTTTAAAGCACAGGACTGGAACCCAGGAGATCTGAGTTTAAGTCTTGGCTCTGCCATGGACTCCCTGTATAACATTAAGCAAATCATGCGGTGCCAGATTTTCAAAAGAGCTCAGGGTACTTACTATTGCCAACTCTTAAAATTTTATTGCAAGTCACAATATTTGATGTTTTCTTAAAGCCTCAACTCCTGGACTCATGTGGTTATGTGAAAATCTCCTTTTAGAAAAGAAGTAAGTTTCTTGTCCTCCTGATTGCAAGAAAAAAGCTTTGAAAGCATAAACCCTAAAGGCATAAAATCTGGAAAGCAAATAAAAATAAACCCATGTTTATTATTTTTTTAAAAAACTCATGATATTTGGGGTTGCCAATACTGATTTAGACCCTGAATAAGTGGTGAGAGGTTCAAAAATGCTCAGTGTGTTGGGTGTTGACCTCTCAAAAATCACTTGAAAAAAACCTTTGAGATGGAGTTAAGATTGTTTTATACAACTGGGATTCTTCTCCCCATATCATTCTGGGCCTGCTTATTTAGGTCCCTAAATGGGAACTGAGCTCTCTGGAAAATGTGGCCCAAATTGTGGGTGCTGAGCAATTTACGAAATTCTGCCCTTAATGTCTCTGTGCCTCAATTTCCAATTGTTTGTTGTGTTTGTTTGTTTCTTCTAGCTTATCTATTTAGATTGTAAACTCTTTTTGGGGCAGAGAGCGTCTCTTACTATGTGGTTGTAAAGCCCCTAGCACAATGAGCTAGTGTTAGTAATGTGTTAGTTGGGGCCTTTAAATGTAGTTATTATTTATATTACAACAAACTTTGAAATCCTGGATCAGACTCTTTGATTCCTCTGCTATCACCAAGAAAATTAGGAAGCCTAACACTGATATGAACAAAAGAAGGGGAGAGAAGATGAGATGTAAACTATCAGCAAAGTTCTGCTGGAGCTTCAGATCTGATCCTGTCAGATCACAACAGGATTGCTCTCTTAGCAATTTATTGCCGCTGTAACTGTTAGTTACAGCCACCAAGAGAACAGACTGACTGATTTCTGTAAATCCTGATGATATAGTCCAAGCCGGCGCTACATAGAAAATCAAAAAGGGTGATTTCTTTTTTCTCCTCTGGTCCTGCTATTTTAGTGAGCAGGTAATGTTTCTCGCAGCTTCACATTAATTGCTCCTTTCAGCATCTACTGGTGCACAGAGCGGCAAAATGAATGGTCATTTTCTAACCCCTTTGATACAGTATTTTCAGAAATATATGATTATCAGAACTAAGTAGATTCATGGAGAGATCCTGGAAGATGATGTGTGGGCAGTAAATTGCCCACATTTATTTGCTGAGGGTGCCTGAAATTATCTGCTAAACCAGCTGGATGAGGAGCATGAAAAAGGAAAGTAAAATGGTTGGAGAAGTGAGAAAAAGCATCTAGTAAATATGGGCTAGATCCTGGTCCTGTTAAAGTCAATAGCAAAAAACTCATGGACTTCAATAGCAGTAGGATCAGGTCACAGGTCAGTAGGAGTTTGTTAGGAAATGTGATGGGCAGATAATCCCCCTTGCTGAATTTACTTAGCTGTTCTGAAGTGTAAAGAAATGCATGTTTTTCATATAGAGAAGGAACATAACCTGCTCCTGATCCCACCTATATCAATGGAGAGTTTTAATCTTGATTTCAGTGCAAAGATCAGCTGCATTGCAGACAGTCTACATTTAGGCATAAAAGGCACGAGGGGTCCTTTATTCAGAAGACCCATCTCTACGGTTTCTGGAATAGATGGCATCTGTAGACTTTGAGTTGATGCAAACATCCTTCCTGGTGTTAAATCCAGTTTTCCATTCCTCTGCAGATTACAAACTGAAAAATGGTATACGAAATATATGCTGAAAATTACCATTCCATCTTTACGTTTCACTCCTTGTCGCTGCCTATTAGCTCCACATGCTAACTGAACATGCTATCAATGGAGCTGTGAGGTCTCAGAAATATACCAGAGGACTGGTAGTCACAACTCCTGCTTTTTATTCCCTGTTGTTGTCAGACCTTATGGCCTGATTTTCAAAGGTGCAAATCACCTACATTTTCCATTAACCTCAGTGTGAGCTGGGGTTCATCAGCATCTCTGAAACTTAGGCCACAAATCTCTCTGTCTCTCAGTTTCCTCATCTGTGTCATCAGAATAATGATAGCTACTTCCCCAGGGACAACATAATGCTTGTAAAGAGCTTTGATTTCCTGGATAAAGGGTGTAATAGGAGAGAAAAGTATGACTGAACAGCACTTCATAGTGCAATTTTCATCTTCAAAGCCTAATGCAAACTTTTACCACTCATCCTGTCCATTTCTGATTAACATGAAATAGTTTATTGGACCAGTTTGTAGGGTATGAATGGACATGGTTTTTAAAATCAGGTGCTTTATTTATTTATTATTTTGATTGGCATGCCCAGTGGAAGAGCACCTCTTCATAACCCTTAGAAGATCTTGACATAACTTTAAAAATACAGAAGAACTAACACCCAAACTTAACTAAACAGTAGAAGTGCAATTGAGTATAGCTAAGCTCCTTCATTTTCAGTTTAAATCAATTTTTCCTGAAAAATTCCCGGGTTTTACAAAAAGTATTATTAATTTTGTCTGATTTTTCACCCTACTTTTGTATCATTCTAACATAAAAAAAATTACTTGTTTTATTAGAAAAATACAGTACATTGCATGATACATACATAGTACGCTAATGCATTAGTCTGTGTGTATATGCAAAGCTTCCTGTTGAAGGAAGGCTATGTATTAGTCTAGATTAAGATACACGCAATAAACAAACTGGAGCACATGCAAGTTCTGAAGAAAAAGAAAATCTGTATCAGAATATGTTCCAGAACACAGAATATGGAAAGTTTAAAGAAAACAAAAGCAGAACAGGATGAAGCTGAGTGTATGCACTACAAATGGTGTGGCCCAGTTATTAAAGATAAATATTTATAGGCTAATAGTTCTGAGTTTACAACAAGAAACTGTTTTCAAATGAAACGTTTTATTTGGGGATTAGAGAGAGATTGTTTTCTTAAACTCAGAGGTGGTTTGTGTTTTCAGTTCTGTTTTAGTTCTGCAGCAAACCAAATTGATGAACGGAATCCAAAGCATTAATCTACTGAGTACTTTTTCTCCTGTCTTTCCATCCACCAAAATAAATCCCAAAATTTACCCAGAAAAATTATTAATAGTTTTTGTATTGCTTTTCACCTGTTTTTGTTGTGGTGATAATAAACACTGATAAATAAACACTAATTAAATAAAATAAAAACTGAAAATCAAGGGTGGTAAGTATATAGCCCATTACCAGAAAATTTCATCACTCAGGCTGTCAAATAACCCCTTTCTCCTCCGTTTTCAAATGCCTGAGAAAAATATATCATAATTTTATACATCCAGTGCAAATTGTGCTACCACATTCGTAAAATATCTGAGGACACAGGAGCCTATATATCAGCTTTAACAATTCATAGGCAAGGAGGGATTACAATGCTGCTTCCAGCTCCAAATTGTGACCATGCCATAAACGGCTTTCATAATTTAGTGTGGAAACAGAACCCCATAATGATATCCTAGATGGAATAAATAATTATCATCTCAGAAATACATGGCTGTGTTCAATCAGATTTTCCCTCTAGTGATACAAAACCACCAGGCTGAAGCTGGCGTGATCCAGAGCTAGGAGATGGAATGAGAGACCCCTAATTTAGAGCTCTCTTGTCTTTCTAAAAAAATAAACTCTAATTTGATGTAATTCATTGCTCTGAAATTTTTAATGCTCTCTTCCCTTGCACTGCCATCTTTTCTTTTGTCCTTTCCTTCCATTCTCCTCCTTCCTTTCCCTTCCATTTTTCTCCCCCTCATTCACCAAATGCTGCCAAAGAGGCTTGGTCCCAAGGAATCTCTGCCATTGGAATGTGCCAGCAGTTGGAGAGAGACAGCTCTTGTTGCAGAGAAGTTCCTGTGGGAGGCTTTGTCCATACTGAGCAGAAGGGTGAGGGTGCGGTGGAAAATAACAAACACCGGAGTGTTGAGTGTTCTCAATGCTGGAGTCGAGAAAGCCCAGCCACTCTTAGAAGGAGCTTAGCATCTTGCAGGATCAGTGCCAGAATATACATCAGATTGCATGACTGTATCTTCAACAGGAAATCTTAATCCTAAAAAGATGATTGTGACTTTTATGTGTGTGGCTAGTGGCGGTGAAGGCACAGAGGTCAAATGGGTTTCCGTCATTGTTATGATCGGTACAGTAGACTCTCGATTAGGTTTACCTGGTTAACCCAATCCTGGATAATCGAAAGTCTACTGTATTATAGTATCTGGAGCAGGAGTCGACAACCTTTCAGAGGTGGTGTGCCGAGTCTTCATTTATTCCATGAAATTTAAGGCTTCGCATGCCAGCCTGGAAGGGGCGGGGCTTCCGGTGGAAGGGGAAGGGCTGAGGGGATCAGTCTGCCTCCACTTTGGGGTTTCCCCCGCAGGCTCCTGCCAGCCGGGGTTTCAGCCCACTGCCAGTCTGGGTGAAGGTGCTGAGTGGGGCAAGCGGGGACCCTGGCTGGCAAGGGGCCAGCAGGGGAAACCCCAGAGTGGTGGCGGGGTAAGCGCTCGGTAGGTTGCCGACTCCGATCTGGAGTCTTCAACTGAGCTATGGCTCCATTGTGCTAGGTGCTGTAAACCCATTTATCCCCATTTTATAGCTGGAGTATGGAGGCAGAACGCGATTAAGTGACTTGCCCAAAGTCACACGAGAAGGTGAGGGCAGAGTCAGGAATTTACCCTAGATCTTCTAAGTTCCAGTCTAGTTCCTTAACCACAAGACTGTTCTGCCACTTTAAAGTGCTGTTAATATAGGAGGAAGTGAAAAGATTAAGTCTCTTTCGCTCTCTTCCCCTGCCACACTCTCTCAAAGGAAAAAAAATGAGATCAAATCTTGCAGTTTTCAACCATGCAGAATTCCCAGAGTAATAAATAACTTGCAGCTTCTTCTTGGAGTGATGGTCCCTATTGTATTCCACTGCAGGTTACTTATGTGCACCATGCATCCAGAGCCAGATCATTTGAAAGTAGTGTGCAGCATTTATATAACATCTTATCATCATCCACAGATCTCAAAGTGGGCAAGTACTGTCATCATCATTTTACAGGTGGAGGAAATGGACATGCAAAGAGGTTAATATGATTTGGCCACTTTCATACAACTAGTGAGTTTCAGAACAGGGAAAGAACCCAGTTGTGCTGTGCATTATCCACAGAGGTCACTGTAAGTTCTGAATGTGTAAAGACCAGGTAATTACTGCAAGTTTTAACTAATGGTTGATAAAAAGGGAAATTACTGAAAAAATCGAAAGACTAGAACAGATTTAGTAACTGGGAAGAATAATTCTGAAGTATTTTAGAATATTAACTAATGGATGAATGCATTTATTTAACATAATGAAGTGGGTCTACTGTGGTTTTTAATCAAACAGATGGGTAAAAGATTATGAACAAAAATGAGATCTGAATACAATGAATGCATTTTAATTACTGACAAAGACAAGAAGAGGGTTTGTTTTTAAACCCAAGAAGTGAGCTAAAGGATTTTTCTACATTGTACATTCAGAAAGTCTCAAATATTGTTTTCCTTAAATCCAGGTTATTACTGTTTTAATGGTTTGTGGGTGTTTTGGCATAAATGTTGGATCCATGTCTGAAGTTAGTGGGATACCTGACACAATGCAAGGAAAGATTATTTGGTTAGTGATGTCTGAATGGCCACAGTAATATTAGGGAAGCTATTCTTTGTAGCTGGAAGCTGTGACCAGTTGATTCCTTTGTGTTGTGTAGCAATTTTTGCCCTTGATAAATTCAAGTGATAGTAAAATTTATCACACATACAGTGCTCTTAGCTACTTTTGTGAAATATACTGGGATCTATGGATTACATATAATTTACATTTTATAGATGGGAAAACTGAGGCAGGGACTCATCTGAGTAAATCGATAATGAGGAATACACTCCATAGTCCAATGCCACATCCCTTGAACCATGCCTTATTAAATTAGCTTCTCTCCTAGTGTTATGAACCTCATCTATACAATATGTTTCTACTCCAACTTTTTATTGAGAGATGTGATTTTGATCTGCGTACCCCCGGGAGGTGTGGGCAATTGAGGGTTCTAGAGCACTTGTGTTGCTTGTCAAGGTGGTTCTATCTTTGCAGGTTGCTAAGAATCCTGTTGTAAGACCCCTTCTAATTACTATTTTGCTTGTTTCCCAGTTCAGTTCAGCAATGGCTTATAGTTGCTGATACTTTGCCAGTTCCTAACACAGGGGTCGGCAACCTATGGCATGCATGCCAAAGGCAGCACACCGTCTGATTTTCAGTGGCACCCACACTGCCAGGGTCCCGGCCACCGGTCGGGGGGGCTCTACATTTTAATTTAATTTTAAATGAAGCTTCTTAAACATTTTAAAAACCTTGTTTACTTTACATAAAACAGTAGTTTTGTTATATTACAGACTTATCGAAAGAGACCTTCTAAAATCATTAAAATGTATTACTGGCACATGAAACCTTAAATTAAAGTGAATAAATGAAGACTCGGCACACCACTTATGAGGTTGCCGACCCCTGTCCTAATGTTACAAATTGATGGTTTATGCCACTTGAAAGCTTGGAAAGCCAGATTGCCCACTGAAATTAGTTGTTGCTGCCATCATACTGAACTTCTTACGTGACGATGCTTTTCATTTATGCTATCTGTCATTCCCTGTCCAAAGTGAATGGGTGCATGCTGAGGATTATCCCATTCCCTTGGGGACATAGCCCAAGCCAGCTATACCCATTAGATAACATGTAGCTCTTTGGAGAATTGAGGTTTCAGCTCTGATCCTTTGTGAAAGGCCACCGTTCTTTCCCTTCTAATCACTCCCTCCTTTCCAAGTGAAGATCACTGCTTCTGCCTGATGGACCATGCCTGCAGTCACTTAGCAGAGAGTTTGCAGTCACAGATATGCTATGCGCTCTCCGCATTTGGCCAAGGACTAGAGGACTGAAATCTTGCCTCGTAAAAGGTAGGCCTTGCTGCAGGGCCAGCCTCAAATCTCTTTCCTGTTGGCAGTCATTAAAATAGGATATAGATTACCTCATCTTTGCCAAAATCAAAAAAATTGTGTGATGGAGAGACCCAGTTTTTTAGTTTTGCTCTTGTCCCCACAAAGAGGGGCCTGCAGAAGGGGACCATGAGAAACTGCTTTATTGGATACAGTATGAGAATGTCATTGGATGGATCCCAGGGTAAAAGCATTGACACAGGGCGGAATCATCAAACCCATCTCTGAACTTCAGCAGATCATTAAAGTGGCCAGAGTGTGTGAGGGGAGGAGGGATGAAGCAAAGTAAATACAGCAAGTGCCTGTTTTTAAGCTCCAGCCAAAAGCGCTATCAACAAAGCTGAAAGAGAGGGAATTTATCTAGGCCTGAGGCAGGAGTGGGAAAGTGAAAGTAAACCTCATTCCCATTGATAAAAGGCTCTGTGTTTGCCTTCACCTCTGTGTGCCAAGTGAGGACAAGCTGCTTTTGCCATTTTTTTAAGTTAATTTTCCCATTCATTGCCCCATCGCATTCTCCAAGCACATTGAATAATTAACAAAACATAAATTTTATCACAACAAATTCATTGCTGCTTAGGCCCTTGTCTGTACTTGATAGGGTGACCAGATAGCAAGTATGAAAAATCAGGATTGAGGGGAGGGGAGGGGAAAGAGGGCCTATATAAGACAAAGCCCAAATATCAGGACGGTCCCTATAAAATTGGGACATCTGGTCACTCTAGTATTTGGGATTAGCCCTGACTGAGCCATTGGTAGCCAGCAATCAATGGAGCTGCACCAGTTGCACAGGTGCAAACCTAAAGTGTCAACTACAAAATCTGTCCTTTACACAGCTGAATTTCCACAAGTTTCAATAAACTCCATTGGTGCAAATTGGAGCTCCTTTTGTCTATAGTTGGGGTTTGGACTGGTGCATCTATACTAGTTATTGGCCAAATTCCAAGTATTGACCAATAAGTTAGATGCAAACATTTGCTGCATGGACTGGGGAAAACATCCTTATTTCATACCATACTACAATATCTTGAAATAATGGTCCAAAACTCTACAGTTTATAGGAGTCATACTGAAGGGATTGGGATTATTTCTTTAGAATACTGTAGACATAGCCTTAGAGCAGGAGTCTTCAAACTTTTCCCCCTGCGGCTCCTTTCTGCAGAGGGAAAAGTCTGGTGGCCCCTGGGGTCGGGGGGAGTATGTCTACCGAAACGCTGCTGCAGAAAGCGGAAGTTTCCGCTTTCCGCGGTGGCATTTTGGCGGGACCAAAATAGCCCACGTGGGAGTTCGGCGGTCTCTCGGGCAGGCTCACCGGCAGCACCGGGGTCTCGCGCACCCCCTGGGGTGGGCTTGCGCACCCCAGTTTGAGGACCACTGCCTTAGAGACAGAGTTCCAGTATGAACACTCGTGTTTGCAAATTTTAAAATGTGCTTTATATGACTAATCCCTTGTTTTCCTTAATTTCATTCTTATCAACTCCCCCAGTCTTGAAATCTCCCCATAATTACTCAAGAGAGGAGAGAGTTGGGCCCTATGTATTGGTATTAATGGTGCTTATGAAGTTAGAGGAATACAGCAGCTGGGCTAATAGCGAATGTTTTTTTTACGGAGTGTCTAAACAAGATGCAAAACATTACACTCTGTGTAATTGTCTATCTAATCTTGTCTAAGAAAATCCTTAGAATGGGTGATGATTAATCAAACTGATGATTAATCAGCAGCTGCTTGGATGGCTGGCCACTAGCAGGCAATTATTAGACAGATTCAGCAAAATAAGCAGTGTGACTTCAGTCCTCTTTCACAAGCAAAGACACTTCAGAATTGTGGTTGCTTTGAGTCCTTTTGATGGCCCAGGACTTGACCATAAGTGACTTGACCAAGGTCACAGAGAGAGTCTGTGGCAGAGTCTGCTATTGAACCCAGATCTCCTGAGTCCCAGTTCTGTGCCTTAATCGCAAAAGCATCCTTCCTCTCTGTGAAATACAGCCGATAGTCCACAATACGTCACCATGTCCCCCTGGCTTTTACGTTGCTAAGCTTTATCTGGAAAGTAGGCTTCTCCAGCTTCTTGACTGACATATTCTAGTATTTTAACATTTACTTGAGTTATATAATAGTTAAACAATCTGTTTTGCAAGTTTAATATAAACCTCATTCCAGTGAGTCACATGCCGTGCTTGCAATGGTGCAGAGTTAATGATTCGGGGGAGTGAGGGTGATTCTTTCTGGGCTTCTGCAGGGAAATCTCTTGCTGCCTGAAATATCCCTGATGCCTCATAGTCAAGTAAAGCTGCTAATTTTCCTCCCCCAGTCACTTTCCATTACTGGGGACTTGTTCTGAAACTCTGAAAGAGCAGCTGATACTTCACATCAGCTCTTGTTCCTCAATACCATCAAGCCCCATGGTTTTCATTAAAGTGCTTTACATGCCACAAGCAATTGTCTGCAGCCATCTCTAAAAAAGGTGTGCATGGTTGTCCTAAATCTTATGGGCCAAATCCTTAGCTGGTGTCAATCAGCATAACTCCACTGAAGTCCACCATAGAGCTATGCCAATTTACAGCAGCTGATGCTCTTCTCTCTCCTTAATGTCAGAGTGAATATCTCTAGATGTTCTTTCATGTGCACTGAATTCCAGTATGCAGAATGGTCCTTTGTTTTAGCTTACAAATATTAGTGCTGGCCACATCTACGTGGCATAGTTCCAAGTATGACTGACAGCAGTTCTGAGCAAGACCAATCTGCATCAGTTTAATAGTTTGGCTGATTTCCTGGGCATGAACTGGTAACTGAGTCAGTGTGTAGTGGGGTGGTTACCCCACTCTTGAGATAAGAGGAGTGAGAACAGCTGAGGGAAGCTGACTGAGTAGCTGACCATAGATGCGGCGAGCTCAATCAGGGCCCAGCTGGCCTGGATAAGATGGCTGTGAGGGAGGAGCTGGGTCAGAGTCTCACTCCAGCTTTGGAGTTGGAAGGACCTGGGTACCTGGGACCACAGGGTACCAGAAGCAGAGCAAGGCTGGGGAAGAGCAAGGAGAACTGGGGAGCTCCAGCCTGGCAACTCCCCATGCTGAGGCCTTGTATAAGGCCCAAGGAGGTACTGGGGCTGCAGCGTTGAAGCCCGGGGATAGGGGATAGCCCACTGAGTTCTGTGCAAATAGAATTAGGCAATAGTAGTGTCGGATGTCTTTCAGAGAAATCACCTCATGCTGCAGATACCTTTCAGGATCTCACTGACTGGTGGAGAAATGAGATCCATCAATAGCACACCAGCGTGCTGAAACAACCTAGCCCATCGCTGGGGTGCAGCTGAGCATGATTTAAAATGATAAAACACAGCAGCACTGAAGGATTTTTATTTCTTTTAAACTTGGTCAGTGAATATATAGGATCTACAAGAGGAAGGATCAGCAACACTTTCTTGAGCTACACACCAGTGTAGGGGTGGGCAAACTTTTTGACCCAAGGGCCACATTGGGGTTGAAAACTTGTACAGAGGGCCAGGTCAGGGAAGGCTGTCACTCCCAAAACAGCCTGGCCCCGCCCCTTTAGATTCTTTGTTTCTCTTTTTGATGCGTCACGAATTCAGTCAAATCGAGTTGAGTTACTGTCTTACTAGCACACTCCGTGGTTGTGAGCAGCTGGGCAGACCTGGCACTTCAGTGATCTTTTCCATTCACATCGAGCCAGTTGTTGAGAGGTGCCAGTGGTGCAACCTAGAAGCCTGGAAAAACCCCAGAGGTCTGGAATTTCTGAGCCTTATGTGTTCAAGGCTTTGCAAGTATTTCCAACCACACCCAAGCGGAGTTTCTTGGTGAGTAAAAGGGAAAATGTTAGTTTCTCCTGCAGATGAGACATTTACAAGCAAATCCTAAACTTGAACTTCTTCTGCCTGCACCAATGAATACGTGAAGTCCTGCGCAGGAGGGTGAAGCAGGCAGGGAGTGAAATTCATCTGGGGAATCAGTACACTGGAGCAGTAACAAAAACAAACAGAACATCCATGTTGAAAAATTGGAGTTTAAAAATGTTTGCTTATAATCAAAGTGATGCTATGGTAACTCGGGGAAGAGAATGTTTGATTTACAACTGATAGCGTCCTTAGGCTGCGGTAGCTGCTGCTGACTGTTTTGTGGTTTTTAGTTCCAATAATGTCTCTTACATTAATAGATAGCTCTTACGGTCTTATCTCTGTGTTAAACACTCAGACAAAGAATTTTGTTATCTAGGGTCCAGTCCAACTTGCATTAAAGCCTGTGGACAGATGCCAATGACTTTAATAGGACCTTTTTTTCAATCTAAAGAGTGCTGGGGGATGGGATTTTAAGAGCTCAGCACCCAGATTTGGGGTCAGATTTTTCAGCCACTCCAGTTGTGACACCTGTAGCCAGCTTTTCAGAAGAGTTTGGCATCCAACATGCACCTAGCATGCTGAGCTCTTTTGAAAAGCTGGCCCCAATTGCCGGTGCTGATCCCTTCTGAAGTTCTGAGTATCTGCATTGGCTGGAACTCAGTAACAGATGTGGGGTGAGCCAAATTACCTGGCTGTCCTTTGACTAGCTCTGTCTCCCACGAGAGCTCTGTAGTTGAGGTACACTTGCATATCTACCTGGCCTGTGCAATTTTTGTTTCATCCCCACCCCAATGGTGCTCTCAAAGCCCGATGGCCACAGTCATGCATCAGTATTGCTAGAGGAATTCTGCATGGAAATCTTCATAGGCAGCCTTTGTGAACACCGCTGAGATAAATGCTTTACAGAACTAAATGCAGTAACAGCTAATCCCTCAGAGCAGTCACCTGGGTCCTGCATGATGAACAGAGGCTTTGCTGCTTTGATTAACAGCACTGGCAAGGACATTAATTCACTTTTTCTTTGGAAATGAGAAGTATCTATCAAGAAGAAGTTAAGGGATTAAGTGCCAATTGGAATATTGAGGTGGGTTTCCTGACCCGATATATAGATATAAAATCTAGATCAATAATGTGCTCAGTATTTATTAGTAAAATATGCACTAATTCTGTCACTCTGAGGAGGAGATTCACTATAGTGGACAGGGTCAACACGAGGCCTATGCAATGCTTGAGACCAACTAACACCCTATTTTGAGGATTTAAATGATGTATAGGTCTTGTACTGGTCTTCTGCACTGGGGTGAAATTCACTCTGGGCATATGCTGAGCTTCCTATATTAACAACTGACAGACTATCAACCAGCAGTTAAAGGATACATCCCCAATTTTTAAAGCCTCAGCAAGACCCAAAGTACCCTGATTCTCTCCTCCCTGGGCTCCCCAGCAAAAGCCTGAGCAAATGAAAGTACCTTGCTGTGCCAGTGTTCTGAACTCTTGCAAGTTTATTGTATCTTATACTTTTTAAGCCAACCTCATGATTTAGTGGTGGCCTGAGTCCTGATTGTTTGAACACTTGTTGGCAATACGGCTGTGCTCCCTCAATATCAACCAACCCAGATCCTGAGTGTTGGAGCAGTGGGGAAAGTGACCCTTTCACTGGCAGCACCTTGATGTTTAACTCAGAGGACTGTTAATTCAAGCAGCAGAGCTGATCTCCGTGTCCTGGGTATAAAATGTAAAGGGAGACGTGGCCTCTCGATAAGCAGATCCCACGCTATTAAGTACATTAAAACTACTCCTTTGAACTGTGCCTGGAAATGAACTGGGGAAGCACTGCTGAGTAAGGGCAAGGTTCTGATACCTTAACTTGTGCTTAGTAGCACCTTGCCTCACAAGTAGTCCCATGGGTAAGCCTTTGATAAAGTACTGTTCAATGTAAGTAAAGGTATCATGTGAACAATCACCTTAAGTGTTGAAACAATACAAGAAACAAACCGACCCTGCCCAATTCACTGATTTCCATCTTATCTCAAACATGTTTTTCCCCCCTAAACAAATATTTTAGGATTTTTTCTATCTTCTGTCTAGCTATAAAATAGTCAAGTAAAATACAAAGAAAAAGTCACTTGGCAGACTTATACATTTTATATCCAGTGCAGCTTTTAATACTTAAAATATTTTCAACAGCCTGTTTAATTCACAGCTCATGTGTTTCCTACTGAATTTCCTATCCTAAATAAATAGCATATGGCAAAACATTTCAAAGCACGCTTTTCTTGTTTGACACTTATGGCCTACGTTTTGGAAATAACCAAATGCTAAAAATTATATATATTTATAACTGTAAATATTATTATTATTTTAAACTTTTTTGTTGCAATTGTCACTTTCCAAACTCTTTACAAAGCAGCGCTCCAGCAATGTATATATTGGTGATTGTCCAGGTTAAACATTTGAGAAGATGAAAGTACTTGTCGTTCTTTAAAGCAGGGGTGGGCAAACTATGGCCTGTGGGTCAATTCTCTCTGCCCACCCTCCCCCCGAACTCCCAGCTGGGGAGGCTAGCTCATCCTCCCTCCCCCACTGTTTCCGCCTCCCCTCCCCGCAGCCTCAGTGCTCCGTGTGAGCAGTGCTCGGGGGGGTGGGGGGGCAGACATGTTCTGAGCGGTGTGTTAAGGGGGCCAGGAGGTGTCGGGGGGCAGTTAGGGGACGGAGGAGTTGGATAGGGTATGGGAGTCCTGGGGGTCTGTCGGAGTGGGGGTGTGGCTAGGGGTTGGGGTAGTCAGGGGACAGGGAGCAGGGGGGTTGGATGGGGGTGGAGTCCTGGGGTGTGATTAGGGGCAGGAGGGGGTCTATGGAGGGGGCAGTCAGGGGACAAGGAGCAGGGGGGCTTAGATAGGAGCTGGGGTCTTGGTGGAGGTGGTTGGGGCAGGGGTCTCTGGAGGGAGTAGTCGGGGCAAGGAGCAGGGCGGGGTTGGATGGGTCAGAGGTTCTGAGGGGGGCAGTTGGGAGGTGGCAAGTAGGAGTGGGTTCGATAGGGAGCGGAGCCAGGCTGTTTGGGGAGGCATAGCCTTCCTCCCTGGCCCTCCATATAATTTTGAATCCTGATGTGGTCCTCGGGCCAAAAAGTTTGCTCACCCCTGTTTTAAAGGAAGCTCAGGACTTCAGCTATGGAAACTGTGATGTTGCACTTTGCTTTCAAACACCAGTGGAAGCTAGTGAGACCTCAAAGCAGACTACAGTACTAATATTAACAGTTCTTCTCTGCCATCTTCCTGACAAGGATCTCAAAGGACTTAAGCTTCACAACACCTATGGAGTAGGGAGTTATTAGCTCCATTTTACAGAGAGAGAGAAATTGAGGAATTGAGAGATTTATAGCATATCCAGATTAACACTCCAGTTTGGTAACAGAGTCAGGAGTACAACTCAGCTCTCCTGACTCTGAGTCCTGGACTATTAGCACTAGACCAGGCTCTCTCTCTAGGGTATGTTTACACTGCAACCAGGAGATGCGATTACAGCATGTGTAGACATACCTGAGCTAGCTGTGATCTAGCAATCTCACTAAAAATAGCAGTGAAGCCACAGCAGCACAGATGTTGACATAGGCTAGCCACCTGAGTGGAAGCTGTTGTGAGACTCTGGGAACCTTTTGCTCAAGAGCTAGCCCATGGCACCACTAATGCTGCCACAACTTTGCTGCTATTGTTAGCAAGTTAGCTTGATCAAAGCTAGCTTGGGTATGGTGCAGTACTACAGTCACATCTCTTAACTGCAGTGTAGACATACCCTTAGGCTTGATGATTGCCTAGTGACTGTAGAAGGTAAAGATCATGTTGGATAGCACTTAAAATGAGGTAGTTAAAGCCTAACCTATCCTGTTGAAAATTTCTCTCTAAATCATAGAATCATAGAACTGGAAGGGACATCAAGAGGTCATCTAATCCAGTCTCTTGCACTCATGTTAGGACTAAATATTGTCTAGACCATTCCTGTCAGGTGTTTGTCTCACCTGCTCTTAAAAATCTCCAGTGATGGAGATTTCATAACCTTCCTAGGCTATTTGTTCCTGTGTTTATCCACCCCTGAAATGCATGCAGTGCATGGAACACACTCGTGAAGAAATCAATGCCCAGAGGAATATAAGATGGATATAAAAAGCAGGGGTTATACTGACCCAAATTTATCTCTAGTATAACCCCACTGAAGTCAGTGGAATAACATCAGGACTAAATTTGATTAATTAATAAATTATTTTCTATATTGAAAATTTAACTTACGAGTCTGCAGTATTTCTTCACCTTCCAGTCAAGATCCGTAGAATATAGCTGGCTACCGCTAGGAGGAATGTACTGATATTAAAATGAAAACAGCAAAAAGGCCATGATTAAAACAGATTATAAAAGCCACAGGTCAGCTGTTTGGCAAAGCACTTATGCACATGCTTAACTTTCCTGGGATACAGGTATGTATTTGAAGTTAAGCATGTGCTCAAGTGTCTTGCCAAATACGGATTGACATAAGTTTGTGCTTAAATGGTTTATGGAGTCGGAACTAAAAGACAGCTATTAAAGGTCTAATTCTTGATGAGTTTTCTTTTTAAAGTACAGCTGGAAAACTACCATTGAAGAGTCCTACTGAAGTCCTATTGAATGGTAAAACTCCTCCCATCTTCAATAGGAGCAGGATTTCACCCCCTAAGTGCTGGGGAATCTGACACTTAAGAGGTGCCTAGGTCTTTTGCTAACTCTCTGTGCAGAGGTTGACTTTCACCCTGGCCAAATAAACTGAAATAAATAAGACCTGGTAACGCTGGAAATAAGTTAATTAAAAAATATCCCATTTCTTTCTGTGGAATGACAGAATACAAGATAAATGTCTTTAATGTGTTTTTTTTCTTTTTTAAAATGGAAATATAAAGAATGATGATTACATAGGAAAAAAGCTTCATATGGAACAAAATTATTCTGAATGCGGAGGTGGCAATATAGCATTTAATTCTAATTTAGAGATTTTGTGGGAACAGATGATTGACAGAAAGTGAGGAGTGCATTATGTTGTTTCTCATCAGATTGTCATTCCTGCTATCCATTTACTTGTCAGCGGTTCACAGGAAAGCTTGTCTTTGAATGCCATTGACCCACTTCCATGGAAAACTACTATACACTTCTTTTAACTTAGTGTCTTTACAGACTCTGTACCTTATTCTGTTCTGTAGACGGATTCCATCCTGACTTTCACTGGTCTAAGTCCACAGTAACTCCAGTGAGTCTGATTGCCTTTTTCCCTTACATCAGCTGTAGATGGGCATCAGAATCCATCTGATTCTCTTTTTCACTTACATAGTGTGCCCTATATGGATGGAGTTCAAATCTTGTTAAATTCATGGCATTGCCCAGCTGACTTCAGTAGAGCCATGTCAGTGTACACCCACTGAGAATCTTGCTCACTGTGTCTGTGACTAGAAGTAACCTGAACTTGAACAAAAGTTTGACATAGTTTGGCTTCTGTTATAATTCACTCTTCCCCAACCTATTGTTTTTGACCAGCATGGACAAAGCCAACATTTCCTTTATGCTGTGGTCATCAATGATCCCAAAGGCTAGACTATACAACTAGCTCCTCTGTGCTCAGACCAACAGTAACAGAACAGGATGCTTTCACTTTACCAGTCTCAGGCATTTTTTAGGTGAGTAACGGCAGAGGTCTCCCTTGAATTACTGATGATCAACTCAAGATAAAAGGCCAGACATACCCTATTAAAGCCAGAGGAATGAAGCTGACCCTAATGGTGATGACACGTTCAGGGATTTGAGGTTTTCGTGGTGATCAACGAATCTCTCTTAAATGTGATTGCTTTCTCTTCTCTTCTCTTTTGGGTGGTTAGCGTGTAGCTGTGTTATAGCATTACTGGGAGTTTTGCCATTGATTTCAAGAGGGAGTAGGCTGAGGCCTCTAGCATATAAACCATCCTCCAAGTGCAGACCCAAAATAACTTGCCTCTTTTTAGAAGTATTTTTCCATTGATTTTTCCAGCTTGGAAAGGAAGGTTGCATTGGGGTCTGATCATTTATCCTGAGACCAGAAGTCCATTGCCGCCTGTATGACATTCCTATTAACTGCTTGTGTGTTTCCTCTTCTGCCCTTTCATGGTTTTAGCCTCTCCTTCACATTAGCAGACATCTAGAAGACTGGAATTAACAAGACCTGACAGAGTTAAACTCCTTTCCACTAGCCTGTCTTCTTAAGGTCCATCTTGTTTGTTGGGGGGATCTGCCCTTCCTTGGGTTCATATTTCACTATTGCTAGAAGCACCAGTTCAAAGTACAGTGGAATTCTGCCAGTTATGTAATCCTGCTAGATGATGTCAACTCCCTTATGGAATGGCAAGGAAACCTTGAGGCTGCCAGTGGATGTATAGTGTTGTCTTGTTGAGAGAATGACTTGGAAGTAGATAAAAACATAGAGTGGTTATCCCAGTGAGAACTTGACAGATCTTATGGCATTGTGACTGTATCAAGAGAGAGGATTGCCCTTTCATTGAGGTTTTGTTAAAAGGTCTCTTTAGTGTGAATGAGAGAGGAGGAAGTGATTTGCAGTTGTATTAAATGGTTTATAGCCCAACTGCCATATGATCACGATAAATGCTTTGTTTTTCCTTCTTCGCTGGGACTTTTATAGCACATCAGATGTGATTACTGTTGAAGGCAATATCGATAATATGCTGGTGACTTTTGACCTGTCTGCTCAACCTTGTGTAACTGTTCAGTGTGTTACATGTCCCACCTCAGTGACTGATACTCAGATGACAGATATTTGTTACTGCTTCCTTCTACTAAACTTAACTCAAGTAGTAGAGGACTACATTGAAGTGCTGAAGAGCCTAAATTCAGACCATGTTGTTGGTACATTGTGGGGTTGACACATGCCCATTTAACAATGATTACTGAAATGGTGCTGAACCTCATTTATCCTTGACTGTACTTGCAGCTTCACATATTGTCAGTAACAGATAATTTTTGTAATGAAAATGTGGCATTTGATGAGGTAAAAAGTGCTTGGGATCTTGTACTTCCATGTGGGTGGCCAGAAGAGAAGGGCAAAAAAAAAGACCTTGCAGTTTGACATTTTGTCCAAAGGAAAGCACTAGAGTGATAAAGCGGCCCCTTATTACTCCAGTGTTGGCACTGGGCTGGAGCTCAAGTTTCAGTGCAGGGCCGAGACTTGCAACATCCTGATCCAAGACGACTAACTAATGGTCTAGCTACTGAGTCATCGTGTGACTGGAGACAAGTCACTTGCTCTCACCATGCCTCAATTTCCCTCCTCTCTAAAAAGGGTCTGATAAAGAGATATGTGCCTTTTGTAAAGTGATTTCAGAACTTTGGAGAAAAGAGGTGAAGTATTATTACTGTCTGCTAATGTAACTAGCCTGACACTGGCAAATTGGAAGATCACTCCCTAATGAGGACTTTCCATTCTTTTTCTGGATCAAGACAGAAACTTAAAGGACTGGTCACTTTTAAAGGCCAGATTTTCAGAAGAATTTAGCAAATTGAGTGCTGAGCTTTTCTGAACATCTGGTCCAAAGATGTCTGCCTTAATATGAGCCTACTACGACAGTTACCCCAGTATCATCTGAATCTAGGGTGATAGCAAATGTGAAAAATTGGGATGGGGATGGGGGCTAATAGGAGCCTATATAAGAAAAAGACCCAAAAATTGGGACTGTGTCTATAACATCAGGACCTCTGGTCACTGTATCTGAATCTAACTTTAATTATTTCAGTGTTTATTTTTTTAAAAATGCATTTTGCTGCAAGGCTAAACTAAACTGGAGAAATTAACAACCCCACCTACTTATTGTGCACTGCACAGTGAATCATGTAATACAGACTTACTATCCCCTGCCACACCCCACATACCCTTCTTTGTTTACTGTGTGATGCACAGCATGTCTGAGCTTAATTTTTAAATGTTAGTGCTTAGAAGTTTAGTATCAGAGGGGTAGCCATGTTAGTCTGGATCTGGAAAAGCAACAAAGAGTCCTGTGGCACCTTATAGACTAACAGATGTATTAGAGCGTAAGCTTTTGTGGGCTAATACCCACTTCGTTAGATGCATGCACAAAATACCCACTTCGTCAAATGCATGCTTAGAAGTTTAACTCCCATGTTTTATGTGACCTCTAAGTGCTTTGGCCTCAATCCTGCAACTGCATAAATCCCCATTGACTTTAAGTGGGGGGCTCTGAGGAGGTAAATCTGCCTGGGCAGATTTGTTTGCAGGATGAAGGCCTCTGGTTTCTGAATCTGAAATAGTTTGGCGATAATAGAGGTGACCTTCAGGACCATCTTCTGGTGTGGTTCTTAAATCAAATATTTGATGACATCTGATGTGTCTCTGAAATTGACTTTTGGACCCAATAAATACAGCCATTTATGTAAATGTTCACTTCTTCTGCAATACAGGTTTCAAGGAGTGTGCTGCCTATCTCAGCCTAATGCGATCAGCAGCAGTTACCCTAGTGTCTGTGAAATGGGAGCCTGTTCTGAGCCCTAGCGCACTGGCGTATTAGCATATAAAATGGACAAGTGATTTAGATAATGAAATGATCTGGACTTGCACATAGACCGAATGAGACTATCAGATCCAGTGTGCTCGTTCATCAGATGACTCACATCTCATTCATTGTTAGAAATAATACTTCCATTTCTTGACACTCCCAGAATCTTATATGCAGAGATGAGATTTAAAAAAAATCTTGTATAAAAGAACAAAATTAAAATGGGCTAAGAATATGGGAGGGATTATAACAGTTAAGCCAAGACCTGCAGATAAGAATGTGATGAGATGTTATATAGAATGGGAGATGAAATAACTTATGCTGGCAATTACAGTGTCTAGCCAAAGAAATTAGCCTGAACTTTATAATCATCAGGGGACACTAATAAATCTAGGGTGCTGTTGCTACCTAAAGAGGCATTGTGGATAAGACATTTGATTGGGACTCAGGATATGAATACCGGAGTTCTCTTCTAAAGACTATGTGATGTTGGGGAAGTCACTTCCCCTTCTCCTGCTTCCACTTCTGTTTCCCTTCCTATCATTGTCTATTTAGACTATTAGTTCTTTGGTGCAGAGACAGTCTCTCACCATGTATTTTATACAGCAGCTAGCACAATTTTGGTTGAGGCCACTAGGTGCTACTGTAATACTATTCCTGCTAATAGTAATGGAGTGCAGAGGCCAGGGATTGCTCTGCAGGTATAGTTCCAGTGACTTTTATGGTTTCTAAAATCGTTTCTAAAATCCTGGTTAAGATTGGTTTCCCAGTCAAGCAGACACCATCTGGACAGCCTGGTCCAGGTTCCTCCTGCAGTCTTTAGAATGGTGGATGGTCTAGGGGACAATGTAAGTACAGGTGTCCCATTTGTCCATTCCCTTCAAGTGAAGACGGTTGTAACCAACAATTCTACAACAAGCTGGTGCGTTCTGATTGAGAGTCAGAACTTTTTGTGTTCAATACTTGACTGTACCAGGACTTTAGCAAGACACTCTGCCTCATTTCCCATTCTATAAAATGATTATTTTTGCCCACTGTCCAGCCTAGGGGTCTTCAGGGTTAACATCTGTAAAACACTGTTAGGTCATTTGGGAATGATAGTTATGTAAATGAGAATTCCCATTGAAATGCAATGGCCCATAACTTCAAAAACAGGAAGCCACAAAAATAGTGCTTTATTGTTGATCAGAACTGATGAAAGGAAAGCCATAAATAGTATTCTTAAGAGTGTCACTAATCTTAATGAGCAACTGGAAAATAATTCAGTCATAGATTTTAAGCCCATTATGATCAACAAGTCTGACCACCTGTACAGCACAGATCAGAAAATTTCACCCAGTGATTTCTTTGAGAGGGAATTATTTTTCTCTACTCTGTAAATGAACACTATTGAGCCCAATAACTTGTCGCTGAATGTATGCTTGCTTACTGTTTATTTATTGTTACCCTAGCACCTAGAAACCCTAGTCATGGACCAGGACACCATTGTGCTAGGTGCTGAACAAAACCCCAAAAAGATAGTCTCTGGCCCAAGAGCTTACATTCTAAGCAGAAGACAAAAGACAACAAGGGAAGAGACAGACAGATAGACGGACTGAGTAATAGAAAGAAAGAAACAATGACGACTTTATAAAATTCACTCTAGATATGAAAGTTGAGAGGAGTGAGAAGCTGTTTGTTCTCTGAGGAGAATATATACAGCTCCATCATTGCAGTTTTGGGAATTGAAATCACTCTGCTTTTCAGAGGTGATCAGTGCCTAGAGTGCAGTGAAGAGCTGCAGGTACTAAGCACTGTTGCAAGCAAGGCAGATGCGTGTGAAATGACTGAACAGTCCTGCTTCCCAGGAGCTATTGTATTAATTGTTTTAAATGACAGACAAGTGAGAAGAACAAAAAGTGTGGGGGGAGAGAGAGAGAGAGAGAGAAATAGAGAGAGAGGGGATAATGCTAGACTGGGAGAAGGGGGTGGTAGGTAGAGTTTATAGAAGCTAAGTGCTGGAGTATTTGTTGTCAAGGGTAAGGAAGCATTGCTATGGCAACAGACTACTAATATTCTTATTTTAAAAGAACAGCTGAGCTTTGAGAAGTGCTTCAGAGAACAGCTTAGGGGCTGGAAAGGTCAGCTTGCTGTGCTGAAGTCCCGCTCTTTTAGGGTCTGATCAGTAACCCAGTGATGTCAAGATTCGGCTCCATAAGTACTTCCCTGATGGGGCTGGAGGAAGAAGGTTCGTCTATACTTATATCATGAAGAATGTGCAAGGAAACACAACACAGGCACCTTAGTGAAGCTTCTTGTGCCTTGTATGGGAGTATCCCACGTTGGGGCTATGGGGGCTCTGTTGTTACTATTAGTATGTAGAAAATCAGTGCATCTGTAATTAAGTGGATAATCCTGTGGTTTCATGAATCTGTTTTGATGTCTATAACATACATAGCCATTAATGCAGACTTACTGTACATACTGTCCAGTATGTGAGTGTGTGCATACAGCCAGCAATCGCTATTGTCCCAGAAAAAAACCCAAACGTTTATTAAATTTGTTTTCCTTGATCAGGGTCACAGTTTAGTCTGATAACTGTTGCTCCTTTAGCAGTTTTTCCTGGCTTTCAGGAAACCTTTGATGAGATTCCACGATAGGTCCCACTTGAGTCACAATGCAAACAGGGATTATCTAGCATTGTGACAAACAAAGCCCTTGTTAAAAACAGGAAGCAGACTCCTTGTGCACTGTTTATTCATGCAAATAAATGCATATGAAACCACTTTCATTGCCTTGCATTTTTCTCTCCTTTCCTTTCAAGCTACAAATAAGAGAGTCTTTCCACAATCTTCTGCCCTTTGCTGATTCTTAGAAGGTGCACTCTGATTACCACACTGTTACTGAATGGCCATGATGCTTTTGCAGTGTTTCAGAGATAATTTGTTGAGTGTCATATGGGCCTGCTCCTGCTCTAATTGAAGTCAAAGGGAATGTTGCCACCCTGTGGAATCATCCAATCCAACTTCTGGAAACTACTTCTTAAGTTCCAATTCCAGTGGTTCCCTTTGTCCTTGCATGCCCATTCTAGGGTAGTTCCAAGACGACATTACAGAGAACACAAGAAAATGGCTTGCCTGAGACTAATCCATTTGTTTATTTACCTGGGAACAATCCAAGCATTTTTTATTTTTGTTTGCTGTTTAGCTTCCTATTGGCACAGACATTTGAAAAGCCATTATTAAAAGGAAACTTGCTCAGTGTTTTGAATCCTAAATATAGTGTAGTGTCTTCACTTGTTACTTTGCTGTTGAATTAGCTGGGTCAAGATACTTCACTATTAATACTTAAAAATATCTTAATGATTATGGTTTATTGACTCTGATATTTTCTGTTATTTTAAAGCAAACCTCTAACCCCAAAGAACAACAAAAACAACCCACACATGGTTATTGTGGTAGTTCCCTTCAGCTTGTCCTATGGCCTGCTGCAAATTTTGTCTTTCTCAGAAAGAAAAATGGAGTAGTACAAAAATGCTGAATTTCTTTGTGATGGAGGAGGTTGGGAAATACATAAAGTCCGAGCTGTGTGTCTGTGTTGGTCATCTCTACTGGCTAGGAGAGAGGCGTGGCCTAGTGTTCAGAACACAGAACTACTCACATATGATACTAAATCATTCTCGGGGACTTTGGGAAAGTTACTTGTTGCCTGATTTTCAGAGCTTCTGAGCACTTTCATTGACTTCATTGGGATTTAAGGGTGTTCGGCACGTCTGATAATCAGGTCCTTAACCTCGGAGCCTCAATTTCCCCAGGAATTTAATCCGGAGCTGACAATGGAAGGCCATCGAGAAAGGAAAGAAAAAGCAAAATAAAATCTGTTATAGTCATACAGTGAGAAACTACATTAAAGAACTAAAACAGAGATGTGTTTGAGCTACATATTTTGGATCTGGAATCAAAGTTCAAGAGATCTTTAGAAGGCAGACTGTAGCTGGTCCCATCTCTTCAATAAAAGATATAAGACAAACCTGCAACAGCAAGGAAATTTACAGCAATGGCTCAGAGATCCGATATGTTTAGGTCCAAATTTAGCCACAGTGTAATGGGACGCTTTCCGATTGGACAGTTCAGTGGGATTTGCACCCAATTAACCAAAGTTAAAAATGAGTCCCCAGAAATAACTGTAGCCAGTAAAACAGTGTTGTAGCCATGTCTTATTGCATCACAGTCACGGGGCTTTAAGCCTGAATGTTAACTTTCCTTTCACTTGAATAGATTTGCCATTCAGCTTTTTTGGTCTCCCTAATGTTTTTTTGTTGTAGGAATTTCCTTAAGGAGAATGTTTTTAGAGTAATTTTGAGTTGATTATTGCTTATATATGCAATTAGTGTAAGTGCATCTGATTATGCCAGTTAGCATAATCATGAAATTAGAACATGCAACGATGAAGTATAATGCATTTGTGAAGTCTTTTGTAAAATTTCCTGAACCGCATATACCATGCAAAAGATGGTTATTTTCTTTTGGTTTGGCTGTGGTGTTAAGTTCAGCATCCTAGCTTGCTTCAAAAGAGAGATTTTTAATTTATGTTATAATTATTCTTAATATTCATGTTGTTATTTAATATTTATTATTCTTACTTGTGATACAGTAGGACCTAGTGACCACAACTGAGATCAGCTCCCATTGTGATAGATCAGGGGTTTTCAGACTGGGGGTCAGGACCCCTCGGAGGGTCATGAGATTATTACATGGGGGTCGCGAACTGTCAGCCTCTACCCCAAACTCCGCTTCGCCTCCAGCATTTATAATAGCGTTAAATATATAAACAAGTGTTTTTAATGTATTGGGGGGTCGCACTTAGAGGCTTGCTGTGTGAAAGGGATCACCAGTACAAAAGTTTGAGAACCACTGTGCTAGATATTATACAAGCACATAGTAAGGGACAGTCTCTGCCCCAAAGACCCTACAGTCTAATAGTAAAGGCAGAGAAAGGAGGTAGTAGTATTGCCATTTTACAAATGGACAGTTATGACAGAGAGAGATTAGATGATTTGCCCAAGATCTCACAGGGAGTCTGTGGCAGAGGCAGGAACTGAACCTGGGTCTTCTGAGTTCCAGTGCACAGCCATAACCACAGACCATCCTTACGGTCTCCTCCATTCACCAGTTAATATTTAGAGCATTCTGAACTAATGAATATTCTTGCTCTTACAATTTAATATCCAGCCATGGCATGATAGGTGAGGATCATAAACAGTTAAAAAATGATGGGGGCGTTAATGGAAGAAGACAGACAAGCGTTACAATAGCAAGATCATGTGACTGCTCAGAAAGGCAAGTTATCTGTTCAAACAACAAGTGTGTGCTCTATAAAACAGAGTATTAAACAAACCTGCAAGGAGGAGGAGGCTGACATATACAGATGATCCAAACAATGCGTTGTTATGTATTTGTTTTGTGGTAATGCCTAGGGACTCCAATCAGGGATCAGCGGCCCTTTGTGCTAGGTGCTATCCAAACACTGAGCAAAACTCGGAGAGATTACAGTATATGTCTGCCTTGGTCATCTCTGCAGGTGTTGCCAGCATTCTTTCTCTTTTGGCCATTCCTTCTTATGACCTCTGGTCGTTTTTATTCATTCAGCTTTGGCTGCCCTGAGGCCAAGAGTTGCTGTGGGGTTCTTTTCGCAGATGCTCAGAGCAAATTAACTTTTACAAAGATGGACTCTTCATGCATCCTACTGCGGTATTTCTGGTGAAGAAGGAGATGATGATAGACGACCTTTTGTTCAGGCACTGTGTTGCTTGGGAAGCAGCTAGACATGAGGAAAAGAATAACAGCTTTGGAGCTTAGAATTGTCTGCAGAAAAGACTGTTTAACTCTGTGGCTGCTTTCCTTAGATACTGCAGTGATAAGAACCGTATGTGGCTAGATAGATGTTATGGGGCATGTTTCAGAATAGCATACCCTGGGTATATTTTTGAAGGCCAGTAATGGCATCTCTTGTCGCTGCCCTATAATAGCAGGTGGTTTTAGAAGCAAGAATTCTGCCATGTACCAGATAGCATTGGAGGCCATTATTTTCAAAACTAGTGATTTTGATTTCTCAACTTGAGAGCTCTTAATAGGGCCTGATTTCCAGAGAGTAAGTGCTTAATGCATCATGAAAATCAGCACCCAAACGCCCAGAAAGAGTTTCAAGATAGCTACCCAAATGCTTCCAGGGCAAATATTTGCACTCATTATTGTTATTAATCATTATTTGTTTGACAATGTAAATCAGGTCCCAAAGTGCTAGGCACTGTATAAATATGTACTAAGAGACAATCTATCCTCCAGAGAGCTTACAACGTAAACAGAAAAGGCAAACAATGAGGATCAGAGACACAAAAAGATACTAAGGGCTTGGCTACACTTGAAATTTCAAAGCACTGTCGCGGGAACGCTCCCGCACGAGCGCTTTGAAGTGCGAGTGTGGTCATGGGGGAGCGATGGGAGAGAGCTCTCCCAGCACTCCTGGTAATCCACCTCCACAAAGGGATTAACTCAGAGCCCGGCTCCCAGCGCTTGTAGTCTGTCCACACTAGCGCTTTAAAGCGCTCAGATTTGCTGCGCTCATGGGGGTGATTCTTCACCCCCTCTGAGCCAGCAAGTTGGAGCACTATGTAGCCAAGCCCTTAGTGACGTACCCAAGGTCGCTTGGGTAATCTATAGCAGAGCTAAGAAATGAACCCAGATGTCCGGAGTTCCAAATACCCTAATCACAAATTTATCCATCCATCATCTAAAGAAGAAAATTCTTGTTGACCAAGGGAATGAACCAAACCTTAAAGCAAATTTGTGATTTTCATTTCAGCCAGTGTTTGCAAGTACTTTGAGCAGCAAAACTAATTAAATTCATCCTCCTCTGGCTTCCATGTACAGTACACAAAGACCTTTTCCAGAAACACGCTCTTTTTAAATGTATATTTCATTCCGTGCAGAGCATATCTGGAAAACGTGCAACCATTTGAAAAATAAATTGCAAGGCTTCACGAAAACATAATCAACTTTAAAGTGATGGTGTACGTGCTGCAGGGGAATAGCTTCGTTTAAAGTGAAAAATAAAAAATAAGATATCAGTAAGTAAATGAATTCTGCTCATATAACTTATTTATAGCTTTGGTTCATGTCTGCTGCGTAATCCTTTGATCTAAGATAGGGATCAGACAGATGACCATATCTAAAGAACAATGCCCACAGATGCAGGACATGATTTATAAATAGAGACTGTGTGGTTAAGCTTTGTTTCACCTGAGTGCTGGCTCTGGGTTGCAATTCAAAATCCTGCTTATAAGAGGCAGTAATGTTATTTCCGACAAGTTTTCCTGACTTGGGGCTCTGTCCGCTGTAGATTGAGCTTCAGGGAAATACTCACTATTTGCGTACTGGGTCTTGTATAATTACAAAGTGTAAAACGAGAGTGGAGGGGTATTTTGTTTTCTTATCCTGAAATCAGTTGTTCTGATACTTCCCATTTGTGGAGAATTTAATAGAGAATAAGAACCTTTCTATGAGGTGGTTGTTGAACCAGCCTATTAGGAATTGTTAGAATTCTGTGGCAGAGATATAAATCTCTATCATATCAAAAATCAAAGCAAACCCTATCCAAACCCTACTGTAGAGACAAACTCATTTTCTGTTGAATTCTGCCCATCTGTAGAGTGATATCTACAGTATCTGATTGGGTACTGTGGTGTTCTGTGTATGTAAAGCCTCATCTGACTTATTATTATCATTAGTAACTTGCATTACACTAGTGTCTAGAGGCTGCCACCAAGATCAGAGCAAAGTTGTGCTAGGAATTGTATAAGCACATAATAATAGACAGTCCCTGCCCTGAGTGCTTACAATACTGTGAATAGTCCCATTGAAGTCAGTACGCTACTTACGGTAGTTTGCATTACATGTAAAGTGCTTTGGGATCTTTTGGCATGAAGTGCTGTATGAATGTAACTTTTAATTAATCATTATTCTGTATAGAATGGCAGTATCTCTAAAAATGTCTTGGAGTTCAGCCCTGAGACTGTGAGGCCAGGTTTAAGCAAAAGGACTTGCACTCTAAACCAGTGCGAAAGAAGGAAGGAATCCACCTTTGAAATGTATGTACCTTAATGCTGAGCCATGAGCCCAGTCACCCCACCACTCCTGTTGGCTGCAGGGAGGACTAGCACATGCAAACCACCCGCTATATGTGGTGTCGGCTGTGCAGTTCCACACTGTGCATGGAGCCCTCTGGCATAGCTCTGTTTATGGGCAGCACACCTACACTCCTTAGTCCTACATTCCCGCAGAAGGTACTATGTCGTGTACAAGATGGGATGTGAGGTCACTGACAAGTGTCTTTCCTAGGTTGTCCTAGTGTTTGGCTCTTGAATGACCTCCGTATTGGCCCATCTGTGGCAAACTTGTTGGGTTTTATTTTGTATAAAGAAGTCATTTATAATCATAGCAATTTTATATGTAATACACTGGAAGGATAAATTTAAACCCCCCAGCACTCTTAGTTTTAGTTTTATTTTTGTGTTCTATATAACCTATTCAGTTCTTAAAAGTCAATTTCTATGTACCACATCTCTAAATCTCTATGAACCGTGTTGCCAGCAGAAACTGACAGCTATTTTGTATTCAGTCCAGCACAGACTGCTACAGAGGAGATGCCCTCTTTCTTTCTTTTCCATTTGTTCCTTCTTGTTTTGTTGTTCTGTTAGTCTAAAATAATAAGACGTGTCTGTTTTGAACACAGAGAGCATGCAGGGAGTTTTTCTGAAAGACTGAGATACTGAGGCACTTGGCCTGAGGGTATGAAAGAGTAATCACAGTGTAACACAGATATTACTATTTAATATGTTTCATACAGCCAACCCAAGTGCCTCAGGGTCTTGGTAGCAGGGGAAGGGTTAGAAACCCCAGCTGCGTTGGGGGTGTGGGGAGAATTTGTGCAATAGAGTGAACTATCACTTCAGCCAAACAGTCCATGTATTTTAACTGCCAGCCTCACAAATGCCCCAAAGACCTACAATAAGCAGCAGCAAAAAAAAAAAAAGCTTTGGAGGTTTTACTACTATTTTGGGTTTGTTTCTTTTTAACAGATATTCTTTAAGGAGCAAGGTGAATTGTAAGTGACCATGGACTAATGCCTCTGAAGGAAATGGCTTGTCTTGAAACAACCTAATTTCTTCTTAACAAGAAAATCAAAGCCAGGTTTAAATCTTCAAGCTAATCCTCAGTGGAGGATGAATCGCTTGGAATTCTGGAATGGTGATTAACTATGTTCTCAGATAACCCTTTTGTACATCAGATTAAATGGTTTGGGACTTCTTTTGTTCTGACCAGAAGGAAATGCCGAGGCTGGAGTGTGCACAAACAATATGAGTAGATCAGTTTGCAGGGTATGTACCTCTGTCCAGAGCTGCATCTGTTGCTGCTGCATCCTAGGGCTTGGTTACACTGGCACTTTATAGTGCTATAAAGCCCCCAGGAGCGCTATAACCTCCTCCCCGTCCGCACTGGCAAGGCACGTAGAGCACTATAACCGCGGAGTTATAGCGCTCCTGGTAATCCACCTCCGCATGGGGAATAAGGGCTGTAGCGCAGCTGCTATAGCGCTACAGCAAGAATGTGGACACCCACTGCGCTACAAGTGATCCCTTGAGATGCCTAGAGCCATTTAAGGCAATTGACGTCTCTTCCTTTTGTTTTGAGCTCGGCTGGAGGAATGCGGAAGTACCTCTTTAGAGTTTCTCTCTTAACTCCGCAGATAAGCAATGCAAACGTTTAAGGAGGGAACCTGTGTGAAAACAAAGCCTTCTGTGAACAGAGGCTCTCTGACAGGCTCGCTAACAGGCTTTCAGAAGAACGGAAAAAACGCTGTCTCTCTCCCCCCACATACACACAACATGTCCCCCCTCACCTCCCTCGTTTAAAAAGCACGTTGCACCCAGCTGAATGCTGGGATACCTGCCCTAATGCGCTGCTCTTAATGCCCCATTAAATGCCCCAAATGTGGCCATGCTATACCGCTGGCACGTCTGAGTGTGGACATACAATAGCGCTATACGTATTACTGTATAAGGGGACCGCTATAACCAATAGCGCTATAATCTTGTAAGTGTAACCATACCCCTAATGTTGAGTCTGTCAGAGACAACCTAGTAACAAATTGTGTGTGGGATAGATCTGTCTCTTCCCTGACTTAATGACTTCACTAATCCATGGAAATCCATCTCCTTCCCATGCTATGATAATGGCCAGTTTCTACACTCTAGGGGCCAAAACTGTTGACTCCAGTGCAAAGCCCAAGCATACAAGCTTTGCACAGGAGTTCTTCACAGGCTTCCCGTCTCCAGGCCACGGAGCACTAGTCGAGCTGCTTCAGAATTACTAGTGCAGTCACAGGGCTGCAGTGTCCACAACCCTGTGCTCTACGTGAGGAGGAATTAGTCATGTCTATATGCAAACGTGTAGGTATAGTGTGAAGGCAGCTTTCCTCTCTGTGAAGCTCATCCAGATGTACACACTTACAATTGATGGAGCATTAAGGGTTCTTGATGGGGCATCAGAAATTTCTCTCTCTCCTTACTCTGTGAGCGTCTCTGTTCTCTAAAGGGGATTCATGCTTTGGGGTTAGTTTAATATAGGTTTAATGTAAGCTTTTAAAACTGATCTGCCATTTGATTGCAGCTTCTAAGGACTGTGACATTTTTGTCACTTTGTTAAAACATAACTGCAGAGAGAACAGGGATTGATTATGCATGGGAGAGAGACAGTGTTACTGCAAGGGAGAAATTGTTCCATTTTGCTACTTTCCATTCTGTGATATTTAATGTGCTAACAAAGCATGAAAACTCTTATCTGATGGCATGTGATCAGCTGTGATCTGGAGTTAAGATTGCAAGCCAAATTCTGCCATTGTTTACACCCGTAAAGCCCTATTGAAGTTCATGGGGTTGCATAGATGTAAATGAGGGCAAAATTAGACCCCATATTCTTATCTGCTCAGGCAGTTTTTCTCTTAAATCTTCTTCATAGCCTCTTTGCAGCAGGGTTCAGCTTCATTATTTTTAATTGTGCATTTATTGAATGCTTAGAGCCAGGACCTTCCCTTGATCTGTTCACAGAATTCCCATGATCTACAGCAAAGTCCTGTGGGTGCCTGGACTGAAGGCGGTAGGCTGATTTTAATCTTGATTTACAAACTGGTGTGAATCAGAAGTAATTCCATTCAAGCTGAAGTCACACTGGTGTAGGTGACATCAGAATCCAAACCAGTGTATGACTAATAATTAACAACTCAGCTTATGTGTAAAAGACCCACCACGCAGGCTAGTCTTACTCTTGCATTTTTGTGCTTCACTAAACACAATCCAGGGGAAGAGAGAAATGCTAGGACTAACCAGACAAAAAATCCTGTTAAGGGAGTCAGATGCATATGTCCTGTAGCACTGTGTTGTCAGGGTTGATTTGACAGCTGTATATTATATATGAACATTTCCATTTCTGGACCTATCAGCTTTCTTTATAGTCTTAGTCTTTTGTAGTTATAGGTTGATGGTTATGTTAATGTACCCATCGGATAGATCATTTCACCCTTTTTCATCACCCTTTCAGAAAGTATTAGAGAGCAACTCTGTCACATATTTACACTGCAGCTCATGTACTAGTCCTTTTGTGCCTTTTTAAAAACTTTTCTGTTGATTATATTGTAATGAATTGGACATGTGAGTATGTGACTGTCACTTAGTGACTGGAATCAGCAAGGTTTAACTGTGTATCATTGGCCCTGTACTGCTAACACCAAAAAGAGTGTGACATTCTGTACCTCATGGGAACAAGCTACACCCCAATGTTAATCCTTATAATATGGTAGATAATGTGGTATCTAATGCAAAGTTTGTCATATTGGGTGTCTTTAGAAGGCTCATAATGTACTGAGCATTGTTTTTATGGTAATGTTACAGTAATTGTTGTTATAATAATGTTTTAGTAATGTTATAGATTGTAATTTCATGTATATAGTTATGAGGTTGAAAATGTGTCCTCATGGCTTAAAACATGCTCATGTAAAAACTCTCCAGAAGCAGAGGGGCAGTTCACTCCTCATCAGGGCATCTCTGGGACAAAACCCACCTCAGCCTCACAGCAACAAAGGACACTGGCCTAAGCAACAACAAAGGATCTGTTGTGCTCTCAAGTGAGGCACCCCCATTCCTTTGCTCAGTTTGGGACTATGATAAGGTAATGCTGAACTGACTCTGAGCGGGGGAGGGGCAAAGCCAAGAGGAAAGAAAGGACATGATAAAAGAGAGAGAGGTTTGCCATGCTTTGCCTCTCTCTTCCACCTGCATCTACAGATGCCACACCAAGCGACTGAAGTGCTAATCAAAGAGGAGAGCCTGGCTGAAGAGCAAAAGCCAGCCTGTGGCGAGAAGCATCTAAGTTTGTAAGGGCACTGAAAATGTTAAGATCAGCTTAGAATGTGATTTGCTTTTATTTCATTTGACCAAATCCAACTTTTTTTTTGTAGTTAATAAATCTGTTTGTTTGTTCTATCTGAAGCAGTGTATTTGGATAAAAGTGTGTCAGAGACACCCCTTAGGGATAACAAACCTGGCACATATCAATTTCTTTGGTAAACTGATGAACTCTCATAAGCTTGCAGTGTTTAGCTGGCATAAATGGCCACTGCAAGACGGAGGTTCCTAAGGTTGTGTCTGGGACCGGAGATATTGGCTAGTGTCATTCGGTTGCAAGTAGCTGGGAGCAGCTTACATGCAAAGGCTGTGTGTGATCACTCAGGAGTGTGGGTTCTCACAGCAGAGCAGGGTAAGGCTGGGTTGGAATGACCTAGCAGTTCACTGGTCCGGATAACAGCAGAGGGAACGTCACAGAGAGTTCCCTTTAGTGCAAGTGGTTAGGCTTTTCCCCAGCTGGGGGTGATAACTGCTAAGCTTTTTAGAATGTGTGTAGGTTCTTTTATTGTTTTTATATTCTTTCTCTCTAATGCTTTTACTTTAATAATAGATGTACTTGCTTAGAAGGAGCTATGTGATAACTTGTAACTTGAACACTGCAGCCTTAAATATCTCTGTCATAAGGGAGAGAGACATGGACCTCCCTCCAGGAGAGAGAGAGGCTGGGAGCCAGAAATCTTTAAAGAGTTCTCTCACAGACCACACAAGGGGAAATACTGGTGCAGTTGTCCTGAAGTTGTGACATGCTGTACCTGTAAATGTAATTTAAAACAAGATCAGACGTTTGGCTTTTCATCCCTGTCATTATTCTTTTAAGAGGCTGTACTGATTTCCTCCTTCCTGTATTTGAAACTAACACTATCTGTTGATCTAGATATGAAAAGCAGAAGTATCTTCTAGCTGACTTGCAGATCAGCTGATGAAATTCTGCCCTTATCACTTGTAAATATTTTGTAACTAGTCTGTTGTTTGGTTTTGCTTTTCCTTCTGGATGTTTTAACGCCATGACTCAGTGATCTTTCATTGTGTTTCCTTCTAGAGATCCATGTGGAGAGAGTCCTTCATGCCACATGTTTTCTGTGAGCCCTAGAGACCACAGCTGTCTGCAGTGTCATCTGAGATCTTGAGAGTCACAGACAGTTATGGGAGATTCTCCAGCCAACACCACTACTGAACGTGCAGACATCTGCTGCAAAGACACTCAGACTGACCTAGCAGAGAGAGTAGCAGCCATAGATGTTGCTGTTGGGCCCAATATAGATGACCAAAATGTTCAAGAACCAAAAGAAGAGAATGACACAGTCTTTTCTGACAGTGTAGCAGGCATGCAGAGGAATGGAGTCCATAGTGACATGGTAACAAATGAATCTTTACCTTCACAAGACCCAGAGGATATTCATCAGATGAATGTTCCAAAGAAAGCTCCCACTAGGCCTGTTCTATCCA
The DNA here is from genome assembly GCA_007922305.1 of Dermatemys mawii. Lineage (NCBI taxonomy): Eukaryota > Metazoa > Chordata > Testudines > Dermatemydidae > Dermatemys > Dermatemys mawii. Next base: position 14,749,023 of record ML677374.1, read on the forward strand.
GCAGAAAGTTGTCTCTTCAGGAAAGACCTACAGGAAGATGCCTGGCTTCTACCAATGCTCCAGGCTGTGGTCCTTATGCAACAGGACCTTTAACACATATCTCGCCACGTATAGTGAGGAGACCAACGATAGAGTCCAACCGGATCTCCATCTCAGATGCTGAGGTAGGTTTCTTCTTTGCTGTAATGATGATGCTAAGGTATGATGCTGTCTTTCCAGCCTGCTGATAGGAAATGTTAGCCTCCGAAGCCAACAGTTTGAGGCACTAAATTTAACTTATGCAAAAAAAAGCTATGATTATAAGCAACTTGTAGAATAGGTTGTAACATAGGTAAACAACTTGTATATGTCTGTGCTTTCAACACTTGAAGCAGTCTTTACTTCTATTATAAATGGACCATCTAGGTCACGATTCAGTGAGCTATTTAAGCATGTGCCTGGCACATGAGTTGTCCCATTGAAGTTATTGCTTTCATTATAACTATTCCAATTGAATAGTAAAAACAGCAGCACAGTAGGATAAATTTGGTATCCCATAATTTTTTTTTTAATGAGTAACAGTAAGGCTGATTTCAAATGAATTTCCTTGGATTTTTTTACAGCATGCGCCCTTGAAGTTTATCTGTTGTGGCAGCTTTGTCATGATTATTTTATGGGTTTATGCCTGTGGGGATCAGGCATTTCCCATTATGCCATGTGAATGAGGTTGTGGTTATTGGGGACATGATTTAATTTCATGTGAAGTGTAAATATATTGTGATCTCCCTCTCCTGATTTTTACATTTTTATTGACTTTCAAAAATAATTCCTCAGGTGGAAACTAAATTCCTCAGACAGTGTTTCCATGGGCTACCACAGAGACCCACCAAACAGCTTTGTGAATGTGCAGATTACACAGTCCTATCTCACACCTCAGAGCTCACTGAATAAAATAAGGCATGCAGCAGTCCACGGTGATAACACAAGCCGTACAGCACTTGAATAATACAGGAAGTGCTCACAGACAATGCTGAAACTTTGATAGGGTCCTCCTTGAAAGCTCTGCTTAATGAAAGGCCTGTATTCCTTTTGTAGGCTGTGTAACCTGCCCTCAGAATAGCACTTACAACTTCACTTGGACCATATAAAGCTATTCTGGACAGAGTACTGAGAAACAATTCTGATTGGTTGTGAGGAATGAAGAGGAGGGAGGCAAAGATGTACCGATCTTTTCCATCTCTGGTATCCTAAGAGTCCAGGATACATAAGGCTATTGGTAGTTCTCTTAAGGCCAGATTTCCAAAGAGCTCAGGTCCAAAGGATTTTTTTCCACTGGAAAATGCTGATTCATCTAAATCAAAATTTTGGGGGGAGATTTTGACAAAGTTTTGATTTTTGGTTTTGATAAAGCTTTTGTCAGAAAGGTGTCTTAGATCCAGAATAAAATTTAGAGTGAGACACACCCCAGGCTAGAGTCGCCAATAGCTCAGGAGCTGGGGAGACCCAGGTTCAAGTCCCTGCTCTTAATGAAGTTGAGTCTGGGTCTTCCACATCTCTGGTGAATGCCCTTTTTGAAAGGGCTTCATTTTGTTCTGATGTAGAACAAAAACAAAATCTGAAATCTCAAATATTTTTGGAAATCAAAATTCTTGTTTTCTGGCTAGCCTTACTCGGCTCCCATTTGGTCACTTATTTTGGTTCCTAAATGGGAGCTGAGCTTTTTTGAAAATCTATCCCTATGGGTAGATGCTGAGTACTCAAGAATCTTGCTCCTCAATGTATATTTCATTCTGGCTAAATGCCTGTTTCCCCGTGTTTTTCTTCCTCTTTTGCTTCCTGTTTCTACCACCCCTTCATCTTCCTCTTTCTTTCCTTCCTCCTCTCTCTATTCTTTATGAAAAGATAGCTGCCAAGCCTATACAGTTTAGTGACTGGTAATTTCATGGTGCCCTAGGCTCTTGGACAGGAATCTGCAGTCATTATGTGAGGGAGGTGCAGAGTTACCTTGGGGAGAAAAGTTGCTATGGGTCTTTTTGTCCCCCCTTTCCCCGCGCTTTGATCCTCAGACATTTAGGGGTGAATATATAGGCAGGTCGAGGGCTTGCGTCCACGTGCTCAGATACTTGGTTTCCTGGGAGCAAACTGTAGGTGTTGGTCATATTTGTGGAATACACATTCCTTAGTACATCAGAGTGTGTTTGTACGTTTGTCAGCACAGTTATCTGTCCAGAAAAGACTTTTTTTTCCCCATGGACCCTAATCTCTTATGGCATGTGTATGAGTTGACCACTGAAATAACACCTCCTGCTAGTACTCTTCTAGGAAGTGTCCAGGATAACTGTGCTTCAGTAAAGTGTTTCTCTATGAGACATTACAAACTGAAATGAGAGGGAAATGTGCAGGACAGTAAGCTCTGGGTCAGATTTTGAAAACTTTTCCTCCATTTTGGCACTAGGAATCTTAAGACACCAGGACTATACTTACATCTAAAATTTTATTTAGTCATATGGAATTTTAAAATACAACTGCACATTATTATTGTTGCTCAATTGTATTATAGTAGCATCTAGAGATCCCAATCAACATTGGGATGCAATTGCGTTGAGTGCTGTTTAGACAGATAGGACAGGATCTCTACCCCAAAGAGCTTACACTTTAAATAGACATGACGCACAAAGGGATGTGATGGGAAACTGAGGCACGGAGAGGTGAAGTGGCTTTCCAAAGGTGACACAGGAAGAGCCACAGCCAGGAATTGAACCCATATATCCCGAGTCCCCAACAAGTCCCTTATCATAAGACTATTCTTCCTCTCTGGCCAACCCATGCACTGATTCAGATAGAGGATACGAGGCTTCTGCTGATGAATGGAAAAGCTCCTTTAGCTCACTTGATGGAGAACTGTGCTGAAGAGTCTGGGCTTTATCTCTACTGATGAGCCATCTTGTGGGATTGTTATACATGCTATTTCCAACTAGGGAGATGGGCCAAAAAGAGAAATGGAAGTTGACTCACATAGAACTCTATTGGACAGTAGTAGTGAAAAGTAAGCAGTGAAGGTGGTTGCTTTTTATTACAGAAAACAGGGCTGATGACACTGTCCTGTAAGAGATGGCAGGTGGAGGGGAAATATGGGCCATTACAGAGAATGTAGAGCAGGAGCTAATCACTTGACTAGTGAATCTATGGGCTGGTCCTCACTAGGGCGGGGGATCGACTGTAGATACGCAACTTCAGCTACGTTAATAACGTAGCTGAAGTCAGTGTCTTTACAACCGACTTACCTCCCGTCCTCACGGCGGCGGTGGTCAGCAGCACGCTCCCACGTCGACTCTGGCTTACTCCTCGCGGCAAGCTGGAGTTCCGGAGTAGACCGTGGCGTCTCTGGCAATCGATTTATCGTGTCCTGACAAGACGCGACAAATCGGTCGCCAAGAGACCGATTTCTGCCGTGCCAGGTGAGGACAAGCCCTTAGAGATACATACATTTGGTATCACAAAGAGAGGTGAGAATGAATAAATAGGGTGATGCACGAGTATCTTTTGCACAACTACCACCACTATATTGTTTATCATTTGTTAAGCATGGACAGTGAGCTCAGGGCTGTACAGGACACAATACAGACCGTTTCTCTTCCAGCGTACTTACAGTCAAAACAGGATAGATATGGTTGATAAAGATGTCTGAGGAAGCCATCAGGATGAATAGGAATTTGTTTAAAGCTTACACTATTATCTATTCACTTGCTTCTTGTGTGCTTCACTGCAGAAGAGAGTCGTTAGGATGGATTTGAATGAAGAGAGAGTAGTGACTTGGCAGAGTGGAGTTATGGGCGGGGAGGGGGACATTCCAAGTGTCTTTGTTGACTCCACATTGAGGCTTTTATCCTGCAGGGGATGAAATGAGACTGTGGTGATAATTATGATCATGCTGTGCTGCTTTTTATACAGCTCCCTAAGGAAGCTTTGGTAAACAGTTCCTTTGTGAGCTGAAAGGCAATAGGGCAGGCTCACAGACTTGCCTCTCCAGTAGTTGAATAACTACCAGGTTTCAGTGCAGATGATCTTTCACAAGTCCTTTCCAGGTGAGTTCCGTGGGACGCTTTTGTACTGAAGGCGCTGGCGACCTGCATTTGTTAAAGCACCTTTAAAACTGCTCATTTCTCCTTGCCCTGACTGTTTGGCATCATCAGTCAATGTCTTTCTAGATGCAATCCATCATTCAGAACTAGCAGTCATTACCCAAGGTAAATTATAGTCTTTGCAAAAATGAAGATTAAATCCATGAACATCCGCACTTTGTCAGATATACAGGGACAGTCTACATCAATCAGAAACCAAGATGGATTATCCAGCTACACCCTAGGATGTATCAGAATTTCCGATCTGGTATTGGCTGTGCTTCCATCAATCATACCAGGAGTTGCCACAGTTCAGTGCTTTGCCACCATAGTTCCTATGTTTAAAACTAATCTCAAAAAACACTAAATAATGTGCTGCAGGTAGATGGATGGGATGATCTGATAGGTTTATCTACTATGGTTCTCTGATGTATTATAGAAGAGCCTGCCATACACCTAGAGAGATTCTGCTAGTCCTTTTGGGGTTGCTGTTCCTTGCCTAGAAAGCTGAGTGGAAATCTTCTTTCAAGTTGTTGTTCTTGGACTGTGGCCAGGAGGACTCATTGCATGTGTTCTTGCCCTAACTCTGTAATACACTTACTTCGTAATTCCTTAAGATTGATTAATATTACTAATGAGATTACTTGCTTTTCATCCATAGGTCTCAAAATGCCTTAAAAAAGGGAGTGACATGATCTTCACACAGAGTTTTAATACTAAGGTCCATAACAAGTCATTGCAGAGCTAGGATTAGAACACAGGTCTCTTGACACAGAGTCCAGTGTTCTATCCACTGGACTGCACTGTCTCCTTCAGTATTAGCTGTCTGTATATACAGCTCACAGCTTCCTCTTCATTATATCCAAGATGATGAGGGCATAGCTATATCATACCCAGGGTACAATCCAGATTAATGAGTAGCTGTGTCACCACTGCCCTCTAACCTGGGTTGCCTTTTACACTGCTTTGCTGCTGTTGCCTCCAGTCTGGACTGGTCCCAGACGGCCTCCAGCTTGCAAGTCACTCCCAGCTATGTTTGTGTGAGTGTGCTGCCTCCAGTGAGCCAGCCACACTTTGGGTCTTACTTGCCTTGCTTATATTGCAGGATCACCACAACACACTCTGTCATAGATTCCGCCCCCCCTCCAAAATGTGTGTCTTATATTGCCCAGCCCTCTCCTGGACAATACAAATTCTATTTGTTAAACAGAAATAATATGCACACATTTTGTTACCCCAAATGGAGTTTCACGGACACTTGGATTTAAACATACTGGATTAGATAAAATAAGTTTATTAACTACAAAGAGAGAGATTTTAAGTGAGTACAAGTAATGAATCATAAAAGTGAGAGATGGTTACAAGAAAATTCATGATAAAAAGCAACTGGTGCTTAAATTAACAAACTATGTTAAATTCAAAGCAAAGTTTTTCTTATCACATGATCTCAGCAATTTTACTAACCGAACTTCTTAAGACACCTTTTCCAGTTCAGTGTCTGCTTTCTTTGTCCCTTTTGGTGCAGTGAATTGATGGACACAGAGAAGGAGTCTGGGGCTATTTGTCCCTCATTTTTGTAGTGTCAGTCCGCTCTTGGAAAACATTTCCAGCTGAGATTCTGGAGACAAGAAGTCTGTGGAGAAGGATGTTCCCTTACCTGTTTGAGTTTCTTTTTCTACCCTTCCTGCTTGATGACTGTTTACTGCTTAAATGCAAATTAAGCAGAGCACACATTCCTTTGTTTGAAACAGTCCTATTATGGTATGGAACATGTGTTAATAGCATTATACAGGGAAATCTTATAACTTCACATACAATGCTGCCACACATATTTTATCAGGACAACACTGACTAGCAAATTATGTGTTTTCAGATGATACCTCACAAGGCATACTTGTAGAAAGAGTAGTATAGCAGTGGTGTAGGGTATGGATCCAAGAGTACATCCTGTCACAATAGATTTTATGCTGAACTTGCCAGATTTCTCCTTTGGCTATGCTGTTAGAACTGAAATCTGGTTTATTGTCAGGATAGGACTCTGATGCCTATACTTAAAAAAAAAAAAAAAAAAAAAAAAATTGGAGATGGGAGCTTGTCTCTTTGAAAAATCTCATTACAGACTGACTTTGAATCTCTTTATTGCCATATCTGATGTGACTTGTCTTACATAAAGCAGTAGAGATATTACAAATGAAAAAGAAAATATAAGTACACTAAAATACCTTGCTGGAGTACTGTATTTGAAAATACACCACTTATTCTCCTTCTCCTGCCAAAAAAGAAAAGAAAAAAGAAATTACAGACAGCAACTATCTAGTATGGTTAATTGAATCACCCTTTCTTTCCCCCAGACTCTTCTGGTTGATTAAATTATCCTTTTCTCTCTCGCCCTGTCTCACATTCTCATAATCACATACTTTCTCCTCTCCCTGGGTGTTTGAAATCGCCATCCCCAGAGCCTGCCTGTCCTATCCATCCCCTAGGATCAATGATTAAGTTGTCCCTATCTCTTTGTTGCTCAGGCAGCTTAGTGTGTATAAGTGGAAGGCCATACAGCACATGCTTAGCCGAAGCAGAGAGGGTGAGACCAGGTAAATGGTTGCTCTCTCACTTCTCAGTGCTCTTGTTGCTGCTACTCTGCTCAGATAGGCTGAGAGGTGTCTTTAAGGATCTGCTATCTACTTTCCCACAGTCTCTTTCGAAAGTCCACCCTTGGGAATTAACAGCTTCTTCATCCTCTTTCATTTAGATTGCAACAGCAGTAGAGTGCGCTCATCACCTTGCAACATCAGACTATTAAGTATTTGTTCAGTGGTTTTGAAGCATCTAGTGCAGAGATCTATGAGAGAGAGAATACTGAGCAGAGTGGACTGTTGGTCTGATGCAGCGTGGCAAGTCTTGTGCTCCTGGAACTTTACAGAGCTGTGTGCTTTTCTTCATAAATCCTTGTCTTTAAAATTTTTGTCTCTGTTCTACACTCCTCATATGGAGTTCTTAAAACTAGCTAAATGTAATAATGATCTATCACACTTGCCCCTCTTTTAGCTCTTTTTCTCTGCCCAGTCTCCCTCGCCCTTTCCTTCAGTGTCCCCTCTCCTTTCATTTTTTCCCCATTTAGTTTATCCACTCCCAGCTATCACCCCCTTAAAAAAATAATAGAACTAACATGACATTTGTCACCACCAGATAGTTCATTCTGCTTGTGTGCTACAGCCCTTCTCCCTCTTCCCCCCACCTCCCCGTATCCGTCTTGTCTAGTTAGATTGGAAGCTGTTTGGGGCAGAGACTGTTTCCTACTGTTTTTTTTTTACGGTGCCTCGCACAATGGGGCCCACTTACTGCTTTATGTAAGACAAGTCACAAAGTCCACCAGGACCTTTGGTAAGTTGTTCCTATAGTTACCCTCACTGATAAATTCATATTAGAAGTAAGGTGCAAATTGTTCAGCTTCCACCCACCCCTTTTAACACTTTAACACTGAAACAAACACAAAATTAAAGGACCATCCCACCCGCTTCTTAATTTATGGACAGCTCCTGTGGCTAACGCACAGAACTGGAAGTCATGAAATCTGGGTTCTGGTCCTCATTCTGTTCTGCCACAGTCTCACTGTGCAACTTAGGCAAGTCACTCAGCCTGTCAGTGTCTTCATCTTTTACATGAGGATGTAATAACTGGACTTCTGGAGTTGGTCGTAGAATACAGACTTCCATATTTTGATTCTGTGGCTTTGATGTCTGATCAACACTGATCTCTGGTGCTGTTTGTTGTTTTTCTCCAAGAGGAAGCCTTGTACACGATGATGAACAGAGCATCTTGTTTTAAGACAAAACAAGTACTGTACATTCAAATAGCCACAGCTTTCTAATCCTTTCATCAAAGTATCTTATTAATGCTATAGTTCCTGTTCTGATTTATCAGCGGTTGTGTACACATTAGCATGATAGAATCAATAGGGATCTAAAATGTTGTCTTTAAAGAACACTTGCCCAGTGACAGGTGTTTCTCCTGATAAAGAAGCTATATAATTGTCTTGCTTTTCTGTAGCAGAACAAAATAATAAAGTGGAGTCTGCCACGCTTCTGGCTAAAACACTGCAAGCAAAAAGAAAGTAAATATATGTATTTCTTTTGATTTTTGTAATGTAAAGTCAAAACACATGGTGTTTCACAACATATTTAGTGCGTTAATCGAACAGCCTATAAAATTCCATCTTCCTCTCTCCCTTCTGTAATGTAACTCTTTTCCTTGGTAGATCTCTGAGCAGTTTGCAGAGCCAGTGAATGTCATTATCCCTATTTTATACATAGGGAAACAGGCACAGATTGTGGGGGTGACTTACCTAAGGCCAGTGACAAAGCCAGGAATAGAAACCATGTTTCCTGAGTACTAGCTCAATGCTTTATCCAGTGGGTCTCACTGCATCAGCCCCCTTCACCCATCTACTGTACATCCAAGTATCGTTCCCCTCCTTTCTCTTCCTTGGCAGCACAGCTCAAATGGTACTGCACTACCAAGGCTTCTTCAACTGGCAGCTCTCCTGAGGCCTCTCTCCACAGGAAACAGGGTGAGAAGAGACAGTGGAAGTAAGTACAGTTGGGGGCAGGAGCAGTCTTGTGTTATCTGTCACAGTTGATAGGAAGGAAATAGAGTGAGACATTTAAAATAAGGAGCTAGGTTATGTAGTGTGAACAGTTTGTCTCTGTTATGCCTTCTATTCTGTGTACTATACCTTTTATACTGAGAGAAATTCCCCATGCTGCTGCATAGATTGCTGCTATTTTTGTTCAGATGCAGCCTGCTATAAAGGAGTTATACATACACTGCACTCTCTCCAGGGAGGTTTTGCTGCTATTCTGAAGCTTGTGTCATTCTGGCCGAAAGTATGTGGTAGCTTTTTGCATGTAAACAAACATATTTAACAAATTGAACAAGGAGGGAACAAAATAAGACATTGCATTAAAACACAACAGTAGATTTCAACTTCTTTCATTGTGTAGGGAGATGCTGAGCTGTTTGATTCTTCATTTGGAACAGACATGATTCATCCCCTTTAAATGGTAGCTATATCCAAAAGAGAGGGGAAATAATAAAGCCCAAGCCTCAAAATCTGAACAGAATTCGGCCACTTGAATTCAAATAGTGAGCATCTGTATCTAAAAATATTTATAGAACATACAGAACAGTTGTAGAACCTGATGTGTAACAAGAAGCATACAGCGACAATTATAGTACACATTACCCACTCTATAAAGCGTGGTGACGGTACAGGTCTTACATACTACCTCTATCTTACTCACATCACTGCTGAAATGATTGAGATTAAGCACCATTCTTCATATTTAAACAGTTGTATTATCGTAACTGCCAGCCAGCAAATGTTAAGGTGACCCGCAAAAGGGAGAGGGAAGGAATTACCCCGTTCCCTTTTTTTGTTTCTTCATGACTGATAAAAAGAGCCTATAAGGTTTGGTTTTGGTTTTTGTTGTTTAACAGTTATTGGAAGGGTTTTTTTTCTGTTTATTGGGTTCAGGCCCTAACAAGCCTAGAGGTCTTTATGGTGTCTAATGAAATAATGACATCATATAGGTCAGGAAAGTTGAGATAGTGAGAGGGGGAAACAATTTTTAGTCATACTATTAAAGAGCTCTTTGGTGTTCTTCATACCTATTTAGCTTTAATATTTTAGAAGAAAGGAAGTTAACTCACACAGTTGAGTGAGAGCTAACACTGTAGCACACCTGAGTCACCCAGTAGGTCCTCTAGCAAAAGCCAAGACCACCAGAGTTGGCATTCCTAAATCCAAGTAATTTTTAACTTTCTCAGTGGTGAAGGCTGTTGGCAATATCCTGTCATATATGTTAAGCCTCATTGTTCATGTGGTATTTGTTGGAAACTTTCCAACAGAAAAGTCAGTGTAAAATTTCCCACAGGTGTGAGGAGTCTCAAAGGGTCATACATTCTTTCAAACTAATCTCACTTCTCCACAGTTCACTCATGGGTGAGTGGGCATATTAAAGACTGACCCAGAAGTGGTAGAAAGTCCTCAAGAGACTTTTGTAAGTGGTGAAGCTGAATAAGGGATTGAAAGAAGTTTTTGAAAAATGGTTGAGTCATATGCAAGGCATTATGGGTAAACAGTGGTTCTGTTAAAGAATCAAAGCTCTCAGTGCCCCAAACACTCAGAATAGGCATAGTCCCTTGAGTCCAGGCTACTTTAAATATAAATTCTTTCCAAAAGGATCTAACCCAGCTGGAGGGATTATCTTCCACAAAAATGAAACCTTAGGAATCAGGATGAGCAGAAGTGCCACCCACATCCATCATTAGAATTTAGATGAAAGCTACCCTGCCTTGTTACATGGAGTGAAACTCCATCGGTGAGAGCCCAGCGATCCTCAGGAATCTGTTCCATTCCCTACATCTGCAGTGGCAAGAGGGTTTGTCTAGAAGAGCCAAGCAAGTTCTGTTTCTATGCCCTCCCACTGTCCTCTGCGATTTCTCTCTTTTAGACAAGCATGCTGCAGTATTCACTTCCCCAACATGACTAGTAGATTGAGCATTTCCTTCAGTATTGAGTCTGAGTACACAGTGCATAGCCATTTAGATTGACGATGCTTCTGACAGTAGCTCACCCTATTGTAGGCTTAAAATATTTACTTGGAAGAAAGTATTTCGCCTATAAATAACCACAGCCAGCAAAATATATGTAAGTATGGGAAGGAGGGGAATGTGTAAGCTCTAATCATAGATAGAAGGATCTTTCATGAGCTCCCTGAACATGCTGCATATGTAAAACCTCATGTCAGATTTGTCTAAGAGAAATCCTTTATTTTTACATTCATTTCCCAATTAACTTGGAATTCCAGCCACTAGTGAAATCTATCTCAATTAGTGGATACCACAAAAGTGTTTTTAAAAGGCATTTGATTTAAGGGCATATGACCAGATTTATAAAGGTATTAAGGCAATTGAAGATGCACACAGGTGTGTAGGTATCTAACACCCTTTGCTCACAAAGGATTTGTGACTCTGGAGCCAAAGTATCTCCACCTGGACTTTCGAAAAGTGACCAGTGTTCGGGTGTCTCCTCTTTTGTGTGTGTGCCCTACTTTAGACACATTAAGGGGCCCTGATTTTCAGAGGGCAAGACTATTTGTTACTAACCGATAGATCACAAAGGCCTTGGTGCTAATTGACATAGATAGCTCCATTGACCAAGGCATCCACAAATGCCCTAAACTATTAGGGCACTTCTGAAAATTTAAGCCCCTGTTGATTTGACTTCAGGTTCTTTGACATGAATGGTGCTATTTTGATTTTCATCAGCTGGGGATCTAGCCCACTGTGTTATTTGCCAGGCCAGCCACCTTAAACCCTCCCTTGAAGTACAGTTTTCTTTCCTTTGTGTGTACTCTTTCTCTGATCCCTCTGAAATTAGAATAGGATCTAGAGTGTTTTCTCCTTACCTACATCGGCCATGGTTGATCCAACATTCATAGCTGGAATCAGAGAGTGTTTAAAAGAAATGGTAAATGCTGGAGATTTAGAAACATTTCACTTGCACACGTGTTATTTTGTCCTACAATCTTAATATGAGCAGCATGCTGGGGCCATCTGAAATTGAAAGGTACTGCAGTGATTGATAATCAGTTCTCTTGAGACATGCTGAATGCTGGGAAAATCATCAATATCTCAGATCCCAGTGTGTGTAACTGCTGCTATACTATGGCTTTTTATGAGTGGCCACTGTACATTTGTCCAAAACATTTTCAAGCATGATTTGCATGTTTAGGTCTGATTCTGTTCTCACTTACATGGATGTAAATCAGAAGTAGCCATACTGAAGTCTATAAATGAGATCCGAAACAGGCCCTCAGAACTGAGTCCTTATCTTAAACCCTCTTCTCATCAAATTATGAGTCCTGAATAATATAAATGGAAGTGAATTACTAAAGTTTTCCTGGTCTTCATTTCAGATGCTCCATAGCCATCAGAGGCTGAATTCATCCCTGTGATTTATTATTTTTTTTAAAAAATCATTGATTTTATTCACTTGGGACCCTCTGCAAAGCTATAGCTTTTAGATGTTCTATTTTGAGGACTCTAGGCTTAAGTTTTCAGTAGTGTCTAGTGATTTTGGATGGCCTTCCTGAGACACCTTTGAAAGGCCAGAGTTTATTTCCAAAGTTCTGAGCACCCACACCTTCTGAAAATCAGGCTCCTTTAAGGAGTTGCAAGATGGGTGCCCAAAAATTGTGCCAGCCAAAATCACTAGTCACTTTTGAAAATGTAAGGTCTCATCAGCATTGCTTCAATGTGCTTGTCCTTTATTGCCACAGATCGCTTGCTGGCCTAAATCGTGATCTAGAAGAATTTGTAAGGCTCAGCCTCACCTAAAGGAAGGGGTTAAATATGGAGCGGAAACTGCCATTGAGTTTGAAGAAAAACCTGCACTTCTGGTGTTGTGCTGTACATGACATCTGTGAGCACCCACTACATTAGCTGTACTTTGGCTGCTGTTGAGCAGAACTAATGGTGTCTGTTTAGACAAGCATTAACCTTATTAATGTAAGCAGAATGTGATAACTATAATTATAGCAGCTAGAAGTTGTTACCAGAAATCCAATATTATTCTTGCATGAACTAACTCACATCTCCTTTTGTCTTCCCTTCTGCTGTCAGATGGCCCCTCCCAGGCCCACTGAGCTGCAGAGATGTTAGTTCTTATCCACCTTTCCCTCGTGTCAAACCACGAAACCTGCCTCAAACAATTCTAGCACATGAGATACTCCTTTCAGTATAAACATATGACTTTTAGCAACATTAGTGCCTTACTGGTAGGTACTGAAGTGCCCATTCTCCAATAGATGATACTGCCTCATTTGGGCTATTAGCAGACCTGGTTCAAGCAAATCTTTTAAAAACTCAGTGGCAGCCTTAACTAGTGGAGTGTTTATTATCTCTCCATTTTACCATTTGGGAGGCAGTGTGGTTTAATAGAACATGGAACTAGGAGGCAGGAGACCAGAGTTAAATTCTGCCTGTGCCATTGTCCTTGGACAAGTCACTTTACTTCTCTTGTTTCCATAGTTACCCAGTCTCTAAAATGGGTATTATAATATTTACCCACATTCTGGAAAGCAATTTCAGCTCCTCTCTTGAAAAATGCTATATTAATGCAATTATTATTACCACAGTGTCACCATAGGAGGGCTGTTGTGGCCCATTGCTGAAGACTAATTATTTTTTTTACAGGGGAGATGACTCTGTGCCAAACCAGAAGAACAAGCCAAATGATATGTCAGAGCTTAGAATATTTCACAGTTGAGATGCCTGAAATATGAAAATGTCAGTAGCAGTAATGCCCCCAAATATGTCCATTCGATGAGAAAACATTTTCCCTCACTCAGCCACATGTAACCTACCTTTCCCCCTCTGTAGGAGGATTCCTGACAAAATACTGTAGCTCAATAAATCACTCTGGGTCTCCACTTAGGGTTGCCAGCCCTCCAGGATTGCCTTGGAGTCTCCAGGAATTTAAAATGAATCTTTAATTAAAGGTTATATCATGTAATGAAGCCTCCAGAAATATGTCCAACCAAAAATGGCAACCCTATCTCCACTCCATCCTGATTTTTTTAAATCAAAAGGCCAGCCTTGTCCCGGTATCTGCCCCATTTGTTGAATTGATTCTCTCTCTCTAGGGGTGAAATTTCAGGCTTTTACTTCAGTTTCCTGAAAGAAGCTCCACCTCCTGTTAAGATTTAAAGGAAAGGAAAAGTGAGGCAGAGTACCATGAAGACCAGCTCTTAGGGAGAGCAGAGTGCTAGGGTGCAGTGCAACAGCAATAAATTACATTAAAGGTTAGTCAGCTAAAGTGCTGTGTATTAAATTCTGTTAGAATCTAGAGAGATATAATGTATGTGTTTCACAAGTCAGTATCTAGAAGAATCCTGGTTGCTGCATGCAAACTAAGGGCTGCAGTTACACTTAGCCTGCTTAGTGACACAAGCCATTCAGTAAATAATAAACTAGTTTAGTTTATTAAAGAGGTTCTAATTATTTTATTCAGCTTGTTGCATTGGCAGCCCAGATTCCCTCCCTCTCTCCCCCTTCAAGTGCTGTCCTGGAAACCAGTAAAATGAAATTACAGTTGGATGTTCTTATTTGTTCACATACCCTGGAGCTGAAGCAACATGGCAAATGGAAAAATATCGAGGCTGTCGATTAATCACAGTTAACTCACGTGATTAACTAAAAAAAAATTAATCGTGATTAAAAAAATTAATCATGATTAATCGCAGTTTTAATCATACTGTTAAACAATAGAATACCAATTGAAATTTATTACATCTTTTGGATGTTTTTCTACATTTTCAAATATATTGATTTGAATTACAACAGAGAATACAAAGTATTCAGTGCTCACTTTATACTATTTTTATTACAAATATTTGCACTGTAAAAATTATAAATAGTATTTTTCAGTTCACCTCATACAAGTATCGTAATGCAATCTCTTTACAGGCGTGTCGTGTCTTATGCAAGGGTTCCGTTCCGCATAAAGCCAAAATCGCATGTAGTCAAATACTCATTGAGTTCAATGGCAGGTGGAATCATCTACACTATAAATCAGGCCTGCACAACTCGGAAAGCAGGGAGGGCCATATTACTGCAAAAAACCAGCTGCGGGCTGAAAAGCCCCACCCTCGCCCCGCCCTCATCCACTTCCCTCTACCCCACCACTTGGATTGCTCCACCCCTACTCACCCCCCAAGGGCCGCACAGTGAGCCCCGGCAGGCCGCATGTGGCCCCTGGGCCGCATGTTGTGCAGGCCTGCTATAGATCATGGGTTCTAAAACTGGAGGTGTCAGCCACTTATGTTGAGGGACTGGAGCCCTGATCCCGACAGCGTGCTGCTGGCCCTGATCCTCCTGGCAGGCTGCCGACCCCGGCCCTGATCCCTGCGGCGGGCGGTCTGCCGGCCCCGGCCCCCCATCCCCGCGGCGGGCGGGCTGACAGCCCCCCATCCCTGTGGCGAGCGGGCTGCCGGTCCCCCATCCTTGCAGCGGACGGGTGGGCGGCCGGTCCCGGTCCCTGCAGAGGGTGGGCTGCTGGCCCTGGACCCAATCCCCGCGGCGGGCGGGCTGCCGACCTTGGACCTGGTCTCCGTGGCGGGCTGGCTGCCGGCTGCAGCCCTGATCCCCGTGACGGGCAGGCTGCTGGCTCTGGACCCGGTCTCTGCGGTGGGCTGGCTGCCGGCTGCAGCCCTGATCCCCATGGCCGGCTGGCTGCCGGTTGCAGCTCTGATCCCCGTGGCCGGCTGGCTGCCGACCCAGGCCCAGATCCCCGCAGCGGGCTGCCGGCCAGACCCCTGTAGCGGGCTGTCAGCGACGGCCTGCCAGTGATGGGCTGCAGCCAGTCCTGAGCCTGACCCCTTTGTCAGGAAGCTGACAGCCCTGACCATGTCCCCAACGGCAGTCACGCTCAGGGGCTTGGGGTTGTTGTTGTTGTTGTTTGTTGTTGTTTTGTTTTTTTTGTTTTGTTTTCGTTTTTTCCCACCGCGTAAAGCCAAAATCGCACAAGTTAAATGCGTGTAAAATGCGACACGCCTGTATTGTGAAAGAGCAACTAACAAATGTAGAATTTTTTTGTTACATAACTGCACTCAAAAACAAAACAATGTAGAACTTTAGAGCCTGCGAGTCCACTCAATCCTACTTTGCATACAGCCAATCGCTAAGAGAAATAAGTTTGTTTACATTTACGGGAGATAATGCTGCCTGCTTCTTATTTACAACGTCACCTGAAAGTGAGGACAGATGTTCACATGGCATTTTTGTAGCTGGCATTGCAAAGTATTTACAAGTCCAATATGCTAAACATTCATATGCTCCTTCATGCTTTGGCCACCATTCCAGAGAACATGGTTCCATGCTGATGACACTCGTTCAAAAAAAATGTAATTAAATTTGTGACAACTCCTTGGGGGAGATCTGCATGTCTCCTGCTCTGTGTTTTACTTGCACTCTGCCATATATCTCAAGTTATAGCAGTCTGGGATGTTATGTAAATGGACAAAATAGGATTTTAGTGTGTTATGTGCTTACTGAAAACAAAATCTCTATGAAAATAAGAACAGAAGAATGGTCATACTGGGTCAGACCAATGGTCCATCTGGCCTAATATCCTGTGTTCCAACAGTAGCCAGTGCCATATGCTTCTGAGGGAATGAACCAAACAGAGCAATTGTTGAGTGATCCATCCCCTGTTGCCCTGTCCCAGCTTCTTGTAGTCAGAGGTTTAGGGACACCCAGAGCTTGGGATTGCATCCCTGACCATCTTGGCTCTTGATAGGCCTCCTAGTGTGCTCAAATATTTTACAGGATCAGGACCAGAGTGCTCAGCACCTTGCACAATGATTAAGAGACTCAATATAGCACAGGATTTCATTATAGATCTTACATGGTACTCTTTATTGAACTAGAATGTAAATGTCACACCTAGGGGAGCCCTGTAACTTTTATGGCCTTTGCCAGCTGGCATCAAGCAATCCTTGGGTCACAGAGGGGGACCCAGATAAGATATGCATTGTTTGAGGAGAAAAGCAAGACATCTTTGGGAGATGAAATCTAGGTTGCCTCTGTATATGCAACTGCCGTGTTGAAATTAACAAGCAAAACCAGAAAATATCTAGGTTAAATGGAGTATTGAGTGCATTAAGAGTGAAATGCATCCATGTCAAGAGAGCCAGCACAAGGCCTTAGGCTCCACTTAAGGCCTAAACCACAATCTATTCTCCAACAGTTTACATGGAACTTCAGTGATGCCTGTGTCTTGAGCTGGCCCTTTGCATGAAATGAATGTCACCCTGCTTGCAGGATCTCTTAGACAATTTCTGCACAACCAAAAATTCAGTAAGGAGGGATAAGGTATAAAATATAGAGAGGAAGAGGAAGAGAGGAGGCTAGTAGCAGTTGTAGAAGGAAGTAAAGCATTTTAAAGGATTGTGACAAAATATGCAATATCTTCGTGCCTCTCCTAGGATCCACAAAAGCCATTCATGAGGTGCCCCTGTGCCTCAGTACTGCTCTTGCCGTTGCTGCCTTGCTGAATACCACCCCACAAAGCTGTCTTGGCTGTGGTTGTGTTGTGAGGTGGGATGGCGATATATGTTATTTCTGGTAGGGTCAGTGTTAACTGACACCAGGAATGTTCATAGGGGACAGTGCACCAGAAATTGGCATTTCCAGCCCTGCTCCAATGTACCCTTTCCCCCACTTGCTGTGGGGCCTCTGCAGGATATGGGGGAAGAGGGAGTAAATTATGGAACCTGTCTTCCCTTCGGTCCCCTTCTCACTGGCCTATATCCACTGCCAGTCTGCTCTGTTCACAGGAGTGATCAGCAGGGATCCTGGAAGTCCATTTGCCATGGGAAAACGCCAAATTTATGTTTTTACAAAGAATCTTTAGTTTTTACATTTTGTGAAAAAATAAAAACATATACAGTCCTTATCCAACTCTCTGTATTAACCAAACTGGGACGGTAGGGCTCAGACTGTCACCCCAGGCTTCCACTGTCAGCCTTAGCCCCACCGCCCAGGCCTGACACGCACAGAAGTATTTAGAACATGTAAGAAATACAAATTGCAATTCTATTAATATTATTTTATTATAATGATTGATGGTACTGGTAGGCATCCATCTTGCTTAAAAATTGTAAATATATCAATAAAATTTTGTGTTTAACTGATACCTATATATAGGGTGGCTAGGGAAACTAAAGTTCAGTGTTGCATTTTAATCATGGAAAAACATGGATTTTTGTGTGTTTTTAATTGGAGAATTTTGATTTTTTTATAATGAAAAATTAGGATGCCTGGTGATCAGGCCCATAAGGGTCTCATGTCCTGAGGAGTCATTGTCAGTGACACACATGGGCACTGCTCCTCAACAGGGAGCATTTTGGAGCTTGTACTGGTATCCTGATATCTGAATCCTGTGTCCCATAAGAATCATCCAAACTCTAGCAAAATCTAATGGGAAGAAAAAAGATTCCATTGCATTTCTTCAGTCTCACATACCTTCAGTAAAATGCACAAGACACAGAGTTGCTTTGCTTATATGCTCAAACATACTCTGCAACAGCTACTGTCTGTACCATTAGCCACAACTGTCTGTTCAGATGGCCTGTGCTGGTGTTCTATGATGTTATACCATGGGCTGATTATTGTGCATTTAGCAGCAGTCTAATGGAGGCTCATCAGTGAATGCTCTGCAGCATATGCTTCTTACTGTAGATCTAAATGGAAATCACATGGTGTGGTTTCATTAAAACACAGACATTTTGGCTCCAGCAGAATAAAATTTCACTTTAATTTTTGTGGAATGCTGTCAGGATAATAAACACACTAGAAGGTTTGTTTTCGTATTTCAGTAGGACTTATTAGACCTACAAGAACATGTTTGAACTTGGTAATTTATCCTTCCTTTCAGCTTTTTATTTTCTTTTTGGTAGAAGCTGTTGATGATACAGGATCTCATTTTCAGAAGTGCTGAGAAACTGCAATTCCCAGTGAAGCCAAAGGAAGCTCACTGTCTGAAAATCAGTACCTAATCATTGTGGGACAAATTCTCTCCTTATTTACATTATCTAATTTTGAATTTCAATGAGAATTAGGCACCTAACTCATTTAGGCACTTTTGTAAACTCCACTAGACACCTATCTGCATCATTCGGTGCCTTTGTAAATGTGGCCCAATATCTGTAAATATTGCTCTTGACTTCACTAGGAGTTGGATCGGCCCCATATACACGTAGCCTCCTTTGTTTAGCATAGTTCCAAAATGAAATTCCATCACAGGACGTGCTATGCTTAGGAGTGGATCTGTGTCAATATATAGTGGTGCTGCACACACTGAAAACTCTTCTAAGGTTGCTATGTATCCAGCATGTATTAAATGTGGAAGATATTCCTCGAGTTCATGCTATGCATGCACATACTGCCACATGTCTTCTCCACCTGATGCATCCTGTGGAAGGTTTTAACTCATTGCATTGTATCTAGTGCCCAAAACTTGAACACTCCTGAGTGGCCTGCTAATATGGAGATATTGGGCCAGATTTTGAAAGGTATTTAGGCACTTGATTTAAATGGCTCTTGGGCACCGAGGTGCATTTGAAAATAGTGGTGACTGTTTTCATCTTTAGGTGCCTAAATACCTTTAAAAATTTGGCCCCTAGAGCTCTTGTGGGCCATTGTAGTCTGGTGGTGATATCTTTGTGTATTCTGAATGTTTGAATTCTGTTCCTTGTTAACTGCAGTGGTTAGATACAATCCCCCAATTTTTAAACATAAAAGGAACAGATTCTGCCCTGATTTATACTAGTAACATTATTGAAGTGAGTGGAGTTACTTCAGATTTACACCAGCGCAACTGAGCTCAGAATCTGGCCGATAATTACTTTGTTCTATTGTCATAAAAATACAGTAACTATAACTTAACATATAATGGCTTAAATAAGCCTTAATGCTTCTGGCTTTCGGACTTTTTCTTCTCTTGGTACTGATTCAAGCTCACAGTAATTCCTTTTGACTAATACCCCATTTTTTTCTCTTTTTGATCTGCAGGACTGTGTGCAATTAAACCAATACAAGCTGCAAAGTGAAATTGGCAAGGTATGTTAGTGTAATTAAGGTTTCTATTACAGTAGCACCCAGCAGCCCCATTGGGCTACACGTGAAAACACAATCCCTGCCTGAAGACCTATATAGTCCAAAAATAAGATGATGAAGACTTGTGACACCTTAGCGACTAACCAGTTTACCAAGTCTTCATTGTCTAATTATTTACAGATACAGACTAACACGGCTGCTAATCTTAAACCTATATAGTCCAGGACTATATTCAGCCTTTCTTTTCTTCCCTCTTATTAAGTTTTGCTCAAGATCAGCGTTGAACTACTTTCTCTGAAGTCTACATTTATTTTCCTTCCAAATGAAGGTATTGAACTGGCTCTCTTCCAGGCTGTTTCCTGCCAAATGTAACACTGAGGTCCTTTAATGAATTAATCCAACCAATGAGAAAAGAAAGATGAAGGCAGGCACTTGTTCTCCGTCAGGACTAGTTAAATCTTATTTCCATGTAGAAATTGCTGATTTATTTCTATTCTGTATTTAAAAGTCTCAGAATGATTCAGAAGAGATTCACTGAAAGTTATTTAAAGGACTGAATTAGTGAATAGTTCAGACACCTGCACATTTGGACTCATGCCATGTGTCTGCAGCTGGATCAGTAAATGATCATTCCCTAATGGCTGTACTTGCTATTGCTATCTGTGTATTCCATTTGGAAGTGACTATACCTGCAGGTAGTTTCACCAAAAAGGTTATTAGCTTAAACTTCTCTAGGGTTCACATACTCTAACCACTCCAGAGAGTTGTCTTCTTACTTATAAATTGACTGTATGGCTCAGTTAAAGCATCCAGATTAGCAAGCACCAGATTGTAGTAGAGTAGGTGTTTCATAAGCATGCTGCAATTCTGTGCTGCAGCCAGTCCCTGGGGTGGCAGTAATTACTATTTATATTAAAACATATGTGTGGCTCATTTCCAAGTTTTAGCACCTGTTTTCTATGACAAGAAGCCACGGTTGTTGCCTTCTTTTTGTCCTTCATATCCACACAGAAATGGGGGAAAGGGAAGTGGGTAGTTTGTGTTGAGAGGCTTCGAATGTACCTGATTAGATTAATTGTGTAAGGGTACAGTACATGGAGACAGCAGAATCAGGGAGAGAATGTTGGAAACTCTTGCTAATTCTCAATTGTGCTCATCTCCAGATTTGACAACTCTCATGCACAGATATTCTCCCAGGGATCTCCTGTTGTCTTATTGGAGAGAGCGCTCTAGGCAGTTCTCATATCACCAAGACTTTATGACACACATGCAATTTACCGCAGCACATTCATTAGTGGAAGTTTACCTTAAAAAATAGAGATTGATCCAGGCTAGGAAGTTCAGAGAGATGCAATTCGGAAGGTGTTTGGACCTGAGTCTTTGGCTTTTCCCATGATAGAGGTAGAAACCAGCTGCAAATTCAAACTGGCTCCAGATATTTCCATGGTTCCAGGATATTTAGATCTGGGAATTCTGTTTGGGCCTCAGTAAAGCCCTATCCTTGATTATTTTTTTTTTAAATTGTATTTCTTTAATTAGGACCACACTGCAATACCCTTACTTCCCTTGTGTAGTACCTTATTCTTCTCTTAGATCCATGGAGGTCAATGAAGAATATATTATTGTTCAAGGTGAGTAAATGTATCACAATCGATCCCTTAAAGTGAAATTCACTCTTGTGTGGAGAGCCCACCAAGCCCTATGCACTCCCTAAGACCCACTTAAACCTTATTTTCATGGCTTTAGTGGGACTTAAGTAGTAGACAGGGCTTGTGCAGGCCTTCTGCAGAGGAGTGAATTTCACCTTTACTTTCTAATCTGCTACATTAAAGGTTTCATAATGGTCCATGTAAAGTCAGTGGAAAGACTTCCATTGACTCCAGTGGGTTTTGGGTGAGGCCTTTCCTCGTCAGCCCTTCATGAGATTTAGGGTCTCATTCCAACTCTTAAGTCAATGGAAATGCTCCTACTGATTTTCAGTGGGAGTTGGATCACACCCTTAATGTAGTTCTTATACATGTATTCAGTAGGCAACTATTGGAGGAGGAATCTAGTTATAGTGTAATATTTTGGCTGTGTAAAATGTATGGAGTTGACAGAAAACTAGATGAAATTTCAATAGTTTTACTTTAGGTTCCTATTGGAGCTGTCATCTTCCACATGCTCTAGTACTGACCTTTCCATAAACTGCAACTGACCAGGAAACACATGCTTATTGGAAGTGTGCTAATTAACGTCAGCTGAAGATATGACCTACAAAGTGTTAATTTCCTATAAACTCCCAGTACATGGAAAGTCCTCTGTGAAAATGATTGGGGCTTCCAGTCGTGAGGGGGTGTATGAAGGGAATTAAAAAAACTAACACAGAAACAAAAAGACCTTAAAAAGTAAATTTTCCCCAGTGTTCAACTTATAATAAAAATATAACCTTGGCTCACGGCATTTGCTGAGGATTAATAACTGGTTGGAGTTAATGGCCTGAGGCAGTTCCTTCCAGACAGTCATTAATCCTCAGCCTCCATCATTATTGCCCAAATGAAATAGCTGCCAGGGGAGGAAGGACATTTTCCCTGGCATTGAACATAACAGTGAAGAGGAGAGAAACTCCCTTTGCCCCTATATGTATCCTGGTCCATCTGAGTTGTATTTCATAGGGGGAAGGGAGCTGTGCTGTATAACGCAATCTGACATCATGTGGAGCTTTTGCTCGAGTCTGTTGAGGATGCTTCTTATTTTTCACTGCAAGGCCAAACATGATAAGCCTTGAGCAGCAGGCAAACAAAGCAAGGCAGCTGAATTGACTATGTAATTTGTGTTTATTTATAGGGCTCCTATGGTGTTGTGAAACTAGCCTACAATGAGAGTGACGACAAGTATTACGTAAGTGCCTCTCTTCCCCGTATTACTGGCTGGTGTTGATATTTCTGATTCTTCTTTCACATCCCAGAGAACTAGCTCTCTCGCGCTTTTTTTTTTTTTTAAAAAAATCCTTTTGAGCCACATGGCCTGTGAGTAGAAAATCAACCTGATGGGGCATGAGGCTCCACTTTTCAGTGTGTGTGATGCAGAGCAGCATAATGTGAGCAAAACCTAGTGTGAAGTGTTATGTAAAGAGTGCAGATGTTGGACACACTTCAGAAATAGGCAGGCAAGCGTATTCTTGAGTTATCTTGACAATTTTCTAGATATGAAAGAGGTCACCTGAAATTAGAGATCTACCGTGCTTCTAAAAAATCTGCTTAGAAGGAACAGGCACATTTCATAACTGAATATTGGGCACTGTCTGTGATACCCGTAGCAATACAACCCAGCACAGCACTGGGTGGTTTCTTTGTGACAGCACTGCATTTTATACATTTATATGAATACTAATTATTCAATTACCAAGGCAATATTTAGCTGTAGGGAGTGTTGCCTATGAGAGAGAGCACTGGGGTGGGATTCAAGATACCTGGATTCTATACCAAGCTCTGCCGCTGGATTGCTGGGTGATCTTGAGCAAGTCACTTCCCCTCGTCAAGCCTCAGTTTCCCAATTGGTAAACTGGGGGTAATTATGCTTACGTCATTGTAAAGTGCTTTGAGATCTACAGTTTAAAAATTGCTGTATAACAGGTAGGTATTATTATAATGAAGACTATGGAAAAATCAAGATACTATGGTGATAGGCTCTGTAGCAAGGCCTGCAAATAAGTAAAAATCAATCAGTCCATTGTATAGCTAATTGTATGGTTTGGGCATAGAGGCTCAAAAATGCATCCTTAGTTTGGAACACATGTAAGCATGTACTTATATAAGTCCTTTCCTGAACTGAGGCCATAGGTTTAAGACTTCTACTTCTAAATAGCGGTTAAATCAAAAAAGCCCAATACCTGTCACTTCAAACCTGGAATCTCTAAGCTGAACCCCTTCAAAATTTTCTAGTGGGGGGTGGATTTGACTTCATCGTCCCATACCTACCCTTGTGGTTTTTCATCTGAATTGGATCAAAAACCACAAAGCCATCAATTTTTTTTATTTCAAAGTATGTAATATCTCATGAGAACATTGGACCTTGAGCGATTTCTGTCATTTTGCAGGCCTGAAATCTGATGAGAAGTTCAAGTCCAAGCACAAGTCCTCTTTGGACCCAAATCTTTGACGTGGTAACTGATTTGGTGGCTAGGGGGAATGCAGTGGACATAATATACCTGGTTTTTGGCACATCACATTCTGATAAGTAAGCTGGAGAAATGCGGGCTTGAAAGAACTACCATTAAGTGGATATATAATTAGTTAAACAACTGCAAACAAAGAGTAACTATTAATGGAATGATGTCAGATTGGAGGGACGTCGTAAGTGGAATTCCACAGGGATATGTTCTAGCTCCAGTGTTGTTTAACATCTTTATTAATGACCTGAATGTAGGAACAGAGAGCATACTGATTAAGTTTGCAGATGAGACAAAGGTAGGGGGTGTTGTCAGTACTATAGAGGATAGAGCTGAAATTCATAGGGATCTTGATAAATTGAAGAACGACGCTATAGACAATAAAATGAAATTCAATAAAGACAAATATAAGGTGCTCCATTTAGGGAAGAAAAAACAAACGCACAAATGCAGAATAGGGGAAAACTGCTGAGAATGATCTGGGAGTTGTGGTGTATCACAGCCTCAATGTGAGTCAGCAATGCGATGCTGTTCCAAAAAAAGCAAGTGCAGTTTTAGGTTGCATTAATAGAGTCATAGCATGTAAGTCACGGGAAGTGATAGTACCGTTCTACTCAGTGCTGGTTAGGCTCAGCTGGAATACTGTGTCCAATTTTGATCACCAATGTACAGAAAGTACGTAGAGAAACTCAAAAGGATCCAGAGTCAAATGGCAAAGATGATCAGAGGAATGGAATGCCAGCCATACAAGCAAAGGCTGAAGGAACTGGGTATGTTTAGGCTGGAAAAGAGGAGATTAAGTGGGGATATATTAGTGGTATTCAGATACTTGAAAGGTTGCCACAAAAAAGATGGAGGAAAGTTTTTCTCTTTTGCCACAGAGGGCAGAACAAGAGGCAATGGGTTCAAACTATAGCATAGCAGATTTAGATTAAATCTCAGGAAAAACTTCCTGTCTGTAAGAGCAGTACAATGGAACAGATTGCCTTGGGAGATTATGGAAGCTTCTTCATTGGAGGTTTTCAAAAGGAGACTGGAAACAGTTTGTCTTGGATGGGTTAGTCTAATTTTAGTGAGGATTGGATCTGAACACCTCCCTGTCTCTTTCAAATTGAAGATCCACACTCAGCTTCTTCACCAACATTCTGAAGCACCAGGCTAAAGAGCAACCCCAAACAAATGTGGCCTCCTGGTCTGATGTTTCTTTGTCTGAGTGTGATGTGGGAAACATGCACCCTATGGAGTGGGGCAAGCTTCAAGGCTAGAATAGCAGTCACAGAGCAGCTCCATTGCTCATCGTCTGGGAAGAAGGGGTTCTTACCCACCACTCCCTCTCCATGGAGGGCCCCAAGTACTTTGGCCATGCAGACCACTTAGGTCCCACTTAAATCCAGTTTTGAGTGCTTACATAATACTTAAGTGGTGCATAGACTTCTGATGGCCTTCTGCACTAGAGTGAATTTCACTCTGAAATGAGGATTTGTCCATTAGGGGTCAAATTGGAGAGTTCATAAATACCAGACTGCAGCTGATGTTAGTCACATTCCTTACTGCACTTCTGGAAGGTGCTCAGATATTATGGTGATGAGTATGACATAAGAACCTATATAAAACAGAATAGACTGTGCCAGAGCCAGGAGATACCTGGAAGTCTGACTGTCCCTATCACTATAGTGATCTGCATTCTGTGTGTGATGCTTGCACAAGTACAGTATAGGCCTGGTGTTGGGCACAGGGATGAGGAATAAACTCTCCAAATTGGTTCCTCATTCCAATGGTAATAAGAAGGAACTGTCACAAACAGCCACCCTGTTGCTCAGATATTTTTCCTTCCTGACTTGCAGTTTTGCTACTGAGCTAACAGCCTTTTTAGTACGACTGTTAACATCATTATCCAAGATTATCCTAGCCGGTCATATTTCCAGCAAGTGTGAAACTGCAGAGGAAATATACTGAAATGATAGAAGGAAGAAATGATGCAAAATCTGGAAAAGACACCCTGAATCTATCCAGCTGGATGGAATCGCAATTGTTTCCATGCCTTTCACTTTCCAGCTGACTCAGCCCGTTAATTGAAATGTTTGCTGTTCCCATTAGTTCCTCTTTCTGCTCTGGCCTCCTAACAGACTCTGCCCTATCATGCTGATTTGTGTGGAAACTGCATATTGCACAAGACACTGTTCTGAATGCAGCGCCAAGTGACATGCTAATACAGTCATTTCTGTGAATCCTCTCCTCCCACATCTACCTGAGGATGCTTCTGTAACATGGAGGGAAGCAAAACACTGAACATTTAAGATTTATTAATGCAGGAATTTTAATTTTATTCCCGGGCATGACTTTGTTTATGGAGTGTGCTCAGTGCTACACAGAGGGCTGGTTCAGTGGACCTGGGAGGTTTGGGTAGATTAGGAAAAAAGGTCAAATGTAGGTTGGGATTAGCTAACCCTAATGGTACTGTGATCATTGCACTTGTGCTAGATGTCGATTAACACCTTTTATGTTGGTTTAGCTGATGAACAGCTAATTCAAGGTAAAATGTGCTAACCTATGTCTTCATTAGGGAGAAGGTCTGGATTAGTGAACACACGTTTGCTAAACTTAATCTCAATTTCTTTTTCTAAACTAGACAAACCTTCAGAGGCTACTGCACCAGAATGAACCACCTACTGCTAGGAAGATTCCATTTTAGCCCTGGTTCCTCAGCAGAAACCCTCATACACAAAATCCATTTACTCAGACTTTGTGCAAGGAAGGAGCAGAGGTTCACAATGATCCACCCTCCAAATCCCAATAGACTTTAAGGCCAGAAGGGACCATTATGATCATCCTTTCTGACCACCCGTACATTGCAGGCCACAAAACCTCTCCCACCCACTTCTGTAATAGACCCATAACTTCTGACTGAGTTACGGAAATCCTCAAATCATGATTTAAAATCTTTGTTACAGAGAATCCACCATTTACACTAATTTAAACCTACAAATGACCCATGACCCATGCTGCAAAGGAAGGGGAAAAAAAACCCACCAACCCAGGGTCTCTGCCAATCTGACCCAGGGGAAATTCCTTCCTGGCCCCAAATATGGAGATTAGTTAAACCAAGCAGAGGGAAACCTTTTGGCCCAAGGGCCACACTGAGGTTGCAGAACTGTATGGAGGGTAAGGTGGGGAAGCCTGCCCCACCCCCTATCTGACCACTTCCCGCCCCCCTCAACCCATCCAACCTCCCCTGTTTCTTGTCCCCTGACTAACCCCTCCAGGACTTCCTGCCCCAACCACCCTCGGGGATCCCACCTCCCATCTAAGCCCCCCTACTCCTTATCCCCTGACCACTCGCTCCTGAGACCCCCACCCTAACTGCGCCCCCCCCAGAACCCAACCCCCTACCCAACTCCACCTGCTCCCTAACCCCTATCCACATCCCCGAACCCTGACAGATCCCGGGACTCTCTATCCCTTATCCAAGGCCCAAGCCTGGCCCTAACCTCCTGACTACACCGCTCAGACATGCTGCCCCACGGGAACTCACAGCCCCGCCCTCTCCATTGATTTCATTAGCTTACACTTGTCATTCTTTTTTCTGGGTACAGCCATAAAGGGGGCATTCCCCTCACTCTCCCTGTTGTGTAAAACTCTGGAACTTTGTTGGCTGCTCATCCTGTGGGCATCAGTGTCAGTGTTTTGCAGCATTACAAATTATGATGGAGAGGTTTCCAGTTTCTCGAGGTGTTGAAATACCCTGGAATTTGATAGATTTTTTTAAAAGCTTATGATAAATGGTAGAGAATTGTGTAATTAGCTAATGGCTGCATTGCTCCTCACATTTCTCTGTGTGTTTGACTGACATGCAGCTTTTAATACCAAGATAAATTGCATGTTGTACCACTTATCGCTGCTGTCTGAAATTATGTTACAACAATACACTTTGACAAGAGTTGTCAGGCCGCTGAAGGGGAGATCTCATGCAAATGTGTAGCACCAGCAATTACCAAGAGCAATTCTGATCATGGCAATTGGAAGAGGGGGCTTTTTTATTCTTTTTTTTTTTTTCCCCAAAACTAGCATTGCCAATTTGTCTTTTTGTCTTCATGTTGAAAAGTGACAACAAATAATTGGAGAAAATTAGCATTTGAGTATCCTGGAGTTGTATATGGTCTATAGCCAAACCTCTCACACTCTGTTTCAGTACAAGGAACTGTGGCCACCTAGCTTAAAGGAAACAGAACGATTGTGCAAACAAAAAGTATATATCTATTAACAAGACAAAACTTATTTTTAAGACGCAGTGTTTTCTTCATGTTACAAAATCCTACACAGTGCAGAATCGCAGTGTATGAGCCTTTACATGATTGTTGCTGAAGTATGGGACAATGTGCATTCTATGTTGACTACTGCAGAAATTTTAAGCACCAGTAACCTGACTCAGTTCTTGTGATAGTCAGTAGAAAGACTCATTATGTAAATGGATTTTGGATCAGGCCTCAAATTAGGCATACCCTTTTAATAAGAAATCAGTGGTCATCCCATGTGCAAGCAGGACTTTATTTTTTTCTGATTTTGACCTTTCCTTAAAGGAAAAGTAGAAAAATGGAAAGAATCCAATTGACTTTGTAGGGCTTAGCCTGCTAAAGCACAGGCCTCTACAATCCGAGTTCAGTCGTTGCTGATAACCTCTGTTTGGTGCCATTACACCGGCGTTTGCAAAACTTTGCCTAAGTATCCTTAGAGCTGTAAATATTACAGTGTTATAGTTTGCAGTAGATGCATTAACAATGATTAGAAAAAAAGGCCAAGCACCTTAAAAGGCAAAAAATACAAAATAGAAACAACGTATGTCCCTGCGAAGGTCTAGTTTGGAGTAATTTTGCTGATGAAATTTGAGTCTGAGAAGCCTCGGGCCATGTCTTTTTTCCATTCTCAATCTCTAAAACAGCTTGTAGTGCGAAGTGATTGGGAAGGACGATTGCTGTTCCACTTCTGGACAAAAATGATCTCATTCCATTTTTTTTCTGCAGCTTCTTGATGGAGAGGATAATGATTGAGTTTCTTCAAGAAAGCTTTCCAGATACAGCCCTAAATCCTCCATTAAAAATCACAGCAAAAAATAGGGAGGAATGGGTAGCAATCCAGGTTGCTGGGACAGACAGTAGATGTCACTCAGTCACATGTTATGGAAGCAACTCGTTCAGTGACCAAGATGGATGGAATGATTGGATGTAAACTGTTTAGATGATGATATGATATACAGTATTTGGGATTAGTGATGACAAATTTATGGTCAGCATCTGAATAGCATGATATGCAGGCACTAATGGCTTTTCCCTATTTAGCAAAAGAAGGCTTGTAGTCCCTTTTCATTGGGATGTCATTCTGAAACATGGCAGATAAGGGTAAAAATAGATGGGGATCTTATTGGATGTAGACAGTGAGACTTTTCTGCTTTCCCAATGGGACATTTAATCCAAGAGTGGTATAAGATTATTGATAATAATAATGCTTTGAATGTGTATCACTTTCGGTATCCAAAGTGCTGGACAATCATCAGTCCAGTGTAGCTTCTATATAGCTGAACTTCCATAGGGTGAGCTTGGCTATACAGTGATTGAAATCCTCAGCTGTCTCAATGCATTGTAATGTGCAGATTTCAAGTCCCCTTACAAGGCCCAACACTGCTTATTCCAACCCCCACTCCCGTCTGAAAAAATGGAAATTTTGTTACTGACTTTACTGTAAACAGGATCTGAGCTATAGGGTCGTCATCTGATCAGATCACCAGAACTTCTGAGTTACAGAACTCCTCCTGATCCTTAAACTTTCATCTCAAAGATACCAAGATCGTCTTTTGTTGAGTTATTCTCCTAAAGCAGTTTAGCCCTTTTGATTATGCTCCTCAATACACTCAGACTGCAGTAATGCTATGAAGAAAGTAGGTAGGCTTAAATATTGTACAGAGGTTTCCACTAATCAGAGAAATTGTAACATGATCCCCATGCTGCCTCCCAAGAACACCCGTCATGAACCACATTTTCATGAAATCAGAAAGGGGCAAGAATTGGGCGCAGGGGCATAGACAGAGAAAACTACCGGCACCATTTGTTTCTGGAGAAGCTATTGAGGCACTTGTCAGTACTAAGGGAAAATCTACCAGCAAGGTTCTGAGAGAATTCTGTGTCTGAAAGGCGCTGTTTGGATAATTAGTTTTGCTTGAGAGCTGAAATGGCTTGGTTCTTTCGCAAATGCATTGCCTTGGTGACAGCTCTGCTTGAGCCTGGAAGGAAGAGAGACTTGCTAAATCCCCATTGTTATCTCTGCTGTTACGCACAGCTAGGATGCAGTGTGATGATTTGCCTCTCCAACTTTCGCTATAGTAGAAACTTGACTTTGATACTGTTTCTTCATGCCTCTATTCTTTGTGGTAATTAAATGACTCCTCCTTGTTCCTCAAGAAACTTTGCTGTTCATCCCCCATGTGGATTTAGAAAACAATGGGATGGATTATGATCCAACCTCTTTGTGCTGCTCTGGTGGCACAAAGGGGCTAGAAAACTACCAGATTTCTGCAGATGGGGAGTTCCCAAGGGTTGGAGAGTCACCAATAGACGAAGAGCTGATGTAGCTGCAGTTGCAATATAGGGAGCAAGTCAGAGTGCTATCATAGACTTCATACAAGCTTAACTACATTACAGTATCCATACAGATGCCGTGTAGTCCCTTTCAGGTGAATAAATAACAGCTGAAATGACTAGGTTACTACTACTTGCTTCCCTCATTGAATGTGAGAGCACTGCTTTACTACCATCTAAAAGTTGCTGTATCCTTAAGCCTATGACAAGGAGGAAGGATGGCACAGTGATTAGGACACTACCCTAGGACTTGGACGACCCAGCTTCAGTTCCTTGTTGTATGGTGCTCAGATATTATGGTTCTGAGGGCATTATAGATATCTAAGCTGGAAAGAAAGATAGTGCTGAAAACAGGCATTCCTTCTATGCCATTCCATTCCCTGCAAGTTCTAGACAAATAGGGTAAGTATCATGATTCTTATAAATTATTTGTATCATGGCAGTGCTTAGTGGCATCAACTGAGAGCAGGGTCCCATTAGTTTAGTAATGTTGATACTTATCAGTTTTTGCCAATTAATTAGCAAGAGTTGGTGAATTTTTATTTTAAAGTTCATTTCCGCTCATCAAATGGGAAAAAGACTCCCGATTTTAGGAATGGGATCAGGACAGTGGATATTCTCTGCATCTGAGTGAAATAGTAGCCCTGTATTTGAATTTCTTTGGTTGATAGAAATTAATGTTTTCTGAAGTTCACTTGTTACTGTAATTTGGGTGCAGGGGAGAAATAAAAGTAGAGTGTTTTATAATGCACTGAGAACCCTCCTGTTCTGGGCCTTCTTTCAAGGTGTTGATTGTGGAGATGGTTTTTGGACATCACAAATTCATTTCACACAGACCACAGAATAATTCAGCCAATCAATTGGAACCAAGATTAGACATGGTGATTTGTAGGTGAAGGCCTAGAACTGTCTAGTCTCCAACTCCTGATACTACTATTTTCAATGTGTGCCTTTGTAGTTATGAAATGGGATTGAGGGCCAGAGTCTCTGCTCAGTTAGACCAGCATAAATTCAGATTTCATTGGAGTTAGTGCAGCTATCCCCAATATAAGCAGGAGCCCTTAAACTGAACGGATGGATGGGGTTTCTGGTTAGTATCTGTATCCTCAACAACAGAGATAACTAGCATCAGGCAATGTGCAATAAAGTCTCCTTCCATTGAACTCCTGAGTGATTATATTTCACTGGGGTCACTCCACTGTGGATTACAGATATGGAAATTTGATTAATAGACATAAACTACTCATTCTGAAAAAGCCTCACTAGTGCAGAATATTTCTCTGAGCAAATTGTCATATGCGCTGGTTTCTCATTAAATATTTATCTGTGAAGTCTTCAGGGATCATTGGAGTGCTGCTAGATGGCTATTTAACACAGTAGTATGGATGGAGTCTCAGAGATTTGATTTATTACATTCAAGTTGCCTTTTGCCATCACGCCTAATGCCATTTGGAAGGCTGAAAAATTACTCTGATGTCCACCATCTCACGTCAGCTACATATTGGTTCCAGACAACTGTATGATACTGGAATATGAGAATGTAGAGGGATGAAAGAGTGTGACCAAGTGACCAGCTTATTTAAGTCTATGCTTCCCTTTGTGTTCTCTTATCCATTGTACCCTGAAATTCCTATGCTACCCCACAGATCACTGTGCCCCTCAATCTGTGATACCACAGTGACAGGCATCCTGGAAATATCTAGCCTAGAGATCCTGGGCCTGGTTCTCAGTTACACTAAGATCCCTTTATGCAACTCTGGCAGCATAAAGGGAATAGAAATGGCCTTGTGAGAATACCGCCTGTGCAAAGGACTTGCCCAGCCAAAGGGCTCTGTGCTGTTCTTTCTCCCAGCTCCTGGCATAGGCTGAGGGCAAATATACACAGGTGTGGCGAGAGTGCACCCTAGTTAGTTTGGCTTCCCAGAGTCAGTGGCAGCTGTAGGAAGCCAAGTGTAAGTGAGAGCACTTTAAGGCTACACTCATTTGCCCCAGTGGCTGAGTAGGTCCCCAGAATACAGAGAGCAAAAAGGTAGCTTAACGTCACCTTCTCTCCTCAGACTCTGCTCAAAGCACAAGAGCAGAATGAGACAGCTCTTGGGGTACCCAGGCTGTGGAGCCAGCTTGTTAGCCCCTTCATCCAGCAAGTCTTTCTTGTGGTAACTGGGTGTCAGCTCCCTGATACTACCAGCCCTTCAAACACTTTCCTCTGGTCTATGCCTGCCCTAACTTTGCCTTGCAGTTTAATAATAGATGCACCCAGGCTCTGAGTCCCTCTGAATTGTTTCCCAGTGATATCTAGCCCCTGACATTGGCTTCTCACAGGAATTCCAGATCTTTTCCCTCCAAAGGAGCCGTGTACCCCAGTTTACCAGTTTTACCTTAAGCCAGCACTTCTGTGAACCACGCAGAACTTATGGGCATTTATAACAAAACAAAAGGAGGGTTATATAAGAAAGAATAAAGATTTAACTGGAAACGAGAGAGAGAGTGGTGGAAACAAACGGTCACAACACAAAACAAACTCATAAAATATGAACCTGGGTTCTCTACTTATCAAGAGTTACCTTTTCTGTCCAATGAAGTAGATTTTTTCCCCCGATGCTCAGTCTGTTGCAGAGTTGGCTGGAGCCAGGATCTCAAGAATCCCCATTCCACAAAGGTTTTCCTCAGTGAATGGATACAGAGTGTATCTTCCTCCTCTGTGCTACACAGAAAACAGCCTTTGGTGTCTATTCACAGACAGGACACAAAACCTGTCTTGTTGTTAAGTGTCTTTTTTATCTTTAAGTGGTTTTGATTGTTTGTCATTGCCTCTGATGGTGTCCTGTTGAAAGTCATAGTATTACACAAGGCTAAACAATTGAGCCTTGCTGGCATCACCAGCCAACCGGGGAAGGGTGACAACTCCCCTGTGCCCTAATGGGCCATCACCGAGACACATTCTCTCTTGGTGACTAATTTCTACTCCAATCCCTAAAGCAAACTTTCAGTATAAATACATTATTCTATAAATATCACCTGTACATATGTCTCTCAGTGATTATGAAGTGTGACAAGTTACGAGCTTTCTGTAGTTACCTTACGTATTACTTTTTAGGGATGAATATCCTACACAGCATGTGTGTTGTGAGTTTCTCAGGTGTGAGATGAAAGATGTTTGCAAAGAGCAGAAGACTGTTTACCAAGGGGTCTCTATGTCACACAGAGTAACTGAGAATCAGCCCCCTTTTTTACTTATCTGATTAAGATAAATGAATCAAATTTATTTTTGCTTTGTAAAAAGATGTGTAAAACTGGCCTTTTTATATACCTAAAAGAAAATAATTCATTCATTCTTATATCTCAAGTGTTTTGAAGGTGTCTGTCACTAATTAAGCTCTTTCTCTGTTGGATAAAGATCTGAAAACTGGAGTCTCAGACCAGTAGCTGAACTGAATTGCAAAAATATAGCAAATACTGAAAGGACTGAGCAGTGAGTGTAACTCCCAGCATCATGGCTTTGCTTTGTTTTAACACTTATTTTTTCTTCCCTCAGGCTATGAAAGTCCTCTCCAAAAAGAAGCTACTGAAACAGTATGGATTTCCACGTAGGTGCCATGCTTTTAAAGATTACAGACAAGCCCTGCAGGCCTTACTTGCTCTCCTCTCTGAGGCAAAATGTCCAGTGACTTCACTGGAAATTTTGCGTTAGTAAGGCATACAGCACCTGGCCTCCTTTCAAAGCTGCTTGGGTGGTTTGTGAGGATAGGCATACTTGATCCGCTATAAGGACAGACACAAGCTATCATCCAAAACACAATTCCTCACCTCACTGCTCCTTTGTGCTTTCTGTCCCAAGACAGTCTTGCTCCCTGATGGTAAAACACTGGCCTCTGCACTTGTGTAGCATATAGAAGCTCTTTTTCTTGTTATATCTCTACAGTATCTTTCAGCAGATTATCTGAATAAGATTTCAGACACAACTCTGTTGCATGCACAAAAACAAGACACTATACTCAATCTGTAAGGAGAAGCCATTTTGAATTTGTGATGTGATCCAAAGCCATCCCTGCTTGTTTCCCAGCCATAAGGAAGTTAACTCTCCTTCTCAGAGTCCTTGTTGTACCTTAGAGCAGTGGTCTTCAAAGTGGAGTGCACACCCCCCTGGGAGTACGTGAGACCACCCCGGGGGTGCACAAAACCCCAGCACCACCGCCAATCCTGCCCGGGAGACCGCCAAACTTGCAAGCAGTCTATTTTTGTCCCGCCGAAATGCCACCGCAGAAAGTGGAAGCTTTCTATTTGACGGCATTTCGGCGGACATACCCCTGGGGCCGCAAGTAGAGATGGGACAGTGAAAAGGGGCCATGGCGGAAAAACTTTGAGGCCTTACAGACAAATTTATTTGGGCATATGCTTTTGTAGGCTAGAACCCACTTCATCAGATACTTGGAGGGGAAAATACAGTAACAGGTATAAATACATGCACATGAAAAGGTGGGAGTTGCCTTACCAAATGGGAGATCAGTCTAACGAGACAATTCAATTAACAGTAGGATACCAAGAGAGGAAAAATCACTTTTGTAGTGGTAATAAGAGTGGCCCATTTCAAACAGTTGACAAGGTGTGAGTAACAGTAGGAGGAAATTAGTATTGGGGAAATTAGGTTTTGTAATGACCCAATCACTCCCAGTCTTTATTCAGGCCTAATTTAATGATGTCCAGTTTAATTCCAGTTTTGCAGTTTCACGTTGAAGTCTATTTTTGAAGGGTTTTTTTGAAGAATTGCCACTTTTAGATCTGTGATTTTTCCTCCCTTGGTATTCTACTATTGTGCAGGGAACGTTCAGTAGGTCAGTGTCTCATCTCTCTGAGGTCATTCAACCCTGCTCTCTTAGATCTGTGTCTGGCTAGTCAGATATTTTTAGGTCCTACACCCATTCAAAGCCCTATGTTCTACAGCCATTCACTGTGATGTATCATGTGCTGCCATTCTAAAGCCCATTTTTTTTGTTGCTGTTGCAGGTCGACCTCCCCCTAGAGGATCCAAAGCAACTTCTGGTGGGCAGCCGAAACCAATGGCACCGCTGGATAGAGTTTATCAAGAAATAGCCATCTTAAAGAAATTGGACCATATCAACATTGTGAAGCTGATCGAGGTGTGTATGCCAAAGCAGGTTGGGATGGAAAAGGTGCTGTTACTCAGGTCAGACTGTGCAGATGGTTACATTCAAGTTTGGGTTTTTTAAGTTAACGGGGATCAGGAAGCAAAATCCCCTACATGGCTTTGAAAATCGCAGCCTATCTCTATAAATTGAGGACCTGATTTTGCCCACACTCCACACAGTGGTGCTGTGTATGCGGAGGGCTTGCTTGATCAAGATCAAAGTTGATAAATAGAAGCTCCTTGAGCAATTGTGTGCTTTAGAGAGAGAGAGAGAACGAAAAGTTAAGCTATGCCTACACAGAGACTTGCACTGGTTTAATTAAACTAGTGCAGGCTCCTGTGTGGTCATTCTTTTATTCAGTCTAAGACCAGCTTACTTTGGTTTAGTTTAAACCTGTGCCTAATCAACATAAACTATCCAAAATAAGCCTAGTTTAAATCAAAATTAGTGTCATTTCAGCCTTTTGTTCCAGTTTAACTAAATCAGTTTATGATCATACCTTAAGTTAACTGATGGAGTGCTGTATGTAGACAAGCCCTATGAGTGTGTGTGGCAGAGGGCAGGGAGAGAGAGGGAGTGCTTGTGTGGCTGATGAACCTTAGTGACCTGTTAATCAATATTTGTCTGACATGGGCAAATAGCATCTTCATTTGTATGCACTGTTTCTTGTAGGCAGAGGAGTGTATGGAATTCTTTTTCTTTAATTCCCCAGATTTTCCCAAGGTAAATTAAAGAAAATTTCTCTCTGTCCTTCAAAACCCTCCTCAGTGCAGTGAGTTTCTAACTGCTAGCAGTTGCTCTTTAGCACTGGAGTCTTTGAATAGGATCTCTGACCCATAACAACTCCTGTACGCCCCTTCTGATCCTGGCAACGTGATAAGAAGGGAAATATACCAGTGAATAGCAGTGCTTACTCAGCGTAAAAGATGGGCGTCCATGGAGATATTTGGGTTCAAGTCAAGGTTTAGCTGCAAAGTTTGTGAACCCTGAATCCAGTGTGATGACACTTATGCAGAGCCACTGCCTAGCTTTGTTGGTGTCATGATTTTGCAGCACATGCCCAGTGAGACCTGTGCTTGCCCTTCCAGTGGCCCCACACTGCAGTTAGAGAGGTCTGGATGCAACTCCTTTCTGAACTAGTAAACAATGTGCATAGGTGGACAGAGGAAATTGTGACAGGGTGATATTCCCAGCGGCTGACAGCCCAGAAGTTCAGGACCCAAACTGAGAAATTTCCTAGCATGCTAGTGTGATACCTTTTCCTTAGACTGTAAGGCCAGCCTGATTTTTGTGTGTAGGTTACATGGAGACAGATGCATAGCAGCCTTTCTTGCATTTTCACCTTGTCTGAAAATCAGGCTTATGTGACTGTATGCCATGCATGAGCAGGGCTCTTGGTGTGTTCAGTGGTTGTGCTTAACATGGTTCAAGGGTACAAGTCTTGTTATTTTAAGTCTAGTCTGCAGAACATGGGAGATGGGTCAGATTGCAATGTGCAGCTCTATAGCTACATTTCCCAGGTTTAGGGATGCCTGAGTCTATCCCTACGAAAAATTGGTAAGAAGTGCGTGTGTGCACGCGCATGTGAGATAAAGGCAGGGGAGAGAGATGTATATTTCAAGTCATGAATCGCATATTACTCCATTAAACTTCAATTCCAGGTGCCCTGTGAATTTAACACCTTGCAGCACAGCATGAAATATGGATTAAAGTATTATTGGATTAAAGATGTCTCCCTCACTGTTTCCCTTCCCTTGCCCTTGTGATATCCATTTTAGGTACTGGATGATTCTGCAGAGGACAATCTGTACATGGGTATGTATCTTCCTGTATGTTAATAGAGCCGTATTTGCTTATTCTCGCTGAGGCGTTTAACATACATTTCCAGGAGAGATCATAACTAGGAGACTTACTCTGGCCACAACAGAGGTAGAGTTGGTACCTATGAAACATTAAAGTCTCCTAGGGGGTGGGAGAATGCAGAAAGGCATTGCACCAGTGTCAGGTTCAGGAGGACTTGCATCTTTGGAGAGCTACACAGAGCAAGAGCTGCTGCATCCACTGACACTGAACCGGGATAATTTGTGCTTCCAGCACACACTCACCCTGGCTCTAATTCATCAGCCAGAGTAGAAGGGTGGGAGAAGTGGATGGCTCCTCTTCTCTATGGGGAGTCTAGTGTGCTGTGCAAAGACTGAGCTCATGTCTGCCTCAGGCATGTGCACTAGGAGTGGGGGGGAATTTCCTTCTGTCCTGTCTCCCCTAATACCCCTGTGAAGAGTCAGCCATAGTATCTACAAGGATATGCCTCATGAAATAGTAAAGGAGGCTTTTGAAGCTGCCTGGAAAGGGGGATCTGCCTAGCAAATGAAGCTGCTTTCCTTTGAAAGGCCAGTTTCCCTTTCAAGGCTAGCTGACTACTGCACTTGGGGCGGCAAAAAACGTTGAGCCGCCTCTGGTGGAGCTGATTTTCATCCACACAGTGCTTCCTTTGCAACGCTCAGGGAACACACAGCAGCTACCAGGCTGCACTAACCTGGGACAAGGGCCTGCAGAGAATCAGGGAACTGTAACCACCCCTCTCTGCATTACAAAGAATAAGCTTGGCAAAGCTGAGAATCTGGCTGTGTATCTGTCATTCCTGTTGAAGTCAGAGGACATGGTAAGTGCTCAACACCTCTTCGGCTCAGGCTGTCTGACATTAGGCTTTCAGCTGAATGATGTCACCGTTGATAGCATTTCCCAGCAGGACAATCAGAAATACCAGGCAGGCTTTCCTTCTAAAATGTACCAGACAATCAAGTACAAAAGAAAACAAGAGAAGGTGTAGGACAGAGTGAGCTATTGAGACTCAAGCACATCGGCTTGTTTATAGTTTAGTTTAAAAGTAGGATTTTTTGCATCCATGTACACCATGCAGAGCTTAGTGCTGAGAAAGCAGGGCTAAGAAAATTGAAAAGCTGAGATAGAGGAAATGGTAGAATTATGAAATGTTGCCAAAAGCAGCTTCTTCCTAAACCTGCGAAGAAAGACGAACTGGCCTTAGCATATTGCAACTTGTTATAGTTGCATTTTGAGCTGTTTTAACATCCTGGCTGTATGGTAACAAATAGGTCTTTGATGTAAATAGAGCGGTCTCACTTTACAGATGAGAGTTTGCACTGGGATTTTGCTAGTGTTGCAGTATCTTGTTTAACTACTTGTGAGGGAAAGGTCTCCTTGGTTTTGGCAGACACTCCCTAGTAGTATGGGACCCTACTGCCTAGCTCAGCCTACGCATCTGACCCCAGGGTGTCTAATGGTGGAACTGCATTGCTGGGAAACCCTATGCTATTATGGAGCACTGATAGCTCTTTTAGACTTTAGGCTACAACCCAGTTCCCAGCCAAAGCCCTGTTTTTGCTCAGCGCACCCCAATGAGTTGGTGTTACACCTATTTACACCTGCATAAATTGAGGCAGAGAGAGATTTAAGTGACTGACCTAAGTTCACACAGTGAGGCAGTGGCAGAGCCACAGATAGAACCCAGGAGTCCTGCTCCAATCATGGTACAATTTTTTAAATCACTTTACCAAGTTTCACACTGACATCTTAATTTTCTGATCTGAGGTACTGGGTAACTGAGCTCCGTAGAATGGTTAAAAAGGAATGCTTCTGTCCGCTTGGGGAAGGAAGGCTTGGACTGGGACTCAGGAGACCTGGATTCTATTCCCAACTCTGCTGCTAGCCTGCTGGGTGACATTGGGCAAGTCACATCACTTTTCTGTGCCTCCTGGGCTACAGCATTGTGATGTTTTGGGGTTCAACTCAGACCAGTAAGGGATTGTGTTACTACCTGGCCTGCATCTCTGGGTGTCTTAAATACTGTGTTGCTATGGCTGACAGCCTGACACCAACAGCCCTCTGGGAAGCAAGCAGGCCACACCCTGGTTTCTATCACCCAGTTACTTTATGCGAAGTGGTTCCAAAACTCTCCCGTCCTGAATTTCCCCCCAACCATCTGCCAGTGTGACAATCTGCTGAGGTTCCCAGAACTGTGAGTAACTATGTTACCTGTTTCAACCTCAGCAAGTGAGAGTTTTGCTACTGCTAAGCTGTGTGGTAGCTCCCTGACATACCAGCTTGTCGGCCTTGCCAGCAAACTCATCAGGACTTTGCCAGTCCAAACTTTGCCTAACTGGTAACAGACAGTGAATCCCGAATTCCTGGGAGACATCTCCCTGCAGTGCCCAACGCTCTCATTGAAACTGAGCAAACTTGTTAAGTTCGTTGCTCCTAAAGCAACTAGTTCTTTTAATCCTGCATCACCTTATAGCCTGCTTGGGTGGGATAAATTGATTACAACAGTTATGGGAATGTGTTTATTTTATAGGCAAACACGCTAGAAACATGTGTCTGCACTAAACATGTGTCTGCACTAAATTGGATTCCTTCCCTCTTACCCATGGTTGCTTTATTTTTCCTTTTCTTTCAGTGTTTGACCTTCTGCGCAAGGGGTAAGTGGCCCACCGGGGACATTAGGGAATAGAATGTTTAGGGGTTTGCAGCTCTCATCAAATGAAGAGCCAGCTTCTGAATGGAGGAAGACTCATTCACTGACTCTCTGTGTAAAATGCAGAGGCGAGGTGTAAGATGGTGCCAGTTGTATGTCACTGAGTGGGTGCAAAGGAGACTGATTCCGATTGCAGTTACACCATTGTAAATCTGCAGATACTGCATAGATTTTGTAGTCACTCAGTGCAAATTTGCACTGGCATAATTACTTTGAGAATCTGGTGAAGGGAGTCTGACTTGATTAACTTACATGCCAGGTGGCCAGAAGAAGTTTTTAGATAGTGTAAGTTAAAGTTACTTCCACCTTACCCCTTCTTCTGTCATGTCTATGTATAGGGTATGTTTCCTTAGACTTCCTTTCACTCATTTACTCACCAGTATCTAACCTTACA
Organism: Dermatemys mawii; assembly: GCA_007922305.1. Taxonomy (NCBI): domain Eukaryota; kingdom Metazoa; phylum Chordata; order Testudines; family Dermatemydidae; genus Dermatemys; species Dermatemys mawii. Next base: position 14,789,673 of record ML677374.1, read on the forward strand.
CCAATCACTATTGAATTCTCCCTCCCTGAATTATTTGAGCGACAACATTTTGTAAATGCAGGAGCTTAGCCATACTACAATCAGATCTTCATTTTGCAGTGTAGACAAATCCAGAAGCTCCTCTTTCCAAACTCCCTTCCCATACTTAATTTAGGGCCAGGTCCAACTCTCAAGGAAGTCACTGGGAGCCTTTCCATTGACTTTAATTGCACTTGGAATGGGCCTGTAATTCAGAAAAGAAGGACAAGGGATGAAGAGAGCTAAATCTGCAGGGAGACCCCAAGCATTTTATTTCTGTTTACCACCCTTTTCTGGACTGCCATCTCTTTCAGGTTAATGGTGACAGGATGAGAGGCAAGAAAGGTCTTACTGGTGATCAATTGTCATCAATTGTCCTTTTGGGGAAGAGGGAAAACTCTGTTCAGAAAAAGCTATTGTAATCAGTTGCTGCCGCAAGGGGGGCTGTGCCAGTCTTTTGAAGCAACACTTCTACCTCTAGCAGATGGCAATTATACTTCATTAGCAGTCCTGTCATTCCCATTGCTTCTCCCAGGATTCAGCAACGTGAAAATGTTGCCATGTGATGGGGGAGGAAGCTGGAAATCTGTGATAAAAATGGAAACAGCATTAAGCTCATCTATTGAAAGAAGGGGGGTGGGCTAAAAAGCACAGAGAGTAGTTTTCTGACCGCTTCCTTGAGCTCTTGGGGGAGGTGGGCACAGGGTGGTTAAAAGAGAGGGTAACTATTGTTGAGTCACTGGAAACCTTTTTTGCTGACATTCTGATGTGCATTGATTCTCAACAAGGGCGTAATCCTGCAAGATACTGAGAACTGTGGCTTGGATCCAGTGCAGCATTTAAGCACATGCTTAAAAGTCTCTTGAAGTCAGTGGGCATACTCCCATGCTTAAAGTTAAAGTCTGCTTTGCTGCATTGGTGCCAAATACCTTGCAGAATCAGACGTAATCCTGCAAGATGTTAAGCACCCACACCTCCCATTGTCATCATTGAGAGCTGAATGTGCTCCTTACCTCTCAGATCGTGCTAAGCAGCTTGTAGGGTCTAGGCTGTGATTACCATTTACGCTTGGCCCTCAGCTCAGGGGAAGAGGAGGGTCACTTAAGAGATTCTGCACGTCCTTTAACAATGAAGACATAAAGGGGGCCATCAGCGTGGGGAAAAGGGAGCTTTCAACCCGACTGCTGACTCCTGAGACATTTTCACAGGCTGACTTATACTGAACCTTGAACAGGAAAACAGGGTTTTAAGAGCAGCTAAAATTATAAATCAGAAATGTTTTCATGTTAATGTGAAACCCTACAAGGAAAAATATTTAGCCCTTAGTGTGGTCTCATTTAAACCTGGATGACACTGGTTTTATTGCTCTTTGCTTCAGGAACAAATCCTAACTAACATAATGTCAAATGAGAATCAGGCCTTTGGAAGACTACGTTTGAGATGCAAGTCATGTGCCAACTGTATGGTGCTTGTAAAGGCCATAAGGCAATATACCACCATCAGTTTCTTTCTGGGAGATTGATAGTAATGGCTGTGACTCGCTTCTTTAATAAGTGCTATAATAAATAAAACAGTTTTGCACTTGTTATTACACTTTTCATCCATAGATGTCCATGTTTCACATTGGGGTGGGTATTATCCTGATTTTACAGAAGGAGAAACAGACAGTTAGGGCCTGATTTTTAGAGGTGATGACTATGCCCAGCTCTCATTGCCTTCAGCTGGATTGTGGGTGCTCAGTCCTCTGAAAATCAAGTCCTAGGGGTCAGATTTTCAAAAGAGCTCTGCTCCCGTTTAGGCACCAAAGTAAATGGCCAGATTTGCCAAAGCATTCAGCATGCTGGGTCTTTTGGAAATCTGTCCCCTGAATGTCAGAATAGGAGATGCTGGATGATGAGGTCTTTTGGAAATCTGTCCTGAAATGTCAGAATAGGAGATGCTGGATGATGAGGACTTTTGGAAATCTGGCCCCTAATGTCAGAATAGGAGATGCTGGATGATGAGGTCTTTTGGAAATCTGTCCCCGAAATGTCAGAATAGAAGATGCTGGATGATGAGGACTTTTGGAAATCCGTCCCCTGAATGTCAGAATAGGAGATGCTGGATGATGAGGACTTTTGGAAATCCGTCCCCTGAATGTCAGAACAGGAGATGCTGGATGATGAGGTCTTTTGGAAATCTGGCTCTTATGTAGGCACCTGAATGGGAGCTGAGCTCTTTAGAAAATCTGGCCCCCCTTGCGTTTGCTGAGTACTTTTGTAAGTCTGGTCTGAAATGACTTGCCCAAGACCATATAGAGTCCCAGGTAGAAATGGAACCCGAGAGCTGTGGTTCCTATGTGACTGCTCTAACTGCTAGAGAACGCTCCTTCAGATAAGGAATATTATTCCCCGTTAACTGGGCATTTAGTAATTTCCCCTTTTTCCTTTCAGACCTGTCATGGAGGTGCCAACTGACCAGCCATTCACTGAAGAGCAGGCTCGGCTCTACTTTAAGGACATTGTCATGGGCATAGAGTACTGTGAGTATCAAGATCAGTTGCACCTTTGCAGAGCATTGCATTAACCTACATTCTTATTTGAAGCCAACCTTTTAGGTACTGGTGAACTGTCAGGGGAGTATAAGGCTTCTCTCTAATCATATATGAAGGGTTTTGCAAGATTGGCAATGACCCGTCTCAGCCTGGATTTGTATGGGCCATATCACAGTTATTCAGTGGCAGCCGTTCCTTAAAGTGGCACTATGAAAATGATTAGCAATTCTTTTTTTTGTTAACTCTCTTGGACAGAAATTGTAGACTTTAATCCTTACAGCTGTGCCAAGCTTGGCTGAAGCCAGGAAACAGCCTTTGCAAAGACACAGGCTAAGAAAGTCAATTAGCTTCAGTTGAAGTGAATTTGCACTGCTTCCAGCTGAGCTGTGGGGAAGAGCTTGCAAGTGGCACCTGGAGGGCATCTGTCCTTGTCTGCTCCCTTTGAAATGCATTTCCATGACTCATCAGTACTCAGGGCTGTGAAATAGGGAGAACATGCCACCTCATCACCTGCCACCACAGCTGGTGGCTTGTGTATTTCACAGAATCCTCATTCAGTAATCAGCATCTATATATTTTAATGGGCTATTGTGCAATTTATTTTAATAAATCAAATATTGTGTTTCTCCCTCTAACCTGGCAGATGGGTTCCCAGATTCTCATCTAAGATCCAGGCTTCAGCACTACAAAAGGGTCACATTTTATCCTTAAATGGTCATCAGGGAATTTTCCCGGCATAAAGGAACTTGCATTTCACTGCTGGCATAAAGATAATGGAGACAGCCCCTGTGCCAGCTCCCACATCCTGCATGTAGGGAAATGTTGGGGGAGGGAAGGGAGTGGTGAGTGGTTGTGTGGGGGACCCTATGCTGGTGGGATAAAAGCAACCTTTGACTGACTAGGGGTATGGTTACACTTACAGGATTATAGCGCTATTGGTTATAGCAGTCCCCTTATACAGCAATATGTATAGCGCTGTTGTATGTCCACACTGAGACGCGCCAGCGGTATAGCATGGCCACATTTGCGACACTTCAGGCGGCATTAAGAGCAGTACATTAGGGCAGGTATCCCAGCATTCAGCTGGGTGCAATGTGCTTTTTCAACGAGGAGGGTGAGGGGGGAGGTGTTGTGTGTATGCGGAAGGAGAGAGCCAGTGGTTTTTCTGTCCTTCTGAGAGCCTGTCGGCGAGCCTGTCAGCGTGTGTCCATTCACAGAGGGCTTTGTTTTCACACAGGCTCCCTCCTTAAACGTTTGCATTGCTTATCTGCTGAGTTAAGAGAGAAACTCTGAAGAGGTACTTCCGCATTCCTCCAGCCGAGTTCAAAAGAAAAGGAAGAGACGTCAATTGCCTTAAATGGCTCTAGGCATCTCAAGAGATCACTTGTAGCGCAGTGGGTGTCCACATTCTCGCTGTAGCGGTACAGCAGCTGCGCTACAGCCCTTATTCCTCATGCGGAGGTGGATTACCAGGAGCGCTATAACTCCGCGGTTATAGTGCTGTACGTGACTTGCCAGTGTGGACGGGGAGGAGGTTATAGTGCTCGTGGGAGCTTTATAGCGCTATAAAGTGCCAGTGTAACCATGGCCTAGCTCTTACTGGGATCAGTGCACACTGGCCCTCAGGAATCAGGATCAAAGATCCATTTATGGATTCTTCGATCCTCCTTCCTTTTCTGCACTGAGCATCAGATCTAGCATTCCAGAGCTCGCTTGCTCTGTCTAAAAGCTATCAGTTGGGTTTTTACACCACATGTATCACCGTGGTATCTGAGTCTTTACTAGATGGTGGTCTTACTTCCTTGTGATCTGCAACCTGGAGTTCATTATGTAGGTGAAGGAGGAAATATCTTCCTTCCTTCCTGGCTGGGGTTCTCCATTTAAGGCTTCCTTTTCTGATGCCAGTAAAATTGAGGGGATATCTAAAAAACGTGTGTGTGTGTGTGTGTGTGTGTGTGTGTGTGTGTGTGTGTGAAAGAGAGAGAGAGAGTGTGTGTGTGTGACAGAGCCAGATTTCCTAATATATTTAAATATTGCTGAAGTTTGCTGTATCTGTGTTGTCACACGGAATGGTGGCCCTTCAAAACATGCCAGATTTACATCAGATAGGGACAGTTACGTCAGTGTCTTTCTATTCCCTTGTGTTTCCCTATACTTACTAGAGGAATACCTGGAAACTGCAGATGCTGCAGTTATTGAGCTGCATTTTAGTTTTCTTAAGGGCTAGAACTGTATGTACAAATGGCCCTCTTAGAAGTCCCTTTGCAGTATTTCATGACTGGAATTAATATGATTGAACAGTGTCTCTGGCCACTGCTGTACCAAAGAATTTTAGGCTAGATCCTCCAAGATATTTAGAAACCTAACTCACATTGACTTCAGTGGGAGTTAGGCACCTAAATACGTGGAGGATCTGGAGAGAGAGATTAGGAATGAGATCCTGGCTCCATTGAAGTCAATGGCAAAACTCTTGTTAACTTCAGTGCAAAAGCCATAGGTCAATATACCAACAGCAATTTCTTTCTATGTGATTGATAGTAATGGCTGTGACATGCTTCTTTAAGTGATCTAATAATAAATAATACAGTTTTGCACTTGTTATAACACTTTTCATCCATGGTTGTCAGTGTTTCACATTGCGGGGATAGGTATCCTGATTATCCAGGATTTCACACTAGAGGCCTCATCTTTCAGGCTTTACTCAGGTCAATAGCTTCATCGACAACTTTAGTAAAGCTGTCTATGGGCTAGGTTGTGTTACCCTCACTCATATTGAATCACACCTTCCAACCCAAGCTGTGGGTAGTAAGCTTGAAGAGTTGAAGGATCAGACTGTAGGGAGACTTCTAGGTATGTAACCTAACCTGTTTTGCTTCTATAATCTGAAATGCAACATTTTCCACTGTTTCACCCCTTAAGTAAGAAAAATCTGTTTCTTACTGAACCAGAGGGAATAATTTCTAATGCACTTCCACTGACCACGTTTTTAAAAAACAAAAACATAGCCTTGTCTGTCTAAAAGAAATGTATTATCCTGTAATATGTACTTCGAGCCTTGTCTGCCTTCACTTAATTGGATCTCAACACAGGAGCTTTACCACTCTCCCCATAGGCTAAACAAAGCTTTAGGTATTGCTTGGCTCTTTTTTAGAAAAGCTGACTCAGGGTATGGTTACACTTACAAGATTATAGCGCTATTGGTTATAGCGGTCCCCTTATACAGTAATATGTATAGCGCTATTGTATGTCCACACTCAGATGCTCCTGCGGTATAGCATGGCCACATTTGGGGCACTTAATGCGGCATTAAGAGCAGCGCATTAGGGCAGGTATCCCAGCATTCAGCTGGGTGCAATGTGCTTTTTAAACGAGGGGGGTGAGGGGGGACGCGTTGTGTGTATGCGGAGGGAGAGAGACAGTGGTTTTTCCGTTTTTCTGAAAGCCTGTCAGTGAGCCTCCGTTCACAGAAGGCTTTGTTTTCACACAGGCTCCCTCCTTAAACATTTGCATTGCTTATCTGCCGAGTTAAGAAAGAAACTCTAAAGAGGTACTTCCGCATTCCTCCAGCCGAGTTCAAAACAAAGGGAAGAGACGTCAATTGCCTTAAATGGCTCTAGGCATCTCCAGAGATTACTTGTAGCGCAGTGGGTGTCCACATTCTTGCTGTAGCGCTACAGCAGCTGCGCTACAGCCCTTATTCCCCATGAGGAGATGGATTTATAATAGCGCTATAACTCCACGGTTATAGCGCTATTAGTGCCTTGCCAGTGTGGACGGGGAGTAGGTTATAGCGCTCGTGGGGGCTTTATAGCGCTATAAAGTGCCAGTGTAACCATGGCCTCAGAAAGGGTAACTGGAATGTGAATGTCCCTAACGAACACAGCAGGCTTTGCTGAGATGAAAGAAGATCATTCACAAGGCCATATTCATATCACACGCTGAATACATTAACTCTGTCTTCCACCTGAAACTAAAGGGACAATACCAGCCACCGAATGGAAATGAAATAAATACCTACAGTCAGTGGGACTGTAGTATGAGTTAAGGCTGCGGGATCCAAGACCATTTTGTCAGTAGAGTTTGTAAGGTTAGAGAAATTGTAGTTTTTGTTGTTAATGTTTATATTCTGATAGTGCCTAGATGCCTCCGGAGAGATCAGGAGCCTGTTTTGCTTGGCACAGGGAGTGCAGGCAGTAAATGAACGCTCTTGCCCCAAAGTATTTACAGTCTAAAAGATAAGCCCAAAAAGTGGATGGGAGGAGGTCAGACGAGACTGGGTAACAAAAACAAATAAGATGTTTTAGTAGTGATAATAGCAAAAATAATAGGATGTTTTGTCTTAGGCTTTTGGGTAACCATTTGTTTTATTAGCTGCTAAAAGTTAAGAATGTACTCTACTGCAACTGCTGTGTAAATGCATAGCAATTACTATGTAATTACAGAGAAAAGTGCACCATTTGTGCATTCTGAGGGAAAGTGTTGCCAGGCAATCCAAAGATTGCAAGGTAATTTTAATGTAAGCATACATAATTGTTATATAATTTGCTAGCCTCAATCACTATGCAGCTGTTTTAAGATTACAATGTTCACAGCAGTAACTGCATCATTACTAGTTGTGTTTTATTAAATTAGATGTTAAAAACTGGATTCTTGTCACAAACTGGAACGTATTAATCAAGAACGATACACTGCATGTTGTACAGAAGACATCTTGGTTTAGATGGAAACTGGCTATAACTGAACACAAGCCTACCTATGTAATGCTGTAGAAATATTGGCTTTAGTTAATTATTGGTGCCTGTCACAGAATGGGCTGGCCCCATAAGGAGAGTTGGGCTCAGCCCCACCTGTGCCTAATTATCTGTTGCTGGTGTTTGGCTCAGGTGTCCATGTATTACCCAGTGGTGGCCAAGGGTTGGTGCTGCTTATAAAAGGGAGCCCATTCAGTTGAGAGAGAGTCACCTGTAGGAAGATTCTCACTGGGATATAGAGTTAGAGAAGACTGGAGCAAAAGTTTTCACTACCAATGAGAGGGAAAGGCCTGGCTGGAGCTGTGTGAAGTGACAGGCAGGAACAAAAGCCATTAGGAGAGACATAGTGGACTGTTGAGTGCTGTGAGGTGCCCCAACTGAGCCGGGGAAGATCTAGCATGAGGTTGCCAGATGTCTGCTTTTTTTTTTTTTCTTGATCTGTGTTGTTTTAGCGAACTAGATTCTGGATTCTACATTCATCTGATGAAGTGGGTCTTAGCCCATGAAAGCTCATGATCCCTAAGATCTATTAGTCTATAAGGTGCCACAAGACTCTTTGTTGCTTTTGTAGATTCTGGAGTATCTGATATACACAGGAGTCTGGGACATCTCTTCAGAAAACTGAGATATTGGCAGGACCCGATGCTAAATATGATGAAATTCTGTTACAGTGCCCTTCCTGAATCCATGCTTCAAGCCATCAGCATTTACCTTTCCTTGCCAGTGTGACAGTGAATGACACAAGATTTGCTGACTGGGAGTGACATTACAATCTATGACAAAAATGTGTCCCAAACCATTGTTTTGTTTTTAATTTGTTTATTAATTTCATTTATTTAAATATCATTCCAATTGCGCCTGCCTAAACTCTAGACAGGGTGTGCACACACGTGCGTTTGTGTTTGTGTACACACAGGTAGATCCCAATTCAGCAAGTCACTTAAACACATGCATAACTTTAAGCACATAAGTAATCCCATCCTTATTCAGCAGGGCCCCGATTAAGGAAAACAGCCCTATTCAGAAAACATCATATCCACATGCTCAAATGCTTTTCTTAGTATTGTAAAGTAATTTCCTGAGCTGGGAGTGAAAGCACTCTACCATGTGCTTAGGTAGCATTGAAGCCAGTGGGAGTTAAGCACACGCTCAAGTGCTTTGCTGACCAAAGATGGGGATGTTCACGTGCTTTGCTGCACTTAAGTGTTTTCTGAAACAGGGCCGTGAAGGTGTATTGTGCACTTAGATAATGCATTTCAGTTGAGCAACACAAACATCATTTAAGCTTCACAACACCTCTTGAGAGCAAGCAAGTGTTATCCCCATTTTACAGACTGAGAAACTGAGTTGTCCAAAAGTTACCTTGACTTACGTAATGAGTCAGTAGCAGAGCTAGCGATACAATACTGTACACAAGGCCTGACTCTTGTTCCCCAGCATTACTCACTAGACAACACTTCCTACCCAATATAGAGAACCAAATCATCGTTTTTCTTTAATATTGGCTAACAGTGCTAGAACCCAGAATCCCTGTAAATAGGGGTAGCATAACATTTCAGAGTCAGACCATCTTCCACCCTAAACATGGTTGGAAATGTTGAAAACAGCACAGGAAAAATCTACAGATTTGCTGGAGTAAAAAGAAAACCCCATTTATTTGCTTAGAGTATTTTATTTTTGATATCTCATGTACAATGGGTTAGAGAGGTTTAACATCTTAAGTACAGCTGGTAAGGTTTCCTCCAGGTTGACTTAATGCTAATTTTCTTATCAATAACCAAGCTTTAAATTGGTTTGTTGAATAAAGGTGAATTGGATGTCCTGCAAATTTGCTTTGGCAGGTGAACCGTGGAAGCCAGCCCCGGGTAAAGTAAGTAATAGAGGGAGGATGTTTTTTTCCACAACTGTCAGACTGACATCTCTTACCGAGAAATCTCTCTCTTGCTGGGAGTTGACATTTAATTTAACAAAAGGAGGTGGAGGTTATATTACATCTCTTTCCAAATTGGCTCTGTAAGTGTGTGTGCATGTGTGTGCATGCACACATGTACACATTTGAGGTGAGGGTGAGAGAGAAAAGGCTTGTTATATAAAATTGCACCAAACAATCCATTTATCAATATGGGCTTTGGCAGACATGCAGTCGCTGCAATACTCTTTTGAAGCCTAAATGTTGCTGAAGTCCTTATTTGGGCAAAGCTCTAGGACTTCAGGATTCAGCCGTGTCTGCCTCTGCGTGTCTGTGTATTCAATTACTGCACTCACAAGACAGACATTATAATTTAAACTAAATTCTTAGTGAGTCAGAATACTGATTCACTCTCCAAGGCCCTGCTTTAATGAATGAAGCTTTCACAATGATGTCATTGTTTGTTCAGACTCCTTGGATTTGGAGTAGAAAGCATCGCACCTTAAGGCAGTCATCACCAACCAGTTGATCACAATCAGCTGGTAGATCAACCAGTTGATCACAATCAGCTGGTTAATCCTAGAGGATCTGCTAGTTGATCGTAAGCTCCAGCGGTGTAGCAGGGCTGTCACAAAGGCAGGATCCCTGCCTACCCCAGCCCCATGCTGCGAATGGAGAGCTGCGGTCAATGGGAGCTGTGGGGGGTGGTGCTTGCAGAGAGGGGCAGTGCGAGGAGCCACATGCCCCCTGCCAACGGCCCCAGGGGGGCGTTGGCCCCTTCCAGGAGCGGTGTGGGGCCAGAGTAGGCAGGGAGCCTGCTTTAGCAGCAGTCACACCAGCCAGGAGCTGCTGGAGGTAAGCACTGCCTGACAGGAAGCCTCACCCCAGCCCTGAGTCCCCTCCTGGAGCCAGGCTGCCGAACTCCTCCTGCACCCCAATCCCCTGCCCTGATCCCTCCTCCCAGAGCCAGTACCCTACACCTCCTCCTGTACCCCAACACTATGCCCTAGCCCAGAGCCCGCTCCTGCACCCAAACTCCCTCCCAGAGCTTGCACCCTTCATACCCTCCTGCACCCCAGCCACCTGCCCCAGGCTCAGCCCAGAGCCCGCTCTCACAATGCAAACCCCTTGGCCCTAGTCCAGAGGCTGCATCCCCTTCCGAATCCCAATCCCCTACCCCAGCTCGTTGAAAGTGAGTAAGGGTTGGGGAGAGCAAGCGACGGGGATGGGGGAATGGCATGAGTGGGGTGGACTGGATTGAGTGGGGCGGGGCTTAGGGGAGGAGCTCGTTCTGCTCTGAATGGACATTAACCCCTCCATTCCTGAATTCTCTGGAACCATAGACAAAATGTGCCATTTTGTGGCTTTGGGAATTGCAGAGTTAAAACTCCATGACACTTTACATCATGGGTGGGATGGGGATTACCCCAGTGTCCTCCACACAGTGCAGTGGTTGATTGCTTCGCTCATCCTACTCTCCTTCCCTCTCCCCCCACCCGCCCCCAGACTTTGCAAAGTGGCTGTGTTTCACTGGTACCAAATGGATATAGTGCAAATGTTTGTGACATCCTTTCAGAGGATTATATTGATGTAAAAGCGACAGAGTCTTGTAGCACCTTATAGACTAACAGATCTTGGGGATCATGAGCTTTCATTGGCTAAGACCCACTTCATCAGATGAATGTCGTAGAAATCTCCAGAGGCAGGTATAAATATGCAGGCAAGAAAGCAAGGTAAATTCAATCAGGGAGGGTGAGGCCCACTTCCAGCAGCTGATCTGGAGGTGTGAACACCCAGAGAGGAGAAACTGCTTTTGTAATTGGCGAGCCATTCACAGTCCAGACCTGATGGTGTTGAATTTGTAGATGAACTGGAGCTCAGCAGTTTCTCTTTGAAGTCTGGTCTTGAAGTTTTTTTGCTGCAGGATGGCTGTCTTTAGATCTGCTATTGTATGTCCAGGGAGGTTGAAGTGTTGACCTACAGGCTTTTATATATTGCCATTCCTAATATCTGTGTCCATTTATCCTTTTATGTAGAGATTGTCCAGTTTGGCTGATGTACATAGCAGAGGGGGATTGCTGGCACATGATGGCGTATATTATATTGGTAGATGTGCAGGTGAATGAACCAGTGATGGTGTGGCTGGTCTGGTTAGGTCCTGTGATGGTGTCGCTGGTGTAGATATGTGGGCAGAGTTGGCATCGAGGTTTGTTGCATGGATTGGTTCCTGAGAGTTGCTATGGTGCAGTGTGTGGTTGCTGGTGAGAATCTGCTTCAGATTGTCTGTGGGCGAGGACTGACCTGCCTCCCAAGGCCTGTGAAAGCGAGGGATCGTTGTCCAGGATGGGTTCTAGATCACTGATGATGTGTTGGAGAGGTTTTAACTGAGGACTGTTGGTGATGGCCAGTGGTGTTCTGTTGGTTTCTTTCTTGGGTTTGTCTTGCAGCTGGAGGCTTCTGGATACACATCTGGCTCTGTTTATCTGTTTCCTTACTTCCTCATGCGGGTATTGCAGTTTTAAGAATGCTTGGTGAAGATCTTGTAGGTGTTGGTCTCTGTCTGAGGGGTTGGAGCAAATGTGGTTGAACCTCAGTGCTTGGCTGTAGACAATGGAGTGTGTAGTGTAAAGTGATGTAGGGTTTTTATAATTGTATTTTTTACTATTAAGTTTTGTAAGAGTTAAAAAATATTTTAAGAGTAAATTTTACTTAGCATGAAACTGAAAGAAGATCATTCCCTCTTACTGTATGTAAGAAAAGGTCCAGTATAAACACTGGCATGCCATAGCAATTTAAAAAACATCTTCCTCATCTCACTACAGAATTAGATATTTTGGCCTATATGTGTTTACTATAGATGGGTTTAACTAGAACCTCAAATGTGAACCCTTTAAAATTTTAGGGTGAGGTTGGGTTCAGATGCCCAGATTGGGCCCAAACTCTACAGTTTTGATTGAGGAGCTTGAGTCAATTAGCTTCATTTTGTAAGAGCCTGACTCTGGAGTCTTTACTCAGGCTAAACTCCCATTGGCTGCAGTGGGAGTTATGCCATAGTAAAGATGAATTGCAGGATGTGTCCCTTTGCAGTTTATCTGCAAGCATGATATTTAGTTTTGCCTGGATCAGAAGAAGCTAGAACAGCTGCAGTTGCTGTGAGTGAAATGAAGAAAATCCTTTCTTTCTGCCACTTGTGCACTAGGAAATGTAAAGTGTCTCTATTGATTGTATGAAGGAAAACCCACTTTGCTTACTATGTGGCAGATCTACTGTCCGCTCAAGCCTGGGAACCTCTGTCGTTTGTTTTAAACTAACAGTTCATCTGTTAGTGGGTCAGAAAGAGGAACAGGAAAGCATAATGAGGTGCAGCTAAAACCACTGGGAAGTTACTTTACCAGCAGTACAGTCATCCAAAGCAATTCTCAATAAAATCCCCCACCTGTTTTTAGAGCCCTGCACTGTACACTAAACCCAGAACAAAATAGAAATGCCAGCTGTGCTGATCAAAAGCTGGCTTCTCCAAGATAAGGCGTAATCTTTCTTCTGTACCATTAATATGTTAATATAATTCCCATTATCTTAAAAGAGGAGTTAAATATATCAGCATAAGAGTCAATTGCAGTGTGTCTGTTTTAAGAGTATTCTCAGGACTGTTATCAAGAATCAGGTAAATTCAATTGCTGGTGGCATGGCAAGTAAAAGCCAGGGTGTACCCAGGGTCTTGTTTTGGATTTTCTCAGCTGCATGTTCTGCACGGCACATCTGTTTTGTGGGCTTTTGCAAATGTGGCTGTAAGCACATCATGCATATGGAGAAGGAAAGATGTCTTGTGGTTAGGACAGTGGTATGGAACTCAGGAGATTTGGGTTCAGTTCCTGGCTCTACCACAGACTCTCTGTGACCTTTGTAAGTCACTTAATCTCTCTTTGAATCAGTTCCCATCTGTAAAAGAAGAAGAATCCTTTTTTCCCACTTCTTGTCTGTTGAATTTGAAGGCTCATCTGGGAAAGGATTGTCTTTTACTATGTAAATACACAGCACCTAGCACAGTGGGGTCCTGGTTTCAACTGAGGCCTCTAGGCCAGGGGTGGGCAAACGTTTTGGCCCAAGGGCCACATCGGAGTTCAAAATTGTATGGAGGGCCGGGTAGGGAAGGCTGTGCCTCCCCAAACAGCCTGGCCCCACTCACTATCAGACCCCCTCCCACTTCCCACTCCCTGACTCCCCTCCTCAGAACGCCCGACCCATCCAACTCCCCCCGCTCCTTGTCCCCTGATTATTCCCTCCAGAGACCCTCACCCCTAACCACCCCCACCAAGACCTCACCCCCATCTAAGTCCCTGGACCGCTTACCACTCCACTCAGAACAGCATGTCTGGTCCCAAGCCAGACACGCTGCCGCACTGATCCGCTGGAGCGCGCAGCCCTGCCCCTCCAGAGCGCCGCAGTGCACTGGGGCTGTGGGGCAGGGGGAGAACAGTGAGGGAGGGAAGAGGAGCTAGCCTCCCCAGCCAGGAGCTCGGGGGGCCGGACAGAATTAAACCATGGGCCGGATGTGGCCCATGGGCTGTAGTTTGCCTACCCCTCCTCTAGGCGCTGCTGAAATACAAACAGTAAGAACATAGCCAGAGTTTGTGTGTATTGTAATCTCTTATGTTCTGTTTCTTTTGCCTCTCATTAAATGTTCTTCACCGACCTTGCTAAATGCCTGTAAAATGTTGGTTTTAGTGTAGGAGATTCTGGCACTTATGCCTAATCTCTGACAACTGATTTTGCTTATGCTATGAATTCATAGTTTCCAAAGAGCTCAGCTGCCAGAAGCTCCCCTTACGAAGTTTTGTGGCCATGTTTTCAAAGGAGCTGAGTATCCACTCACTGTGCTGAGCTCTGCTGAAATTCTGGCCATGTGTCCAGGGGCTAATCCCTCCTGAAAATTCTTGCTCGTGTGACTTGGTCAGTGTCATAAAGCAAGTTGACGTTAGACTAGTGAATGGAACCCAGAAGTCCTGATTTACAATCCTCTGCACTGAACACTAGGCTAAATATAAAAGGTGTAAATAGTCACAGGAATCGGGCTGTCTCTTAAATGTAGCCTACGGATATGTCCACTTGCTTTGGATCATTCTTGGTGTCTGTGGAACACTGCAAACTGGCATGGAAGCCTTGCTTCAAAGAACAGCATTTTGCTTTAAGCTTTATTGGGTGCTGCTGCAGCTTCCTTGGTAGGGTGTTAAATCATTTCTCCACTACAGGGCTGATGTGAGGGTAATACTAAGCAGACTCTGCAGTAGCACCATATGGATTGCTTTTGCCCTTGAACAGTAACAGGCTTCTGTTTTAATCACATATAATTCAGCACCAACCTTAATAAATATCATTATGTGCTAATACGTTGCAATTTTTTGTAGTGGGGTTTTGGGGAGTTAGTAATGAAGTGCTCGGGCCCTGGGATTTCCATCGTGGAGAGCAGAGAAGGAAGGTGTTTTAAAAGACAATGGGGAATAATCTCCCATTCTCCCCCTTCTGCTTTTTTCTGCTGGTTGGTATACTGTTTTAGTGTCTGAAAGTGGATGTGCTTAGAAATGAGGGAAGAGGGGGTTCTCAGTTAAAGATGAGTTTAGTACTTGTGTAATGTGCTGTCTTCTCACCCCTGAAGGATAGCGGGGTGATGGGTACTGTAAAAGGACCAGAACAGACTGATGTGCTCTTTTCGTGCTCCATTGTCAATAAGGAATGCAGCAGATAGGCAGAGTTGTAGGAAATAGATCTGGGTTGAGTATGCACAGAAGGAGAAACCTGTGTTTATCCGGTAACAGCATGACCATCAAACTAGGTTCCTCTTGAAACCTGACCCTGTTTTTCACACAGTCAACCTGTGGAACTCATTGCCAGGTGTGTGGTGAAGGCTAAAAGTGTAACTGGGTTAAAAAAAGAATTAGATACATTCAAGATGCATCAGTGGTTATTCGCCAAAATAATGCAACCCCATTTTCTGGGTGTCCCTAAGCCTGTGACTGCCAGATGCTGGGGCTGGATGACCGGGAATGGATCACTCAATAATTGTCCTATTCTGTATATTGCCTCTGAAGCATCTGGCATTAGCCACTGCCAGAAGACAAGATAGTGGGCTAGATGGACCATTGGTCAGACCCATTATCGCCATTCTTATGGTCTCCAGTCCCACTCATCATCCACAGTGCATTCATTGAAAGAGTACAGCCTGAAGAGGCTTTCTTGCAGCACTATAGGTCTGTGACCCAAATTTTTCAGTGTTCTACAATAGTGGTGCAACACAATGCAATTTACAGTTGTATTTCCCTTGGGAACAGGCTCACTAGTGTGGCACACTGGGTGAATGGAGTATTTTTGGATGCTGACCTGGCTGGAGCATCCACAGAGGTTAGAGGAGGATTGATAGCGAGGCGACATTTGTGATAGTAGATCTTGAGGGTTTCTCATTTTGATGTCATTTGGATTCAGCTAACTTGGCACTTGAGCCTGCAAGCACTCTGACCCCAGTTCAGAAAAGTATTAAGCATCTGCTTAACTTTAATCACAAATGCTTAAGTTATCATTAAGCAAATGCTTAAATCCTGCCCTGAGCATGGATACTTTGCTTCGCCAGGGCCTCAGAACACAGATGTCCTACTGATCTCCTGGACCTTTTTCACCGGGAACTCTGCCTGGAATGTTTGCAGAGTCAGATATCATATCTTGCTGATATGAGTCAACAGCAGCAAAATGTAGGACCAAATCCTTCCAGATTTCTGCATGAAAGTCCCTCTTTGTCTCTTCAGGCCTGTCATTCAGGAGCAGAGAGACCCTACTCTTGAGAAACTGGTGGAGTGGGTAGTGAAGAAGGTGGAAGAGAGGACAAAGTTGAAACAAATAAACCAAAAGTTTTGGAGGGATGTAAGCCAACCTAGAACTGATATGGGTTAGGAAAAACTTTCTACATGGGCAGGTTATCCCATAAATGCCTGCTGTATGGTTATTGCACCTTCCTTTGAAGCAGCTGATACTAGCCACTGTCAGAAAGAGCATACTACAATAGATGAACCATTGGTCTGATCCAATATGGCAGGCTTCATGTTCTTATACTAATGAATGGTAGCCTTAGATTTTCAGCCATTTCATACTATACATCCACAACCATATTTCCTCACTGCTAGCATCGATTAAGTCAAAATGCATTGTTTTAAAAACACATTAAAAGCCAAGTTTGCAAAAGTTTGGGTGATTCAGTTTTATGGGGTCCACATTTAGACACCTACAACCTGATTTCAGAGTTACTGAGCATTCAGCTGCACTGATTTCAGTTGGAGTTGTGGGTACTCAGCATCTCTGATAATCAAGCTCTTTCTGTGTCAGGTTGGGCCCTCCACATTAGTAGGCATGCTTGAAAATTCTGTGCTTCAGCTTTCCCGTTAGTAATACTTGCCTCTCTCACAAGGGCTGTTGTGAAACTCACTTCATGTATGTTTATAAGGTGTTTAGAGATTCCTGGATGGAAAATGCTATAAGAAGGATAAGAATTATTATTAAGATCCAAATAGTGCCTGAATTGCTGCTATTTTCCTACAGAAATGAAGGATGACTCTAATAAAACTGAATTTAACTGAGAGCTCCAGAAGCAGATTTTCCCCCGGGGGCTTTAACTGTGATATCTTACAATGTTTCATTTTCATTATGAAGCAGCATTGATTTATTTTTAAATCAGGTCTGTCAGTTACCATTGAGATAGCAGAACAACTTGTTCACAGGAAGCTTGTTATAGTGAGCAGCAAACTCAGCCCTAAAGAGCAAATCACTTTCCAGCCAAAATGAACAACTTAAACCATTTGTTTGAAGTCTCTGACAAATCATCTGCTCTGGGATTTTTACAGAAAACTGTATTCCGACTGGGCCAGCTCTGTATTGATTTATACTGCTTTAGGATCAGACCTATTATCTTTATACTGGAGTAAGAGTGAATGCATTATTTGGCTGTCTCTGAGACTCCCTAAAGTGGTGGTTGCACTCAGGATTGTGGGTATGTGGAAGCAATGTGATCAGGTTAGAGCTCTACTCACTCTACTGTGGGTAAAGATCAGTCAAAAAGGTTTCTCAAAGCCAAAGAAAAGACCAACTGGTTTATGGCTCTACAAGGAAAGGACTCTCTCTCACCTTTTTTGTATAGTGCCTAGCACAATGGGGCCCTGATATTGGTTGTGCCCTCTAGCTATTACTAGAATGCAAATAAATAAATAAATACTCATTTGCAATACCTGAACATAATGGCTTGTGAACCATGTATACTTATGAATTCTGTAGTTTAGTGAACTTGATCCCAGTTACAATTTATTATGTGTTTATTTATAGGATTTATTATTTAACATTTTATATTGTGATTGCATCCAGAGCTTACCCAGATCAGGGTCTAATTGTGCAGAGTGCAGTACAAACATATGATCAACAACAGTTTCTACACCAAAGAGCTTGTGTTTACTATCTTTTCATTAGATTTCACAAAGGCAAGTTATATATTTTGAAAGATAAATAGCTATTGGACTTGAAATCATGTTTTAGTTTGTCTTAAGGATAAAATAATAAAAATCCTGGACTAAATTCTCCCCTGGTGTAAAACTCCATCGATTTCAATAGATTTTAACTCCACAGCTGAATTACTATGACCTATATTTCATGGCCTGTATTTTGGGAATCTGAGTCCTGCAGTCTCTGGCTTATTCTTTAAGAATCTTATATTTCACACCTGCATGAAAGGCAGCTAATCATTTCCTGAAGGGAAACTGCAGTCTCATTTTGTTCCTTGCATTACCATAATGAAATGTCAGCTCATCAATAGGTTTGCTATGCAGCAGATGTCTGATAATAATTACTGTTGTCATAGGGTGTTTGGTGTTTACCCGGATTGTCTAGTCAGCCTTTCACAGAGTTAACTGATTCACATCACGATATAACTGCGCAGCAACAGCAAGTCTGGGATAGAATGACCACTGTCGTTCCTGTGAGCATTCGTCTGGGAATTGGTCCATTATGCATCTAGATTAGCTCTTAAAGAAGAATACTTGCTAAAAGAATCTGTTCACTACTCAAGCAGATGCACAATGACACTGGGTAAACACATAGTATCAAACAAAGAAACCAATTAGAACATTGTATGCTATTCAGGTTCTTATATAACACTTTGCTTACATGACAGTGACATTTCAGATAACCTTTTCTGAAAGTTCTTGTTTAAATTGAATACTGCTGTCACGATATTGCTCTACAATAAATCTGGTTTTCTTTTTATCATTTCCTTCTTCCCCTTTACTCCAGGACATAGAAATTTCTTTTCTTATTGCAACAGTATTGCCTCCAGGATAAACTGCAAACCAAGTAGTGAATTTATTGTAAGGCTATCTCTTGACCTCGTGATCTACAATGATGAGCTTTTCAACCTTCATATAATTCAGCTTGATCTGATATCTGGCAGTGCTATAAACTAGTTAAGAGTTAGAATCCATTCTCACTTGCCCAGGAAGCAGTTCATTCATTCAACCTAATCGTAATTGCAATCTTTCCTATTGTAACATTTCAGAATAGAAGTTGGTTTGAAACATGACTTTGCTATGAAAAGGTTCCTTTCTTTTTATTCTCTTTTAGAATAAAACATTGAGTCCCTTTCAAAGGTTCCTGTTTATGGCACAACTAGAGCATGGTGGTATTCTTCAGAGTTCTGGCATCGACAATCTGAGTATCACTCAGGTTTAATACAGCCTCTTTCAAACTGAAAATGTTCACTGATTTTTTTTGATGCGTCAGTTCCCCTTGGCACAAGAGTGCTAACTTAGCCCCCTCAATATTCCAGCCTGCTCATGTGGGCATGTTTCTTTCTGTGTGTGAGTCTACTGCTATGTAGATTAGCCAAGGAGAATTGCAATTTTGTGATAACCATCTAAAAAATGGAACCCATGGGCCGCATCCCACAACCCTTTACTCACATGAGCAGTCCTGTGGATTCATTTGGAGTTAGTAAATGGAGTAGAGCTTTGCACCATCTGCAAGACTTGACTGTAATTATTTCCTACTTCAACAACAAAACTCTCTCGGTATTAAGCTCTCTGGGGCTGTGCCCACTCTCTTTGGTTAATTACCTTTATCAGTTTGATTTTTCCCTTAACGTTTGTTCAGTGCTGGTGAAAAGTGCCAGATTGACAGCCCTGACTGCGACTCATGTGACACGCATTTGACAGTCCTCCCACACAGTGCTGCCTCTTGATTGAGATGTCATGCATCTGGCCGAGCTGCTGGAAGGCTGTAGGCATTTGCCTGCAATTGCACCTTTTGGTCACTAGACGCTGCAGTGGCCTCCGCTGAACAGGCAGCCACGTGCCATCAAGAAGTGGCAGTAATGAGATGGGGGCAGTGGCAGAAGAAGGTGAGGGGCCTTATATAGGCCCTGGGCTTCCTGTTTCTGCAGACAGCTATTCTAACCACTTAGGACTTTCACCGTCCTCACTCATCCCCAGGATGCCCCAGCACAATTCAGAAGCCCCCGTGAGCCCCAGCGTCCTCTACTCCCCAGTAACAACAGGCTGGCAGAGGTGTAGAAAGCAGCTCTATTAATCCTAGAGTGGCCAATGTTACTTGATGAGGTTCTATTGCTCATCTAGCATCAACCCAGCCCTGGCTTGTATTCCTGGTCCTTTGTCAATCCCAGTCCTCTTGAAATGTGACTGTCCTCCACTTCCACTCACCATACCACACTAGGGACTAAAGTTCTCCTTTTATGCATAGAACAGTTGTCCTTTGACAATCACTGGTCCCAGAGCTGCGCTGGTATAAGTGATGACATGTATTCATAAAAATGTTATGACTGACTAGTTTGTGCCATATAAATTAAGGTTGTTGTCATTTTAAATACAACCACCCCTGCTGATTTTTTGGCCATTCAGATTTAAGAGAAAACTTCAAAATACTAAACTCAGCAAGGGGAAAATATTTTCTAACTCCCCTCAACCTCTAAGAAGATTGAACGAGGCTCACTACAAAACAATAGTGGGTAAACATCTGTTTTAAAAGTATGATGAAGCCCTTGGCTTTCTAAAGTCCGTTGTATAGGCCTGGGCATTAGCTAGCATTTTGCTGGAGAAGGAAGGGTGCTGTTATATATTGTGGTTTCTTCCAGATGTGCTGGGTAGCTTTTGAAGAGCATGTTCCCATCTGTTTATAGTGCACTATCAGAAGATCATCCACCGGGACATCAAGCCTTCCAACCTGCTCTTGGGAGATGATGGGCACGTCAAAATAGCTGATTTTGGAGTCAGTAATCAGTTTGAAGGGAATGACGCCCAGCTTTCCAGTACTGCTGGGACACCAGCCTTCATGGCTCCAGAGGCAATTTCAGATTCTGGCAAAAGCTTCAGTGGAAAGGTAGGTCTTCAATCACCATTAATCAATCTAAGTTTTAGGACCTGGGGAATATGAAAAGAAGGGTGGTATCCAAACCATCCTCACTGGTGTTTCTGTTCACAGGCCAGGTAAAATAATGAAGAATTTTTCTTTTATTACTTATTGAGTTAAATCCTGAGGTCCTAATTCTGTTTTACTCAAAACAAAACTCCCATACATTCCAATGGGAATTATGCCTGAATGAGGCTTCAGGTTTTGATCCATTATTATTTGTGTAGGTCAGATTTCTGCCAGTCTTCCTCATGTTAAGTAGTGTCTTCCTCCACAAGTAGTCTGATTGAAATTTATGCGATTGTTTGTACAGTGAGGAACTACTGGATGTGATTAAGGCTGGCAGAATCTGGCCAATAGTGGTCAAAGTATGGTATGTGGTTTGCAGACTTCTTTGTGTGCATATAGCAATGTATCTATCTAATTACATTGTTCAGTATATATAAAATTGGGTTCCTAATGAAAGAGAGTTTATTTTTATGTTTGAGAAAATAGCTGGCTGATCTGAAATGTATCTAGCTGTTGGATCTAATTTACTAAATGCAATTGCTTTCTTTCAGGCACTTGATGTATGGGCCATGGGAATTACTTTGTATTGCTTTGTATATGGGAAGGTAAGATGATTGTAAACCAAGTGAATTTTATATAGGAGCTCCTGCTTGGTTATCATTAGTCTGATTCTCCCACAAATAGATGAAAAATAATAAACAAAGAGCTTGAATCTGAAAGCTCTCATTCTCTCAAATAGTCCTCATGAAGTCAGTGGGTGAATAAAGGTGGCATCCATGTGTAAAAATTCACAGGTCTGCCTTTTGGTTGCATCAGTGCCCAGATCGGCACCAGTGGTAATAATAGTGACTTTCTTTTCCCCCCACATATTTCCTAGATTTAGAAATAAATCAGGCAGAACGTGTGGAGAGAAGCACAAGTTTAATACAAAAGCTGCTCTAAAGTGCTTTAAATGTTCCAGATAGTATGCCATTGGTCAGCTGATAAACATGGCAGACCTGTACAGGTTATGGTAACTTGCTGCATGAGCACAAAATCTTTATGATTTTGTAGGATCCTCCCATGGCCAGGCAAGGCCCCACAAATCACACTGCATAGTTCCAAGGCTTTTTAGCTGATGTGGCCATAATTGACTGGGGTAAAATGTAAAGGAACAAGTAGCTTTGCTATGGTCGTGATATGGTTTAATGACTTGAGGATATTTTATTAGTTATGATAACTGCACACTGCGCTAGTTCTAAAATAAATTATTTTCACAAATCCTGAAGAGAGCGGAAGTTGACTGTGCATCTCTCAGGATTTTGCCCAATGGTGATATCATTTTCCCATGTGTTATGGCATGGCAAAGACTGGAAGAGGTAAGGTAAATAAAACCAATGAACTGGTCTGTTCCAAGAAACCCCCATACAGTTGGCCTTGCAATAAATACTATGCACTCGTTTCCCTTCATTTTATAACTTGCCTTGGCTGGGCGGTTCAGGGGACAAGGCCAGAAAACCATCCCTTATCACACCAGAAGTAGGTGGTCACACTACTGTCTTTGGACCATCTGTAAGGAGCACTGCTAAATGTGCTGCCCCACACACTGCCCTCGAGGTATTCTGCAAGCAGAGTGGCTCGAGTAAAGGCAATCAGTCACAACTCAGATAGAAAGAGCCAGAATTTAGGCATATATCAAGCAATTGGGAAAAGTTACATTAGAAACAAATGTGCACTGAGCTCATGAATCTGAATTTAGCATGGAAAATGTAAAAAGTGATTGAAGAAGACTATTTTAGGCATCATGTAGGTGGTTAGTGCCCAAGATCTGCAAAGCTGTTCTATAAAGCGTTTTAAAATCTGTTTAAGATCCTAGATCGTGAACAGAGTCTCCCAAGCAAATGTCATTCTTAAACATTAATATATTTGAAAGTGGGTCTTCCTTCACTTATCTGTGAAGACTTGAAGCTCAAGATTCTATTTCACCTGCAGAAGTCAATGACATTGCAAGCAGACAATACAGTCGGGGGGAGTCTGTGATATGACTAGCTGTCATAGGAGGCCCCAGAACTATGAACTGACGACATTGCAGGCAAATAAAGAAGGCAGCAATTTTCCATGTATCATATAAAAGTATACTCTTATAGTCTGTTGGGTGGAACCTGTCTACTTGTGGAGGCTCCATACAATGTCCTGACCAAAAATCCCCATAGCAGCTCTGCATGGCAGTGGCTGACAGAGCAGCATCACATGGGGACTACACTCTTGTGTGTGTGCTATGAATGAGGGTTTCCCACCGGCTCCAGATAAACTGGTGTATAGGAGAGCATTGAGGGGAGATGGGTAGGAAAAGAACCATTGGATCTGTGCTTACACAAATCCAGTAACTGTTGTCTAGAAGTCTAAAGCAGCAGCAGACACATTCCATAGACTGGAATAGGGGCTACATGGTAACCCGCAGCGTTCATGTGTGAAGGATGGATTGGATTTCATCCCCTGGCCTTGGCTAATTTTCTTGCTTCATCTTTGTTCTCAGACAGGTGAATCTCCACTATTCGTTTTGGAGATGAATTTCTTAATTACCCTTTGTATGGTAAACAATAATACCTAGCACTTATACAGAGTTTTTCATCAGTAGATCTTAAAGTGCTTTACAAAGAAGGCCAACATTGTAACTCCCATTTTACAGATGGGTAAACTGAGGCACATAGATGCAGTGACTTGCCCATGGTCAACCAGGAGGTCAGTGCCAGAGTCCGGAATAGAACACAGATCTCTTGAGTCTCACTCCAGTGCTGCATTCGCCAGGCAACCCTGCTCTTTTAAAATCTCTGCATTTAACTTTTTAAGTAAGGCATAACTGCTTGCTGGAGGTGGGAAGATTTTACTAACATATCCTGCATGTATCTTCTGGGTCAAATTCAGAAGAAACATGACAAAAGTGTATCTGAATGGCAATTGCTAAACATTTGAGATGTCTAACAGCTGGAAAACCACTGCTTTGTTTTGTAGTGCCCTTTTATAGATGAATACATTCTGTCTCTCCATAACAAGATCAAGAACAAGATGGTGGAGTTCCCAGAAGAGTAAGTAAATTTTACTGCACTATTGTAAAATAAAGTGCAGTCTGAAATGTTAACTTTGGAACATACATGATAAGAGGTGGCTATTGTGCTGACTCTGTGTGGAGGAGTTTTATATGTGTATTGCTTTGTTCTGATGCTGCCTATCTGTGTATCCTATGCCTCCCCATTATTGTAGTATCTTATTGTGTATTTAATATAAATCTGTATTTGTATAAATCTTTAATGTATTTATCTTCACCACACTCTTGTGAGGTAGGGAAGTGCTCTTGTCCCTATGTTATAGGTGGGAAACTGAGGCCTGAGACTAGGTGACTTGCCCAAGGTTACCCAGGAAGTTTGTGGCAAAGCAGGGACTTGAATCCTTGGACTCTGAAATCTAGCACTCTAATCACTGAACTATTTTTCCTCTCCAGCTGAGCTAGCTTCCCTCTGAAGGCTTTGGGAATGTTATTCACATTCTGTTGTCTTTGTTCTTTTTTCCTTTTGCTTGTTCCACACCGAGAAGTTCCATGGGCCAAATTCTGGCCATAAATGAGCACATGCTGTTTTCACTGAAGTCAGCTGGAGCTGGGTGCAACATATTGGAAGATAGAATTTTGGCCCTAAGTGACTAAACAAAGTTTTCCAATGCTAGACCAAAACAAGAGACTTGACTGAGGGCTGGTAGTGCCTGAGTTATCAGCATAGTGTAAAATATGTATTTATTTATTTACTTGGGTTTTTACAAAGTCTAACAAAAGAATCCCCCTCCAGTGCTCACGATAATCTTAAAAAATGCACTATAAAACAAACAGACACATCAGTTACCCAAGATCAACTCAGATAATCTAATGACAACATATATATACATATATAAATAACAGAACTGAACCAACCCCAATACAATCCCCGGAGCACCAGCCCTGTCCAACACCCATCTCACAGACAAAAGAAGAAAGGTGAGCCTTGCAGCAGGTCCTGAATGCAGAAAAACTCAGGCTGTTGTGAACCTTAGGAGGAAGTATATTCCAAAGGTTTGGAGTGAATGGAGAATGCTCTGGAAACTGCCCTCTCAGTTATAGACAAGGGGCTTCAGCTCAGGTGCGTCGGCTAACCAGAGTGTGGCACTGTGTGCAATGTTCACAAATTTTGCTGAAAAAAGATGTTTAATCTGGAAACCAAATCCAGCAGATCAGTACCCTCATCACTTATGATAAGCTAATAGCGTTAGCATGAGGGGAGTGGTTTTGCTGTAGTACAGTGATGCAGGCTACCAGTACATGGTGCCATGATTTCTGTGAGGATTATGTATAGAGAAGGGAACTCTTGAAGAAATGGAGAGATAATCAGAAGGAAGCTGCTGGAAGCACATACGGCTACAGTCGATCTGTGAAACCTGCTGATGTAGCAGAATTCTTCATTCCAATCCTGGTATTCTAGTGGAGCGCTGCAGGGTTAAAATATTCTACTAACTCCACCTGCTAAAAAGGCAGGATAAATAGAGACACACTAGAGATGAGGTAGGCTCACCAGTTGATTCAAAACTGCAGTCTGCCTCTTTGGCAGTGCCAAGAAAGTATCACAAGCCCTGGCATCCCTAATGGTTTTCATAGTCCGTTTTTTATCACAGCTTAAGATCTAGGACTCTGTGACCAATGAACCTAACACTTAATGCAACTATATAGTAGTAAGGGAAAATAAATTGACTTAAGGTTATATTAAAGAAGTCAGTAGTTCAAGAGGCTGAAAGAACAGAGAACCCATGGAAGCCAAATCCAGCAAGATAATTGCATCAGTTTAGAGGAATGTTTTCCAAGATGGGAATTTCACTCTGCAATAGTGGGTGGGCCACAAATGTTCTGTTATGCCCATTAGTACGGTGAAATAGTGACATCTACAGCCATCCTGTTGTCTGTGTCCTGTAGTAATAATGAGAGTAGTTTCATGCCGTTTGTAACTAGGGGGTTGGGTTTTCCTCTCACTGATACCCATCCAAAAATTTGCTGTACAAATGTGAGACAGTTCAAAAATATATGAGCGGGCTATCGTGGGAGCTCCTGTGAGAGTCATGTTGATACCAGTGAGTGCAGGAAGTTTGGGTATTTTGTTTCTAGTGGAAGGGCAGAGGCAGCATGACCCAGAAGGCTCACAAGGATGAGTCCCAAGGGATACATGTGAAGGCTCTGTTCTCTTGACCCACAGAAATCAGTTGTTCTATTCCTTTCAGCTTGAACTAGCTAGCTGAAAAGTCTGTCTGCAGATTTATTAGACTCCTGGCTTCTATCAGTAACCCCATTATGATGTAATAAAATCAGCCAAAGCAATATTATTGTACTGGGGCATGTGTGCCAGTGATGTTTCCAGAGACAGACATGAGAAGATCCAAATCAGGGCCGGCCCACAACATTTTGGCACCTGGGGCGGGAAGCTCAAATGACACCCCCATAGCCTCTCGCTTGGGCCAAAACTTTGAAAGATATCTTGTGCCCTCCTTCCTCCAGCACAGCACTCCGCCATCCCTGTGCATTTAGAGCAGAGAGAATACATATGCACCAGCAGCAGATACAATTTTCTACACTCCGGGTCATACTGGTGCCTCCCCACCCCCACAGTCTGTCACCTGAGGCAGCCACCTCAGTTTGCCTCATGGTAAGGCCAGCCCTATTCCAAATGACTCATTAAATCTCAACTTCCTAGAATAAAATAAAATATCAAAACCTCTGATTCTCCCTTAGTTGAAGCAGTGCCCTATCTAAGCTACTGAGATGCTGCCAAGGGACAGAAAGTGTAATTTCTTCCTTTTTTTCTCCCTTTACATGTACTGCAGTGTTGGAATTGAAATAGTTGCCAGTTTTACCCAAGATAAATATTATTTTTATTATTATTTATTATTTGTATTACTGTAGCGTCTAGTTTTTGACTAGAACCCCATTGTGCTAGGTGCTGTACAAACACAGAACAAAAAACAAGAATGATTACTTCACTATTGGCTCTGTTGTTTTCTGCTTCTCCATATTTACCATAGAAGATACCTTTATTACTGCAAATTGTATTAAGTTACTTATGTACCAGGTTGTGAACCTGTTGTGCTCACTGGTAGTTCTTCACACAAGTACTCTGATTTGAGTCAATGGGATTACTTGTGTAGTAACCACTCACCAGTGTAAGTTTTCCAGGTTTGATCCTGAACCCAACACCCACCTACCCATTCCTTTGTTAAAAAAAAAAAATAAAATAAAATAAAATCAACTCCCCAGTAAGAATCAGAATAGTAGTGCCCTCTACTAAAGTCCTGTGATAACAGAGGTAATAGAAGTCTAAGTGATATACTCTCATGACCCTGGCTTAGCTTGATGTGGGACACAGTAGAGCTGTACTATTGGATAATAATGTAATGCTGTATCCTTTGATACTTCCTGTGCATTATTAATTGGGAATGAGAATTGAATGGGAGGATAATGGTTGGCCTTGCAAAGGATGAAACAAAGCTGTAGAAGGACTGCGTGTATGGAAAGCTCTCTTCCAAAATACTCACCTACACTATGATGTGATTTTTTACTAAGTTGGTAACTAGGATATAGAAAGGTTGATCCCATACATACAACATGATAAACACAGGTTTCCTAACCATGTGGACGTTCCTTATTTCACACTGCTCTTGAATCATGTTCTGCCTTAGTTCAAACATGAATGGGGGGACTAACACAATGTTTGTTACCTGTTTAACTAGTACCGCTGCCTTCCATTATTCACTGCCTTGCATAGTCATATACACTTATGCACAGTGGGTGTAAAATGCTTTCATTCTGGTATTGGTAGTATTTCCCACTCACTTTACACAGGCTGTAAATGACTACACCACATGCAAGGCAGTAGAGAATCAGGCCCTACATCTGTGCAGGAGGATATCTCAAAAGTGCAATGTACCATGTGAAAAACAACTTTAACCCCCACCCTTGGCACCAGGAGCAAAGACTATATGAAACAGCTGCCTGCATTTTCACAGAATGTACGCATGATGGTGATGATAATGAATTCCCTCAACTATAAGAATTACTGGGTAAAATTCTATGGCCTATGCTATGCAGGAGTTAGATAGCATGATCATAGTGTTCTTTTTGGCCTTAATATTGATCTGTTGATCTTAGGGTTGTGCAGTGTGGCAGATGAGTAAAGCCAACCAAATTAACACACAGTTGTAGTGGGAAAAATGCTGTTATGTGATCCATGTTTTCTGTACCGCTGTCAAATGAGTCTGCCAGTCCCTGGTTACACTTAACATGGCTGTCTGTAGCGTAGACAGGGCTATAAAACATCTGTAAACATACCTGCCACTTCTCTTTTCTTTCACAGCTTCCGGTCTTCAGTCTGGCTTTTGGATGATGATTCATTTATTTCTCCATTTGCTTTTCGATGAGGTACCCAAAGCTGGATTTTTTCTAACTCAGCCCAGTATCCAGACAGAGAATTTCTGATCTATTTGAAATTTCTGATATATTTAAAACTCCTTTGTTTTAGTCAAAATCTAGAGATAAAATTAGTTCAGTATTTAGAAATGTGCATGAGGAAATTAAAACTCTAATGAAACATGCTCATGGTAAAGTACTAGGGTCACACAGCCCAAATTGTAGCCACATATTCATCATCTAGTGGCGGGAATCACTTTTGAGTTACTAAGAACCTTCTTCTGTGAGGAGCTGAGCACTCTCAATTCCCACTTAAATCAGGAAGGGGCCAGCTGAAGAGCTCAGCTCCCATTTAGGCACTGAAATAAGTACCAGAGTATCAAAACTGATCAGACCCCAAAGTGAGCTCCTTTGAGAATCTGCTCACTTGCCCAAGTGCCTAATGGGGAGCTAAACTCTTTTGAAAATGTTTCTCTAGTTGTGGGTGCTATGCCTTTCTGAAAATCTGGCCCTTAGATTTGAGGGCAGTCAGCACATCACAGATAATCAGGCCCAAGGCATTGCAAATGTGGACAGAACTCACCAAGGTAATTCATTTTGTGTTGCCATTGCTCATGATTTTGGATGGATGTTTGTTTTAGCAGAGTTGCAGCAAAAAATTGTTTATATAGGCAGTCGTGTCTCTGCTCTCTCAGGTCCTAGGCAATTTGCCCATCATCTCTCAGCCATCATATATTTGGGTTAGCAGCCACTTTATGAGTGACTGTTCCCATCTGTCTCCACAATAAGTTATTAACATTTAATGGGCTAACTGGTTGTGCTAAGAAACCTTTTCTTCATTCAGCCATCTCCTTCAGCAAAGACTCTTGCTGCATGATTTATTTTGACTTCTCATTGACTTATTCCCCTAATCTAAAAAAAAATCTTGCTGCTCATTAAGATGTTGAGAAATAGAAAGAGTTATTGTGTGATTGCTGTCTAACCTAGGTCCATTTATTTGATAAAGATGGTAACAGAGAGATGCATATTAAGCAAGAACTCACTGGACTGATTCCACCTCAGATCTCCCACAGAATTAGCATCTAGCTATATATAGGGGCATTTTGGAGTCAATTTATTTTACCATGACTACAAAAGACATGTTTGTTTACAGAGGGTCCATGGAAACTCAATCTCTGCTTTGTGAACAATTAAGGAAAGAAATGTGACTTTCTGTGCTCCGATATGTCAGCTCCCCTTAGGCCAGAGACAGTGGAGTAAATATTTTCTGTAGATATGCAGCTCTGTTCATATAAATGAGAATCATGCATCTAAACTCGTGTGCCTTGTGCTAGATATTTAAGAAAATGGATTTAGGCATAAATTCATCTTTGGTTAAGTTACTAAGCACTAAGTAGAAATTATTCAGGACTAACAGCAAATTGGTAAAGACTTTGTGTCTAGAAATCTATTAAGAGTGCAAGAAATACTATTTGTGTGATTCTAATAAAGATCTGAAGTTGAGTCCTTTTTTTTGTGACCTACAATGGAGGCATCATGCAGTGTTGACAATTCTCACTACTTTGTCATGAGTCTCACGATACTAGGTGTTCTTCCAAGGCCCTTGCAATATGTGAGAATCTCAGTTTTCATTTAGGAAAAAAAGACATTTCCAGCTCCCTTAGTTGGGGAGGAAAAGCTGCAAAACATGAACCCTAATTGCTGCAACTCCAGAAGGCAATTACAAAGACTCCAAAGTTTTTATTTAAAATCTCATGGTTTTTAAGCCCGTTCGTGATTATTTGAGGGCTTGTCTCAATAATTGTGGTTAGCAGTATTGCTGCATGTTTGAATTGTGAAGAAGCCCTGCGTCATGCTTTAGCAATACCATTGGCTGATTAGGAAACAGTGTTAACGAACTCCAAAGTATTGTGGAATCTTCATCTGAAAAAATTGTCAAATATGACATAAGTTCTTGTAGAATGGAGGAGTGAAGAGGAGAAACAGGGAGACTCCATGAGTCTCTAAGAGGAGACAAGTAAACACGTTTGTACACGTATGTTCCAAACGCATGGAAGATATTTACCCCTTTTTGGTGCACATACTGTCCCTTGGAACTGCCCTGGAGTCTCCTGCACATCTCCTCTGACATGGTGCATGGAAGTGCTGGTGTAAGTGGTAGGCATTTTGTTTAGCATTGACATAGTGAATAGCCGGTGGATGGCCATTTTTCCTTTCTTCCTCTCTCTGTTATTAACTGGGTAATTCAATTAATTTCAACAATAACTTTCCCAGAACTGCATGAATTTCCCATAGAGCTTGTCTGCAACAAAGACAACCATGCATTCGCCCTTCCTTATGACTTTTCATTATTTCTTTGTCTGCCTAGAAGTCTTTCTGGCTCCTAGAAAAATATCAGACTAGACCATTGTGCTGCCTTTTTTTTAAATCACATGAATATTGCTTTTGTGCTGACAGCTATTAGGCCTTTTAGAAAGCACCATCTCACCTTTATCTCAGCTACCTACTGTGTTAGCAGCCCTGACTGCTTATTTATGACCTGCTGAATACTGCTCTCTGCTCCAGTATTAGTAACTTTTATAGCCCAGATCTTGTTATAAGAGTGTCATGGTTTTTCCCTTTCCTGCCCTCTGCCTAAAATTTCATGTGAGTAGTAGTCTAGAAAATGGCAGTGTTCTACTGGTCATTCCTGTCCCTCCCATTATCTGGGCCTGATTCTCATTTACACTAAGACCCCTTGGCACTACTGTGGGGTTTAAAGAACACCACCTTATGACCCCTTTATACAGCCAGAGCAATATTAAAGAAACTTAGTGTAAGTGAGAATCAGGCCCTTTTGTTCTCACAATTGCTAGCTATCACAGTTACAGGACTAGCTGCACTTCTGTCTTCTTTCAGGGCTTAGACCTTTACCTCTCCTGAAGTGAAATGCCACAATAGTCCTGCTCTTATACCAGGCCCTAGGCTACAGTATCTGTGGATCAACTGTTCTCACCTGCCCGAGGTCCAGGTGAACTAGGGTACCTGCAGTTCCTCTCAGTCTGTGATCAATGGTGGAAAGCAATAGGACAGCCTTCTTGAAACAAAAATGTGGTTTATTTTAACAGTAGAACAAAGCATTTAAAGCAAAAGTATTTTAAAACAGGTCTTTCTGACCTAAAGGATTCCCATCTACTGATGGCAACCTAGGCAGGCCAGTATGTTACTGCATCTGAGTCTATTCCCCCGAAAAACTATTTCCCAGTTTCAATGGATTCCCAGCATTTACTCATCTGTTTGAGATTAATCCTGTAAGTTCAGCAAGAGATCAAGCCAGAGTCCTTAGGGCCAATAGTTCTTGCATTGTCTCTTAACAATTCATAAGTGATTTCTGAGAAGTGGTTTATCTTAAGCCATTGTGTCCCTTCCCGCTT
The DNA here is from genome assembly GCA_007922305.1 of Dermatemys mawii. Taxonomy (NCBI): domain Eukaryota; kingdom Metazoa; phylum Chordata; order Testudines; family Dermatemydidae; genus Dermatemys; species Dermatemys mawii. Next base: position 14,821,201 of record ML677374.1, read on the forward strand.
GTGTTTTTCCCAGCAGTCGCTATTAAACTAAACCAACTTATTCATACACTAAATATCCCAGTAACCAGGTCAACATACCTTGTTCATAAGTTATTACAGAGCAGCTCCAAATCCATCACACTAGTATGTACCTTAATACAATTTGAATGTAATTTATTTGTATATGGTTGGTTTATTTCCTTTTGCTTTTGAAGAGAAGAGAGAGGGAAGCATTATGCCTGGTTCTCACCAGCATTTTTAATCTATCACACTCATGAGCACTGAAATGCATTCTCACGGGAGAGAAGTGTTCTCCTGGCAGGAACTTGTACATTGCCAAGTCAAGCTTTGAGCAAATATGTGCATCACTGAAAATTGTTTCTGACAGACATGCTGATCGAGATCATCAACCGACTATCATGGTGCTAACATGCACTACTGTAATTTTATTTCAGAGCATTGTCATAATAAAAATTATTTTTGTTTTAAGAAGTCCTTACCTGTGTTGTTAATGCTACTGATCATGCAAACCTTTGCTTTTGAGAGTACTCCATTCAAGGGAACAACTTGCATGAGCAACTACTATTTGTGTGAATAGGGGCTTACAGGATTGGGGAGTAGATTATCAAACCCTGGAAAAACTGTTTAAAAAAATCAAATGTTCTTGCTACCATTTGTGTTGATTGTTTATTTTTTATAAGACCCTTATCTTGTAAATTGAAACTGTTTCCCTTCTTTGACCCTTTTCTTGCACAGTTCTGTAGTATTTTGGTTGCAAAAGCTTCAGACAAATGTTAAATTTGAAATCAATTTACATCCTCATTTGTGGAAACATTTCAATTAATACAACCTGCAAACACAACCTGGGATTTGAATATCAAACAGGGCTACTTCTTTCCAATACGTTGTTAATAATAATGTTTCTACAAGCAAAATGATGTATTTAGTGTCACCTGTACAACCCTGTTTAAATTGTGCCCATTAGTTATACCTTATTGTCTCAGATTCTGCCCTCAGAATACCTGTTAAACCGCCGATCTTCAGATATGCCCTTATTTGCTCCTGTACAATACCTTCGCCTGTAGGCAGAATCTGGTGTACATTATCCTTATTAGTGATCATAAGGCCTAAGAAGAATTCACTTCCCAGGCTGAATTTGCTAGCAGCTTTGGCGGGGGCGGGGGGCCGATGCGGGGGGCGGGGGGGCGGCGGAGGGGCACGGATTCTGTACTTGTAAACTGAGCAAATTAACAGAATATTACTATGGGAAGCTTTACACATAACCTTGTCATTTGTAGTTACCTTATTAACCATATATTGGTATTTTCTTTAACCAGACCACAGATAAGTGAAGAGCTCAAAGAACTGATTGTAAGGATGCTGGATAAAAATCCAGAAACAAGGATAATAGTTCCTGAAATTAAGGTAAATCCATCATGAATGTTGTATTTATTTGGAATTGTTTCATATGGTCTCGGTTTCGTATTTCTTATATTACTTGTAATGTGACAAAACTTACCAGTATTTCTGTTTTGGGGCTGTATCAATCAATATAGTTCAAAGGGTGAGTATATTCACTTTGCTCCATATTTATATGACTTAAAATCACTCTGATGCTGTTTATTTCTAAGAATATTAATAAAAGGGGATTTATAATTAAAATTGTTCAAAATCTGGATAAAACACTGATAGTGTTTCCCACAAACACTAATGTAGATTGAAACCTTGCTTTTTTACTAAGATTGCTGACTCTAGTGATCAAACCTGTTCCCGGTAGCAGACATAGATGTGTGTTGCAGTGACTGTGAAGCTGAATACTATACATGTTTGTACCTGTTGTTCATACCATGCTGGCTGTTACAAATGCAGGAATGGGAGCAAGCTATGTAGCATCCATTTCTGTCAATATTACCTTGGTCACTGTTCTGCAAAGCTCATGAATGCAGAGCATCAAACACCCCTGATGGAGAAAGATGCTCCATGCTGCTTTGTGTATTTTGTTTTAGGACTAATTCCATGTTATGCTATCATTAATCACTGAAAAGTCTCACCTACTTGAAAAGAGTCAGAAGGCTTGTCTACACTGGCAATTTACAGTGCCGCAACTTTCTTAGTCCGATGTGAAAAAACACCCCGCTGAGCACAGCAAGTTTCAGTGCTGTAAAGTGCCAGTATAGACAGTGCCCCAGTGCTGGGAGCTGCACTCCTCATAGAGATGGATTTTTTTAGAGCAATGGGAGAGCTCTCTCCCAGCACCGTGCCTTGACCGCACAGCCACGTTAACGCACTGCTGCGGCAGCACGTTAGCCTTGCCAGTGTAGACTAGCCCAGAGAAACTGAAGCTGAACAAAGCAGGGGTGGGGGTGGATTGACTGTATCTACCCTCTCCTGATTTGCATCTTGAATGTTTCACTCTTGTTATTCACAGTTATTTAGGTCTAATTGTTTTGCAAACTCAGTTTGGAATTGCTGTTAACAAAAAAAAAAAAAAAAATCAAGGAAATTATATGGGGGATTGTCACGGGGCAGCACAGGTTTCCTTCCCCTCATCCCTGTGTTTCGGCTGGCAAAAGAAAGGGTCTTAGATGCCTCTTTCAAGTGCTTCACCTGTGCTCTTTATTTACAGTGGCTGTACAGTCCCAATTCCCCCAAAACTGGTCCCCATCCTGACCCCTCACAGGGTCCTCTGGCCTTTGAGGCTTGTGTCAGGCAGCAGAGACAGAGCTACATTCCTCCCATCCTCCTGCCTGGCTAACCTCCTTTCCCAAGCTCTTCTCTGGGCTTACATTCCTTCCCTGTCCTCAGTCCAGCTGGTCCCACTTGGGTTGTAGATATACTGAACCTGCCGTCATTAGGGCCTTCAGCTGGGCTCCCTGCTGAGGGTCCTGGCCCATTCACTGAGTCACACTACAATAAAGCAGGGGGAAGAAGGGTCTTTAGCAGGGCATCAGAAGGTTTGACACCTCTGCCCTGCGACAGGGACATATAAGGAAATTACTATTTCTGAACCATCTTGGTGCACGAAATATACTTGTCTCCTAACTGAAATGCTCACACAACTCAGGTATTTCATACTTTTAATAAAAATGATTTCATTTAGGGTTGACTCTGGTGTTTTGCCTCAGAAGAGGGTTGTTATAAGCATGAATAATCATCTTTCGAATACACAATTTAATTAAGTGCCATAAGAAGCTCTTCACTGAGCTCTTGAGAAGTGCTCTGGACACCTGCACTAAACTCCTTTTAAAGTTTGTAGGCAGCGAACATCAGTCTGATTGAATGCTGTGGACTAGTCCCCAGGAGGTAGGCAGGTATTTTTTAAAAGGCTACTGGATGCTGTTCTGATTAACATCCATAGGGGCCATCCCTTGGACAAATACATTGATGTCAAAGAACCCCACTCCGGTACTGTTTGTTTATACTTGAAACCCCTTGCATTATGCTGCACATTAGATCAAAATTATGCACAGGCCTCCCATGCCCTGAACTGATTTACATGGCATTATGGGACAAAGCTAATTAGTTACAAGATCATCTGGTATCAAAGGGGTAGCTGTGTTAGTCTGGATCTGCAAAAGCGACAAAGAGTCTGAGGCTCCTAAACCGCATAGGAGCCACTCCGGTGGTGGTTAATTATATGGGAAAGAAGACACATCCTCCAACAAGCTTCTTTCTGCTCCCTCGCAGTCATCTGTGCTTCCTTCCACTGCCTGCGTCCTTATCCAGCAATCCCCTAGTTTGTAATGTAATCCACCTCTCCTATGCTGGGCAAACAAGCTGAACAGCTGGAAAGTGGTAAGAGGATGGCCATGTTGATTTACTGATGTGGTATGAACATCAGTCTGTGTGGCATCTAGGCAAAAAGGTAAGTTGTATGGGCAATTGCACAGCCATGTAACCACATCATGTAAAGGGGCCTCTCCATGACCCTGAAACATCACATTAGTAGTAGGCCAAAATGTTCAGACTTGGGTACCATATTATATGTTTACCATATATTATATTATCTGTTTTCCAGTGATACTGAGCATTTGCAGCAGCATCTGAAGTCATTAGTTGTTGAGTGCTCAGCACTTCTGAAAATCAAGTCACTTGTTTACGTGCCTAAATTTAGGCACCAAGTTTCAAAACACATTATGGCACTTTTCCTGGGCCTAGGTTGTTAAAATGTCTGTGTATAGGAGAGAGAGTTGCTGTTAATAACTGGGATTTTCATAGGTTTTGACTGAATTCATTGGAAAGAGAGCCCCTTTAAAAATGCCAGCCAATGATAATTGGTGCTGATGGTCTCTTATGGTCTCTGTAGAGACACTATGCACAGTCGCTGGAGTGCACAGAACCTCGGAATTAGCCCTCAGCCTGTTGATTTAGCAGCCTAGATGGAAAATCGCAGCTTGTAATAATAATGAGCCCTGTATTCATTATTTCCCATATTAACTAACATCCATACTGTGTGAAGTAGAAGAGACACACACATTTAGGATTCTCTGCAGTGGCTTGTTCACAGCTTTCTTTGTGTCCCTTTTCTATGTAGTTGCATCCCTGGCTAACAAAGTTTGGGGAGGATCCACTGCCTCTGGAGGAAGAGCATTGCACTGTGGTGGAGGTGACTGAAGAGGAGGTGAAGAATTCCGTCAAGACAATTCCAAGCTTGCCAGCTGTAGTAAGTGTAAACAGGAGCTTTCTAAGGTTTTATATTCCAGGAGACATGTCACTTTCTTTGAGCCATCAGCCTGTGAAGCAATCTCAACATGAGGGATAGACAAATTTCCAGTGTATGATGTGCGTGATTTAGCCATTCAGGTTAACAGGAGTTGTTCATGCCTTGAGCTGTGAATTTACTGGTACTGCAACACACGGGGGGGGGGGGGGGGGCAAATTTTATTAAATTATCAACAAAGCAATCATTACATTCCTCTGCTCTAGTGCTTAGAGCGGCATTATAAAGATGATGAAAACGCTGTGCCACCTATCTTCTCTGATCTGATTTTTCCTTCTTCAAAGATTTTAGTGAAGGCCATGCTAAGGAAACGCTCATTCGGAAACCCATTTGAGGTTCAGGCCAGAAGGGAAGAGAGGTCCATGTCTGCTCCAGGAAACCTATTAATGTATGTATATCTACCCCTTCTAGTGCTCAGCCTGAGCTGTATATGGATGCTTCAGTGAACAAAGTAGTGTGGGAGGAATAATGGAAACTGTTTTCAGATAATTTCCTTAAAATGTAAAGGTGAAATTCATGTGGAAATCAGTCAGTGGAGTTACACTAGGGATGAATAAGGTCTCAAGTGTCATTTGGAGCTGAAGTACAGTGAAACACCTACAGTAGAACAAAGTAAACATTTCTTTGTATGGATGCAGCCATTTCCATATTCAGGGTCACATCATTAGCTGATGTAAATGAATGCAGCTCCGAGGACTTCAGACCCATTTAAAGCAGCACAGAATCTAACTTTTTAGCCTGTTTGTTTATTAGCCTGTTGTATGTAGTTTACACAGTACTCAAACATCAAGCTAGCAAAGTATTCATTGAAGAAATTCAGCTAGGTTATTTAATTATTACGTAAGTAACCTCTGCTCTGCTGTCCATGAACAACAGAAGTAGGAGGTTTGGAGAAGAGTCCAGCCGAGTCATCTAGACATTAAAAAATAAAAACCTGTAAAACTAGAAGCATGTTGATATATTTCAGCTCTGCTCTAGAAATCAGTGACCCATGTAGTCTCTGCAAACTGGCAAACATGCACATCTTGGACTGAGTCTGGAAGCCAGTGAGGGACACCTTTGACATTACGTTATTGGTATTGTGGGAATCAACAAAAATGCATCATGTGATAAACCAAGCTACAGTACATAGCATACATGCATCATGCCCAAAACTCATCATCTCCCATGCTAAACAAACACCACCCTTAGCAGATTCCCAAAGATGCTGATAACTTTTTATATATATTGCCTAAACTACCTAACTACATCTTTGGAAATACAAATGTCATCTTTTCTCTCACCAGTGTATAGGGTTTTCAGCGCATTGCTCTCGTTAAAAATGATGGGACTTAAGGGCCCAATCCTGTACTAATGAAGTCAGAAGCAATTTTGCCACTGACTCCAGTTGGAGCAGGATGCAGATAATGTGCAAATGCCCAGCATGCAATGGAGTCTACATCAGTTAAGCCTTGTCTACACTGCCACTTTGCAGTGCTGAAACTTGCAATGCTTTAACGTTGGTAGTGAAGACATACCCTCAGAGTGTTCAGACAATGTTGTGCAATAAAGACTCTGATCCTCATTAGAACTTCTCAGAAAGCTGGGCAGAACTGATCTTGGGGAAAAGCCATTTAACTGTAAGGATTTTTGTTTGATACTTGGGTCAGGGATATTAGCCAACTCCCATACATTTCCTTCATTAGATTTTGCATAACAGATGGTAACACAGGACCTCCCATTCACTGTACTAGTCAGATGGCTGGCACCATCTAGCTGAGTGTCCTATACCTCTAGTTATCTGCCCAGATCCTTACAACAAAAAGAGAGAATGTCTACATCCAATTAGATACTTTCCTCCTTTGTATCCATCTCCCTTTTCCCATCTGTGCACTGCGCAGCACAGTATGGGGAGAAGATGACCAGCCCTCTGAAGAAAGAAGTGGTTCACGACTATTTAGAAAAGCTGGACGAGTCAATGGGGCCAGATGTACTATATCCAAGGGTGTTGGTGGATGTGAATGCAGAGTTATCTTTGAAAACTGATGGTGTTTGGGGGAGGTCCCAGATGACTGGAAAAAGGCTAATGTAGTGCCCATCTTTAAAAAAGGGAAGAAGGAGGATCTGGGGAACTACCGGCCAGTCAGCCTCACCTCAGTCCTTGGAAAAATCATGGAGCAGGTCCTCAAGGAATCAATTCTGAAGCACTTAAAGGAGAGTAAAGTGATCAGGAACAGTCAACATGGATTCACCAAGGGCAAGTCATGCCTGACTAATGTAATTACCTTCTATGACGAGATAACTGGCTCTGTAGAAGAGGGGAAAGCAGTGGACATGTTATTCCTTGACTTTAGCAAAGCTTTTGCTACAGTTTCCCACAGTATTGTTGCCAGCAAGTTAAAGAAATATGGGCTGGATGAATGGACTTTAAGCTGGATAGAAAGCTGGCTAGCTCGTCGAGCTCAGCGGGTAGTAAACAATGGCTCCATATCTAGTTGGCAGCTGGTATCAAGTGGAGTGCCCAAAGGTTGGTCCTTGGTCCGGTTTTTTTCAATATCTTCATTAATGATCTGGAGGATGGGGTGGACTGCACCCTCAGCAAGTTTGCAGATGACACTAAACTGGGAGGAGTGGTAGATACACTGGAGGATAGGGATAGGATACAGAGGGACCTAGACAAATTGGAGGGTTGAGCCAAAATAAATCTGATGAGGTTCAACAAGGACAAGTGCAGAGTCCTGCACTTAGGATGGAAGAATCCCGTGCACTGCTACAGACTAGGGACCGAATGGCTAGGCAGCAGTTCTGCAGAAAAGGAGTAGGGGTTACAGTGGACGAGAAGCTGGATATGGGTCAACAGTATGCCTTTTTTGCCAAGAAGGCTAATGGCATTTTGGGTTGTATAAGTAGAGGTGTTTCCAGCAGATCAAGGGACATAATCATTCCCCTCTATTCAGCACTGGTGAGGCCTCATCTGGAGTACTGTGTCCCATTGAGATTTAGCTTGTAGTGAGTACAGAGATGTACCATGCTGTCTGATTTCTGCTGCCAATATTCTGAAGCTTACTGATTTTCGAAGTCTACAAACTGACAGTTTCAATCCCAGCTGGCAAGCAAGATGTCATCCAAGAGACTGCTCTATATGATGTGATTTTTAACTTCCAGTACAGTCTCAGGAACATGTCAGAAGAGCATTTCAGATGTGGATACTTCATCAGCTTAGCAGGAAGAGCTTATCTTCACTTTATATAACGCTGAGCATCACCTTCCTTTCCTGTCATCCTATGACATTGCTACTGTCACCCATATCCTCACATAGTTTCTTGCCAATGAATCTCTTCACTTTATGATGTTGAGACTTCACTGAGTCTAAAGAAAAATACCAAATAGCTGTCGCCCTCCAGAGTATTTAGCTCAAGAGAAACAATGGGTGCTTCCCCCCCGCCCCAAATCTTATCCTAACTGGTATATTAGAATTTTCTCTTGTTCTCATAGAAATCATTGAGATACATAGGAATAGCCATACTGGATTAGACCAGTGGTCCATCTAGTCTATTTCTGACAGTAATCAATGCCAAATGTTTAAGAGGAAGGCAGCATAAGAACCCGTTTACTAGGCAATGATAAAATAAACTGCCAGTAGGAGATGTTTCTTCCTGACCCCTGTGGTTGGCTTATGCCCTAAAGCATGAGAGTTTATATCCCTTCTAAAAAAATCTTTATCCAATCTGTCTGATTTTTTTAAAAATCTTATTAAGCCTTGGTGACAGGTAGTATTCCTCTATTGTGTCCCTTTTATTTATCTCCTCTCTAACTTGAACAATTCTAGTCTTTTCAGTCTCTTCTTGTATGGAAGCTTTTTCGCGCTTCTAATCATTTTCATCCACCATGCTTAGACTTAGTTTCCTTAATAGCCTCTTGTGTGGCACTGTATCAAAGGCTTTTTGACATAAATTATGTCAGCTAGTTCTCATTTATCCACTATTGTGTTGGCTTGCTCAAGGCACTTGATTTACAATAATAAGCTAGTTCACTGATTGAATCACAGCCAATTTGTGGTGCTCCAAAGCAAGGAAATTTATATCTGCTTTAAAAGAAAAGTTTGTTCCATCTATTGTAACCTTTGTGTGTGCAAGTGCTTAACTGTGCTGTTGTCTTCACTTAACTGTACCCAGTCAGCTTATGTAATATCATACAATCAGCATTTCTGGTACCTTCCAGTAATGTTAGATTACCCTAAACTAAGACTTGCAAAAATGAACCAGCATAGGAATGTTTCTAATTAAATCAAGAGATTTTGACAATCAGACAGTATTTCTTATATACAGTGATGTATTTAACACTGTAAACAGAAAATTTAAAAGAATATGGATTTTTCTTTTTATACATTGTAAAAGTTAGATCAGTGCACTTGAATGAAAGAGATTTAAGCTATTTATCTTTCCCTGTGTTTTGCTTCATTGCATTTAAGAAAATACAGAAAGCAAGAGGCAAAGCTGTTTTATTTCTATGAAGTCTAAGTGGGAGTGCTCATTGTACTTGGTGAATTATGTCCTGATTACACTGATTACATCTGCAAAGAGAAATTGTGCTAGATATTAAACCCATGCTTCATGCCAACCTAACTTTCTTAATTTACAATGGATTGTTCTATTGTTCTGTATAAAATCATCTCCAATATAAAAGTAAAATAAAACATAAATATACATCTTATGAATGCCAAGTTAATTGAAATAAATCTAAAACAAGTGTAAAAGATAACAAACTTCTAGGAACTAACAGTGTTAAATCACAGTTACAGTATAAGGGCTTGATATTTCATTGCAAAGTGTGGCCCTGACCTCACAAATCACAACTTTAAGCACATGAGTAGTCCCACTGAAGTAATATATTATATATATTTGAGTTGAGGTCATCATCATACTCAATGTGCTTTAATTTAAGCATGTGTTTAAATCCTTTGCTGGGTTAGGACTGGAGTGCTCAGCACCTTACAGGATTAGTCGTAAGGCAATATTGTGTTGCTGCTTCGGAAGTTCATGTTCAGGGACAGTATGTGTCTTCAGAATGATGGAATAGATTCTCAGTTTGTTTAAATCAGAGTAGTTCCATTAACTTTAATGTAGCTATGTCATTGACACCAGCTGAGGATTTAGTCCATTGAGCTTTTAAAGCAAGGACAGATTTAAAATTTTTATTAAAGCTTATGTTTAAAATCAAATTGACACAAATTAAGAAGGAAAGTACTGTACATTTGGGTCGGGCTTGGGCTTTGGGGGATTGCTAGGATCAGTTTTACAAGGTTCACAAGGTACATACATATCACATAACCAGCATAGATCCAGTTTGGGGTGTGGGAGTTTTTAAAGCGTCAGTGGATAAATGGGCTCCGGTATGCCACCCATGGAATGTATTAAGAGTTCAAGTCAGTAGTTGTGTAGACAGTAAGTACATGAGTGGGGTGCGTCCTTCAGTTCATCAGGTTATTTCTCTGGTCGGTGTTCTTGGTTACTCGACCTGGTACTGGTGGTGTCCTGTGATGTGTTCTGTGTAGATGTCTCTGGACCACCTCATGGTGTCAGACACCATCAGCTGTCTCGTGAGCTGGGCGTAACGTTGACCAACTCCACACGCTCTCAGTACAGGCTCGTCGTGGGGGTCTCACGCGCCAAGAGCTCCCATGACCAGAGCATGGATCTGGACCTCGTAGCCCTGAACTCTCAGGGTGTCAGCCAGCAGGGTGTACTTCAACGCCTTCGATGCTCAAGCCTCGTGGAAGGCTGGTGATCTGTTTTCAAATGGCACCATGATGTCTACTATGAGGGCCTTTTTCTTTTCTATGTCGATCACAACGATGTTGGGTCGTAGTCGGCCATCTGTCCGGGGGATGGCAGAGTCAACGGTGATCCTCCCCAAGGACAGCGGGATGGTTTTCACCAGCTGGTCTGGATGGCGTGGTGGCGGAGTTGCGTCCACACAGGACATGGGGCAGGGTCTCGTTGGCATAGCCGCACTTCCTGCAGCACTTGTCCCAGATGCCATGGCAGATGGCTCTGTTGAGGGGAACACAGTTGAGTCGGGGCCGGTGGATGAAACGCCAGTCAGTGAACCTAGTGAAGGTGCCCCTGGGGAGGAAGTGGTTTCTGGCATCCCACTTGCTGGCTGGACACCTCAAACACATTGCCCTGGTCTGGCTTCCGCTTCAGGTTCTTGGCACAGTGGCAGTGGATGGCATCTTTCGGGGTCCTTTCCAGCATCGTTCTGGCAGTCCAGGGTCTTTATACGCGGCACCAGTATTCCCAGCTCCCGGCACTCCTTGCACCACTTCCAGCAGCAGCTGATCCTCTTTTCTAGGTGTCTCGAGGTGTTGTGGGCACAGGACCAGAGAGAGGACAGGTCTCCCCCCTCTTTCCCAAATTCAGCTTCCGGGGAGCCGCTGAGGTCAGTGGCGCTGTCTGCTTGGAGCAGGCCCTGGCAATGCGTTTCCTGACCACATCCCATACCGCTTCCTCCGCGACACTCCTTACCGCTGGATCTGGACACATCAAGAGGTGGAAGGCATGGGTGATCACCACCATGTCACGCAGGTTGCCCATCCGAGGTACGTTGGTGCCGCCCTGCCTGTGGGAGATGTAGAGGTCAGTGCTGGTCCTTTGGGGAAGGTAGAGCCATTTTCTCACCAGCTGCCTGATGGTGTTATCAGCCTTGTTCAGGGCACCTTGGCTACGGTTGATCCCCTGAGGACAAAGTAGATGCGGGGGATCGAGAAGGTATTGAGGGCACTGATCTATTGACAGGCGGTGAGTAGGGAGGAGTTGATTTGGGCAGCTTCCCACAAGATCTCTGTAATGGTGTCTTCGGGGGTCTGTCAGATGCAGACTCCTGTGGGTGTGCCCAGGTATTGGTGTACCTCTCCCCCCTCAAGGGAGGCAATGGGCTTGCTCTGGATCAGGAACTGTGACGCCCAGACCAAAGACCTGGCGCCACCTTCAACATGGAGGGAGGCACACTTTTGGGGGTTGAAGTGGAGGCTCATTCACTCAACAGTAAGGACTAGATTGAGGGAAAGTTATACTGTAGGGTGAGTGAACTGTCTGTTATATGCCCTCCACTATCTGCCACCTGTCTTCAGTACGTAGAGCATTGGCAGTGATGCAGCTCTGTTATCCAGATGGCCTGTGAGCTGCTCTGTAAGTCTCATCTTAGCCAATATCCTTGTGAGCATTTGGTTTATAAAAAAAACAAAACATGACACTTTCCTCTAATGTATCTAAAGTAATTTGTACTCAGTCTTATGTAAGATTCCTCTTCGTTCTATGGGGATGGCTCTCATTTTAAGAATTTAACTTTTCAAACCCAATTAGTCTGCAGAAACATGCTCAATAACTGCAGAAAGTACAAATTCTTTTGGCAGTACCCATACTTGATCTTCTAGTCTTGTGAAAAGTGTGATAGGAATGTGAAAGATGTAAGTGTTCAGAACTTTGGCTTTACATCTCATTGAGCAGGCAGTATCCTCAGCGTCAGAGTTCCCCCTAGAACCATATATGTGCCCAGTGGTGACTGAGAGGGAACAATATCTCCTACTGAATAACTCACATCAGTTCAAAGAGCTCTGGGTGTTGCTGAGCGCACCAGCACCACTGGACTCAATTCTGCTGTCCTTACTCAATTAAAACTTCCATGAAAGCAACACTGAAGACCAGGATTCGGCTCATGTTCCTCAATGGGAATTGAAAGCACTTTGCACGATCTAATAGTGAGCCTCTATACGCTGAAAACACACTGGAAACTGAAGTGCAATGTGTCACCTTCATTATATTAAAAGTATCTCTGTTGTATTAATGAAGCAAACAAAAGTTTTTTAAAAAAATCCCAACACTGTTTTTCCACATCCCCAACTGTACTGTCTTTGAAGTGTGGTAAATCAGTGATGGTAATGTTGCATTATGTTCCTATCACACGAAAAAAAGAAAAGCAATTAGAAAACTTCTCCAATTTCACGTTCAATTTGTGTAATTAGGCTGCTTGTAAAATAGCCTTTTTTTCTAAGCCGTATGCACTAGGTGTTGCTGAAGTCAACTTGCATCTGCGCCAATGTCAAGAATCTTCCTTCAATAAGCCTGTTGACAGCTGAGTTAGCTTTTCAATATCTGATGCCTAATTAACATTTCTGAAAAGGGATCTGCCCTTTTGAAAAAGAGAGAAAGATGCCAATTTAACAGCCTACTTATTGGATTTCTTAGATTGGAAGCTGCCTCACTTAATTAATTTCTTCACGATCCTTCTACCTGCTCACATTATGCCAAGCTCTATTCTGGGAAATGCTTAGGGAGGAAGATACAGATCAAAGATCTTTGCAATAGCAGGAGGCCTTTCATAGCTGTTACCGATTTTGGTCCTTAAAGAGCCCAGCTTTAAAAATAGTTTTTAAATTCATGGGGAGGACCTAAATTCTTCAGTTCTTACAAGATTTTGAAAAATCCTTTCCTATTTGTTATGTATTTCTTAGATGTCTAGAAATGTTTAAAAGGCACCTATGCTTAGGCATTTGGTAAATATTACAACTGAATGGAGCTAAAATGAAGACGGCTGTTTTTAGCAACACTATTTATATAGCTTCTGCCTTAGATAAAAGTACCACTGTACACCTGCATCACTGGTTGAGCTTGGAACTGTGTTTAACTGCTGATACAGGTCACAAAACACTGTGGGACTAATCTCTTGGCTCTCACTTTGGTCCCTACATGCTGCTCCAGTACATAGGCAGCACAGAAAAGGCTGCCATAAGATAAAGCAGCCCTGAGGGCTGCTCTGACTTATGCTGGGGTGAGGGGGAGGTCATTTTGGTCATAGCAGCAACTTCCTGGAATCTGAGCAGCTCAGAGGTAGTGTAAAGCCATCTATAACTCTCATCTGAGTTGTTCTGTTTGTGCAATGTGTCTCAGAAGATCTGCACTGAATCTGACCCTTTGTTTTTTAAGTTCCCACATGCGGTGGGCCAGATTCAACTATGATGTAACTGTTACTTCAGTGGAGCTACATTAGGGATGAATTTGGTCTCTTGCTTTTAAATTTCCCAGTCACTGAATACCAATTTTTAAAAATCCCAACTGTTCAGTATTCTCAGTTAACTTCCCTTGTACACGTCTTTATTATAGGCGTGTAGGTTCCCCACCGGAACCAGATTCCACTCATTAATACAGACATAATTTCACTGCATTTTTTACTCTCATTTATTACTGCTAGTACATCTCAGATTAACTGAAAGATGTTTTGTCAGATCCACTATACTTGCACGTTAACAACCTGCTTTGCTGTTGGTAAAGTGTGGTTTTCAGCTACCGTACATGATCAGATCACAAGGTCCATGCCCTGAGGAGCTTACAGTCTAAATAGAGAAGGCACAGACCGGGGATCAGAGCAGCAAGATGCAGACTGACCAGTGAAGTAGTGGTGCTCGAACAATTTGTATAATCGGGATGCTGAGAGCCATTGAACCAAATTGTAAACTGTCTATATAATAGAAACCACTTTAAGCCAGGGGGTGCGGCAGCATCCCTAGCACCCATAGTACCAGTGCCTATGCAGTGAACAAGTAGCTGTAACAATGAAGCTTTTCATCTGAGAGTCGCTGGTTCAAACATGGCCAGTTTGGCTGTGACTGTCTGGTGGCTTTTTGCTCATGTGTTAATGAGTTAGCAGTCTCAGTCTAGTTTTTAACAGGTATCCATGTCACCACAAAAAGTTGTCACGTTTGTTGACAGGCTCAACAGAGTCCAAGGACTGAATAGCCCCACACCTGCTTTCTCCATGGGTGGCCGGTAACCCTGCTGCCTGGGAAGCCTAACCCCTGTCCCTCCCCATGTGCCTGAGGCCCTGTTCCTCCCTTTCTACCTCCCCATTCCCTGCAGAAGCCCAAACCACCCCCACTGACAGCTGGGGATGGGAGGGGCGAAGCCCCCGCTCCGGTGCACTGCAACCTCAGCAACCCTCAACCCCTGGGCGGCGTGGCCACAGCACCCCCAGTGCTGCGGGTGGCCAGCCAGCATGGTCACCGCACCCCCAGCTCTGGGTGGCAGGGCAGCGTGGTTACCACAGCAACAGCCCCAGGGCTCTAGGCGGCCGAGCAGTGCAGTCGCTGTGTCCCCAGCCCTAAGACTCCATGCAGTGCAGTCATCACACCCATAGCCCCGGGGCTCCAGGTAGCTGAATACTTTGCTGGAAGCAGTTGGTACCCTGCAGGATCCGTTGCTGTTAGCACAGGTGATTACTTTGGTATGTACCGCACTGTTCTATGGGTGACAACATTAACTATCATGGTTTTTTATTTGGTCTTTATCCTTAGTAAACATTGCTGACTATACCCCATCCTCTATTTAATTTCATTCCCATAATATTCAAAAACATGCGCTCATTTGCCTTTTGCCAGCATCTTTTATTTTTACCATTTTCTTCCTTTATCTCATTGTTTGCCCTTAGGGACAGGTTCCTCTTAAGCTCATCTGTATATTTGCATCCATCTTTAAGGTAACAGTGTGTTTGTGTTTCCCCTGGGTGCAGTAGAATTATAAGTCCCCTCCTCAGTTGTCATGCTTCCTGTGTTATTGAGAACATAAAATTCCATCCTTCATATAGAAGCAGTTTTGTTACAATAGTTATGTAGTTTGTTATAGTCTTTGTGTGTGTGACACTAACATTTGTTCCCTAAGTTACTTGGAATTTTTCTTGGTCGTTTGTTTCCTCACTCTTCTTTTTTTCTTTTGGGAAGGATGGGAGAAGGAGACTTAGTGAGTTTTAGCAGAAATGGGGCTCAGTCCAAAACCCTAGCTCCAATACTCACAACATTTGGAAATCTGGATCTGAACTTGCAGCTCAGGCCCATCTCTAATATTCAGAATTTATGAAAGATTAATAGATGTGGCCACAACGAAATATGCTGCAGGCAATTCTACCAGTACCTCTACTCTTCAAGTTTCTGGGACTCTACTGTGATGACTGATATGGACAAAACCTCTTGGTCTACACTTCAACATGCCTCATATCCATGAGGATTTAAGCAGACAGCATGCATATTTTGCAACAGATTCCACAGATCTGTTCACAAAGTATGCTGTCCAATTTAAAAAAACAAAATAATATAGTTAATGTAAACTATTGGAGATCATTAAAAAAAAAAAAAACCTCAGTGCAAAATCCCACTGTGCACAGCCAGCTCAAAGCACAGTTATTCTGCCAGAAGTTGACAGAGACAGTTTCAGATGAATGCTTGGAAATTAATCATGTCTCTTGAAATTCCATTTGAGTAGCTCCATTATTATGGAGACAATTGTTTGCTTAGGAGCTCATTTATCACTGTAAAATAAATAGATGAATCAAGCTAGGGACGCATCCTGCTGCAAGAGTGAAGGATTTTGAAAAGATTCTCTAAAAGTATTGGGAAGGAACTGAGCAGAATAAAGGTGGATGTAGCACTTCTATTGGTATTTGGGCTGTGATACATGGGACTGTTTTCAATTTTGAAAAAAGAGAAGGTTTTACTGTAACTAATAGTCTTTTCCAGTTGGAGGTACAGTTCAGGAATTCATAGATAGGCCCACTGAAGTCAAAGGAAGTTTTGCACCTATGATGATTTAAATGATCATGCTCTATTAGAAAACCAAGCTCAGGAGAAACCCCTTATATCAGCGTCCATTAAAACTAGAGAGATGTACTAAAATACAAAAGTTCACACTTGCCCCATGATACTTGGTTTCAGCCACAGCCTCCTGTTTAGCCCTAACAGTAGCATATGCATGGTCTCCCGGTAAGGGCAAGACTGAGGCTTGTCTACATTGGGAATTTACCTGATTCCAGCCATCTGTGGCCAGTTGGCTCCACTGAAGCGTACCCTGGTTTCAAGTGTGGATAATCTCAATCTGTGCAAATTGAGGGTTATTTTCACAACACTTATTTTGCACTGATACAGATACTTCAGTGGCTGACAGGAGATTGCTGGAACTAAGACAAATTGCCAGTGCAGACAATGCTTGGGTTTTGGAATGAATAACACAGCCTGGTGCAAATGAAACCTGTGATTGATTCCTGAAGAACAGACCTCAGAGGTGCAACAAACTGTTCACAAGAGAGATACTGCCATTGTTCTGAAGCTATTTTTCTTTTAATACATAGGAGCACATTTTCTTCTCGGATACCCAGGCACAACTCCTGTTCTTCATTCTCGTTGATGTTCTGCCTTCATTCCCACAGAAGTCAATGGGAGTCCCAAGTGCATAAATGAGGACAGATATTGGCCCATGGTGAAGGCATCAATGGCATTAGGAAAGAATTCTTATCAGTTAACAGGATAGGGAGTGAGCAAGCTATGAGTGAACATGGGACTAGAGCCATGACTCAAATGCTGATTTGTTGTCTTTGCCTCTCTATCCTAATTTTACTATCTGTTATGTTGTGAAGCTAGCACCATTAATGTACAAAAATTGCTAGATGAGTGCCATGTGTTGTTGTTACTACTATTAACACTGCAGCATGTTGGATAACCACACAGAGCATTAGCTTGCTTTTAACAAAGTAACACAAATACAAAATAACACCTTAAGAAAAGCTATTCAATGGAGACTAGCATTTAGCCTCATCCTCTCAGCATGTACTTACGTCTCCTATGTGGCAGCACAGACTACTTACTGCAAGATGACCCCAGCTATCTGTAGAAAATGAATTTAGCTGATGTTCAGTATTGCATTGAATGTTTTGTCAATTTATGCTGTATTGCACCCATTCCACATCCTGTGGATCACATTGCCTTTAATGCTTAAACAAGGTGTACAGACAGGTATCAGCTACTGAGAATTACAGGGAAACGTTTAATCTGATTCATCAAATTGCAGACAGGAGCAAATAGTACAAAATGACAGCAGGCTCTAAATAACCAGTGAGACACCATCTGCTGCTGAATTATACTTGCCGTTATCCCACTGCACAGACCTGCTTGCATTATATCTGATAATGAAACCTCCTTTCCTGTTCACAGTAATAAATCATTTAAAGAGGGTGATGACAGCCCCTGAATTAACTCAGATCAGCCACTGAAGACGGATCTATTACTCAGCATGTTGGAGTCAGGCCTGAAAGTGCATTGGGAAATGATCAGTTGTCTATATTCAAGGTCAGGTTTATCACCTGGGCTGTGATGGTGCACTTAGGAATGGAATTATGCTTAATGGCAACCATTCTTTTTTCTGTTTCACTCTTTAAAATACAGCTCAGACATGAGCATTCTTTTGATACAGCTTCAAACTAAATGATAAGGTGTGATGTCCAAAAAAATTTCACCTGACTGGTTTTAAGAGTTGACTAGCCTTGCTGTCTCTCCTAGGTTGTCTTCACTGCAGAGTTAACTTGAGTTATCTACACTCTAGTTACTTCCTCTCACGTTAGCCCAGCTCGGGTGAGAGCAGAAATATTGTGAAATAGCTCTTGAGCCACACAGTGTGGTTGTATTAGCAGCCAAGTGATTGTGTTAGCACTTGACAAGTTGCACTAATCTGAGCTGGAGTCTTTACCACTTGACATACTTGCCAACTGTTCTGTCAGTATAAGGTGCATCTCCAATGGAACGATGTGTATAGCTATACCCGTATATCTGTACCAGCAAACCTTTCTAGTGTAGACGAGACCTTAAAAGCACCACCACACTTGAGTTAAGGTTTTTTTGTGTGTGGATGGGACTCAAGTAGGGGCGACACTCAAGTTGGCTTTGCAGTGGAGACAAACTATCTGTCTCTTGAATCTGCAAGAGAGGAAGTTGAAATGTAGGAGCATTCTGAAAAGTCTGAAGACTTTGTGAAGTAAGACAAATAATAAGTTACCTTCATTTTGTTTTGATGGCTAATAAACTGAAAATGTTTGGTAAAACTTTTGAACTATCAGGAAGAATTTTGAGTTTTTGTAAAAATATTCAGCTTTTGGTGTAGTTTTCAGTAAATATTTTCAGTTTTTAGATTTCAAAATCAAAATTATTTTTATTGAAAATCTATTTTTTTCTTAAAACATTTTAAAATGAATATTTTCTAGTTTGGGCGTCTCTTGGAAAAGCTGAAAAAAATAGGGAAGTTTGAAAATACAGTATATAATTAGCATTTTAATGAGTTGTATGTTCTAATTCTATTAATATTAATTAAGTTATAATTATTGCGGTACCACCCAGAGATGTCAGGAAGGATCATGGCCCTGTTGTGTCAGATGCAGTATGAACACACAGGAAGATGTGATTTCAGCTTCAAAGGACTTACAGTAGCCATTGTGACATGGCAGTTAGCTACTCTTTCATTGGCCTTGAGCTGCCATTTGCAGTTGAGCTTTGGAAAAAGGGTTGCAGATGTCAAACCATAAAATCAGTGAAACAAGTAGATTTTAAAAATATAAACCAAATGAACTTATAAACATTGCTGCCTTTCTATAGGACTGTTTCTGAGAATTAAACTTCTTGTACTAGTGCAATAAAAGGGAGTTGAGAATGTATTTTAACAAACTAAGGAGCTGTAGCCTCATGATACAAAGTCTTATAATACTTGAGTGATCAGTGTACTGATGTTGATGCATTTTTCTTGATCACAGTTTAATTGTTTACATGGTACACTTTTTAAGGAAATAGTTTTGTTTGAATGTCATCCTTCATACAGTTATTGGTGTTATTGGTTTGGATTGCCTATTGGAGAAAACTACGCCTGTTCTATTTTTCTAAATTCCTGTTTCTAATTATTTACTTCCCTTCATTCATGTAGAAAGCAAGGGAGCAGAGAAGGAGTAAAGGACCCTGATCTCCCTGACGTCTGTGAAGATGAGGCTACTTCCTGAAGCCATGTGCATGTCTTGGATTGGTTATTTACTGCTGTTGTAACCATTGTGTTGTGTGTCACACATTCTGCTCTCATGAACCAGTTTGTGACCTGAAAAACTAAAATTGAAAAGAGCAAACAAGCAACAACAACTAATAGTGCGAGTTCTTTGGAAATGGTTTACTCATGGAATGCTATGTTGTGTTACTCATTGGCTTCATTCAACGTGTAAGATCTTTCTCTGTATTTGGCATGTGCCTCATTCTCCATTTGTGCTTCAGCCTGTGTTGTGTGGTCATTATAGTCTGGTATCTTGACCAACGAATGTGTGTTTGTTTATAATTCAAAGAACCAAATTTTATCCAATAAGGCACTTGCCATCAAGGTGTTTTCCAGCTTTTTGCATTCTGCATTCAAAGTACCAAGAAAAAAGATACGCCTAGCCAGGTCTCCTCTCTTAGGTTAACTTTTATTTATTACTAAAGAGCTTAAATTTACTTGGGCACAGTCTGACTTTTGCTGAAGTCAATGGCAAAATTCCTGTTGACTTCTGTTGAAGTAGGATAAGATCTTCCACTGTGTAATTTTGTGCTTTTCATTTTTTCTTATTTTTGCATTATATAGTTCCTTTTAACATATACGGCCATATTAGAGTCATTTTAGTACAATATTGGAATTATACAGTATTGTCTCCCATCTGCATTGAGTTTTTGAATTTCCCTGAACAGTTAAAGGCCCCGATAGTCATCTGAATATGATGATTTAGTGTATCAAGAGCATTTGCTTGTAGAGTGTATTGTTCTCAGAGGTCTGGGATTCGATTCCATTTGTGTGCTAATGTGTGGACAGGAATTGTATTTACAGATCTAAAGCATGAGACAATGGATTTTATTTGTCACTTAAGGGAATCTGATTCTCCTTTCCCACTCACCTAACAGTCCCCCCATAAGAGAGAGACGGTACGTGTGTCTGATTATACCTTGCACGTGTGTCTGATTATACCTTGCGTTTTTTACCTAACTGTTGTTTACTGGTGAATGCTCTGAAATAGGACATTCTCCTGTAAGAGAGTATGTTAATAGATTTTTAGAGGTTAAGCAAGAGACCCAAAAAAGCTACAGGACAAAAGTTGAGTTAAATTAAACTCATTTGTGTAGCATTTCAGTACCTTGGGTTTTATGCACTTAGTCCTCTACTGTGGCACGCTGCTGAAACACCCCCCAATGTGGTTTTAATAATATGCATGAATCTTCAGTGTTGTCGAATTAGAAGGTCAGAGATTTGAGCTTGTTTGGAATCCCAAGTCAGCAGCAATGGAGGCTGAAACCACTACAAAAGTAGTTGTATCATGTCCTAGGTTATGTACTGCTGCAGTTCCACAGGAGAGAGAGAATAGCTGGAGTTCTGAGATGAGTGTGTCATCATGTTGCACAGCTATAAATTTGGAGTGATTCATTCACTTCAGATTTACATTGGGATTGCTGTGTTTAGTCTCTCTGGCAAGTACAAATCAGCCTAATCTTGGAGTTATTGTTATTTCTTTTTCTTGTAAAAGGGATGGTGCTCATTTACTCTTTTCTTCAGCTCGGGCAAGAAGTCTGACAGAGAAGAACTTGCCAGTTACAATATTATGTAGCATTATTTCTCAGCAGAGCTATTCTCCTTGAGTTCACTTGGGCTGTAGTCTTGTCTCTAGTCAAAGTTGCACTGGTTTTAACTGAGGTGTGACTTTAAACCACTGAATTATATGGGTGCAAAAAACCTTAGTGGACACTCTCTGGATTCAATTTTATACTTTGTTTATATCAATAAACTTGGTAAGGAAGTTAAACTGATACAACTTTGAATATAGCAACTGACATCTATCTATGCTAAGGAAATCTTCTAGTTCAGCTTCAGTGATGTTAGCTGATTTGGGGGATGAGAATTTAGATTATTTCTTAAACCAATGAATTTTATGGTTCAATAACTATCCATTTTGAAATTATGGAGGAGATTTTTCAAAGGACTCCAGTGGAATTATGCACTCAATTTCAAGTGGAATTTGGGAGCCTAACTCCTTTAGGACTGCTTTGAAAATCCCAACCTCAATAAAACAAATAAAAACTTAATATTTTTCGGAAGAGTAGGCTTTATGTACTATTTCTTTATCTATAGGACTTCTATAGTCTTTTAATCTCTTGAATTCTCCCCAAAATTGTTTTTATAAAATGTTCAATGTTCCTTTAAAAAAAAACCATAATAGACCTGTTTCTTCTAATTCAGACAAAAGTGAATTTTACTTCAGAGACTTTGTCATCTCTGGCTTTCAGCCCAAGATTTCTTTTTCTGTAGATGACAAGAAATCATCCTAATTCCATCACACAAAGCAATTTTAAAATCTGCACACAGTTCAAAAAATGGGAAATTATGCTAGCATCAAAAGAAGTCTAATAATTTCTCTGCCTATCTAGAGGGAATGCTGTGAAATGACATTCCACTTCTGTCATCCTATCAGAGTGAAATGTCCCACGTGTTTGCAGCAGTGTTAGTGTAGCTTGGCGCAATAGTGCCTTTCTACTGTGGGACAGGAGCAGATTAAAGGATATAAAATTTATTTTTTTTAAAAAAATTAGCGTTTCTTCTCGGACAATCCGGTCCTATCCAGAATGGATGAGAATCATTCTCTTTACATAGATATCAGGCATTGGGATGATCTGCAGAGCGGGGGAAGGACTGGAATAGTCAGTCTCTGGTGTTTTTGTGCAATCCCTACATTTTGTATTCAAAATCCTCCACCACCATTTATATACTAGACAGCACTATTTCTGCTGCAAGAGTATATGTGTTTACTCAAGTCCACATCTGTGAGAAACACCTCTAACAATTTTTTTGTAACAGTTTTTTGTGTTTGTCACCTCTTATAATGTAGTCCAAGTTGTAATTAAGTTGTGTCTAATTTGAGAAGCCTTCAAAGAAATTTCTCTTGTGGAGAAATAACACTTTTTAATCTGCATGAAGTACATTTAAAAAAAAAATAGTAGATCTAAGTTCTTAGCTTGAGAGATAACACTTGATAAAGTTTGTCAAGTCTGTTAGCAAGGGCAACCGTATTAGAAATCTTTATCATTCTGGGTGGGAGTATTTCAACATGAACATGACACTTTAAAAAAACACACACAAATTCCCATTGTTTTCAAATACTTGTAATTACATTGTAGAGTCTGAGTGAAGCATGTACAGTGACTCTTAATGTTTATAACACCATCTTACCGTAGTGTGCACGTGTACTATAGCTGCTGTTGTGCCGTGGTTTCCTGGCCATTTGTCTGTGATAAAGAATAATGTGTATTTGCTGCTAATTGTGTCATATCTGCATGATTCCACCTTTGAGCAGCAGAGGTCTATAAAAACACTAAACAAATCAACTGTGTTAGATTTTGCCAGTTGTCTTTTAGACTGCTGGAGACTATAACAGTGCAAGGAAAGAAACAGAAGTTTACAGTATAGCCTTTCCAGTTTGTCACATAATTAGCTCCTATAATTGTTGTCTACAAGAGATTTTAATGCACATAAAGCATTAATCATGACTTTAGAGTTAGATTTTTCTATGGTTCTTTTTAGTGCCTTGAGATATGTGAAATAAACAAAAAATCCTGTATTGTAGGTTAAAAAGATAATTATTAAGGTGCCACAAAGATCTGTGTAAGACCCACCTGTTCGTTTACCTTATATAATATTGTTTATCATAAACTACAACATATAAAGCATAATTTGAAAAGTGGCTAACAATGACATGTTCACAGATTTTTTTTTTTTTTTTTTTTTTTTTTTGGCTTTCACTCCTTTGGTGATAACAGTTTTGTATCTTGTTTGAGCAGGTTCTGACAAGACACTCGTCTGTTGGTTTTTTACTTTACTTATAATTGCCAGTGGGTTGCATGTCAGGGCAGCCTTTGAGTTTCAAAGATGTTAGGCAACTTAGAGGTCATTTTTGTTGTTGTTTTAAGAGGAGGTGGGATGCTAGCTTGATTTTATTTGCAAATTGAGTACAATTCAAAACATTCTGATTAAGCTTTTATATTGCTCAAATTGAAGACAATGGAAATTTTGCCATTGAATTAGTGGGAGTGAGATCGGGTTCCTAAGTGATTAACAAGTGGCTCTGGTAATCTTGAAAAGAAAGCCGCTTTAAAAATAACTCATTTTGTTCTGTTTGTTGTAGCTATTATATCCGTCTTCCATGCAGGTGTTTATAGCAAAGCATAAGCTCTGATGTAAACTCCTCTTTGGAGACAGCATAATTGAATATGATAGCCGTGAGACCCCTTGAACTGCTTACATTTCCAGAAACAAGGAGAAAAAGGAAAATCCTCACATTCTCTCTAATTATTGTGTAAGATAAACCTGTGCCATGTTGGTTGCAATGGATTTCATGAAAGGAATTTCACTGTTCCATGGATCATGTCAAAGCAGTAATGTTGTAAATAAATCTACCTCCTTTGATGGGCAGTTGCAATCTTAATTGTAATATTTATTTCCGGAAAGCATGGATACTGAGTCAAGTTCAAATTCAAGAAATTGGAAAAAAAAAATCCCCTTATAGTAAGAGTTTCTAGGCCTTTAGCTATACCAACTGAACAGAAGCTAAGTTAAATTCAGAGATGTATTGTCATGTGAAATAGATTACGTTCAACAAAGTAAGCATGAGAGCTGTAGAAAGAATGTACCCCTTAAAGCCCAGACTTTGGCCTTTGTAACACTGGATTCTTCATAACCTATCAGGCAGAGCTACCTGCTATAGCAGCTGGAGTTACTGTACGTAAGTTGAAGTGATGCTAATTTATTTTAAATGAAAATATGAGAGCTACATGAAATCAACATAATGTCTTTCTACTGAAGAGTTTCTAACTTACTATGCAGTTTTACTCATGCTTCCAATTCTAGGCTAATAAATTCTTTTGACAAGCAAATCAAATTCTGATGATAATTGGCCTCATTGTGAGCCCAGTCTTATAAGGTGCTGAGTGCTCACTTGTGGAAACTAAATGTGGTTTTTTTGTATATGTGAAGTGTGCCCCTTCTGTATATGCATTACGTGAATATGTGAATGTGCATTCTCATTATGGAAGAGATCATTTAAATTTACATATTTATAAAGGAGTCTATACATGGTCTACTATGAGTTTTAATGTCATTTGGATGTAAGTGATGTATTTCTGTTCCACGTGGACCTCCTGGGAAGTCTGGTGTGCCCTCAACACCCATTGATTTCAATGGTAGTTCACATAACTCGGCACATTGCAGAATCTGGCATTACAAAAGAATGTAACGGTGTGAGGATAAATAATCCTATATTTATCTTAGTCCTAGAGCCTCACAGTATAAATAAAATGAGATTTAAATTGTATTGGGAATTCAGCAGAAAATTTTCTGACAAATCCTTTTTAAAGGTGCACTCCACCTTGAAATCTCTGCAAAACAAAGAGGATGTTGTTACAACAGCATTCCTTACTTAGGCAAATTGGTACTGTAGGTGGGAAGCAAGCTATCTATAGACTGGGGAATGTACCATATAACAGTCTTAAAATGAGGCGTGAGAGCATGCTATAGTTCTTTCTCAAAGACAAAATGAACTGTAGGACAACTAAAAGAAAGAAAGTCCCCATAACAGATTTTACTATTCATTACTTGTCCAGCCACAGTTAAGGTTAGACATTCTGCAGTCCTTAAAAAAGCAAAACTCCCAGGGGTTTCAAATGACTACCTAAAGTATGATTTGAAATTTATTTTCTTGCAATTTGTGATAAATTGCAACATGAGATCCTTTGAAGTCTAGGAATATATGTGTTGTCCTGTCTCATGATTAGCCCAGGAGGATCAATCAAAGCTGTATTCATATTGTTCACCAAATATCCATCTCTCAGTAAAAGCCACCATTAACCCCTTCTTCTTTCCCCCCCAAAACCCACACACACACACCCTGGCACACCTTCTTTCTCCCCATCATCAGCAATTCAAAGAGCTGTATAAAAAATGTGCAAAAAAGAAAAGGTCTTAGTGTAACACACAGATCTCAGGTCTCCTGTGTAGAGCAGCAAGTTGTGTATGTGACAGATCATTTGTTGCATGATTGCAAATTAAACTTCAGTGTTATGGCTAATAAGAGCTTTTCAGGACTGTACATCAAAGAACGTTACTTCTCCAATTCAACTAAGGTTCCATCTTGCAAGGTACTGAGCACTTTTGTATATGGACATCAGTTGGGCTACTCCCATGCTTAAAGTTAAGCATGAGCTTAAGTTATTTCCAGGATCTGGGCCAGAGTCCTCCATACTGTGCAGGATCAAATCCCTAGATACTTGCTGCATGCTGATCAGGTGTAACTCAATGGTTCCTGATCCTTGATGCTAGTGCAAATGTTTTAGTGATTTGAGACAAGAAAAAGACAGAAAGAGAGAGAGAATCGTCTCTCCATAAAGAGGGCATCTAGATACTAATCTAAATGAAAACTAGGAAAGTGGAGTTGCTAGAGCTTGTGTGCACTTCTATTGTGTTTTAATTCAAAAGATTATTAGCTTACAATATTTCAGATTTTTACAACATTCCTTGGGGCTGGGAAGCATCTAGTGAATTTTTGTATAATGCATTATGAGTTACCCGAGATTCTTCTTTTCACCTGAAAATGTTTACAGAATTGAACAAAAAGTGAAATCATTTTTTTTCCTGGGCCCGAGTACTGTACAAAAACACAAAAGATCTACTTCATTCAGAACTCTGGATGTACTGGAATAGGGGCAAGAGAGGAAGTAGCAATTTATCCCTAGCTTTTTATGCAGGAATAACCTTCATTCATTGACTCAAAGTCACTTGAGCTTAGCGTTTCCTCAAGCTGAGGCATGCACCTTCATTCAACATCCCTTCTCCATAAAGTGTTTCCAACACTAAAGTTTTTAAAAAGAATGATAAAAGCTAAATAAATTATAATTTTCAGGATACAATGCTAAATCTGTGTGCCGTAATTTTGCTGCTCTGATTTATATGCCTGTTTTGTGTTGGTATTCACATCTGTTGCTCTCTTGGTGTGAGGTATACCAATCTATGTATTCTACTATAAATGAAGCATGATGTATATGCGCTTTGTATTGTAATGGCACGTGGCCATTATAGTGTAAATATGTACTATTAAGAGAGAGGCTATTTTTTGCATGCTTTTATACTCTGGAACTGAAAGGAAAATGACAATAAAAGTCTATAGAACTCCTAGTGCTGATGTAGTGATTGAAGTACAGATGATTTTAAATTTGCATATTTAAGCATTGAGGCCAAAATTCTCCCCAATGCGCAGAATTCATACTAAGCATGGAAGGTACTGAACATTCCAGCCCATTTTTAAAATACATTATTAGGTCATATTCATCCTTTCTCCCTCAACATCTGGAAACATTGCAAATATCAGTCGAAATTGGCCAGTGTGTTTGTAATGGAGAGGTTACAGGAAAATTGTCCTCTCCTTGCCACTGAGAACTGCAACAGCTTGTACCAAGGATTTTCAGCTCTGGCGTTTCATGAGAGCATTGGATGGGCAAGAGGCAATAAGCCCAGAGGGCTAGCCCCAAGACCATGTCTCTCAGCATGTTCCATAAGATCATGCTGCCACTGTCGCCTTCCCTTGTGTAGCAATCACCTCTGCACTCTTATAATTATGTTAAAGACACCTTTACCAACTCCTGCACTACTACGTATCTTGTATCCTTCATTGTTGGGTTTTTTCCCATTTTAGGTGGGGCAAAAGGTGTGCTTGTGCTGGGATAAATCCTATACTCAGGTCATATTCAGATCACTGACCATTGTGAACATTGCTTAAATACTAACCCCTAATATCACCCTGCCTTCCTTAGTTTGTTTCCTAAGAAATGTGCCGTTTGCTCATAAAAAATAGCAGCTGGCTCCTAGAGAAGTATTAATATTACCAATGCTGTGATGGGCAATCCAGATTATAACTTGACATTTGAGCAGCGATATCATTCTGCATGGGTTTTTAACTAGCATGCAAAGGATTAGAGCAGTGGAAAGGTATTTAAAAGTGTGATGCTTCCAGTGCTCTTTGCCTTAGTATCTCTTTCTCCTTATGCAAAAAGGAAATTTCTCTCTTCCATCCAAGTATTACAGTATCTAAAAATCCCAGGAGAGACTTCTCATCTGTCATGTCATGTATACTTTGGTGTATATGAACAAAGATTAAGTACTGTATTCACTTCTTAAAACTGATTTTAGAACTATACCTGGGCACAAAACTTTGAACAATATTCAGGGGTGGGGGGGCGGAGGTTTGGATGCATAAACTGACCACACTACCTTTTTCTACCCATGCATACAAAAATGTAAGGGTTAGGTCCTCAGCTTATAAAGATTTATGTAGCTACAACAATGATTTTCCCAAGGAAATGGAAGTCACCACATCGTTTGAAACTAGACTACAAAATATATGACACAGTATGCTTCATCTGCAAGTTGAAATGAGACAGCAAGACATAAGGTATGCTATTCCAGAAATCCAGACATAAAAAGATTTATAGAAGGGCAATAAGATATTCTCCATCTAATTCTCTATCCCTTTTTTAATGATTCCTAATATCCTGTTTGCTTTTTGACTGCTGCTGCATACTGCGTGGATGTCTTTAGACAACTATCCATGATAACTCCAAGATCTTTTTCCTTATTAGTTGTAGCTAAATTAGCCACCATCATATTGTATTATAGCTGGAGTTAGTTTTTCCAATGTGCATTACTTTACATTTATCCACATTAAATTTCATTTGCCATTTTCTTCCCCAAATTTGTGAGATTTTTTTGAAGTTCTTCACAGTCTGCTTTGGTCTTAACTATCTTGAGTAATTTAGTATCATCTGCAAACTTTGCCACCTCACTGTTTACCCCCTTCCTCCAAATCATTTATGAATAAGTTGAACAGGATTGGTCCTAGTACTGACCCTTGGGGAACACCACTAGTTACCCCTCTTCATTCTGAAAATTTACCATTTATTCCTACCCTTTGTTCCCTATCTTTTAACCAGTTCTCAGTCCATGAAAGGATCTTTCCTCTTATCCCATGAGCCTTTGGCGAGGGACCTTGTCAAAGGTTTTCTGGAAATCTAAGTACACTATATCCATTGGATTCCCCCTTGTCCACATGTCTGTTAACCCCTTCAGAGAACTCTAATAGATTAATAAGACATGATTTCCCTTTACAGAAACAATGTTGACTTTTGCTCAACAATTTGTTCTTCTGTGTGTCTGACAATTTTATTCTTTACTATTGTTTCAACTAATTTGTCCGGTATGGACGTTAGACTTACTGGTCTGTAATTGCTGGGATCGCCTCTAGAGCCCTTTTTAAATATTGGCGTTACATTAGCTATCTTCCAGTCATTGGGTACAGAAGCTGATTTAAAGGACAGGTTACAAATCATAGTTAATAGTGCTACAATTTCACATTTGAATTCTTTCAGAACTCTTGGGTGAATGCCATTTGGTCCCAGTGACTTGCTACAGTTAAGTTTATCAATTAGTTCCAAAACTTCTTCTAGTGCTACTTCAATCTGTGATCATTCCTCAGATTTGTCACCTACAAAAGACAGCTCAGGTTTGGGAATCTCCCTAACATCCTCAACCATGAAAACTGAAGCAAAGAATTCATTTTTAGTTTCTCCGCAATGACTTTATCATCTTTAAGTGCTCCTGTCGTTATCTTGATCATTCAGGGGCCCCACTAGTTGTTTAGCAGGCTTTCTGCTTCTGATGTACTTAAAAAAACATTTTGTTATTACCTTTGAGTTTTTGGCTAGCTGTTTTTCAAACTCCTTTTTGGCTTTTCATATTACATTTTCACACTTATTTTGTCAGTATTTATGCTCTTTTCTAGCTACCTCACTGGGATTTGACTTCCATTTTTTAAAAGATATCTTTTTATCTCTCACCGCTTCTTTTATGTGGTTGTTAAGCCACGGTGGCTCTTTTTTGGTTCTTTGACTATGTTTTTTAATTTGAGATCTACATTTAAGTTGGGCCTCTGTTATGGTGTCTTTGGAAAGTGCCCATGCAGCTTGCAGGGATTTCACTTTAGTCACTGTACCTTTTAATTTCTGTTTAACTAACCCCCCCCCCTCATTTTTGCATAGTTCCCCTTTCTGAAATTAAATGCCACAGTGTCAGGCTGTTGATGTGTTCTTCCCACCAGAGGAGTGTTAAATGTTGTTATATTATGGGCACTATGTCCAAGCGGTCCTGTTATAGTTACCTCTTGGACCAGATCCTGAGCTCCATTCTCTGGAAGTCTCTGTCCAATCCACATGCTCCTCTGCAGCAATCAGCTTTCCCGCATGTGCCAGGAGTCCGGTTCCACTTTGGTTTAGGTGGAGCCCATCCTTCCTGTATAGGCTCCACCTATCCCAAGAGTTTCCCCAGTTCCTAATAAATCTAAACCCTTCCTCTCTACACCTTTCTATTCTGTCCTTCCCATTCCTTTACTTTCTTGTCTTTTGTCTTGCTCTCTCACATTTGAAAAACAAAAATTCAATAAAAATGTAATAAAAAAGAAAGAAATACATTAATTGTGATGTTGCAATCTCAAACTTCAGATTAGGGGTCTGTAGGAAGGATGAATTAGAGGTGTCTACAGGTGTATTACACTGGTAAGAAAGGGTGTGAAATATGTATTTTTGTTATTTAGCCTTTTTTAGTCTAATCTTATCTTTCTCAAATGCTGGATAGCCTTAAAGCTAAGGAAGCAACACATCTGAAGAAGTAAACATGGAAAAGCACGCAAAATAGATTCTTCTTCAAGTGCTTGCTCATATGCATTCCAATTAGAATTCTAATTGGAATGGATATGAGCAACACATCTCGAAGAACAACAGTTACAAAGGTAAGTAACCGTCTTTTCTGTCTTCTGAAGGTACTGGATTTTTCATTTTATGTCAAATAACTTTTGCATCAGTATATGTTACATATGGCATATCTACTGTGGTTTCTGAACATCTATGGCCCATCATTCAGGCAGGTTGGAAGACAGGGCCAAATTCGGGTCTCAGTACACAGGTGGTCCTGGACTTTAAATGCATTTGGAGCATAGTCCATGTCAGGTCTCCTATATAGCCCTCACAGGCTATTATTTTGAAAAGCCACATGAATTGCAAAGATGCTTTAGTTAATTGAATATTCCAGTGCTGATGGAATTTGTCTAGACATTTGAATGCTTTGGTTTTATTTTCTTAACATGCTTACAGTTTTGCAGTAAATATCAGAGTAATCCATTGTGTTGCCACATACCAGGAGACAAATGTCTTTTCAGAATCCACATCCTCATACAAGAAAGAAGATTGTGTTATATATTACCTGAAATATCTCATTGCTTGAGTCTCACAGTATAAATTCTGCCCAATTAAATTCAGTTCAGTGAAATGGAGACTGTGCTTTCCATTTCTAAGATTTGATTCACTTCTGATTTGCTCATCATTCAGAGAACAAAATCTTTCCAGTGAGTTAATGTCTCTTCCACAGAAAATACCAACAAAGGAATAAGCTGCTTCATAGTTCCCTCCAACACTCTAAACAGACATGGATCCAAAGCTTGTGATGTTTTAAGGTTGAAAGAACAAGCGTTTTTCACCAATCCTCTGTGGTGTTTCCCTATTCTAAGAAATAAATAACCAAAAAATCCATTTTGTTTGCCTGAAGTTATTCAAAATAGCTTGCAGTACCCTAGCTCCCACAGCAGAAGTACATTCAAACATCACACATTAATGAAGGTTTGTTAAACTGAAACCTGCCTGCTTTACCTTGTACTACTATAAAATTAAATTCCTGTGTTCTGGTTTGCATTGCACTGGCATATTCATTGCAACATTACTAAAGCTGCACCGCATTTGTGCTAGACCTCATTTCTTTCCCAGTCTTTATATGAGTGACAAAGAGTTTTAGACTAGGATTGCTGAGGCTTAATTTTTCAAGCTGCAGTTAGTGTCACACTCCACAGCCTCCAAAGATTGCCAAAATTCTCCAACAAAATAAAGATAAGTAAATCATGACCTGATATTTTTTAATGCAGAAAACTTTAAAAAACATTGAGGATATATGTACATAACACAAAGGCTTAGTAGAGGACACAAAGTTTTTAAATTTTACAGCTCTCTTTAAAATGTGTGCATATCTGCATCACATGACAAACTCTGTTTTGTTTTCAGAGCATCATTTGGGATATAAGACTTGTCCCTTTCCTGTTACCTTTTTTCTTCTATCATAAATTTCAAGCTGTGTTGCCAAATAGGAAACAACGCAAAGTGATCACCTGGAGGGTGTTCTATTCAAATGCAAGCATCCTTGGACAATAAGGCCTAGTCTACAGTACGCGATTATATCAGAATTAGCTATGTTATGTCTAATTAAAACTAAATCCGTCCACACAACCAACCCGGTTTTGTTGACTTAAAGGGCTCTTAAAACCAATTTCCATTTTGTCACTGAAATTATCCTGTACCAGATGGTTTAGTTAGAAGAAGATGTAAAACCCCCACAGTCAAAAAAGTAGGTATGTCTCGGGCAAGTTTCTTCCCAATGGCATGTAGTTAATCATTTACAATTGTACTGAAGTGTGGGGGCTGATATTCTTTATGCATTTATTTTTTGTGGGAATTGTCATGTTTGAAAAGGCCAGACAAAGACAGTAGATGTTAAATGTTTGCTTGTTGTCACCAGAGGCAAGAAGGTATCACTTTCCTGTGTTGCAGGTGCTCTGATTTCCTCAATAATTAGGGACAATGGCAATAGTGTGTTAAAGGCATGGGATCTCAGATTTTAAAAGAAAAAAAATATTCCATTAACCTAGAATTCACTCAACTGGGTCTGGGGATTATGGGAAATCTCAAACAGGGAATGATGAATCTCGAATGTCCTATGTAGCACAATAAGGCAAAGGAGAAATTTTCCGGCTTTTAAACTCAGACACTGAATATCAGTTTAGATTTTTGTATCTGTTGTTTCAAATTATTTTCAATCTCATTGCTGATGCACCAGCCCATAAAAAGTTAGTAGCTGAAAAGCTTAAATTCCCATTTGAGTGGACTTCAAGAACCATAATTAGCTTTCCAGCAAGGCAATCAAAGACTCCTGCTATCAGATTTTGTCATCAGAGGTCAAACCTTCATACTTAACAAATCTACTGTACTCCTTTGTATTATCAGACAAGTGATTTATGTGATAAGATCAGGAGAAAAACATGCCCCAGATAGTTTTCAGTGCCATAGCAACAGTGTTGCACTCGCTGCAAACAATGTGCTGAGAGGGGAAGTAATGGGTACAAAATGGGAAACAGGCTAACAAGATAGGGAGGAAAGCAGGATGGAGGTATTAAATGAAATCAACAACAAATAAATAAATAGCCAGTTTCGTTGGATTAATGAAGCTGCACACTGCAATCTGTGATAATAACATGCCAAAAAACCCCTATATATTTCCAAGCATGAAATAAAATATTGAGCTAGAAAAATAGCTTGAGGCACAAAGCCCACTTCTAAACTCATTTACACCAATGTAACTAAGGAGTAACTCCAATGAAATTAATAGTATTGCACTACTGTAAAACTAGCCTGAGTGAAAAGTATCAGGACCTGCTATTTCTAAATATGCATTATTTTGACATTAATAAATTGGTCTTGACAGGGTTCCCTTTCAGTTAGAAATGTTGTGCAATGTTTAATTAAACACACATTCATTGAGGTAGAAGCCAAAGAGGTAGTTTCTGTCCATACTGTAGACTGATTGATTTCAATGTAGTCTACGTGTTTCTTATATGATTCAGAGTGTTCCAGAGACCTACAAAATTTACTCATTGCTCGGAGCTTACTGAATATCTAGGTTCGAGAAGAGATGATGGTAGATCTTCCTGTCTCCTAAATCATAGAGTAATAGAAGATTAGGGTTAGAAGAGACCTCAGGAGGTCATCTAGTACAATTCTCTGCTCAAAGCAGGACCAACCCCAACTAAATCATCCCAGCCAGGGCTTTGTCAAGCTGGGCTTTAAGAATCTATAAGGATGGAGATTCCACCACTTCACTAGGTAACCTATTCCAATGCTTCACCACCCTCCTAGTGAAATAGTTTTTCTTAATATCCAGCCTAGACCTCCCTCTCTGCAACTTGAGACCATTACTCCTTGTTCTGTCATCTGCCACCACTGAGAAAAAGCCAAGCTTCATCCTCTTTGGAACCTCCATTCAGGAAGGTGAAGGCTGCTATCAAATCCCCCCTCACTCTTCTCTTCTGCAGACTAAATAAGCCCCATTCCCCCAGCCTCTCCTCATAAGTCCTGTGCCCCAACCCCTAATCATTTTCGTTGCCCTTTGCTGGACTCTCTCCAATTTGTCCATATCCTTTCTGTAGTGGGGGGCCCCAAAACTGGACTCAATACTCCAGATATGTCCTCACCAGTGCCGAATAGAGGGGAATAATCACTTCCCTCGATTTGTTGGCAATGCTCTTACCAATGCAGCCCAATATGCCGTTAGCTTTCTTGGTGACAAGGGCACACCGTTGACTCATATGCAGCTTCTTGTCCACTGTAATCCTCAGGTCCTTTTCCGCAGAACTGCCATTTATCCAGTCGGGCCCTGTAAAAGTGCATGGGATTCTTCCATCCTAGGTGTAGGACTCTGCACTTGTTGTCGTGGAACCTCATCAGATTTCTTTTGGCCTAATTCTCCAATTTGTCTAGATTACTCTGGACCCTATCCCTACCCTCCAGCATATGTACCTCTCCCCACAGCTTAGTATCATCCGTGAACTTGCTGAGAGTGCAATCTCTTAGCGTACAAGATTATATTTAGTGTATTAAGGATGTCACCTCTTATGGAAAACCCAGCTTCCTAAAGATATTAAGACTTCAGGTGCTGTGGTAAACAAAAGAACTCTTAACAAATAAACAAAACACCCTTCACTATTTGTTTTTAGGAACAGGCCTGTCTGTTTATCTAGGGTTTTAACACACTCTTGACTATAGTATGTGAGTGCCTTACATGATTTAAAATATCGTAATAGCAGTCACTCTTACTTCACCCCAGGATGGGAACTAATCCCATTTTTGCCTGTAGCAATGTTATAAACTATCATGATTTTATCACAAACCTTGCACTATGTGGTGTTTTCCCTTAAGTCTTAGCACGTGGAGTTGTATGATGTTATGAAAATCACAGTTTTCTTAAAACACTAAAATAAATAAATAAGTTCTAGCTCTCATGGTTGCAGAGTAAAGCTTACAAATGTGACCTGAGTGCATGCTAATGGTTCAAAAGCCAGAAAGCGAAAAGGGTTCAACATTTTAAATCTCATTATTGTTAAGCCACTCTTAGAGATTTTGGAGAGTCCTGACTCATGCAAAATAGCCTGGGGAAGCCAAGCCAAAGAAATGAGTATTGCATTTAGTTCCTGTTCTTCCCCAAGTATAGGGATAGCTGGGACCAAATCCTCAAAGATATTTAGGCTCTTGGAGACTCTGGGCCTACATGACCCAAAATATTGTTGCTCTCAGTCTGCCCTTATCAGAAAAAAGGGTTATGCTGAGAGCGGCCTCTGAGGAGAATTTCTTGGAACATTCCATTATCCATAAAGAAAGGGTAAGAATTTTCAATAAAGATCATTAAATTAACAAAACATTTGTAAACAAGGGCTCAAATCCTGCTACAATCATAGTAACAATTCACATGGGGGAGATCTGTGCCTTAAAATGAGAAAACCTGAGGTAAAATTCTGAGGGGAACTTTCCAATCTGAAGGCTGGAAGCAGATGGATCAGCCTGCCCACCTTGCTGTCAGTGTTAGGCCTGACCTAAGTAGGTACCTGTGGCCATGGCAATAAAGAGCCTGATCCTGTGAGGTGCTGAGTGCCCATAACTCCCACTGACTTCTGTGGAAGCTGTGGTCATTCTCTCAGCTGTGAGCATGAAGCTCAAGTAAATTGAATCCCCCAATGTGCAGCCACAAGCAGAATTTGGCCTATATCAAGATGCCTTTCACACATTTAAATTTCTTCTCCCTGCATAATTATCATTCATATAGGGCCCTATTCTGCAGTCCTCGTCAAGCACAAATCCTATTGGCAATAGAATTTGGGTCCATATTAATTATGACAATGGTTTTAAAACCAAAGACAATCAGTTTGATAAAGGTTAGTTTTATAAGTTCAGTATGAACCAGCTAAGTTTAACCACACTGGAGATCCCTCTCTGGGCATTTATTTTATGTCTCCCTCACTCAAGTTAAAAGGGTTTTCCTGAGCATGTTTCAATGAGTTTTACAATTTCTCTCAGGATCTGATTTTTTAAATCACCTTCATACAAAGTGTCCCAGCCTGAGAGCCCTGGTCTTCTGGTAATTTTTTTAATGCACCAGGTTTTAAGATTAGTTTCTTCAATAATAAATTATATTTAAGGTACGCAGAATTTGATTTTTTAAAATAATTTTATCAGCTAATGTTGATTATTTCTAAGCATTTTTTAGAAATTTATCAATTTAAATTTTCACAGTTGTGGGAGATTGGTCAGACAATTATTTACTGAGAGTAGATGCCATTAAGACACATTGTCCACATCACATTTTAAACTACACTAAGTAAACATCCATACATCAATAAATCATATCTGTTTTTACTATTCTCTAATCCATTTGTAACCATCCTAATTCAAAAACCTAAATCACTGGATTCTGAGTTTATTCTCAAGCAGTATTTTTCTTACTTTGCTTAAGTATAAATTTTTATTATCAATTAAAATATTTTTGATAGTTTATGTGTGTGGTAAAATTGATGCTTACTGCCATTTACCAATATAAATCTAATCCTTCCAAACCTAATTATAAAGTAATGTGTATGCTAATATCCATTATCTACCACGAGGCTACCTGCTTCTGTCCTAGCACTATTTCATAACACTAATTATTGGAATTATTTATGGTGATTTAAGGGGATATGATTAGTAATGATACTGTATAGTCTTTTGTCTGGTGAAAAAAATTTCCCTGGAACCTAACCCCCCCATTTACATTAATTCTTATGGGGAAATTGGATTCGCTTAAGGTCATTTCACTTAGTACAGTAGCTCCTTGCTTAACATTGTAGTTATGTTCTTGAAAAATGTGACTAATTCTCTTACAAGTGCACAAAAGGGACAGTTTAGGCACAATAGTAGGAAGGTTTCCTGCCAGTGAAGTATATTAAGCTGTGGAGCAGTCTCCTAAGAAAGGTGATGAAACCCTCATTATTGAGCACATTTGAAACAAGACTGAACAAAACACTAGAAAAGTACTTTGGGAACAAAATCCTGTCCTGGTAGCAGGCTGGACTCAGTGACCTAATAAGTTTTTCCACTTCTGAACTTCTAAGGTTCTTTCATTTTCTGAGAATGATTCATTGTTGAGGCTACTCTGTCCTTTCAATGCTCACTTGCAGAATGAGGCAGGAGACAAATATATGCAAAAAGACAATTATGACAGTAAGCATTCACTGTTCTGCTCTGTTTAGGGTTCCCCATGCTCATAGAAGGCATGGTATGATTTGGCCCTCAATAAATAATTTACTTACTATAACAATTGCCCAGTAACACCACTACTTAATCAATTAGACTCCAGGTAGCCTTAGTTAAGGGCCGGTTCCAAGATCCTTCTCTGTAGCTGTCAAGGGCTCCTAAGTGGGTGATCGGAGGGGTAGTTTGATTGGAAGATGCAGGATGAGGCAGTGCCTCCATATGGAGTCTTCTGTTCTCTGGGCCTGCATGGTGCTGCATAAGTAACTGTGAATGCAATCTCAGCCATTGGGCTGAAGCTGCTCAGGCTGGTTGCTGGTTTTGGCCTTAGTAATATTAAAATAAATATTTCAGTTAGCAAACACAATATTCAGTTAATATTAACTACAAATTGGTAATATCCAAGCAAATAGTGAAAGATCAGAAAGACAGAGCAATGAAAATAGCAAAGAAAGAGAAACAGACTAAAATCCACCTGAAGTGCAGGTGAGGGGTAGTTAATTCTCTCTGCACTGAGGGAGCCTGAAGGGTGGCCCCAGACCTTAATTTGTTTTAATACTAAATACAATGTTAAAAATTTTCAAACTTGGATGCTGAACATCAGGCAGCTGCAAACAAGTGGCCTGACTTTCTGAGCATCCCCAGTTCCCATTGAAGCTCTTTATTTTTCTCTAATTTTTTAAATTTGTACAATTGCTCAGTCTGAGGAATGGCAAGCAACCACTCTTTGATGGCTTCAAGCTGTGATTTGCTAAGAAAGAACCTGCTGGGTTCCACTAAGGTAGCGGCCAAGTGAAGAAGGTAATTTCATCTTCCCTTTCCTCTGGACCTCTGCACTTTGCTATTAAAGTTCTGTAGCTCCAATGTTAACCCCACGATGAGACAGAAAACGTCTCTGGAGTTCTTGTGTGTAAAACCAGAGAAGCCAGGTACATCATAGAACTAGTAATTTCACAGGAGGGTTTCCAATCGATGCACTGTACAACTAACCTGGCTGGGGGGGTGGAGAATGAGTATAGTATTAGAAACCAGCTAAATTATGAGCTATGCTGGGAAGTTTCCTTTAGGAGTTCCTTTTTTTCTGAGGAAAGGTTATTCTGATAGCAAAATGTAAAGGAGACAGGCTTCAGCATTACTTGTAATGCAGTCATGGCTAGAACTGTATGGTAGTTTGCACTAAGTGTCAAAAGTTGGCTTTCAGTAGTTTTAGAAAAACAAATATCTAATCCTTTTCTGATTTGCATTATGCTCTTGACCTCAATGATAGCAGGGAACAATGGGTGCCAGTTATGCATTGTGTAAATACAGTAGTATTTTCCTTTTTCACTTTTAAATTAGCTAACTTTCGATTTAATTGTGTCCCCTTATTCTTGTATTATGTGGAGAGGGTAAATAGGAGCATGGGATTTACCTTCACTAGTTATTATTTTGTATGTGTTTCAATCATATTACCTCTTTTTTTGTGCCCCACCACCTTCAGCCACAGAAGTTTTTGGGTGACAATGCTTGCCTGAAAAAAACCTGCTTGTTCTCAGATGATGATCCTGCTGTAAAATGACAAGAAAATAATATTTTTAAATTAAAACACTGACGCTCTCATTTCCTGTTTGGAGACAGGGAACATGATCAGTTAGGCCAGGGGTTCTCAATCTATTTCTTTCTGAGGCTCCCTCCTCCCCAACATACTATAAAAACTCTACAGCCCACCTGTGGCACAACAGCTGTTTTTCTGAAACAGACTGAAAGCTGTACTATACAGTTAAACACATACACATAATATAAAAAAGAAAAGGATTATAGGTACAATTTTTTTAAAAAAATGAATATTATGTTCAAGTATTAATATGCCCAAGCTGCACAAAGTGGGGCTGAAGCCGAAATCCCACTGGCTGCTACACAGGGCATCCTGTGGCATGGGGTGGGTAATTCCCTGCTTGCTACCCCCAACACCAGCCCTTATGAAGCCAACAGGTTTCAGCATATCATGCAGGAAAATTAACAGAAGCTGTGGTAAAAAAATAAATAAAAAACAATGTATGAGGTGAAATGGCTTTTATTTTTTGTATGCTGTTTTCTGTATTTTGATGGATCTCCTGAAACGTGCTGAGGGGCTCTGGACCCCCAGCTGACAACTGCAGTTAGGCTCCAGCTAGGTGGAAATCATGTTTGTTCTATCCAGGGATTAAAGATAGATGGCAGTGTCTGCCTTTGCGCCTCATCCTGTTTACAATTGTTGAGCCTTCTGGAAAATATTAACTATATTTTCTGACTTGCTAATACAGCTGGATATTTAATCCACCCAGCTATAAGAGAGATGAGTGAGACTCTAAAAGACAAAAGGAGGAAAAGTGAGGGGAAATATCTGAAAAGGAATCAGAGTGAACAACATTAATTGGCTATTGCATATTGTCTTTCACTGCACTGAGGGTGTCTAAAGAGGGTTTGGTTTTGTTTTCATAGCACTCAGTTATTTTTAATGTGAAAATATAAACTCTAGCTCCAAATGTAAGGCATCTCATTGAAGAAGATTCCCCCCCCAGGAACTATGCCAATAAATACAACACAAAATATCTCAGACATTTCAGTTCTGATCATGCTGAGCAAGAGAGACCATTTTTATTAGACTCTTGCTTTTGTGTGGCCTTGAGTAACAAGGCAAGAGGTGCCTTATATGTAGCTTAGACAGTTCTCTTTCCTATAGTAAATTATATTGCCTCCAAGGCTACTTCGTGCTAGTGAGGTGTGAATAAGTTCAGAGGGAAAGGTTGCTAATACTGAGGTACAATATTAGTACACCATGGAATAGAGATTTGTAAACACAACCATGCCTATAGCAGAATTAGGCCTCTTGCTTTCACACTCCTTATACGCAGCCATTTCATAAAGTGTAATTAAGCATTAATAAATCTAAATCTGTACTTAGTTCTGAGGCATTCCCCATTGATTTAGCAAAAATAGCAATGGTGATCCCAGAACCACCATGAAAAACAGTAGCACCAGGGTACTAAGTGAAGTGAGGGAGTAGCAGCTGCCCTATCTTTGATTTGGATTATCCTAACTGGTTGTCTCTGTCAAACCTTCAGAAGCAGGTAGGACCAGACCTGTCCTCAAAGTGGTAGGTAGGAGTGGCAGTACAGTGACCTATAGACACATCAATGGTGGGGGGGTTCAGGCAGAAAATACTTTGTATTCATGACATGCAGACCTGATCACCTGGCTGTTGCTAAGCATTCTCTCCTCCTCTCCCATCAAAAAAAAAAAAGGTGCTATATCAGGGTGTGGGAGGTTGAAAGAGGTAGGAACGCCAAAGAAAAGGGTAGTGCAAGGAAGATTCAAGTTCAACACAGCTACAAGCTTTAAAAGTCTGATGAAAAAAATAAATATGGCTGCATTGTTGATCACAGCTGCATCAAATGATGAGCTGCCTATAAACCTCCATCATCTGGCATTGGTTAGGCTTGTGGCCACTTGTCACTAGGATGATCACTTAGATTGCTAGTTTATGCAAATCTACTAGGCATGTACTACGTTGTTCTTCTCCTGTTTGTCTGTTTATCCACCTTGTCATAATACTAGAATGTGAGCTGTCTGTGGCATTTGTACAGTGCCTGGAATAACAGGAGTCTGCTTAGGACCTCTAGGTACTACTGGAATATGAATAATTAAAAGCTTTTATTCAATCCTTATGTCTCAGCTGACTACATATCACATGGGAGGCCCTGGTCAAAGCCAAGTAGTTTCACTTGCTTCAGAAATAAAGCAGCAAAGAGTCTTTCTGTCCACAAACTTTATTTGCCAAAATGGCACTGAAACAGTCACTTTTACTGAAATCATTAAACAGAATATCTTCTATTATCTATTTGTACATTCATCAATAGTAACACATGCTGTACTGCCAAAACATTGAAGGTTTTCCCCCTATTCACAACAGTACCAGTGCCCCAAGTTCAATGAGAATACAAATAATATTGCATTAATAATTTAATTATTGAGCTACCTAGTTTACACTTATTACTGTTCAGCAGAGCCCATTTCATAAGAGATGCCTGCTCATAGATCTTCACATAAAGGAATTAATAGCTTCTACTTCGTTAAAAAAAAACAAACACCTCCATCATTTACTCACATTTAATGCAAATTGATCAGTTAATTCATTAACCCATTAAACAAAAATAATTCCTGAAATCATGTTTGTTAATTTAACCAAATAGACACACCAGAACAGAATGAGTTGTGATTCCTAAAATACATTCCCCAGAATGCCTCAGATTTAGAACCAGTGTTTACTATCTCTTTCAAGGTATAAAAGAAGGAGTGTGGGGAAGGGTATATTTCCCCCATAAGTTGTAAATAGTATGAGAGATACATCTGAAGCTGGCAACTGTGTTCTGCACTTCCACTGGTCCTCCTTAAACAATGTGTCTTGGAACACCCCAACAAGGTATGAATTAACAATTAATAGTTTGGGGGTTTTCTGTACAGCTTAAAAGTGGCCCCTTAACTAGTGTTTTTTTCCCTAGAGAGAGCTCTTTAATTCCTCTGATATTCATATGTCCCTAAGGACCTTTTCAATCTCTTTTTCCTAAAGAGATTTTTTCCTTTTTCTCTTTTTCCTAAATGTACATCCTAGACTACTTCAAAACAAGAAAGGTTAAAAAATTACTAGCTAGAAAAAGGCAGGGAGGGAACTGCACACTTTATACACACCACAAATGCATACAAGCAATCTTCCATATTTCTTGTCTCAGCTATTTCTGTGGTTGATCTAGGCAGTTATTGGACATTATAATTCTAGCAAGCCTTTAACTTCCAATACATGTTACTTGGTTAGCTAAATGCAGACTCCAATGCCTCTCAAGACTTAATTATTATTTACTGCAAGTGATCACTAGTGAAGAGTACTACTATCTTGCACTGAAGTTTAATTAAATTAGTGTTGCCAGCTCCAAACAGTCAACAATCATGAATCAGGCCTAAAAAAAAAAAGCAATAACAACAAAAATGCGTGATTTCTAAAAATACTTTGAGTTCTTTTCATTTGCCTTCTGGCTTTTGAGTCTTTAGGGTTCACCTTTTCAAGATTTTGCTCTGTAATAAGGGCTCAAAATAGATTTTTTTCAAATGACTGCTTAGTTTCTGTTGTAGTCACAGTGACTCCAGTACTTTGTTTTTTAAAAAAAACACTAAATATTGCAAGAGCTGAAACACTAACAGCTTTTAGTGCTTTGTGTTGGGCTGGATTTATTACCATGGCATTCTTCTATTTCAATCAGGCAGCTGCCATGGTGTTCCATCACATAATGAATGACTGTTATTTTCAGCTTGGTTAGACCCTTTTCAGAGATTTCAGCTATGATACATATTTAGCTGTGACTGTTTACATGGTGAAACCTATATGAAAGATCTCTTTAGGGAAACTATTTTAAATGGCTACCAAAGAGTATCTCCAGATGTGTCAAGGACAAACCTGCCCCACCTTTATTAAACTGCCACATTAGTCAGGCAACCAACTTTTGCAAATCCCTTGAATGACCACAACAAACAGGATTCACTGTATTTATATGTATTAAATATTACATGTAAACATTTAACCATGTGTTTAAGTTTTCTTGTACTTAATGCTGCTTGAGTAGCACTATGTGAAGTTATTTCATTTATCAATTCTTTTAAAAATCCAATTTCCAGTGATGACTACTAGCAGCAGAGCAGTAAATGTGACCAAGGGCCTTTGGCTACAGCAGTCCTGACTGGATTTCTTTGCTCATGTAAATTAATATCTTGGCACTAATGCTATCTGAATGGACATGTCCTGTGTCTAATTTATTATAGTGGTGGGAAGAGGGATAGTATTGCACAGCATGAAGCAAAACGTCCCAAAATAATTTTCCATGAATCCTAAAGAAGAAAAACTGCTTAATCTAGATGTTGCCCAGTCTAATAGGGTTGAGAGTTTAGACTGCATGCTTATATTTTGTTTTATTTTGGTAACTAACTCTGACTTTTTGCCTATCACTTATAATCACATCTTTTATAGTCAATACATTTAATTGTTTATCTTTACCAATCAGTTTGCCTGAAGTTTCTGGTGAATCTGCTCAGGTTTGTGAAGGCTGGTGTATATCCAGTGAAGTGGTGCTTCATCTTGAGCAATGCAATATAGTATATTCCCGAGGTACAGTGCTGGGAGTGGGGGGATTTGTCTGGGGCATTTGTCTGGGGCATTTCTCTGTGTGATTCATAAGTGGCTCTGGAAGCATTCATGCAATCTAGCTGGGTGTGGGGCTCCTCATGTGGTTGTGCTGAGTGATAACAGTGCCCAGAGGGGCTTGTTGCTTGTCAGTAGAAAAGCATTGTGAGAGACAGCCATGGCTGGAGAGTTAAGGGGGCACAGTGGTCCCACAGTCCCAGGCTGCAGCCCACGGATCTCATCACAGATGGTTCAACTCTTGTCCTGGTAATCCCATGATTGTTTTATACACACCTAGCCTGTGGGCACTCAGCTAGTGATGGATCCCATAGAAAATAGGTAGGAGATAAAGGGTTAACCTTATTTAATAAAGCCCA
Organism: Dermatemys mawii; assembly: GCA_007922305.1. Classification (NCBI taxonomy): domain Eukaryota; kingdom Metazoa; phylum Chordata; order Testudines; family Dermatemydidae; genus Dermatemys; species Dermatemys mawii. The sequence continues at coordinate 14,864,829 of ML677374.1, forward strand.
AGTACTGAATACCAATTACCATGGTAACAAGAGCTGTTGAGGTTTGGAAGTGCAGTTTCCCCAAGGCGCTCATTTACACAGAGGTCTTATTTGACTGAATATATTAGTATCAGCTAAAGCATGGTGATACCCTCATAAATATGATTGCATTGCTTTCTAATTGGTCTCAGCAATGCGCTTCAGCAACTCAAAAGTTGGAGCTGGGGGTCTGAATTGAACTTGGGATTGTGTATCACTTACTCGCCTGCTACTTGCCCCAATATACAGTGACTTAATTGTGTCGTTGATAGAGACTGGGTCTCTCTTCTTGATTCACTGTTATCGTGACAACTGGATTATGTAATCAGGATGGAGAAGAAACTTCCCATGATCGCACTGACCTCTAAGTTATTGCTGAGTTGACGGAACAATCCTAAATACAGATATTTAAAAGTGTATTTACCCCTTGAGAGATCATCCTGACAAACACCTTTCTATACCACGCTGAATCCCGTTGTTTTCATGACAAGCCTTCAGTACCTTGCACTAAGGATACTGCTCTGCAATGTTGCTGGAACAACAGTTACTACATACACTATGCAGATCAAATATGATATACTTTTTGAGTTGGTCTTCTGTCCTTTGCTGATGTTTCAGATAGGGATCAGAGGTCAATCTCTCCTAAGAAACAGATATTGTAACTGGAGGATGTGGAAGCTGCTCTTGGTGAATTCTAGCATGGGTCATACAAATTAGTGATGTTCTTTTAACATTTATTGTCTCAGTCAGTAACACTAGTAAAGGGGGATTCAGGTAATCTAGAGATGTTCACTTTGATGCTGACATGACTGCATTAGTTTACAAAACACACCAGAGCAATATTCTTTCTGCAAATCTCCTCTGAATTGTTTTGCTGCCATTGGTTAGACTTTCATTTAAATCTTAACCTCTTGGTCTCAGCGTTTTGGTCTTCTAACTTGCATCCCAGCTCCTACATGATCACTTTGAGGAGGTAAGCTTTTAAATTAAAGTTAGATCACTGATGGATTCTCCCTTCCATTCCTTTAAAGCCATATACAAGACAAAGTCGGGCCAATCCTACTTCCATTGAAGTCTGGACCAAAACTACCATTCCATTTTCTGGAAGCCAGAATGGGGCCTCACACTTTGAAATGATTTGCATTAAGAAGAGACACTACATTTGTTCAAACCCTTTACTATTATTTATACAAATACCTTAGACATTCATGATGCTTTTACAGGCAAATAAGGCAACAAGGTCCCTGCCCCCAACAATCTTGGAGTCTGAATTATCACATAGCAAGAGACGAGAAAACACTGTTTGATGGGAAGAAGACACTAAGATGGCAACAGAAACGAGCTTAAAGCTAACCTGAGGATTTTTCTTCATTGTATTTGGCTGGCAGAGGAACACTTGCTGATTTAGGAATGTGTTGTGCTTTGTGTAGGACAGGACAGGCTGCTTGATTTCAGGCTAGGAGGTGGAAGATTATTCTGTCTTTTTTTTCATGAGTACAAAAAGATTCAAAGAGCAAGACATTTAAAGGAATGCAAATATTCACTCTATTGCTTTACACATCCATTTTCTTTTTCTTTTGACCCAGGAAAGACCTGGCACACAACCATAGCATTACTGCAAACTAGTTACTTATACTTACAGGTTTTGTTGCTAAAAGAGACAAACTGGGCACACATGTCTTAGTGTTAGTTGGAAGCCTTAGTATAATTTTCAGTATACAGACTTCAGGAAAGGGGCTGAGCTTTATATATGTATATGTATATGTATATGTATATGTATATGTATATGTATATGTATATGTATATGTATATATATATATAATAGCTCCACTACTTCTGATTTTGTGATAGGGAAGCTAACATGTGACAAGTTAGCTGATGATTGACAACGTCTCTGGCATTTATTACAGTTTGCTAAACCTTCTTTATACAAGGTGCCCAGTAAAGTCTGTTGAGTATTTTGTTCTAGAGTAGTCAGACAATTAATTGGCTCGTACCATTTGAGATATGGATGTACGTTTGCAGAAAGGAAGGCTTTTAGATGGAAGAAACTTTCTGGCATAGTTCTTAAGGAACGGCTGTTTGATTGTAAAGAGTTTTGGCCTTTTAAAGAGGGAAAGATCCTATTGCTGCAGTAGACTTTGAGGCAGTGACACAAGCTACTCACTCTCATACATTCCAGTTAAGGTGCCGATAAATTGCGAAAAATCATCTACTTCTGGGCTCGTTTTTTCAGTGAATAGGTCACAAGCATTTAACAGATCTCGTACAGACCTGGAAGAGCCGTGTAAATTGTATTTGTACTGATGTGTTTAACTGAGAGTGTCTTTTGGGCAGGTCACAATTGCAAAGCTATAATTCAGCTGAGGGGTTCTGATGATGTAATCATACGTTACTGCAAAGCTTCAGTCGAGTGATTATATGACCTCAGAACCCTGAGAATTAATTACATTTTAAAGCCTATGTGTTGAATATAATATACCAGACCTAATCTAGGTAGAACAGAAGAGGTTCTTGTGTGGTTTCAATAATTCAAGAACAGGTATCAAAGTAAATCAGTCTTAATATTCTCTAGTTGTCATAACAAGCTTTTCCCAGTGGGATTCTTTCCACAACTAGGCAAGGGAGAGAACTTCTTCCCAGAGGAACACTGCTCTGTCTTTTACTTGTAAGATGCATGCAAACATCATTTCAGATATTTCTAACTCTGTCTACAGATTGGCGTAAGCAAGTTTTGGAATCATGTAAATGTGCCTTTGTGTTTTTTTCTGTAAAGCTTTTTCAACCTTTTTGGTGACCTGTGACCAATACATTTGTTCTCTTAAGGCAGAAACATATTGGGGTCAGTTTGTAGAAGCTGGTAGAGTTCTACTGGCCAAGACCCTAACAATATAATTTTATAGCTATGCCAATTTATACCATCTGGAGATCTGGCCAGTATGTTTATACTTTCAAATACAAACATCTTGGGCATGAGAGGATGAAATAATATAAAAAAGCCCCCATGGACATGAAAATTTGTTAATGCCAAGGGGTCTGCATCTAAATGGCAAATTAAACACAGTTTTCAGAGAAGCTAAATTTGAGATTAGCTAGTCAAAACCCCGTGTAGAAGCCCCGAAGAGTCTTGACTTAAGTTACAACTAGCAAGAAACACCACTGGTTTAAGATGGACTTCCTTATTGTGATTAGAAGCAGCTCTATTCACCACCTGGAAGAAGTCCACAGGCCCCAGTTTGAAAACCACATCTCAAGAGGTAGAATTTCAACCATAGCTTAGAAACAGATTTTAGTTGAATCTAAAATAGTGGCCAGCTTAGATGACAGCTGTGATACTAGCAGGATGCCCTGATTTGATAGCTATAGAAGAAAATATTAAATACAGATTTTACTTTTTATATTCCCTGTATTAAAATCACAGATGGTTTGACACCAGGGATTTGCAAGACAGAACCCAGTTTGATTCCTGGCAAGAGAACACTTTTAGAAGTTGAAAGTTTCCTTTTAGTCTTTTTTAATCAAATTAATCTATCCTATTGTTAACTCCTTCAATTATGACTTTTTTTAAAAAAAAGTTTACTTCTAGCTATTTAAACTGCTGCCTTTTTATATTTCTCTGCTCAAACAATGCAACTCGAAGTGTTTCTCTTTGATTTTGTGAATTTTTTTGGCAGCGATACGTTTGGGTTTCAAACACTGCTAGACAAAGTTTTGTTTTTAAAAATACCTTTTTCATTAAAAAATAAGTGTGTGGAAACATGGCTATTGATCTTTACAATGTTATGTTCTTATAAAACCTTGTATTTATAAAATAATTGATCCACATATGATTTGGTACATCCTTTTAAGGCAAAATTTTATACACTTCAGAATAATTTGCACACCACCAAGCTTAATAAAAGGAACTGGCATGCACACTTAGAAGTCAAGTGGATATTTCATTACCGGCTTCTTTGTTAGGAGAGATGGTTACATAAGGGGTCATACTCAGTAAGCTCCTGGTAGTAGATTGCTACTGGGATGGCTGAAGAGTATCCATCTCCCAAGATTTGCTGAATAGGTGATAATGGCATGGGAGGCTGATTGTTGAAAGGTATAGCTCAGAGTTCCATTGCAAGTGAATGACTGCCATGCTGCAACTATCTGTCTTGTGGTGCAACTGAATGCAAGGAGAAGCCACAGGAACATTCTTTACACACATAGTCTCAAGAAGCCAGTCTGCCATCAGTACTTAATTATCAAAGTTTTTTACTTTAAAAGAACCAATAGGTATTTTCAAACAGGAAAGCCCCTACCTGTATGTCTGTAACAGACAATAGGGTATCATCTCAGTTCCTCCTTTCCTGCAGTCATTCTTCAGTACTGAGAGAAAGATAATCCCCATGCTCTACCCTTTCCTGATTTACCCTCCTAAAGGGGAATTAAGAGAGAACCCTCCCAACCCTTCCCCAACTCTTTCCATGAGACAGGTCTGTTCCTTCCATTGCATTAAGCTATCTCTGAGGGGATAGACACACTTTTAAGGCTTATGTCCTTGTTTTTCCTGGCAGAAAAATCAGGGAATGTTGTGTGGGAGGGGGTGGATGAACCTCTGGATGTCTCCTTTTTCTCTGCTCCCCCACTCCTTTCCTCTCAGAGTTTGAGCCTTAACTATATTGGAGGAGAATAAATTCTGTTTCTTGGAGTATGGGTGTCTCTCCACCCCCGATAAAAATGTACTCTGTCACAATCCTTTGCCTAGATTAATAAGGTAAACCAGAGGTTCCCAAAGAGTGGTCCACACAGTACTTCAGATAGTGGAGAGCTGGGTGTTGATGCCTGTCAATTTCCAACTGCTTAATGGCATTAAAAGCAACTAATACATCAAATATGTTCTTAATGCTAATTTTCCATGTAAGCAATTCCTGTAGCTCCCACCAACAGGTTATATGATTGCAGATGGGACAACGGGTGCCCGTGAGATTAACTCTGTGTGATGTCCATGCTGTGAAAAAGTTTGAGCTCTGGAGAGAAGCTTCCCACCACTTGTGAATTGAGTGGTGGTGTCCTTGTTTTACCAATAGGGAAACTGAGGGAGCAGAGGGGTTAAGTGACATTCCCAAAGTCCTACCATGAACCAGTCAGTGCCAGAGCTGGAAATAGATCCCAGGCGTCTGTGCCCCGAGACTCATGCTGCAAGAACTACACCACACACTTAAATGAAATAGCGTGCACCTGACTTTTTCGGTTAGACTAATGTGTATTCTGAGCATAAGTCCTGCTGTTCAAAATAGTACTTTAACTGATGAAGTGAATGTTGTCAACCTTTTCCTAGCATTCTATGTAGTGAGAACACTAGGCCAGAGGCCAAGAAATGGAATGCATGCCCAGGAGTGAGAAGAATGCTATGCTGTATTGCATCATAATAGCTCCAGAGGAAGAGCTCGGATGACCCTAGTTACATTAATTTCTCCACTCTCTCTTTCAGTTTTTCTTCCTTTGTTTAATTTCAACAGTGTTAAGGATTGGAAAAGCTAAATATTCCATCTTTTTATCACAAGGTTTTATTTTAGTCTCACCGTGTGTTTGTAGAAGGTCAAATAAATGAGGATTCATGCTTATTATTCATGTACATAATGATGTAGACTATACAAATACCAGATCGCTACCCCAAGAGCTTACAGTCTAAAATCCCATCTATTATTTATATTGTATACAGAATCAAAAAGGTGTATTGTATTTTATAGAAACATTAAAGTCCCAAAGAATTTAAAATGATCTTTCAAAGGGATTCACCCTTATGGCCAGCACAGATTTCCCTCTTGATTACAAGAGAACTCTAGGCAGGCATAAGTGTCTGCCCATGTATATCCCTTTACAGGATTTGGACTTACTTAGCTTACATTTTGTAGGGTAAGGTGGCCAATATACGGTGGTGGTGGTGGTGGTGGATGGAGAATGAAGGGCAAGAGCAGCAGCAATAAAATCATGCAGGAGTTTTACTTGGTGATGCAGTTGCCTTGTGACAACGTTAATGAATAATTTTCTTCTAACGCTGAACAAAGAACCAGGCAACATTTATTCCCTACAGCTACTGTCTCATAGTGTACTTTACTGCAGAGTTTCTGTGGTACTTTTCCTCAGCTGTTCCTCCTGGCTGGGTCCCTGCTGCGCATTTAAAGAAACCATGTATACATCCTTAGAGTACATGTTTGTAGATATTTGTTTTTATTGCACAAAAATACTGTCTGATATGAAATGAAAAGACTAAGGTTTGTAGATATAATGAAGAAAGGGTGTTTTCAGAAGAGGTACATGGTAGATCATGCCAAAAAGTAGTTAATGTGTAATTACATGCAAGTGTGAAGTTTTGGGTGCATACACATTTTAGCTCTGGTGATATTTTGAAAACTTGGCCCACAATAGGTTATGAAAGAAACTTACTCCACGCAAGTGGTGAAGAATCCCCTTAGCACTTCAAAAGATAGGAGCATAAAAAGCAAAAAAACCAAGCCGTCATCCTTTGAGCCAAGGGTCTCAAAGTCCCAGCCTGCGGGCCATCTGCGGCCTGAGAACCTCCCCACTTGCAGCCCTCAGAGGAGAGACACATGCAGCCATGCTGCCTGCAATGTCTGCTATAGGCGACCGAATAGCAAGGGTGAAAAACTGGGACGGGGTGGGGAGTCATTGGCACCTATATAAGACAAAGCCCCAAATGTCAGGACTGTCCCTATAGAATTGGAACATCTGGTCACGGTAGTACTGTACTGTATTAGCTTTTTTTGGTCTCTGCTGCTACCTGATTGCGTACTTTCAGTTCCAAATGAGGTGTGTGGTTGACCTGTTAGTTCGTAACTCTGGTGTTTGTAACTCTGAGGTTCTGTTATGTATTTCTGCTTAAAAAGCCCATACAGCCAAAGGAAAATATTCACCTGCTGACTACAAAAGAACTGATTTGTCTTGGGAGATATTCAACAATTTTTGGTATATATGAAAACAAATTAAGTCCTCAGTCTGTGCATGTCAAAATACCATCAAAGTCTCTTGATGCCCTCTACTGGCCAAAATGATGTGTACATGAAACAAGAAGTGTAGTGCTCCTTATTCTGCAGGCCAGGCAACAGCGTACCATCCCAGTTTGTCCCGCTCTTAAATGGTTAGACACCATTATAATTACACGTTACTGGTCTAATGTGACAATAGCAGCATATTAAATTCACATTCCATTGATTCACAACACATTAGATAAACTGTAGTTTAGAACATGGTAATTTAGCAGGGAAAGGTCCAAAGAGGATGTAATGATTTTGAAAGAATGTAGAGTACTCTGTTTGAAATGACAGCCAAAAATCGTAGCATCCTATCTTAGTGTAAAACCAAGGTAAATAGCATGTGCTGATCCCCATTAGTTTCCTCTGGCTGTTAACTCACCCCAGGACATAACTGCATAAGACAGCTTGACCTCAAAAGGACATTACTTACCCTATACCAAAACTTCTGAACACACATTTGGCTCCCAAGAATAGACTTGTACACTTTCAAGAAAGCTATTTTATGTGTTTTAATAATCACTTACTGATGCGTGCACGCACACACACTTATTGTTCCTGTATTATTTTGCCACTGAGAATATTATTGAAATATGAAAGCATCCCTCACCCAAGAGATTTATCACCTCTTAGAAAGGGATTAGCCTTGGCAAGTGCTGCCAGACAATATTCAACCCTTCACAGATAAATGATTTCATTTTTAAAATGGCTTTCATTCATGAAGAAAAATGTAGACAAGGAATCAGTTTACATAATTTAATAGCAGTTGAATTTACACATTTAACAGCTCCAGGGGGGGTTATGGCAGAAGTTACTTTTTATAGGTAAGACCACCTCCATATGCTGTTCAATTGTGCTAACAATTTGTGTCAGCAGCCAGCAATCATCTAATCACAATTTAGAGTGAGAAGCCTAAACAAAGAGGAAAAATTTCTTAGTGTATTGAATCTCTTGGTGTTTGTGAGAACCCTGCCAGTTCAAAATGGTGGTTTATCCTTGTCCAAGCTAGTGAATTATTAATGTACAAAAGAAATACAATTTGTCTATACAGATGCTCCCCAAGTAATGTAAACCCGATGTACGCAAATCTGAGCTTACAGAAAAAGTTCCAGAACTGAACGCTTGCATAAGTTGGAGAGCGTCTGTAGCATACAAGATTTACCTCTATGCAAGGAACTACATCAACTCAATTTTATTAATGGCAATAAAGCTGTAGGCTTTGATGCATTTGGTGAGCATATGATGGTTCTCAGTACTTTGCATATTAATGCCAACATGCACAACACTCCTGCATACTGTGCCTATTGTAGTCTAGGAATCCACATTGCGTATTACAACTGATACTAAGTAGAGAAGTGTTTCAAATGTATCTTTATTGCAGAAAAAGGTAATTTCTACATGCACCCTTATGCAGATATATATGTGTCTCCTGCAAACTTCCCAAAAGCTTTAATATTCTGGCTGGGTTTTTAACATTGCTTCACTTAAAAAAACAAAACACAACATTCTATAACCTTATAAAATAGATAGACCCGAGAAGTTTTTTGTCCATCTGAGGACACCGCTTTATATTAGTAAGGAGTTTGGATGACCCAGCAAACCAACTACCTTTAGCAGGGTTAAACCCAATGATTTTTTTAAAATCTATTGAAATTGGGGCACAATACCCATTGTTAACAATCCTAGTAAATCAGTAAAATGCAGTTAGTGTTTTGCTTTTCTTATCCAGCTTGGAGAATGTCTGTTTGCTGAATGGATTTAAAACCCACCATTATAGATTCTACACAGGTAATCATTTTATCCCAAGCCAGTCCCTCTCCTCAGCACTATTCATCATTATATTACTCAAAATATCATCCTTTGTGTGTTGTTGTGTTTTTTTTTTTTTTTTTTAGTAATCCCTCCTTAGTCCTATGGGATATTTAGGGAAGGATCCAGTCACTGGGGAAAGGCTGACATCACTAGCAATGAATGATAAATACTATCAGTATAACTGGGAGGGGGCGAAGTGTCTTCATCTACCACTCCCTGTCCCCATGTGAACTTTCTTTTTATTTCTTACTATAAAAAAATCAACATAATTCCTGTGCTATAGATCCTGTTTTATGGACCTATTTAAATAAGCAGAGACAGGAGCTTTAAATTGTACTCTGAAGAAAAGGCTCAGACAGGAGCTTTTAATTGTATCCTGAAGAAAAGATGGTATCTGTATTCTTCATCTCCTGCCTTGCCAAATGTCTGTAGTACTGTACTCTTACTACTGACATACAAACATTTACTTTAATTTTACATTTAAATTGTCAATTTATTTTTTGTCTTGCTGTAAATTTCTAATATTCACTGTTGTTCAGAATGAAAACTAAACTGCTTTGTGGCTGTCTGACAAAACCACAGATTTGTTGTTGTCATATCACAGAAAAAGAATTGCATTAGCAATGAAGATTTTTTTTTTTTGAGATTTTTCTAGTGCAGTAACAGAAAAATTCATCACACTGTCTTATGAGTTATTGGAATGTTTATTTACTTTTCACTTAAATCACACTCTTAATAGAAGAATACAGTAAAAGGATGCAAGTTCTACGAAGTGACAGATAAATGACTTTTCGTAAACAGACATGTTCAAAATATGGGCAATAACTTTTGCAATTTGGGAGACAAAAAAGTTAAACACAACTATGTACTTCATTTATAAAAGACAGGCTAAGCTGCATCTTAAAAATTAATCTGTTTATTCAGCACCTGTTCCTAATCCTCTAACTACAGTTTTAGCTGCAGCCATACAGTTGTGCAGAAGCTTACTACATGGAAGAATGAGTAGTGAGGAAATGAACATTTAGATTTTACTGATCAAAAAGTGCAGAAAAATAAACCTTGTTTTAAGTGATACATAAAAAATGAGTCTCTAAGATACTTTAGAATGATTTCCATTGGAAAATCTTTAGGTGGTGTTTTAATGCATGTTAGTTGACACACAGACTAGTGTTAAACATTAAAATTTAATGTCTTTGGCCAAATTTTCAGATGTGGACACTGACTTCCGGTGCCCAAGGTGAGTCACAAAATGTCACACTGGGCACTCAAAATCAGTGGACTCTTAAAATTTGTTGACCTATTCTTTGAGCATATTGAGCTGATCCAGAAATCTTCAAGTTGACAAATTTCATAGAATGTATAGTTTCAGAATGCATTGAAAAAATAGTTACTTTACATATAATTTTTATTTAAGTAACTCCAGTTATACAGAAGTTTAAGATCTTTCAAGCAAGTATCTTTTGAAAAGTAAGCAAGTTTTGCCCCTGTAAAAGTTGTTTCTTTTTACTATACTGATGTGCACATAAAGGCTGATCCAAAAGCCAATAAAGTCCATTGAAAGAGTCACATTTTCTTTGAACTGTGGAACAAGTCCATATAAGGTAAGTTTAATTCAAGAACCTGAAAGGACTTCACAAATATTAATCAGTCCTCACAACACCATGTAAGGTAGGTGAATATACCCAGTGTATAAATTGGCAAACTAAGTTTTTTGCTTTTAGCAAGAATCACACAATGCATAATGCTGTGTTGACACTACGATATATACTATGGTGCAAGAAAACTTTCCAAGCAGTCCAGAGTCGGAGTTATTCCGCTGTAGCTCACATCTCTCTCATATCACACACAGCACTGTACAGTGTGCACCTCTTGCTCAAAGCAAAACTAACTCTAACCATTTGCAAAATTGGTATAACCACCTACTGTACACAGGTTTGTAATTGTCACTACTGATTGATATGTGAAATGATCCTCACTAGAAACAGGAAAGATCCAGGCCCTCTATCCTGTTTTTGCTAACTCCTTCAAAATATCAACCACTTTAACTAACCACTCACCATTGTCTAATTCCAACTCCAACATTTATTAAATGTATTTCTCCTCAAGGCCTAAGTTTTACGATGATGTCACATTCTTACATTTCTAAATGGAACATTTCAATACTGGAAAGTCTTGACTGCCAAAAAATAGTTTAATGGAGAATAGGTTAGAAGCATCTTAACCTTAAAGAAAAAGCTTCCTATCTCTAACGTTGCTTATATGAACCAGTGCAGAGAATTGAAGACTTCATTACAATGTACTTATTTTGTGTTTGCGCTTCTACCATTCAGACAACTCACTTAGACATTCTTAGGGGGATATGGTTATTTACTTAAAAAAATGTCTATGCAATATTTACAGAATTCAGGAGGGAAAATGATGATTTGCCAGAATATTGCACTCACCAGCTTTCAGTCAAAAACTGGCAAGGAAGAGGAGGCAACCCCCCCAAAACCTTATATATAAATGCTTCTGGAGAAATCCTCAAAAAATGTATTGTCTTATTGGTTTCTCTGCTGCCCTTTCAGTACTTCCTTTACACTACATGGAGATTACTGTTTTGCAATCTTTTGTTTTTCTTTTCAACTTCCTTTAATATATCTTGCAGTTTCTTAGATGTTTGTGTCAAGAATGCAAAGCTTTCCTTTAAATTGCTAGTCCCGTGCTCTCTGCATATGTTCTCAAGCCCATCAAACCACTGGAGGGTCTTCTCAAGTTCTGCCTGAACCATTTTCTGTTCTTCTAATTCTGCTAACAGGGCCTGTTTAGCGGATACTTCAACCTTGTATTGTTTCTGTAGCTGATCAATTTCAGCTTGAAGAGTTTGAAACTGTTCCTTACTGTAGGGGTACTGCTCGTGGACCTTATCCTCAGGAAGTAAAACATTTTTAGGGATGTTTAACACCAACTGTAAAAGCATTTGTTCCATTTTGCTGAAGAGGTGATCAAAGTGCTCCTTCATGAAGAGAAGAAATTTCTCTGTGCTCTTACGGATTTGGAATGGACTGATCTTAGAGTCAGGAAAGCCTTCTAGTTTTTTCAGAATGACTCTTTCCACAACCAGCATCATTTCAAACAGGTAGTCTTGAAATGCAATGTAGACCCTAAGCATACATGTCTGAGGGGTAAAACCAAAGAACTGGGCTTCATATGCCATAGGATTCACTGACATCTTGGCTTAAAGAAGTAAACCATAGACAATGTGGAAATCTGTAAAGGAGAAAAAGGAACATTAGTACAAATCTGCATTTGGAAAGGGTGAGTTGTATTAGCAGTATATTACAGCATTAATTTCACTTATGAAGAGGAGAGTTAAAGTTGGAATTTAAATAATTTGGTTCTTAACCTAGTCCTTAGCAGGGCATAATTTGCCAGTCTTTTGGCTCAGAGAAAGCTACATCCTGTTCTATTACCCATGCTAACTATGAGTAGAACCTTACCTTGAAATCTAAATTCTATTGTCATGAGGTGTGAGGAAGGATTCTGTAGAATGTGAAGAGAAACTTTTTTAGTGTTTGAATGCACCAGTGATGTGTTGTCACAGTTGTAGACCTCTCTGCACCTATTATGTTGTGTTGTAGATAAATAGGTCAAGATGGTAACTGTTTGGAAAAGCCCTACAGATGGAATTATCACTATCACCCTGTCTATAAAAGCTGTTTCCCTGTTACAGGGGAGGTGAAGGCTCTGCCCTGGAAGTGATCCAACCTCTGTCATCTCAGCATTTCTGGGGACATGATAGGACGATGAGCTCCCCCTGTGAGCAGTTCACAGGCTTTTACTCCTCTAACATTCACAGCTCCCCACTGTCTACAAGCCTTTACAAATCAGACCAAGGGCCACACCAACACTTTGGGAAGGTTTCCAAGTGACTGACATGGGCCCTACTGAAGGGGGAAGGGAGATCTCTCTGGATAATTAACCATAGCATTAGGCTCTCAGAAACTTGAAAGCAGGTTGGGAAAAGATAACAGGAGGCAGTTCTCTCAGGGAGCTTTTCCTCAGCGGATCTCAAAGCGCTTTACAAAGCAGGTCTGGAGCTTTATCCCCATTGTACAGATGGGGAAACTGAGGCAGGGGCAAAAGAAATGACTTGCCCTAGATCCCGCAGCAGGAACAGCGCCAACCCTCACCCTGGTGCTCTCTCCCCATGGCCCTACCACTCCCCAGGCCCAAGGGCTGCGTCGGCCCTCAGACCCCGGCTTCCCCCGGGCGCCGGGGCCCAGGCGTCCGAGGCCTTTGGGACTGGGGCGCCACCTTCCCCAGCTCCCCCGGGGGAGGGGCCCACAGGCGCACGGAAACCTCCCCGCCCGCTCCCCTTGGCCTCTCACCGGCCGGACAGCGGCTCTCGCGCTAGCCTGGGACCCGCGCGGCCCCCGCCCTCCCAGCAGCCGCTTCCCGCCTCATTCGCATCCCCGCCCCCCCATCTCCCAAACCAATCGGAGCGCCGGGTGGGGGTGGGGAGAAAATACTTCGCCCAATCACAAAGCACGTCCGACAGGGGACGCCGGAGCGTCTGTGAAGAAGCGCTTCAAACCGCCTAGATCAAAGAAAGGCAAGGATTGGCCCGCTTTGGATGCCGGGAGGCAGCGCTGATTGGTTGTGTAGCGCGGAAGGGGAGGGGAGGGGAGGGGGGAAATGAAGCGAGCAGGCGGAAGCGGAAGCGGAGCCTTAAGATGGCGTACCAGACCTTCCGGCAGGAGTACCTGCAGGTGCCGCCCGTTACCCGGGCCTACGCCACCGCCTGCGTCCTCACCACCGCTGCCGTGGTGAGCCCGGAGGGCGCGGGACGGGCCTGAGGGCAGAGCCGCCAGCCTCCTCCTTTCCCCTTCGCGGGGTAGGAGCTGGAGCGCCCGCCCTGGGGGGAGGGACGAGGGCTACGTCCTGGTTCGCCCCCGCGTGTGAGGCGTGGCCGAGCACAGCCAGGGCCAGGCTCGGTTCCGGTTGGGTCTCCGAGTCCAGCCTCGCACTCCCCTGCCCCCCTTTCCCACCCCCGCGTTTCTGCTGGGTTCGGTCCGTGGCAGAGACGCCGAAGAGCGAGGCTGGTTGAGACGGACTCGCAGACTGGGAGTTAAGTTGCCTGCTTGACTGGGCTCTGGTTGTTGTCACTTCCTTATCCCGTAGCACCGTGGTGCTCTGCTTTTCCAGACCATTCTATCCTGTTCCGTACTCTGATTTGTTTTACGTACCTTCAGGTTTCTCCTCACAATGTGCTTAAGAAATCGGAGATAAAAATACAAAAATGTCACAGCACACTACCGCAGGAACAAAATTTGACTTTCTTGTGATTTGCTTATGAAATGTACTTTGTACTACTACAAATATCTAGAGGAGTTGATGTATCTCCTGAAAGTTCGCTGCATACCCCCCCAGGGATACACATACTCCTAGTCGAGAACCATTTCTGTAGGAGCCTCTGGAGGTGTATACGCGTTCTGTGCTGAATGCACAAACAATATCCAAACCCACCAGCACTGAAATGTGGGGGCAGGAGTAGAAAGACCTTTAACAGTTGCACCACAGATAAGGACAGGGACTGAAAAGGAATCAGGTACCCACATGAGATGCTGTGTGTGGGGTGTTTTTTTGGGGGCGGGAGGGAGGGAGGGAGGGAGGAAGGATTAGACAGTTCTCCAAGACTTGTTCTCTGGTAGCTATATTACAAAGCTGCTGTACTCTGAGGTGTAGAGTGTTTCACCATCATTGTGTGCCTCTGCAGAATCATTAAGCACCCAGCACAATGATGTCCCAGTCCTTGCTGATCTTTTGCTAGAGTTATACAGTTTCTTATTAATGAGGCTGATAGCAAAGTGTGGAAAATATTGGCGGCGCCCTTTCATAAAATGGTTATTATAGTAATGACAGCTGCTAAAGTGATGGTCAAGCAAATACATGGAAAATTGGTTGCAGGTTGCTGGGGTTTCCCACATTCAAGTGGCTGGACACAATAATCTAAAAACATGTTCATTTAAGATGAATGTGTCAGTTTAAAAAAATATAATGTAATCTTTCACTTTTTGAAACCATGTGAGCTCTTGGTGTACGTAAAAGTAGATAAATTTATGGAGGATGGGTCCATCAATGGCTGTTAACCAAGATGGCAGGGATAGTGTCCCTAGTCTCTGTTTGCCAGAAGCTGGGAATGGGTGATGGGATGGATCACTTGATGATTTCCCCTTCTGCTCATTTCCTCTGGGGCACCTGGCCTGGCCCACTTTTGGAAGACAGGAGACTGGGCTAGATGGACTATTGTTCTGACCCAGTGTGGCTGTTCTTATGTTCTAGACACATATGCATAATGTGCAACATAAACATACCATTAGTGGCAGCATACGTATATGTTGGATGTAGTCATTGAAGAAGTTTTTATGTCCTGGGAAGACTGTGAAACCTCTATTATTTTGAAAGGAATGTAGAGGAGGAAAAACTGCCAAGGAATTCTTCTGAAAACTCAGTGTTTTGGGGCAAAGCTAGGGTGAGCTTCCAGTAGTTATTTCTCAGATTAAAGGGGGGAATATGCTTTTATGTGATGAAAAGAAATAAGATGTTGACATTCCTTAAAGGAGAAAGATAATTTTTGCCTTATATAATGAATAATGATATAGTCATATAGTCATTAGTATAATGATATAGTAGTGCTCAAGGCCCCATCAAAAGTACTCTATTTCGTGGCTCTACAGAAATGAAACTTTTACAGATGTAAAATGAGCCATATCCAGATCTCTGGACCAGCCTTTTGTGCTTTACAAACATAAAATGGAACTTAGCCACTCAACCACAGAGCCTGAAATCTAAACGGGACTAAGATGTGATAGGCAGGCACTTGGCAAAATCGGGAAGGCAGAGGAGTAGGGCAAACATGACTGTAAAAGGAAAATAAGGTTGCATATGTTGGCTGAATTTAGGCTTTGCACATAATTTTTAAAATAAAAGAACACGAGATATTAATGTACCACTGACAAGTTATTTGTCTCTCTACAGTAAATGAAGTGGACTTTAATGGATTGATCCTGTCACATATTTTCTCTTGTATTTCAGCAATTAGAACTAATCACACCATTTCAACTGTATTTTAACCCTGAATTAATATTTAAACACTTTCAAGTAAGTATTTTTTCTGAATGTTAAATGTTGTCATCCTTGTAAGGAAATTATCAAACTTGCAATGCTTGTTTTCACAAATACATGTTGAGTATATTGGAATATCTTTTTTTCCCTTGGAAGGTTTCTAATAACATTCAAGTGAAGACACCGAGGAGTACTTGTGACACCTTAGAGACTAACAAATTTATTTGGGTATAAGCATTCGTGGGTATAGCCCACAAACGCTTATGCCCAATAAATTTGTTAGTCTCTAAAGTGCCACAAGTATTCCTCATTGTTGTTTTTTTTTTAACATTGTGCCACACATATTCCTCATTTTTTTTTAACATGGCTACCACTCTGAAACCATTCAAGTGAAGGTAAGTAGTGGTAAAAACTCATTGCTTCGATAGTTCACATTGTTCACACAATGGAAACTGTGTTTGCTTGCGCGCACATTTGTAGAGCTATCTTTACTTTTGAGGGCATTCTGCGCGAAAAAAATTAAAATTCTGCACACAATATTTTAAAATTCTGTAAATTTTATTTGTCAAATAAATATGGAGGCTCTAGGAGGCATTGGGGAGCACAGGCCACTAGGCTGCACAGAGATGGGAGATCTGTGTACAGCTCCCCGCCGGGATGTGGATTCAGTGGTGAGGCTACACCCAACCCTGACACAGTGCAAGGACCCAGCCTGACCCCAGAAACACACCAGGGCCCTGCCCATCTGTGTGGCAGGCAGGCTCAGCAAGGCAGGATCCAGGTGTGGGTTGAGAGGGTTCTGTGTGGGGCAGTGTGGGTGTGGGCAGCTCAGATGAGAGATCCGGGTTGCGGGGGATTTGGATGCACAGCGGCTTGTTGGGGGGTTCTGGGTGCAATGATAATGGGACTCTGCATGGGGGGGTCCAGGTGAAGATGATTGGGGCTCAGCAGGGGCGGGGGGGGGAGAAGGTGTCTGGGTGTGGGGGATTAGAACTCAGCAGGGCGGTCTAAGTGAGGGGGCAAGTGGGGCGTTCAGATGCTGAGGAGTGGGGCTCATTGGGGTGGGGATTCAGGTGTATGTGATTGGCGCTTGGTGGGGTGCGGATCCTGGTGTGTGTGGTTCATCTTGGTGGTCTAAGTGCAGTGGGAGTAGGGCTCATCGGTGTAGGGGGGATTGAGTGGGGGGCAGGGGTGTGTGAGGCTCATCAGGAGGCTCTGGTATGGATTAAACAGAAACTTCTTTCTGTATTCTCTGTGTAGAGAATTTAAGTACTTGAGATGGGTACCATTTATCTTTGAGTTGTCTTATCTGTTTTCCTCTTATTCTGACAGGTATGGAGGTTGATTACAAACTACTTGTTCTTTGGGCCAGTTGGATTTAATTTTTTATTTAATATGATTTTTTTGTATCCTTTATAAAAAGTGTATCTCACCTCTTTGGAATGCAAAACTTTGTTTTGTGTCAGTGTTACTGTATAAGGGTCCAGTTCTGCACCACATTATGAACTCAGTTGGAGTTCTGCACCACTGATTTAAGTGGACCCGAGATTTCACCCTAAATACCTAATTCAGTAATTCTTTTTCAGTGAGCTTTCATTGTTTCAATCATGATTTGGAACATACAGTGCTAGGAGTGAGAATTCATTCTGTAGTACCAGACTTTTCTACTAAAATAGCCTTCAAGACTGCTTATTGGGCAGGTATTTTTTCTGTGATATGAATATTTGTCCACTAACTCAGAACTGGACTGAGACCGTCAAATTTACTTCATGCAATTTGAATACTTGCTTGATAATCTACTATAAGAATCCTTCAATTGTGAAGGATGTTTGGGAATTCTGAATATAAAATCTGTGCGAAGGTATGTAAAAGCTGTTTTTTTTCTTAATCTTTTTGCTGAATGTGCTTAGTATCAGACTTTCCTGACCTACACCTTCAGATATCGTTACTGCCGAATGCTTGAGGAGGGGTCTTTCCGAGGTCGGACAGCAGACTTTGTATTTATGTTCCTTTTTGGTGGACTTTTAATGACTGTATCCTTTTTTTTACTGTTTTAATACAGCTACCATTAACATGGAGAACACAAACCCTGTGCTTTGAAAGTAAATGAATAGAGAAATACCTCTTTTTGTATAATGAGGTCTGAATGACTCTATTTTAAGTGAGCTTGAAAACTTTCCAGATCTTGTGGTTGTTATTAAATGTGGTATTGATCTTTTGCACTTAAATATTCGAGTTAAGGCTATAAAGATGAGATCCTAGATTGAAAGATGCTATTTAACTGTACAACTATTATCTTGAAGATTGAAGGAAATGTTATTGTCCTGGCGAATTTACCTTCTCCTCCCCTCGCTGCCCCCACCACAATATAGATGCTATGTGTAAAATAGCTTCTGTAATAAGAAACCCCTCATAGTGTATTTGCAGCATGAAGTATTTAAGGGGTATTAAACTATAGGTGTCTGGTTTGACTGAGGAAATATTTAAGTTGTTTGTTTGAAAAACCATAGAATCAATGGCCAGGTATGTCTATTTTTGTTGATGCCATGATTGGCCTCCAAAATGATTTTTTTCTGCAGCCATAGGTTCCCCTCTCCCAATATTCATATTTCAGTTTTCTACAAGTTGGTCATGTGCACTGATATTTTCTTTAACTATTTGTGTCAGCTTTTTGGCTTGCTTGTGAACTTGGTTTTCTTGGGTCAGGCCTTTACAATAATGCTCGTATATGTGTGGAGCCGCAGGAATCCCTACGTCCGTATGAACTTTTTTGGTCTTCTCATTTTCCAGGCCCCATTTTTGCCCTGGGTACTTATGGGCTTTTCATTGCTATTGGGGAACTCCATCATTGTGGATCTTTTGGGTAAGAAGCCACTAAAAATGAAATCCTTAGACTTTTTCGCCACTCCGTCATAAATTGCTGGTAGGTAAAGTCTCTTCTCCACCTACTTAGTACCTCTTCCTGCAATGAGAAAGAGGTTATCAAGCCATGTTGGCTCTTTATGACCATATTACTGCTTTGATGCACTATTAGAGAGGTAAGTAGATATCCATAAGCTTCCAGTGACAGGGCTGATTATGGTTTCAGGATTAGCCTGAATAGTTTAGGTCAGGGGTGGCCAACCTGAGCCTGAGAAGGAGCCAGAATTTACCATTGTAAATTGCCAAAGAGCCACAGTAATACGTCACAGGGTACTGTGTTCTACCAGTTTTCATTGTTCTTGTGCATGGTGGCATACTCTGTGTTGTAACGTCTCCAAGTAGTGCAGTGTTTTGCTTCTGCATTACTTGGAGAGAACCAGATATATATGGCTGACTATGGGCATGAGACTTAATTGTGCAAGGCAGTTTGTCAGTACAAATGAAACCAAACCATCAAATTGTTTCGACAGTTGTGACAGACTTTTCCGTGTACTTATATGACTCACTATGCTATAGATCTCTTCTAGTATGGCACTTAATTCTAGTCTTTTATACTGCAGTGAGTATGTACCATGCTACTTCAGTTCCTTTTAACATCATGCTATTTACAAAGGGCATCAAACACACTGCTTGTCTTTTTTATTTTTATTTTATGAAAATCTAGTGAAACATTTTAAAGGCAATTTTAAAGGCAGTATTGCAAGTCATCAGTTCAACTTCAGCTTTATTTTTTTATCGATTCTAGGGATCGCAGTTGGACACATATATTTTTTCTTAGAGGATATCTTTCCTAATCAGCCTGGTGGTGGAAGGCTTCTGAAAACACCATCTCTTTTGTAAGTCTTACCTTCCAATTTGGAGCACATGGACAAATGTGTTTGTACACAATGTTTTTTTAAATTAGTTCAAATACAAGTGAATTTTGAAAATTTGAGACAAATGGCACTGAGTTCATCCTATGGTTCCATTTAATCACTTGCTGTAGTTGTCACATGGGTGTTACCATTTCAGAAGGGGAGAGGATGCAAAAGACACTCTTAAGACATGATCTTACTTCTGAAAAGGTCCAAGAACTCCTATGCTAACTAAAATCCATAATACAATTTGCCTGTTCATGGCACTAAATATATCTGAATCTGTTAAAAGAAGCCCGTTTTAGGACAGAATGTCAGTATGAGTTCAGAGTGCAAAATACACAAAGTGAGTGAGAAGCTTAATGTGGCTAATATTTTACACTTGGGTAGCCACCCTCTTCCCTTCCCACCATCCAGAAGGATCACAAAACACATGATAGATGATATGCTGTTCACATAGTGCCACTCCTATTCCTTCACCTCTGGGGCAGAGAATAGTAACCAACTGGAACATTGCATGCTAGAATGGGTATGGAGAACTTTCCTAAAGGACAGGGGTAAACCTCTTGAAAATTTTCTGTGTAGAACAGACAAGACCTCAGCTTTTAAGACCTCAAACTGTTTGGCATTCTTGCCTTCAGAATGCTGTAGTGCTAAATTGATCCTGTCTAGATTTGATTTCCGGGAAGTCAGGATATTCTAAACCTGATATTTTAAATAAGTAAGGCCTTGTCTACATGGGAAAATTAACTGGCATAGCTGTTGAGAACAAGTCCCTTATGTGGGCACTCTTCTGGAATAAAAGTGATTTGTGCTAACATGGCTTCTGTAGCTGCTGTAGACAAGGCTACCGATTCAACTTCACTAACTCTGTGAATGATCTTCTTATTTAAACTTTTAATTTTGAAGGGCTTGCATCATAGGATCTGCCCCATATGAGCTGACTGGATCTCAACTAGAGGACAAATGTGACTTGGGTTTAAATGACTGACATTGTTGCATACTGTATCTTGTAGTGAGAATGTTACATTGACTGCTTGCCTCGAATGTGAACTCCGTATTTACACTAACTTTTGCTTTTTAGGAAAGCAATGTTTGATACACCAGAAGATGATCCCAATTACAATCCGCTGCCCGAAGAGCGACCGGGAGGATTTGCATGGGGTGAAGGTCAGCGTCTTGGAGGCTAATAAATGGCTGTGCCAGTACCCAGACATAACTGGAAGGAACTAAACTGAAGTACCATATTGGGAATTCTCTTAGTCCTTGTTGCAGAAAGGACACTTTACAGCTTTATGGTTCTGAATACAAGAAGCACTTTATGATGTGGCAGTTTAACTAATCCAAGACATTTCCAGGAGACTACCAGTGTCTCTCTGCATCAGGGGTTTTGTTGCATTGGTACTGAAAGCATAATCTAGTGGAGCCAAAAAAACCCAACCAACCCAAATGGAAACCATTTCCTGTTAACTTCAGTTAACAAGACTATGCGTACTCATTTAAAAATGTTTCTAAGGCATTTTTTCCAAGTTATTTGATACAGGAAACTGTGTATGGGAAACTTTGAGGGACAAAATAAAACTCGGGTTTTAACATTTTTCTCGTTGGATTAAAAGCAGACGTGTGAGATCTTTTAAAGTGATTCCCTATTCTTTTTGTCGAAGGCTGGTGTGAAGCAAAATACACTAAATTTCCAAGCCTGTTTTCTTTTGAGTCAGACAGGATTTTAATTTTGGATGGTGCAAATTTTACCTTGCTAACTCTATGAAACTAGACTGCTGTAGTTCCAGTATGAGCCCTATTATGAACCTAGCTTGCAGGCTGAGAATACATCTTGATCCAGATTATTTTGATCTACATGTGTGCAAATGACCAGGTATGAATCTCACTGACATTCTTATACACACAGTAGCAAATGCAAATATGCATGTATAATTCTGAAAAAATCCAGCTCTTATTTTTTTTTTTTTTTCCCAAAGTGGTCAGCAAATTATTCAGAATGCTGGGAAAGATTTTCCCATATAATTTAGACTAGTAGCTCTTAGACTGGGATATGGATAGCTTTGAGATAGTGAATAAAATAAAATGTCTTGTGACTGCTTGTTACCTTCTTGCATAATCTGTTGATTTGAGGGAAATGGTGGAAAAGAAGACAAGGTGAGAGAAAGTTTAACAGATGCCTGCTGCAATCATAAAAGCTCCCTGATGTGTATTTTGGTGTTAATAAAAGGTTCCAGTGACAGCCCTGGAGACATGGCAACAACCCTTGGTTTCCTCACCACCATGCCTCAGCCATGTCCTGTAGAGAAGAGGATTGTTAATAATGTGTGCTAAATTCAGTCCCTGAACTCTGCAGAGACTGCCAAGGAGAGGGGCTTGAGTGATATGGACATTTAGCCCACAAGAGTTGGAGTGACATCAACTCATTTCTCATAGGCCACTGAGCAGCTGTCACAGAATGGACCATTTTACCTGGATTGGATTTGAACTAGTGACTTGTCTGAGAGGTTTTGTATCCCACTCCTGATCACTGAAGGTATCTATCGAATCATGAGTGGGATGCATGTACTCTGATGTTTTGGTTGGGGCTGATGGTGAGTTGTAGACCTCAAATGTCTCAACTGAGTGGTTCTCCGTGGTCTTCCATCAGCCAGTAATTGCCAGTAAAGCTTCATCTCAATATAATAGGAAACTGGTACAGATGGCAGGATATCACTAAAAATAAGATTTTGAGACTTACAGAAATCTCTTGATCTAGAAAATGGCTTGGCCTGTGTTTTAAATCCTACTTTTATCCTTTTGAGAGGTAAGAATGCTTTGGGGTCTAACTTTGGGGAGGGCAGGGCAATTTGATTAGAGTCATGTTCCAATTTTTTTTAATAGAGATTTTTGTTAATCTGCAGGTGGACTGTTAGCAGGCAGGGGTTGGTAGCTAGGACCAAAATCTGTCTGTAAAAGGGAGGTCTGTTTCTCACCATTTTAACAAGAAGCATATGCATGCATTCATAAGGATTAAGACCCAGGCTAGTCTACTGAAACTACTTGCTGCTTTTTCCAGTATATTTACTGTAAATTTCTACTCAAAGTTAAGTTTTAAAGAGCATATAATAGAAGTATGATGCTAGAGGCATCATCAAAAAATAAGATGAGAGAATGACATACAGGCTATCCTGAAATACCACATGATGTAGCTGTCTTCAGATGCTGTCTAGTCTTTATGCCTTGCATCTTCCCATATTTTATTACTTTCAGAAACATGGACTGTTTGCAATTGAAGTCACTTATTTTGCTGGGGAGCAATGCCAGTTCCTGATATCTCCAGACCATAGATTTTTATGCAGTTGATGTTGGTTCAGTGCAATGAGTTGTATCTCCTGCCACCCAGACCCCTGCCTTCACTTAACATAAAAGGGAGGCAGACATGTCAGGCTAAGTACCAGCAAGCTGCAGGTCAGATCAGTGGCTGACTGGTCCACTGCTCCATTAAAGATGATGTTGAAGTAAATCTGTTTGAGATATTGAGATGTGCCTATCCTAAAGAAATAGTAAGTATAGGAGGAGGCTGCTTGCTTGCGGCTAGAAAGACAGCTGTTGCCTTGTTATAGTATAAAATGGCTTTTCATGGCCTGTTGCTTCCTATCTCTCTTTACTTGTAGTGCTCTTTTCTGGCATTTCTTTTAAATCTCTCCAAGCTTTTTTGCATCCATGTGAGTGAAGACATAGATTATATGCTGCTCTCCTTCCTAGAATTGTCCTGAGTGGGTGGGGGGTAACGAAGCCATGCCCCATCCCACTCTACGCAATAAGGCTCCTGGTCCTAATTTCTTCCAGACATTTATTCTGGGACCACCTGTTTCTTCCAGCATCTGCCTCTGCTGTTGCCTTGGCATTTGTCCACTCTGGGACTCCTGGAACAGGGTAGCCTGGCTTCCCAGACTTCCCTCTCTGGCCTCAAACGGTCAGTATTCCCCGTTGTAGTCATATAATAACTCAACCATACACTTTAGAGAGCGACAAATCGTGTTGAACTAAAAATAGGAAGAAGCCACCTTTTTTGTCTCTATCGTAGGTACTTAGATGGCTTTAAACAAGTGCTGTTCTTTTAAATTTCACCAAAGGCTGAACTACCTCTACCACTTCCATAGGTTATAGCCACTAATAATAGTGTTGAGAAATTGTAAACAACAGTTTATAACAGGACATGCAGCCACTTTAAGAGGCAGGAAAATTGTATGGAGGTAGAATACAGTTATTCAAATATGTAATAACCTTACTCTTATGGAAGAATGCCAAAGGATCTTTAATGACTGTAAGGGAACACTGCTTCCCCAAACACCATCCTGTACTATTGGTAATAGAGTGCTGTGTGTCAAATTGCCAATGGCACTTTCTACAGCATTCTTCTTTCTTTGAAGATCATTCAAGGAGGGTAGGTGACTACAGGTGATGGGACAGATTGTGTGTTCATAAGATATTTTATAGGCCAGCTAAGTGCTTAACAATTGTGTGAATAATTTTGGTCATAGTCTAAAAACAAAGATGTGCATTCTCTGAACTGCTTGTCAAAGTTTAAATGAAGAAAAGTATTGTACTTCATAAATTGCATGCATAAAATATTTAATAATAGTAAGTACCACTGAAGAAAACACTTGCTTAGCCAAATTAGATTCCTAATACGTGGTAGTGATCTCCATCAGAGCCTTTGTATTATACTTTAGTTTGGAAAGCTATCTCTTAAACCTGCTTAAGCTTCATCTCTTTGAAACCTCAGGCACTCACACTTTATTGAAGTAAATATTCGTTATACAAATGGTGTAGAGATGGTGTGGTGGCTACTGATAAGGAACCAGCCATAGTTATTTTCAGGTGTTTCATTTGTGATTCTAAAATGGTAGCTTTGGTTGAGACTCCCCCACCTTCAGATTTCAAAGTCAGCTTTGAACTGTTGCCACAGGGAGCTGAGGGGCTCCATGCCTGCGAGTAAACAAAATGACAGTGTATTAAATATTCAATTCAATACTTCCATAGAGTTTAAAATCATCAAATTTTGGTGTAGACCTGTTTCTTAAGCTGACCCCCGCTCTTTGATGCTTCACTTTTTTTAGTAAAAATATTCGGTTTATGAACGAGTATATATGGTAGTTAATTCCAAGGGGAAGCGAACTGCAAAAGATGATATTGCTAGTACTGAGATATTTAACAGGGTGACCTTATTTCCATTAGGCTAGGTGACTCTGTCCTCACTATTAAATACACTATCTTTTGCCGCCTTTTCTCTCTGGAGAAAGGGGAGAGATAATTTCCACACTTCAGCTGGACCTTCCATCAGAACAGACAAAAGAAGTGTTATCCCTAGGCCCAATCTCCCATGAGGACTTCTAGTAGAAACGTTCCCAAAGAATGGTACTGTAGCCACTGAGGTTGAAAAGCGGCAAGTCAAATTTCGGGGCCCTGAGGATGTTCCAGTTGGAGGCAGAAATTGACAAATCTGCTATTTTCTTTGCAGTCTTGTTTATTTATCAGGAAAGGTATAGAAAGGCAGTTTCTTAGTTCACAGCTCAGAGCCTCGTTAGCCAGCACCAGACCGAAAATCTCTCTTTAGCCTTTTCCATGGTCACACTTTGCTCATAAGCTGCTACTTGGCTTCCTTACTTTGCGCCTGTGCCTCTCTCTGTTCTGTTCTACCCCACCCCGAACAATACCTAGCCAAACAAACAATACTCAGCCAAGAAACCTCTTGTGTGGGTTCACAACCCTTCCTTTGTCTTGGTGGGGGTGTGCTGGTTTTTTTTGATGAACTCATCCCGACAGTTACGTTAATTGCAGGGTACATTCTTACGCAGTCTCAAGGAGGTTTGTGATTGTCACTAGTATCTCTCAGCATAACCATGGGTTAGTGGATGTCTTTAGCAAAAAAGGGCAGAAACAGTATTTAAAAGGGACATTTAAAGTCTATTTCTGTGGTAAATGTGTGTTTAATCCACTTCTCAGTGTATTTTTGAATGTGGTGACCATGGACTATCAAATGCCCTCAGTGGAGGGACACTAGCAGAAACTCTAGGCCCAGGAGCCATTTGGTGCATTTTTCATCTCTATATCCCTCTTCTGTTCTTTCTTTTCTAATCCAAAATTTCAGATCCTCTTCATTTTGACTCCTAAGCTTAGATCGTTGCTCTCTTTCCACCTACCTCACTTCCCGTTTTTTATGCTGGAAGGCTCAGACTTCCCCAGTGCCCGTCTCTCTTGTCCCCTTTTCCATCATCTCCATGTGGTTGAAAGCTTGAGCACATGCTCCCCAGTGTTCTGGCTCCGTGCACTTTTCCTTCTCGCACTCCTCGGGTGCTTGAAGACAAGATGCTGAACACCATGTGAATGTGTCTGTGGCAATAGGCCGGGTAAGTGGATGCCCTAGTATGGGATATGTTCAAAGCCTTAAAACCTCCCTGTTCATAGGGTTTTATCGGTATAAAGGTGAGACAGCAAAGGTGGGGTCCGTACAGGTGAATCTTTTATTAACAAGTAGCAGCAGCCTGGGAGAAAGAGGGGGTAGAGGAAGGGGTTGTCTATACATTACATAACATTTTTGGTGTTTTTTCCAAGACCCATCCACTCATTGTAACAGTGATACAACTACCCCAATTAAGGATTCATCCTCTATTACCTTATGGACAGCCCCTAACCAGCGTGGTCAGGGTAAGATCCCCGGGCCAGGCCCGCACTGTAGCACGCTAAAGGGGGAAGCAGACCAACTCCACTTGTAGGCTGTGTGGACTACAGCTCCCAGCTTGCCCCGCGCTGGGCTAGTGGGACGCAGGCTGCGGGAGCGGTGCAGGCTGGGAGGTGTAGTCCCGGGGGGGGTGTCGCGGAGCCGGGCGGTAATCCGTGTGCGCGGCCGGCAGCAGGAACACGTGGGCGAAGGGCGGGGCGGGGCGGTCGCGTGTCCCCCCGTGGGAGCTGATCCCGGCCCGGCCGCGGCCCGGGGGCGATGCCTCAGGAGACCGAGCTGCCCCCGGCCAAGAGACTGAAGCTGGCGCCCCCTCCCCGCAGAGCCATGCTGGCGCCCCCCGGAGCCAAGCGCCAGCCGCTGGCTCCCGGCGCCGGGGAGACGCAGCGCAGGAGCCTCCCCATCTTCCAGGCACGGGGCCCGCTGCTCAGCCAGCTCCGGAGCCTGGAGAGCGCCATCCTCATCGGTGAGCGCGGGCCGGGAGCGACCTCTTCCCTGGGGGGCAGGACTGGGGGAGACCCTCTGCTCCCCTGTGTCCCGCGGGCGGGGAGAAACACCCCTTCGGCTTCGCCATGGAGCCCCCCGCGGTCCCCACTCGACCGGGGGGTTCCGCCTACTTCGTCCTCAGCTGGGATTTCCATCCCCCCACCACTGTCCCCCCAGGGCGCACTCAGCACCCCATTCCCCGGGCAGGAGGAGCCCTTCGGGCCACCCTCGCCTGCCGGGAGCGCCCATGGGCTATCAGCCCCATGGAGTAGCCCTATTTTCCCCCACCCAGGGAGGGGCAGCCAGTCCTCTTCCTCCCAGGGCAGATAGGTAACTTATTCCTTCTCTGCTCGGGAGTCTGGTCCCACAGCTATTGCTGAGAAAGTAGCTTAGTGAAAAGGGATATGGGCGACTCCAGCTTGGCCCGTAGTTTAGCTTTGTGGGGCAGAGCAGAGGGAAAGTAGTGAGGGTGCTAGCCTAGAACTTGAGAGTTCTGGGTTCAGTTTCCCAGATTTCCTATGTGACCTTGGGTTAATCACTTGCTCCATGCCTCAGTTTCCCCTCTGTAAAAATGGAGTAAATAGCACTGCCCAGCCTCGTGGGAATGCTTCAAGGATAAATACACTGGAGATTGTGAGGTGCTCAGATACTGTGGTGATGAGGGTCCTATAAGTACTTTAGATTATAATCAGGTATTTACATCTAAGTCTGTGTGGATTCTTTCTTCAATTCCAGAAGAAACTGCTGTGTCCAAATAAACATTTCCCTACAGAGTTCATAACCCAAACCTTCTGTGCTGGGAAATGAACTTATTTTGTCATTGGAATGCCCAGAGACCCCAATAGGTATGAAGCCCCATTGTACTGGACAGAGTAAAAGACAATCCTTATCCTGGAGAGTTTACAGTCTTATTCATTTTTCAAATGGAGAATCACATGAATGTATGACGTATAGTGAAAAACTTTCTCTCAAACTGTTTGAGTGTTAATAATCTAAAGTGCTGTTAGTAATTAGGTACAATGTGCCTTTAGTAGTTAGATACACATTGTTTGTTCATAATATATGGTGTCTGAGTTGCAAGGTTCTCAGTTAAGACTTGCAGTGACTTAATTGTATGGGGAAAGCTAGGAAGTTTATTGCTGCTTTTCATCTCTCTCTTAATCCCTTTCCTACTACTCAGAGTAGTTATAATGGTTCACAGTCAAGCTGGAAGGGCATAGTGGGTAGACAGGGGTCTGTCTTAGGTCTGGTTCTATTCAGTATCTTCATAAATGATTTGGATAGTGGCATAGAGATGACACTTATACAGTTTGCGGACAATACCAAGCTGGAAGGGGTTACAGGTGCTTTGAACCACAGGATTAGAATTCAGAATGGTGTAGACAAACTGGAAAAATAGTCTAAAATAAATAGGGTGAAATTTCAATAAGGAGAAATGCAAAGTACTGCACTTCGGAATCATTAACTGCACAAATACACAATGGGAAATGACTGTCTAAGAAGGAATACCGCAGAAAAAGGATGTGGGAGTTATAGTGGAACACTAAATAAGAATCAACAATGTAATACTGTTGCAAAAAAAAAAGGCAAACATCATTCTGGGATGTATTAGCAGGAATGTTGATAAGAAGCAGTTCTTCTACTCTACTCCGCACTGTTAAGGCCTCAACTGGAGTAGTGTCTAGTTCTGCGCACCATACTTAGGGAAAAATATGGACAAACTGGAGAAAATCCAGAGGGGAGCAACAAAAATGATTAAAGGTCTAGAAAACATGACATATGAGGAAAGATTGAAAAAATTGTGTTTGTTTAGTCTGAAGAAGAGAGGACTGAGAGTGGACCTGATAAGCTTTTAAGTGTGTAAAGGGTTGTTATATAGAGGAGGGTAATAATTTGTTCTCCTAAACCACTGAGGACTGAACAAGAAGTAATAGGTTTAAATTGCAGCCAGATCTTTAATTAGACATTAGGAAAAACTTCGTAACTGTAAAGGTAGTTAAACACTGGAACGAATTACCTAGGGAGGTTGTGGAATCTGTCACTGGAGATTTTGAAGAACGTGTTAAACAAACAACTGTCAGAATGGTCTAGATCAGCGTTTCCCAAACTGTTCCGCGGAACCCTGGTGTTCGGCACAATGTGAATAGGTGTTCCGTGAAAGAATCATAATTAAAAAAAAGTGACACTTAATTTTTTTTTAATTTTAAATTTGGCATATTTGAAGCGTATTTTACAACTCTTTTTGAATGACTATAATTTAACATAAAACTCTTTTTCTGGTTATTGATAGATCTTGTATTGAATATCATGGCATAAAGAAAATTTTGTCTCTTGCACTTGATTTTTATACTACTTTATACGTGCATTCCAGTTAGAAATAGTTAGTTCAAGTTGTTTTAAATTTGTATTTTTGCTTTGTTTTATAAAATAAAATATATTGAGCATAAATAATGCAATTTTTATTTGAAAACCAAACTTCTACAAAATAATATTATAAGTGTTCCATAAATATATACCAGGCTAAAAAGTGTTCCATGGCCAAATAAATTTGAGAAACACTGGTCTACATAATACTTAATCCTACCTCAGTGCAGGGAACTGATGTAGGTGGCTTCATGAGGTTCCTTCCAGTCCTGCATTTCTATGATCCTACAGTTCCTTCCCCCTCTTCCTTGGCCATTTTTTCCCCCCCAAAATGGAACAACACTCTGTTCCCTAGGTAAAAACACCTTCTTAGTCAAATTTTCAGAAGTGTTCACTAATGATTCTTCTATTGTTATGATCCCAACTTGAGACACCGTATGTGTGACTTTTAGGAGCTAAAGAGTCACAGATCCCATTGACTCGAGCTGGAAATGCAGGGACTCAGCACTTGTTAAAATTAGGCATGAAGTGCCTCAAATTTCACACGTGCAATCAGCAAACACTTCAAAAAAATGTTGACCACAATAATTTTCTAGTCAAGGAACGCACAGTACTTTTCTCATTTCCCTTCTATAGCTGTATGGTTTGCATTAACAGTTGCTAAATATGTATTACAATATACCACTTGAAGGTTCTGCAGCTGAGAAGTGTGGTGGATAGTTCCTCCCTCTGCCCAGTCTGAAGCTGGGCAGCTTACATTTGGCTTTCTACTTCCCTTTGTCTAGGAATCACAACTGCATCACACAATAATGTTACTTCTGAACTTCTTATCATTCTTCTGATTCGTTCCTACTTTCCTCCGCTCCCATATTGCCCTCACCCTGCTGTCTTCTGAGCCCTGTTGCGTGTGTCAAAGTGTAACCATGAAAAAGAAAATAGAAGACATACCTCTGCGGAAATGTGGTTTTAGTACAGAATACACATGATGCAAGCCCCTCAATATGTGTATTTCTAGTCACCGCTCTGTATGAAAAGTTATGTTGCATCATATTCTTTATGGCCACTAATTACATAGTTAGTGGATGTGGGCTTTTCATGTCAACCAGCCTTCATTAGGATACTACTAATACTGCTGCAGTAGCTTGGCAGAACAAAAAAGATCTCTTAATGGTAACTTTGATTGAAGTGACAGAATTCTCCTCTCTGAGTATCTTGGGAAAGGGGCAATGAAAGGATTTTGTCCTCAGTGCTGTACTAGATACAAGCAGATCCAGTAACTCAGTGCTAGTAGAAAGCCTTGTTTTTATCATTGCCCTTTGTTACTGATTCATAAGACTGATAGTGCCCGATGTAGCAAGCAATGGTTGCCACTTTCATTACAGCTGACAGTGTAGTGGCAGAACTGGGAGCATGGGTGGGTTAAAGGGATAACGGTCTTTGGGTAGTCCTCCATGTGGTGCTGAAAGAACAGCTCCTGTCTGCGTGTCGGTTTTGTTTGCTAGATGAATTGCAAACAAAACAAATATCCATCTACTTCAGAAATACTTGTTCAGCAACGAGTAAGTGGGGGCAAAAGCCAATGGAGAAGAATCATTTAGTGTGGTAGGTGGATATTTAACTAGAAATAGTGGGATAAAATTAAGACAGGAAATGCCCAGGCTGAATATCAGAGAAAACCGACAGTTCCAGGAGCGAATAGTCACCCATGGCAATTATGGAAGCTCTGTGGCCTGGAACTTTTAAGACTAAATTGCACAAAACACTCAAGCCTGCTGTCGGAGCCAGTCCTGCAGTGGCAGGGACGCGGACTGGATGACTGAATGGGTCTTTTCAGTCTCTTTCTCCCTGTATTCCATGGGAGCATAATTTCAAAAGCTTTGAAACCCAGGCCACACACTAGTACCACATACACTGAAAAGAAACCACGTATCTGAGCCTCACGAGCCAGCTCCATGCTCCAGCAGGGGAGTCCTAGGAAGGTGTCATTCATCCAGGGGTCTGAGTGCGGTGGGTTGCTATGATGCTGGGGGAACCGAAAAAGGAAGAACCATAGGCTTTGTGCTGTACTGAATGTTTTTGGGCGTGCTTCTGTAGCCTACAGAACTCTGCTTCTATTTACGTGTGGTTTGCCTTTAAAATTTCTGTACCAGGGACCCAGTCATGGGGAATGAGATGAGCATTATCAAGTGAAGTGGTGTATCTCGTGGTTAGAGCTGTCATGCTACAAGCATTGAGGGGTACTTGGGTTCTGTTCCCATAGGCTAAATCACCCTAATTCTTTCTTCCTCAGCTTTCCCATTGGCAAAATGGGAACAACGCCTGCCTCGCGGAAGGATGAGACTTAATTAACAAATATTTGCAAAATGGCTCGAGAACCTCTCATTAGAGATGCTCCAGAAATAACAGCTGTCTGTTCATTTGTTGCTCTTTAGGGGAAACAGGCTCAGGGAAGACGACTCAGATCCCTCAGTACCTCTATGAAGCAGGAATTGGCCGCCAAGGCATCATTGCGGTGACCCAGCCTCGTAGAGTAGCTGCTATCTCCTTAGCTACTAGAGTCTCGGATGAGAAGAAGACAGAGCTGGGGAAACTGGTACGTGAGGTAGCCTCAAATAAAGCAGTTGAGATGCATGGTGGTGTTGGGGGAGTGAGGACAGCAGGTGATCAGAGCAGTTGCATGGATCCTAGAACCACAAGGGATAAAGTACTGTGTACATTTAATAGTACAGAAGAATAAAAACACTGTCTCTTGCATCCAGCCCAGTGGTTGAGCCCCCACTTGGCTTTTCTCTTGCTATGTGAGGGCCAGCTATGTTGCTTTTATTTTAAAAAATGCTGGCTAATCAAAACAAAATCAGCTTGCCATATCCCCCTGTACCAGCTCTGATTATAGGTGATTGCAACAAGCTAGGGCATGTGCAGAGCTGTGACTCTTGGGAACTTGCTGCAGTTGCTAGGTGTGCATGAGGGGGAATGGAAAAAATATATAAAAGATTGGCCCTCTAACAAAGTGTTTAAGGAATAGACAGCGGCTTCCAGCAAGGGTGTTGGTGTCTGTGTTTACTGAACGTTTAACCATGCACAGAAGTGTATTCACGACCTTTTCAGTATTCTGAGGGCCAAATGTTGGGATTTTGGGTGGCTTTTTTGAACTGATCAAATCCTTTTGGTTTCTCTCATAGGATGCACTTTGGGTTGGAGTGTATCACCTCGTTCGGTATTTTAAAAATTAAGCTGTGTGTTTCGAGTTCACAATGAAGTTACCAGAGTCTGCATTTCTTCAGAACTTTGTTTTAAAGCACGGCTTGGCTTTTGTTGCTTCTCCTCTTGCTGCATTATTCCAGTTACGACCCATCATGCTAGGCAGCATGTGACCCTTTACTTTTTGCTTTGGTGACAGAGAAGCCCTGCACAAACGTGGCAGCTTTTACCCTTCCTAGGACTAGGCACCTCTACAATTATGCCCTCCTGTCTTTGGGTATGT
Organism: Dermatemys mawii; assembly: GCA_007922305.1. NCBI lineage: Eukaryota > Metazoa > Chordata > Testudines > Dermatemydidae > Dermatemys > Dermatemys mawii. The sequence goes on from ML677374.1 coordinate 14,897,628, forward strand.
GGGCTCCAAACTGCTAATTCCCTGTTCATTTGAGAGTAGCCATTTATAATAATCACAGATAGCCCATTGGCTGCGGTGTTCCTGGACAGGAAAATCATTGTGCGTCTGTCAGAGCCTCTGCACCAGCCACATCTGCTATGTCCTACAGAACTGGGTTTAGTTTGGGTTAGGCTCATTACACCTGTGATATGTACTGACAGCTACATCCAGCACTTAATCCATGGTGAAACTGGAGTTGATGTTTGATGAGAGTTGTGCATGTAACTGTGGGCAGTGTATGACCTTCACTCTACTTTAATTTCTTGTATGTATGAATGCTAACAAATTGTGATCCAGTTCACTAGCTTCTGGGAAAGCGGGTTATATCGTGTGTGTGTGTGTGTTATATTTGACAGTAATCAGAGGGGTAGCTGTGTTAGTCTGGAATTGCAGAAGTGACAAAGAGTCCTGTGGCACCTTAAAGACTAACTAAAGTATTAGAGCATAAGCTTTCGTGGGCTAATAACCACTTGTATCCGACGAAGTGGGTATTAGCCCACTAAAGCTTATGCTCTGATACTTTAGTTAGTCTTTAAGGTGCCACAGGACTCTTTGTCATATTTGACAGTGAATTCCTCATGTTTTCTTAGGGATGAACTTCCTCTGTCAGTGCCAGAATATAGTGATTATGCTAAGATTTTGGCAGCTGTCTTTGGGGGAGGTTAGAATCTTGGGGCTTGTGACAATTTACAGAATGTAAATACATGAAACCTCCTTAAATTGCACTTGCAGTTCTAACTGGATATGGGTAAAGGGATGGCTGTAAGGATAGTCTGGATGCTTTGGGATCATTTAGTGTGAATCACAGCTGCTATAAATATACGTGATTTGGTGTCTATGCCGCATCCTGCATGACTCTTTCCTTAGGTCGGCTACACGGTGCGCTTTGAAGATTTCACCTCCGAAGAGACGCGAATCAAATTTCTAACGGATGGGATGCTTCTCCGCGAAGCCATCGGTGACCCCCTGCTGCGCAAGTACAGTGTCGTCATTCTAGACGAAGCTCACGAGAGGACAATACACACGGACGTGCTGTTTGGGGTGGTGAAAGCGGCGCTAAAGAAACGGAAGGATTTGGGCAAATTCCCACTCAAAGTGAGTGCTGATTCCCCACCTGGCCCCCAAGCAGATGGAGAGTTGGGGTTCTTCCACACCTCTAAGGGCCGGTCTATACTGAAATGGTTAGCCTGAGTTTGTGCACTAGAGAGAGCCTAGCTCCAGTCACTTCAGAAGAACACTGGAGTGGCGCAGAGTGATTTGGGTAGCGGCAGAGTGATTGGATTTGCTGCTGATGTGTTCTAATTCCAGCTGTTTCATCCCCGCTGCATTACTAGCTGCAGCTTTAACAGCACTCAAGCATCAACACACCCCCACCAGCTAGTTTAAAGCACCATTTAAGACGAGCTAAAGATTGTGTGTGTGTGTGTGTGTGTGTGTTTGTGTATGTACTGGAGTTGAGTTTGGAGTAACGCACAAGCGAACTATGCTATGAAGACCCACCTAAGGGGTGGGGTCCTCGGCATGTTTGACTTTCCTAGCTTGAACACATTCCCTTTCTTGAAAGCCATCTCTTAAGTATGAACGTTCTAACCCGGCGGAGCTGTTTTTAGTAAACGTCTGGAAACCTTTAAGCTTGCTTCTCCACTCATTCTGTAGTATATGGGGTGATATGTGTATAACACATTTTGGGAATGATGGCTGTAGACTTGAAGGCCTGGAAGAAAAAAATGTAGCTCTCTTCTGCACTAAATGCCTTTCTTACCTTTTGCTGGTTTGGGTGTTCACCCTAGCAGTCTAAGGGGGCTGAGTTTTGTAGGCCTGTTGGCAAATATCTCGCGTGTGAGTTCCATTGATAGCACCTGCCTTGCTCCTATTTTGTAGGTGGTGATCATGTCAGCTACTATGGATGTAGACCAGTTCTCTCAGTACTTCAACGGGGCCCCAGTCCTCTATCTAGAAGGTCGGCAACATCCAATCCAGATCTTTTACACCAAACAGCCTCAAAGTGATTACCTCCAAGCAGCACTGGTGTCGGTCTTCCAGATCCATCAGGTACCACGGGTGTGTTGGGAGCAAGCATTGCTCCTGCGATGCTGCAGTTGGATATTTCATCTGTTATCATTCTGCCTGTTCAGATCCAAGTGGTGGTTTCTCTGTCATGCTACAAGCATTGAGGATTCTTTTAGTGTCACCCCTGACGTCTGAATGAGCTATATTAATGTGAGACTTTGGCTAGATTCATGATCTCAAATATCCAATGGCCTGAAATTGTAGCTTATATCGTTAGTAGAACTCTGAGATTGTTCTGTATGCTGTTGTAATCTCATCTCTAGCTTTCATACTTCAGTGCGGGCCAGCTGGCTGTATATTCTTTTAAAATCTACTTCTCGGGTAGATGATGCTGATGGTGTGACTGAGTTAGATGAGGGTTCCCATTACTGGAAAATACTGTGCTCTAGGGAATCATTTATTTGCACCCCATTACTTACAGAATTGTGGAATCCACAAAGAGCACCAAAAGGAAAAACTGCCAATCTTCAATTATCATTAAGATCGCCTCCCTGATGTAGTTGTTAAGATAAACTATAGAGAAAATGGAAATCTAATGAATTAAAAGCTCATCAATATTTTATGACTAGCACTAAGTGTTTCAACGCAAAACTGCCAAATGGTTAGTCTTGAGTTTTTGAAAGAGGTGCCTGGGGTGCTCGTCTTCGGAAATATATCCAGCATGTCCCCTCTGCATTGGAGCACACAGTGACATGGTGCTGTTGGAGCTGTGACTGGTGGAAAGCTGTTAAATAAACATTAATGTCCTGCATCTGCCATTCTGAAAATATTTATTGCTGCTGTGTTTGTAGGCATTGAACTCTAGTCCGGAGGTGAAAGGAGACTGCTAAGCAAAGTATGCAGCCTAGCTTTCCTAGCTATTCTTCGGGTTTTCATGTGATTACTGGTCAGCTGTGCTTCCATTGGAAAGCAGACCAGCTTGTTCGTTCAGGTGCACTGGAAAGTCGCTGAACAAAGCAGAAACATCAGTTTCTCTAGTGTTTTTTGTTGTTTTTTTTTTCCCTTCCATCCTAGTGACATGCTGAGCCCCCTTCCATCTCAGTGAATCCGGTGGGAGCTGGGGATGCTCAGCACCTTGCTCCGTAGGCACACATCCAGCTGCTCCATCTCTTCTGCTGTTCTTAGGAGAGCTCAGAAATCTTGCTACCACTGGTAATTGCTGTTTTATTTCTGCTTGAGTCTTCTTCCCCCACTAGCTTACACTCGTTTCTAATTCCCCAACCCTCCAGGAAGCACCTTCTTCTCAGGACATCCTGGTGTTTCTAACTGGTCAGGAAGAGATCGAAGCGATGACCAAAACCTGCCGAGACATCGCCAAGCATCTTCCCGATGGCTGCCCCCAGATGGTGGTGATGCCTCTCTATGCTTCGCTGCCATACTCGCAGCAGCTCCGAGTCTTTCAGGCTGCTCCCAAGGTAAGCCAGGCTGGGGGACACCTGGGGGAGCTGATTCATCCACATCACTGTTTCCCTGCACAGGTGCACAGGAAGGGCTGCATGTTTCATGGGTTAAAAGCAATCTTCATTTATAACCATGACTGACTCCTGCCTGAAGACAGGAGGGTACGTGTTTTCAGTGCAATGTATAGAGTGTAACCTCTATGAACCTCTCCTCAGTATTGGCACCAATATGGCAATAAGTGCCCCGATACAGAAAAGGTAGCGGAATGAGGGCCCAAGGGCTTGGTAATGAGATGCAGAGCCTTTGGAACGTGCTCTGTGGACTAAGAGCCTCATCGCAAAAAGCACCATTCCAGCTGGCCGGCCTCACTGGGCAGTTTCCAGGTCGTACTGAAATTCCAAGAAGACTAACCTCCAGGTCCTTGCAGACTTGGCAGTGCTGTGTTTATGTGCACAGAAGAACTTGCATTGCTTCAGCCTATGTTATTCCTGGTCAGTGGATAAATAGGAACTCGGGTCTTCAGGGATCTTAGTCTCATGCCTTTCACCAGAAGCAAAACTAAAAAGGTTTAAAGGCTCCACTGCAAACAGCCCTTTGGCAGGGTCTTGTATCTAATTTGACTAATTGTTTTTGATTGCAAAGTTCCTTTCATTTAGAAATCTGCCCAATTGCTAGAGTTTTAATGCTGCCATAAAAGCTGGTCACACTGACAGAGTACTCTAAAGTGTAACCAAGTCAAAGCACACCAATAAGGATGTGTAAATCGTGGGACACGGTGGTGGGAAAGTGGGAGCTGGGACTCCTGCAAGTGTGGCCTACTGGATACAGCCCTGAGCTGGCACTTGAGAGAGCTTGAATTCTATTCCTCGCTCTGCCACTGGCCTGCTGGGTAACCCTGGGCAAAGTCACCACAGCCTCAGTTTCCCCATCTGTAAAATGAGGACAATGATACTGACCTCTTTTATAAAGCTCTTTGAGATGTACTGCTGCAAAGTGTTAGGTAAGAGCTAGATGGTAGCCTTTTGTTTGCTCTTCCTCCTAGGGCTATCGCAAAGTGATCCTTTCAACCAACATTGCGGAAACCTCCATCACCATTCCAGGAATAAAATACGTTGTGGACACAGGCATGGTTAAAGCAAAGAAGTTCAGCCCTGGTGAGGAGCTGAGATGAGTGATATGGAAATAATTTTTAATTCTTGATAAATACGTTGAGGCTCTAAACCCTGCTAGCAGCTGATTTAAAACACCCTTTCACCAGTCTTTAACATGTTGTATTTCAGGCGTTTGTCAATCGTCCTGTCAATTGAACGTGATTTCTTCCCCATGCTCATCTGATCCTGGGATAGGGTGTATACAGGGCTATCCATTTGTGGGGAGAGTCAGCTAAGTGTGGAATTGTACCGGGCCTCCTGGGGTATGTCTACACTACGATTAAAAACCTGGGGCTGGCCCCTGCCAGCTGACTCAGGCTGCAGGGCTGTTTACTGCGGTGTAGATGCGTGGGCAAGGTGGAAGGGTCCCAGAGTTCAGGCTGCAGCCTGAGCCAGAACATCTACACCCTAAATAGTCTCTTAGCACAAATCAGTTGGTATCGGCCAGCAATGGGTGTCTATGTGCGGTGTAAACATGCTCCTGGAGCTGTGAATTGCCACCAACTGGGTGCAGCACCATGTAGCTGTCTTCAGGTCTTGTATGCTAATTAAGAATAGGCCTGGTTAGTGTTTGGATGGGAGACTGCCTTTAAGTGGTGGTGTTTCGGCAGGTGGTGCTCTCTTTCTTCCCCCGGGATCAGTACTCAGCCGCTGTGCGAATTTGCACTACCTGTGTTTCCAAAGCCCCACATGTGTGAATATTCACTAATGTGGACTCTCTTCCTTTCCCAGAGAGTGGCCTGGAGGTGTTGGCTGTGCAGCGGGTGTCAAAGGCCCAGGCGTGGCAGCGTACAGGGCGAGCGGGACGAGAGGACAGTGGAATCTGTTACCGGCTCTACACAGAGGATGAGTTTGAGAAGTTTGATAAAATGACGATCCCTGAGATACAGAGGTGAGAACAGAATCCACTTCCCCGCACACACAGCCTTGCCCTCCCTTAGCCAGACCCTGCCACGTAGCCAGAATCTGCGACTCTGAAGGGAGGCCTGTGGGTGCCGTGAATGAATATGGAGCCCCAGAAGCAGCCTGGGCTGAGGAAGGGCACTCAGAGCCTGGAGACAGAACTGTCTCTCTGCTGGCTTCCTGTTGTGGTTAATTCCATTTTCCAGCTTGGGTGCGTTTTGTGACGGGGGGTGGGTGGGCCTGAAGCTGTCAGAGCTCAGGCTTTCACTCTGTCTCCACCAGCAGCCCCGTTGCCAGGAGGAAGGTGTTAGAAACAAGAACAGGGTATTTTATTCCCCCTCCTCCATCTCTGGACTTGTAGCTTTTTCTCCTCGTCCCTTTTAAGCATGTACTGTCCTGTCTCGTGTGACATAACTGACAGCAGGCTGATGAGGCTACAAGGGATAACTGAAGCAACTGGTTCACCTGTTGTGTCCTTGCTCAGCCTTCAGGGAGTGGGCTCCAGCAGGATCTCAGAATCCAAGAAGTTCTGTGCCAAACGCCATCAGCTGAGGATGAGGTTCTGGGGAGCATCCAGCTTCCAGTGTCACCTTGGTCGTTGCCCTTTGATCTCCGCCCTTTGTATTGTACTCCTTATCCTTATTACGCTTGGGCTGCTCTTCCTCAGCGTGCAGGATTTCAGAGGAGACAGTCTTGCAGGTCTACCTAACTTGCCTCAACAGAGGCAGGTGATTGAGGTTGTTCTTATTTTTTTTCTCTTCCTTTGCAGGTGTAACCTGGCCAGTGTGATGTTACAGCTCCTGGCTCTGAGAATTCCCAATGTTCTCACCTTTGACTTTATGTCCAAGCCATCCCCAGGTAAGTGGCTGTGAAGGCAGCGCTGACGAGGGTGGGTAACAGGTCACTGAGAATTTGTCTGAAAATAAATTTTTTGGCTGAACCGATAATGGAAAGTGGGGGGAGCCTGTACCACAAGCAGTGTAACACTTCCTGTACTGTTGCAACCTCCCCCAATGGGTCATGCTGACAAGTGAACTCATCAAAATCTTCTGCCATCTGGGTGGACCAGATTCCCTTAAGTGCTCCCTGACCGTGGTCAGTGTTGTGAAAGCAGGAACACTGGCAGCAAGAGCTGGGGAATTCAACTTCTTAATAGAGTGAGGAGCAGCATGGGGTAAAAGGAGGCTGGAGGGGCAAAGAATCTGAAGAAATCTTGTGGGGGAGGTTTCTTGAGAAGGAGAGCAGCCTGCCGGTGTCCTGACAGGCTTGCCATGGCCACCGTGCCTCTGCTTCTATTTAAAATGTAATTTGTCAGTGGAACGTGCCTAGTGGACAGCCTCGGAGACTTGAGCAGTTTAATCAGAACAGGCAGAGGAGTGCCATGTCGTCGTCCTTCACTCTGACCCGGAGACGCTGCCTCTGCTGATGCCAGGGGGAGTTCTCCTCTCCTCGGGTGATATTCCCAACAATGAAGCCCACGGGCTGTACCATTCTGTCTTGATAGATGCCATTCAGGCAGCCATTGACCAACTGGATCTGCTGGGGGCTGTGGATCGGAAGGAGGATCAAGTTACTCTGACCCCACTGGGAAGGAAGATGGCAGCATTTCCTCTGGAACCCAAATTCTCTAAAGTACAAATGATAGGCAAAAAGCTTTTTATTTTTAGCTGGATATATTTTCCTATAGTTATAAGTCTCTTATTCTCAAGCACTGAAAATCCTAGTAGATTAGAGAGGCACAGTTTTCCTTTACAGAAATTGTACTGGTTTGTCCCTGTCATATCCTGCTCATCTAGTGGGTGCTCTATAATCCTGTTTACTTCAGCCATTTCCTCTGGTATTGAAGGTTGGCTCACTGGTTTGGAATTCACCTTTAGTATCTTTTGTTGATAGGTAGGACATTTGCTCCCCTCCTCTCCTCTAGCACACTAGCTGATTTTAATGAGGCAAGTTAGAGTTGAAACCAAAGTTTCCAAAAAAGCTGTCTTTGTCTTGCTTCCAATTTTCATGTGAATGACTGCGTTATGCTGAAACTTCCTTAAAATAATCAGCTCTCCCCAATAGTGTGCATGTGTATGTATAGCTGAGTGCCTAAATAGCAAAAGTGTGTAATTCAAGGTTAGTGTGTAGTTTAGATCATTCAAATGAGGACAACTTAAAGAATAATCCTTAGTGATCGTTATTACCAGTGCCTCCGTGATACTGCATTTGCGTGGGGATAGACAAGCTATGTCCCCAGGACGTCTCTTCCCTCTGTCTTCTATGATTTTAAGAATAAATTAGAGTACCCCTCTCTTTTATTTCTGATCCCATTGAGCCAGGAGTTAGTTTAACACAGAGAAGGGGTCTTTTAAAGTTTACGTTACCCACCAAGATTACTGTGTTTTTGAAATCTGTCCGCTGAAACCCATGAAACCCAGGTCTTGCTCTGTGCTTTGCAGACTATCCTCATGTCCCCCAAGTTCCACTGCACAGAGGAGATCCTGACCATTGTGTCCCTGCTCTCGGTGGACAGCGTCCTCTACAACCCTCCAGCCCGGCGGGATGAAGTGCAGTCTGTCCGGAAGAAGTTCATTTCCAGCGAGGGGGATCACCTCACCCTGCTCAATGTATACAGAGCCTTTAAAAATGTCAGCGGCAATAAGGTAGGTGAGGTTTGCAGCACGCCAGTCTCTGGAGACGGTACAATAACTTTCCTATTGGAGATCTGACCTTTCACCATCTACCTGCACTTTGCTTTGCATCTGAGTGCCTCCTAATCAATATATCAGAGGGGTAGCCGTGTTAGCCTGGATCTGTAAAAGCGACACAGTCATGTAGCACCTTATAGACTAACAGATGTTTAGGAGCAAAAGCTTTCATGGGTGAAGATCCACATTCATCTGATGAAGTGGGTCTTTGCCCACAAAAGCTTATGTTCCTAAACATCTGTTAGTCTATAAGGTGCTACAATACTCTTTATCTAATCAATATATTTATCCTCACTCTGCTTCTGTGAGATGGAAAAGGGCTAACCTCATTTTACAGTGACTTCCTGAAGGTCACACACACATGCTGCAGCAGAGCTGGGAACCGAACCAGTCTTTTGAGATCCAAGCTAGCAACTTAACCTCAAGGTCATCTTTCCTCTTTGTATTGTTCCAGTTGGGTAGGGTTGTGTTTCAGCTGACCATCAGGAAATGCCTGGCAATGCTCTTCAGCAGAACTCTTACATAGAGACTGGGCCTTTCTGCAAGTTTTGTAAATGGGACTTGGATTTAATCCACAAATCAAACTCTCTGGTCTGATTTCTAAATATGTAGAGTAGCATGCTAGGCTTCCAAGTGTGCCTTTCCTCCTCAGGGCTCCCAGTGTGATTTACAAACTGGATGCTTCTTGGAATCACTTTCACCATCTCTGGGTAGGGAGGCCAGAGCTATTTCATGGCATACCCACAAAACAGATTAGGACAGCGGGTGAGGAATACTGTGTCTAACTGGAACTGTGAGAGGGAATGTAGGTAAGTCAAGTGTAACTGTCCATAATGTGAATCTGGCCACAAGGGTAGGAGCACTCTTTTTGGAATGGGTATTGATTTAGGGACCCTGTTTTACATCTTATCCAAAGACAGCGTCCCTAACATCCATGATAAAAAAGTGAATTGTTCTAGCATCCACTTGCTCTGCTGCAGGAATGGTGCAGAGAGAACTTTGTGAACAACAGGAACATGACGCTGGTGTCGGACGTCAGAGCTCAGCTCAGGGACATTTGCCTCAAGGTAACTAGTTACTCAAAAATTCTTCAGTTGTCTTGTCATTGTTTTTACCTCCCCTGTACCCCAGAACGGCTTCCCTAGCAGTACCAGATCCTAGCAGAGGGAAACACTGTGCCTTCAGTTCCTGGTTTGAATATGGTGGGACTGAAACTAACTCCTCTAACGGGCAGCTTGGATCTGTCTCTGGACAGCATCCTGCAAACGTGGAATGGCAGCTGTTCTAGGTTGAACTGGAATTCCCATTCCTTTTGAGCTCCTGATTGTACCATATTTGCTTTTCAAACCTGTGCAGTTAGTTATTGGAAAGGATGCCAGAAAGCAATAGGTGATGTGGGCTTTTGTGTTGCGCTAGAAGCCACCTGATTCCAGTCTCGCTCCCACCGCGTGGTATAACTATCTGGTGACTGTGAGACTTTTCCAGGCTTGTTTTATGAAACTTAATGTTCGTTAGGGTGTCTGATCCTTAGCTGCAGGGCCCCCCACACAAGGGATTGCCATCTCTTTCTCTCTCTCTCATTACTAACCAGCTATCATTACCGATTGAGTCCTCCCGATCGGACACAGGGAATATTCGCCGCTGCCTGGCTCACAGCCTCTTCATGAACACTGCAGAGTTGCAGCCGGATGGCACCTATGCCACCGTAGACTCCCACCAGCTGGTGGCAATCCATCCCTCCTCGGTCCTCTTCCACTGCAAGCCAGCCTGCGTAACGTACAACGAGCTGCTTCACACCAACAAGTGCTACATGAGGGACCTGTGCGTGGTGGATGCAGATTGGCTATATGATGCCGCACCTGAGTATTTCCGCAGGAAGCTAAGAGCAGCCAAGAACTGACCCACCGTTGGTGCCACCGAGCTAACTGTGGGGGATTCCTAGGGTCATGGAATCAGATTTTTATAATGAATGTACAGGAACAGAAAAGCTTTGCCTTGCCAATCCGATAGGACTGTACAGGAAATGGCTTCTCTGCAAAAGCCATACCTCATGCACTGTTGATGCACTGGTTTAAAACAATCATCTTTTATGACAGTTAAAAGATAAAGGGGAACATTATACATGTATATAATATGTTTGTGAATATATATATATGTGTATATATTTGGGGGTGGCGGGTGATGGTCTTGGATTCCAATTTTTAAAACAGAAGTATAATGGGGTTGTGTACGAAGAAATGAGTCCCAAGGGGACTCTTCTGAGCAGATCTGGTATTTTTCGACAGTTGCCCTTGTATCCTTCACAGGTTTTATTGGCAAAAAGTTTTAAATCTCTATGTATAATTATATTAATAGGATAAAAATACCTTTTTTAAATGTACATTTTTCGGAGGGAGGTGCTAATGTATTTTACCTCATTAGACATCTTTCTGCCTGATGTCACTTTCACCACCTTGTCTGATCCATCTGAAAGCCAGTAAAGAGTTATCTGAATTGATAGCTCTTCATCACCTGTGCCTGTTTGTTAGACAAACCTTGTGGGGCTGATAGAGGTGAAGTGCCACTAAGAAAGAATGATCAGTAATTCCATGTCATCTGCTAGCAGAGAGACTGCCGGCATGTCTTTCAAATGCTTTATTAGTTTCTCATTGCCCCGCCACCAGCCCAGCTATGTCTTTTTAGACAAAATTTATCTCCATCATCCAGTTGGTTTTCATGTAGCTGTGTAGTGAACCAGGTGCCATGCAAGTAAAGTGCTTCTGGGGCTGCCCCCGTATGGCCACTCCAAAGTGCCAATATTCTTGTGAAATGCTGGCACTTGATCACAGAAGTGGATGTCAGCACTGAAGAGGTTAGTTCTTCTAGGCTGCTAGGAGGCCAATTTCTGAACCTTGTACATGCAGTTTTTCTTGCATTGAGATGCAGAATCTGAAGCCAGTTGGCCATTGCAAAGGCAAAGTAGGGTAAGCAGTGGATTGATGCTTTGTCCTCCTACGTCTATGTTTATCTGTAGCTCTCTGTTGTTCACAGCAGTGATGTATGGCTCTGGCTTCTAGATCCAGTGCTGAAAATCATTGTCTCTCAGGCAAGAGAAGTTGATGTACGTTTAAATGGTCTTTACCCCTTGCCTGGTGGTTGCAGAGAGGATCAATCACTGCAGAGCTCTTATAGGTAGTATATTGTTAAAGAAGTTGGGTAGCATTTCCCCAGTGAGTTGGATGCTTCTGCTAATTGGCAAAAAGTGAGATCTAAGTCTTGCTTGGGCAGCCGTGGCTAGTTGTATTTTTCTAGCAATTTATAACCGTGTAATCCATAGAAGAGTCATAAAACCGCACATGGTAAAACAGGTATTTACCAATGAGATGGTGTAAGAAGTTAAGTATAAAGATCCCGGGCTGTTTACATGGCAGACGGTCTAACGAATCATCAAAAACTCTTTAATCATCAGATATTTATTTCCCCTATTACAGTTTTACATGAATATTTTTCTGCTTTTCTGGATTATATTTGTCCTTCGTTATTCATTTGTAGCAGGGCAATGTTGGCTAAGAAAACTACATCTGTCTTCGGCATTTTGGGCTTCATGCATCATCATAGCAACTAGTGGTCAGATTCATCTCTGAAGGAAAATGGCAATGAGAACCAATCTTATTTTTTAATCCTGTGTTTTATACAGGGACTAAGGCAAGTTCAGCCAGTTTAATTGCTTGATTGTCCAAATATTAGTTGCCCAGTAATGTCTTGAATGAGTGGAATGGACTGTTCTATTATGACTGAATGGGGATGGAGAAAAATTGTAAGAAGTTTTTAAATTTATATCCTTATGAGTACTTCTAAAATAACTTCTCTGGGAGAGGCAACTTCTAATTGCAGCAGAAATCTCTTCACACCGTTTCAGTTGTTCAGTTTTATGATGAGTTGAATTAAAGCGGATTAGATTTCTAAAAGAGGAAGATGGGAAACTTTTATTTATTAATGTGATTAGTTAACATGAACTGCTCTGGGATATTTCAGTTTGATTAACATGGTGTTTAGTCCACTCTTGTATTTTTCAAACATCAATTTTACTTTTTTTAAAAAAATGTTTTAATGATGCTGCTCAGGGATAGAATCGTATTGGAAAATCCATTAAACTTGTGAACAGATAAGCTGCTGACTTCACTGTGTGATCTGCAGGGAGAAGTTACGCTCTCTATCTTGAATTCTTTTTTCTGGTTAAATGCTTCACAACTATACAGTATGTTCCAATATGCCTTGTCGTCAGGCTACTATTCTTCTGACTACCTTAGTCCTCATCCAGTGAAATCTATGACAAATACCTTTCTGTAAAACCTGAATTACACTCTTCAATATCTGCAAATCACTGATTCCTAAGAGCAGCATTAGTGTAAATAGGTGCACTCCAGGTACACAGTATGCCTAGAATATCTTCCCTTCTGCTTCCAGGAATAGTGAGGTGTATCAATCTATTTCCAGACAGGGTTACACTGAATTTTTACAGGGGTCTAGAGGAAATGTATAAATGTATCCCTTGGTTGTGCCTGTCACTGTATCCTTGCTGGTAAGAAACATGCTGAGAGGCTGGGGACAAAGTTGCCACCTTTCTATGTATGACCAGCTGCAATTCTGGATGGCATTTCAACAGTATGCTACTACTTCAGTTGTTATAACTCATACAAACTGCAGGGAATTATTAAAACACTGTATATAATTATTCTTGTGTTTATACAGAAACTCTGCATCTGTAGGGGAAAGTGAAATAAAAGCACACTTTATTTGGACAGCCTATTGACAATATGTTTGGGGATAGGGATTGGGTGTGGGAGGGGAGATCCATTTGGAAGTAACTAATTTGTACATTTGACTTTCCCATAATAAAGAGATGGCTAAACTCCAAGTTCAAGAAGTTGTGGTCATATGTTCTATACATAGCTCAGGCTTTGAACTGAGGAAGTTAAGTGGCTATTAAATGAACCTCATAGTATGTTTAGGTACAAATTCTAATTTTGCATAGTGATTTTCTTTTTTTGTACTTTGGATTCTTGTAACATGATGTGTTATTCTCAGCATCGCTTTGCTGTCATGACCTAACGTCCTTTTGTGAATGTGTTTTCCTGGGGTTTTTCTTTTTTTGAGAGAGTGAGCAAGTTAGTCACTAGAGAGTAACATCACTAATTCATACAAAAAGTCAGCGTGTTATGCCAGCATGCATGTCCCCTGGTCAGTCCTTTTAAAATTAATATTATATTAGCATTAGGTTATTTTATGACTTATTTCTATTTTCAAATAAATTTAAGAGGACTTGCAAAAATGAGTAAGTTGAATGCTGTTATCTTACAAAGGGTGGGAGAGAGAATATTGAGCTAAATCTTAATAAATTTACAATACTTTTATTTCTAGCCCATGAGTTTTCAGAGCTCTGTACAATTTTCATTGGCCTCTGTACAAAATAGATTTCTATAAGGCTTAAAAAATCAGTGTTAAGGGGAAAATTGTAAATACTGATGTCTTAATAACTTGGACTCACTATCCTGCTCCCAGCTGCCATTTTTTTTTCAAAGAGATTCTTGGTTCATAAAAATAATGCGATTTAGCATATCTGCAGAAAGAATATGGAAACCTGAAGAGTGAAAAATCAGCAGCTTCTCCCCTGATGCAATGTCATGAGTGGCAAAGGAGAAAAGAAAAATAATGTTATATGGCAGGGATGGCCTCCCACTATACTCTAGGAGAAGGGCTGGCTTCTATGCCAGCTTTGCAACTGATGTGGGCAAGTAACTTCTCCCTTCTGTACTTTAGGATCCACATCTGTAAAATGAGAATAAATATAGTTACCTTCTTTTTATACATTTTTTTTTAAAATCTATGAGTGAAAATTGCTATACAAGGGTTATGCCTTTATTATGGTAATTATTTCCAAATTTATCTACCTGCTTATTTTTCTTCATTATGGAAATTACACATACAAGTGAGGTAAGATCTTTCATTTAGTGTACTAACTTTTGTTGCTGAGAAGCGTTCAAGTGACATGTTTCTTTTGCAGGGGAGAGAGGTGGGGAAAAATTTGGGGTTTTTTGTTTTGCCTTTTGACACCGCGTTTTGGGGAGACACTAGTTGTTGGAGCACTGAAATGCAAACAGTGTCTAATCACTATTTTAGCACTGAGTGTTTTAACAGCCTGATATTCAGTAGTTGCCGCTTCAGCAATTGCATGCTTTGAAAGCTGTTCTTGTGGGGAGAGAGGGTCTGCTTAACTTGAACTTAAATCATTGCAGGCAAGATCAACAGTGAGTAGTGATTTTGGGTGTCCAACTTGAGGTGCATTTAGGGTGACCAGATATCCCAATTTTATAGGGACAGTCCTGGTTTTTGGGTCTTTATCTTAGGCTCCTATTACTCCCTTACCACCACCCCCTGTCCTGATTTTTCACACTTGCTGTCTGGTCACCCTAGGTGCATTAAAGGTTGTAATTTTCAGTGGCTGCTCAGCTGCCTGAACCCTTTTAAAGTAGAGATCCTCAATATGTAGATCATGGGCCAAATCCAGCCTGCCAGATGCTTTTAAGTGGACCCTTACAGCTTTTTATTTATTGTCACTATTTTCTCTGGAGCCTGGACCTTGACCAAAATAATTGACTACCCGTACTTGAAGGTGTCTCAAGCTGCCATCCAAAATCACCAGTCACTTTTGACAATTGTGCCTATGGTTACTCCCAGCTGCAGCCTACACTTGCTTTGTGCTGAAATCGGGTGCTGGCTTTTCTCTGGAAGAAAGAATTCCTGCGGCTCTGACTTCGAGCTCATTCGCTACCCCTTGTGCGAGCAAAGGGAGACCAGGGGATGGGGATACAACGTGTCTGCTGCTTTCCTGGGCCTGTGGCGCTGCATGGATGTGGTGGGGTTCCCAACCCTCTTGGCTCCACTTGTACAGCGCCTCGCACGGGAGTCAGGAGCACCCCGGGCCGCGCTGCTGGGGACCCTGCGAGGGGAAGTGACTCTGCTCCGCGTCCCCGTGCAGCGATGAGCCCCCCCCATTACCCGGAAGGTGGGAGAAGCACTTCCGGGTGAGGGCGACCTGCGCTTCCGGGTGAGGGCTTGCGCTTCCGGGTGAAGGAAAGTCCCTGTCCTCTGCTCCCCCACGTGCCATCCCCTCGCCTCACTCGGCCTCGCGCTCCCGGCAGGATGCTGCTGGCCCGGGCTCTCCGCGCCGCCCTCCGCCCGCTGCCGCCGCGGCTCCCGCCCTCCCTGCTGCTGCGGCCCGCGGCCCTGCTCCGCGACGCCCGCCCGCCCGCCGCTCGCCCCTTCACCCGCAGCCTCTGGCTGCTCAGCGGGGACCCCGCCGGCACGCAGCGGCCCGGCCTCCTGCGGCCTCCGCGGGCCTCCCCCGCCGGCGTGTCCTGCGGCTGCGGCGGCCTCCACACCGAGGGTAAGGGCGGGCCGGGGAGGCGGGTCCCTCCATGGGGCGGGGGGTGAGGCTGGGCGATGGGGGAGCCCCGGAGAAGAGCGGGGTTTGGGGGCGGGGAGCCCCGGCCACCCGGTTCCTCCGGGCGGTTCCCAGCAGCACGGGGGTTGCTGGCCTGGGCGGTCAGTTCGCACGTAACAGGCCCCGGGGGACGCTCTGCTCCTGAGCTGCGGCCTGGGGCCGGGCCGGGCGCCTGGCTCCTTCTCTCGGGGCTCGTGGTGCTCCCTGCGTGGCACGTGGGCGCCTGGGCCGCACTTTCCTCCTGGCGGCTTTTTGCTCAGTCACATGATGCAGTTTAAAGGCTGGTATGTGCCCTTGGCCTGTGTTAATGTCTGTCAGCTCCTGCGTCCTCTGCATCAGGACAGTCCCTGTGCATCGAGATGCTGGGCGGGGTGGACGGAAGATGTCTTACTATAGCAGAACTGGGAGTTGGGTCTGTGGGATTATGTTCCTGTCTTTGTCACTAACAAAATGTGTGACCATGGGCAAGTCACTTAACTTTTCTGTTGTGTGTCAATCCCATGCCGCTATTCTTCCCCCACCCCTCATTAACTTCAGCAAATCCAGTGGTGAACTTCTTGGATAGTATTTATTTGTACTGTAATTCAGTCTCAGTCATGGAGGTACGTTGGGATTGTAACCCTCTGACTTCACTCCTAGGCCCTATAGGGCAGATTCTGATGCCTGAGGTCTGTTGTAGTCACTGGGAACCCTGCTTAAGACTTGAGTGATTCCATCCAAGTTCTTGGGCTTGCCCCATTAGTAATTTAGGTGCTTTTTCTCTCATGTATTGTACCCATTTCAATACTTGTATGTATTGAAAGAACAGCTTTTAATAATGTCTTTAGTAATGACTTGTTGCTTAACTCTTCATCCAGAACTTCAACCCCTTTGACAAATGAAGGGTCCTTACACGTCATCACTCTTCACACACTTTAATTCTTTATCCTCTTCAATATAGTGGTGGTCAGCTGAGCATTGCAAAACTCTTTGTGAACTAGAAGGCCTTGTAATCTCAGTATAAAGCATGTGGTATTCCCTCCCCACAATCACCGTTTTATACCAGGATAAACTGAGGTACACAGATGATGTTTGGTCAAGTCAGTGGTAAGTTAGAAATAGAATCCTGGAGGCCTAATTTCATTTTCTCTTCTAGCCACTAGGGAATGATATTTCTCTAACTCAGATTTTTTAATGTCTTCATCTCTTTTTATTCCTCACAGGGGATAAAGCATTTGCAGAGTTTCTGACAGATGAAATTAAAGAGGAGAAGAAGATACAGAAACATAAATCCCTGCCCAAGATATCTGGAGGGTGGGAGCTAGAAGTGCACGGCACTGAAGCCAAATTGTTGCGGAAGATAGCTGGGGAGAGGTAAGTGTGAAATCGGTTTTTCACTGAGCTAATATTTGATCTCGTCAGAGAACATAGCTTAGTATAAATAACAGTGAAGCAGGGTAAGCATGTCTTGTCCTTAATAGATGATGTGTTAATGAAAAGCTATTGACTTAGTACTGCTTCCCATTGTCACTCGGCGCTGTCATCCAGGCCAAGTGGAGATTACATATGCTTTGTAGTCACTTTATTTTTCCATCCTAAAGCAATGGGGTATACTTTGCCATTGCATCTTTCCCTGTGTCTTCTAAGGATTCATGGCACCATTTCTCCCTAGGAGGGAACAGGAAACATGAATTTAACCTTGTAAACTGAGAATACATTAGTTCATAAATACAGGGAATTTATGGGGTTTAAACTTTGTGCAGTCATCTTATCTTAAAATTTATCCTTGAGTAGCAGCACACCATATGAAGTGCAGGGGAAATTCAGTGAAGTGCATAATATCCTTCTGGCCCCATCACTGACATTACAGATTGAATAAGCACCTGAAACTTTGTGAGCAGGAATTGAGCCATGAGTATCAGTTGTTCAACTAATGTGGCTTTTATCTGGTATTAATCTCATCCTCTTGTTACGTTGTATTGAAGTGTTACAGTTACATTCAACATTAACAACAGCATTCCACCAACATTTGATGAAGAACCACAAGAAGGACAGAAAGCTGATGAACAGGAGGTAAATTTACAGCCTTTATGTATCCTTCCAATAAATACACTGTCGTAGAAGAGGATGTTAGGTGTTTTCCTGGTCTGCCATTTAACTACCCTCTCCCTCTTATTGCAACATCAAAGGAAGAAAGACACTTGGTAGGCACAAAATGTATCTGTACGACAGGATCCTTTGTAGCTAAAAGTGAAGGGAGCTAAGATGTTTGAACTTACGACTACCTTTGCAACTTGCTGCAATGAAGTACGGTTAAAAAAAAATCTTAATCCATAAATATATTCACACACCCCTTGATCTTTTATAAGGTCATCTGTATTTATGGTGGTGATGGGATTTAATCAACCGGTATTACAGTAGTTAGTAAATAGTATCACTTACCACTATTAAAGTGAGCAATGTGATGGTTTTGAGGCAAAAACTTGCATTGCTGTGAAAGCCAATATTAGACATATTCAAGGAATCTATGTAATGTCTAAAAACAAACCAGTTTGAGGTTTGTAGCAGTTGGCTTATGTGCCCCCTGCTTTTTCTTCTGATCTGTGTATATAAAGTAGTTATCTAGCACAGGTGGAGTCCAATGCTAAAGTGATCATCTTCTTCCTTTTCATAGCCTGAACTTACATCGACTCCTAACTTTGTTGTAGAAGTAACAAAAGATGACCCCAAGCAGACTCTTGTGCTTGACTGCCACTATCCTGAGGATGAGGTAGGTATCATGAATTGGAGGAAGTGAACCAGTGGTAATTATGGATTGAGTGGAACAATGCACTCTGATTCTGTGCACATTATCCTCCTGGCTGTGGCATGATTTTGCTATGATCTTTTTCCTCTGGTCTGATCAGGCAAGATTTTGCTGTACAACGTATATCAGCTTCTATAATCTATAGACAGTCCTATTACCTTCTAGTTCAGTGCGAAACAATAACGAGTTTTAAATGTTTGCAGAGCTGGGAAGTTCCACTCCGCACTCTGCATATCCTGATCTCGCTTCCCTAAGTATAGCTGCCTGCTTTCCTCTCTTCTAATAGCTTCTCCTGAACAGAGTAGGCAGAAGGAAGTGAGCAGTGATTTTTAGCAGTCTACCGTAATTTGAAAGACAGCAATTTAAAACTTATAAAAGGAAATATATTTCTACACAATGCATAAGTGACTTGTGGAATTCATTATCACTGGATGTCATTGAGACCAAGAGTAGGAGAATTCCAAAATAAATTAAACATTTTTTTGTCTGTGGAGAACATTGCAGTTGCATTAGACTTGTTTAATTTTTTTTTAATAAAATCCTTAGAAGGGATATACATCTTAATGCTTCATAGTGCAAGCCAAACTCTAGTTGATGTTTAGGAGGAAACTACTTCATGGGTTATTCCAGAATTGTCCATGAGAAGATTTTTCTACATCTTCCTCTGAAGCAGTTGGTACTGGCCACTGTCAGAGACAGGCTAATGGACAACAAATAACGGGGGATTGATTCATTATGGCAACTTGTGTGTTTTTGTGCTCATGTGTAAGTGTCTTTACCACATGTACACAGCAATAGGAGAACTAGAGGCTTCTAAGTATGTTAATAAGGAAAACTGCAAGTACACTGCTGTGTACACTGCAAGTGTACACAGCTTTACCACGTGCCAGTCATATGGCATTGGGCTCCATAGCTTTTGCCAGCTGAATAACGTTCCTGATCCAGAATGTAATGCTGAAGGTGCTGCCCAGTTAGGGCAGTTCCTCCTCACACCTCTCGTTTCTTGTCTCAGATTGGCCATGGGGAAGAGGAGGAGAGTGACATTTTCTCAATTCGGGAGGTCAGCTTTCAGCCTACTGGAGAATCAGACTGGAAGGACACCAGCTACACTCTCAACACGGACTCCCTTGACTGGGTAGGTGCAGTTAAAACTCATGTAGCACACTAGACTGCATAGAGCTTAGCTCAACTCGTCCCGCTTGATTTTTCTCCCTAGATGTTGAGACAGTCACCAGGTGCCTTGTCCTGGGATCTCTTCTTGGTGCGGAGCTCTCATTGAGAAGAAGAGTCTAGTGGTTAGGGTGCTTTCCTAGGACTTAGTATTCCCTACTCTGCCCCAGGCTTCCTGTGTCACTTTAGGCAATTCTGTGCCTCAGTTCCCCATTTGTAAAATGGGGAACTAATAGCACTGCTGTCCTTTATAAGGGTGCTGTGAACATGATATAGATCTATGCAGTGCTCAGATAGTGCTGTGGTGGTGTCCATCTATGTACCTAAGATAAAATGAAGTCAGTGAGAGGTCTGCAGGCTGATCTATAGAATGGACTGAGTAGAATACTGACCAAGTATCAGTTAGTGAAATTATCCCAGTTGTATGAAAATTTGACAGATGATTTAAGGTAAAATTAGCAGACGCTCATGCATGTTCTTCTGTGTGTTACGGGCACATTTAATTATGCATATTTTGTATGTATTTACCAAAAACCTCACCAGGCACCTTCTGATACCCTTTAAATGCTAGTGATTTAATTGGAAATCCACGTGGGAGAAAGGGTTGGTATGTGCAAGTCCTTTTGCGGGCTCAGGCCAGTATCAGGAAGTGTGACTCATTGTTTGGAACAGTACTGCTGATAATGCCAGAGGTTGAGATGCTGATGGATGGTGGGGGTTTTTTTTTTTGTTTTTTTTTAACATATACAATCAGATTGGGCAAAGGGGAAGGTCTTCTACATCCCTAGTTCACATTTACTGCTTAGTACAAAATGTGTTCTTTGGGTTGGAATTATCACGCAAGTCTACTTGCAATTCTAAAAATACATGAGTATGAAAAAATGCAATGCATGATTTGGAAAGGAACTGAATCTTAATTGAACAGGTACCTTTGGTACCAAATCTTCTGATCATGCTGGCCAGACAGCATTGAAAATAACTTGTCTGAATTTTAAATGTACAGCATTACAAAGAGAATCTTGGATGGGATAAAAGACTTTTTGGTCATGCAGATGGTCTTCAACAGATGTGATTTACTAACTTACATTGTCATTAGATCATCTCAGTATTACAGTTGGGTGCAGTTTAGTAGAAAATAACAATATGATCCCTCCATAATTCCTGTTCTAGTCTCCTGTAAATCTTGCTCCTAGTTCAGGCCTGCTGTGAGGAAGGGAATGAGTTCTATCCATTTGGGGAAAAGACATTCACTTCTTCCCAGTGGAAAGTGAAATACAAAAGGGCATTTAAAAGTAATGCTTATCTAGAATAATCCTTTGTTTAATTATATTAATTTCTTGCAGGCTCTGTATGACCATTTAATGGATTTCTTGGCTGACCGAGGAGTGGACAACACATTTGCTGATGAGTTAATTGAGCTCAGCACTGCCCTAGAGCACCAGGAGTACATTAGATTCCTTGAAGACCTTAAAGGCTTTGTCAAATGTCAGTAGATTAGGAAATTAAAAGTCAAAGCCTGCAAATGTGGATATCCTGTAGCAGTTATCTTACCTGCAGCTGATAGCACCAGTAAGTTTAAAACTTCAAAGTGGGATAAACACATCATGGGGAAAAAAAATGATTCTCAATGCTTGCATTTCAAATTTAATTTATGTTGCAGCCTAGATTTTAAGTTTTGTATCATTCTCTCACCTCCCACCAGTTTGGGTATTTTTGTACAATTAGGAACCATGATATAATGACATGAAGAATAAAATCTGCTCAAGAAAAAAACTTTTTTCTTTCTGCTTTACTGTTGCTGGTTAAGAAGTGGTCAGAGGCCTATTCTTAGAAGTCATAGGTGCATTTCTGTGGGTCATGGGGAAGTTGAGTTCTTAAAATTCAGACTGCATTTTATTTATGTAATATATAAGATACTGTTAAACTAATTTGCCTTAACACAGAGGGTGATTGGAGGCAGGAGGAAGCATTGTTTTTAGATGAATAGTTCAAATCTTAGCCCGACTGATAACAGAGCTGCCAGCACTGACTTTCATCTTATAGGAGTTGGTTTCTCGAGCTATTTCCTAATGGTTAGGTACCTGTGGGACAAATCTTGGAGGCAGACTTACACACTGGGAAGATGCCACTCTCTTGCCCCATTCCTAATTTTTGGATAAATATTTAGAATCCACTGATGCCAGCTCTGATATATAAAACTAGGCTCGCTGGATTCATTTGACTGCACTATTGAAAGGAAATTCTGATCCCAGGACCTAGATTGAGTTCCTGACAACTTGGAAGGCCCAGCTCATATTGTTTAAAGCATGCGTGGACTAACTCTTGTCCTATTTCTGAGGACCACTACCTTTAAATAACCAGATCAAACACTGATAAAAAGGTTTTTTTCCTTCACACATTAAAATTAACATTTGTTATCTAATCTTTCAACTACATTGTATAATACAAGTTAAATAAACCTAGGAACCCACCAGCATGGGGCTGGGTTTTTCATAACCCTGCTGGCAGCTCCGTGGGCTCTACCTGTAGGAGTTCTTGTATATGCCAGCTGTTTAGTTCACTTACTTAGTACCAAATCAAAACCACAGTGATCTTTATTGGGAATGGTTGGGGCTGATGTGCTATAACTGAAGCATTTGAGATGTAGAGTGCATCTAGGTTTTTAGTTTACCCTCCTCACAGCCCTGCGGAGAATTACAGACGTATTCCCCAGCAGCATCTTACCCTTGTCCGATCGGTGATTCTGAAAACACATGATGTGACTGCCCTACTCTGCTGAACAGGTCAGTCTGATTTAAAGGGTACTCCTGCATCGTAACTGTTACTTCAAACTACTACTGTATAGTAGGGTCAAAAGGATGTGATGGATGACTTTTTACATTTCATGTTTGTCACTGCATGCTATCAGGGCTTTTCTGACTGAAGGTTGCAATTAAAGATGCACTGTATCCCACTTTCTATACACTGGCACATACTTTTACTCTTGGACTTGGTATGTATTAAAGCCTTTTTCCTATAATAAAGGTCAGGGGTTCAGCTGTAGCAGCAATGATGGGGACATTAGATCCAGTGAGAAGGAAGACTTTTTAGTGTAATTTTATAAGTGTCAGTTTGTTTAAAAAGGTACCATTCTTTGTGTATATTCACTTAAATTTCATATGTACCTACAAGAGCCGAGAAAGGCAGAGCCCCTGCTGTTCTTGAATAGGAAATGAGTGAAAAGCCAAAGAGGCAGCCGTAAGTTGCAAGAGATCTTGTGCTGACTGCAAGATCTAGGAGGTTTGTCCCATTCATGTGACTAGCCACATCTCATCTCAAATATTTATTTAGCTATCAAAAGTGCAGAGTAAGCCCGTATTGCTTGATATCCAGCATTAAAGTACAAAAACCTTTATACAGTTAAATAAGAAAAGATGTGCAGGATGCCATCCACGTTGCTTAGAGGCTGAAGGAAGGATCTGACTAGTGTATTCTTTCCATGGGGAACTCCAGCAGGGTTGTAGTTATAGGAGGACTGTCCAAGAGTCACAGACCTTTAGAAAAGAAAAGTACTCAATCACTTACAGGTACAACAGCAATTTTAACACTAGAACAAGGTCAAGCCCCAAGGGCCCTACTGCTAAGGGGCACCTACTTCTAAGCCTTGGTTTGGTCCATGCAAAGGGAGAAACTCAAAAGGGGACCATACTAGGTCTAAAGGTTTTGTTGATTTCAGCCCAACATTGGGGACTGGTATAAACAAGCTTTCAGTACATCAAAATGATTTCATAGCTTGTTACTGAAAAGGAAATAGTGGTCGTGTGGATTTCCGCATTCCCTGCAGGGTTTGCAATCCAGGGTTTGCAGCACTGTGCTAGTGAAGGAGAACCAGAAAGTAACACACAGATGAGTCAGTTTCATTCACTACATTGTCTAAGCTGAGAAAACTAGAAAAGTGCACAAAAGATGAAGACCACGTTTAATTTAAAGACATCTGATTTTAGTAAACTAGCCTGTTTATCAGGATATAGATAATTATCTTAACTACTTACATTTGCGTTATAGGGCATGGGAACACATACTGCATATCATACATGTAAAGGACAAGTAGCCAAATCAGAAAATGGAGTGAAACCTGTCATGTTCCTCCCAGAAATGCCATGTTTTTGAAAACCTAGAATCTTCCCAAAAGGGGGGCGTTTGGGGCAGGGTATCAAAGGGGGAGCAGCACAACCTTTAAGTTGAACAGGTTGATTTGTTTTTGCCTACTCATGGAGAAGCACACATGAATTGGGATGCTTTCCCGAGACTCTCTTGGCAATTTAGACTCACCGGACAGCTCATGAGAAGACTGGCTTCTCCCTCCATTCCACTGGTGATGGAGAACTCAGGATTGTGAAGACACTGATGACCATGCTCTGTTACACTGTCTTCTAGAAGTGACCGGAGCTTCTGTTCTGTCATATCCTGAGACAAATAGATTAAGAAACTCATCTCATCCTTTTAAGAGGATTTTCTTAGAATTGCTTTGCAGCAAGTTTACCTAATGCTCAGAATTAGCATTTCTGACTGCACAGCTCCATCTGCTGTATGATTTACTTCAGATGAAAGCTTACCCTAGACAGGGTTTCTTTGGCTTGTTTTGTTCTGTATGCTGCTTAGTAGGAGAGAGAACGTACAGGCCCATATCTTGTCCCAAGTCCCTGCCGCTTGGTTCTCCAGTCATTCCATTCAGTGGACTTCTGGGATGGGCTCTGCACAGCCACCTTCCCATCAAGTTTGTACTCCCTGTTTCGCACGCATACAAGAACATGAATGCACCACGCCAGCAGCATTCAAAACCTGAGAGGCAACTTTGCCCACAACTCTCAAGCGCTACAACACTTAAAATGATAGTTTACCTGTGTGCTGATGTATAATCCACACTGGCATAAAACCAAATGACTCATCACAGTCAGGTTATTCCTAGAAATAGAACAGTGTGATAGCCTTGACAGAAAACTAGAAGAGAAAACACTGAATTCCAGCAGGACTGAAGTTAGATTTTAGAAGCATCTCTCACACAGGATTTGTGCCTTCTGAGTAACTGTAACAATCAAACCCTTACTAGAGAAAGAGGTCTGCTTTTTTTCCCCCCCATGCAAGTGGTCAAACTGCATCTGTAGCCAGAGAGAATAACTATCAACTCACTGAAGAATCCTTGTACCACTTATGGTTATTTTGATCATCAGTGTATTTATCATATGCTTCATGCAACGAATGGTGTGGAATAGAGGCATGAAGCTGAGATGTTCAAGTCATGTTACATACAAAATATGAGGCCTGGTCTTAACTTCTGATGGAATAGTGCTGTTAAAAGCCTACTGACTTCCACAGCTGGCTGTAGTCCAGTGATAAGTGAAGAGAACCATATCTCTCTTATTACAGCAAGAATGAATGAAGCCAGACTTCATCAGCCAATCACTAGTTATTAGAAAGCATGCATAGAATGATGTTTAAGCTTTGACAACACCATCACATACTTGGGTGAATTCAGGTCTACTGGCTGATGAGATGTTAACATATAGCATTCAATGACAGGAACACAGCTCACCTTTTACACAATGGACAGATAATCCTGTTGCCTGCATCCAAGCTGTCAAGCATTGCATTGAGGCACTCCTGGTCAAACTGCAGACTCCGTTCATATTCTTCTATTGTCAACTGTTCTGTTGAAGAACAAAACACACTTGTCATTGGCTACTGACCAAAAACAAATGTCAAGATGAAACTGCTATGGCTATGCAGAGAGAAATCTTGGTTAGACTCTATTTCTAACTTGTCTCTCTTTGGATCAGCTGCAAAAGCATTCAGGGATTCTGACTTAAATCTTTACTCATGACGCCCACCGAAAACCTTTAGATGATCCGAATCTAACTCTGCCTACTACGCCTTCCATCCAAAGATCTCAAAGTACTTTTTACAAGCATTAATCAACTGCACCTCACATCCTTCTGTTTTATAGATAGGGAAACAGAGATTGTGATTTGGCCAAAGAGTATCAGAGCCTGAACCTCCTTGATCCCAATTCTGTGCTCAGACTACTCTCTTATTTCCGAGGATACAAAAGAAGATTTGTTGTGTGCCATTACGACTGTCATTTGGTCGTTGACTGCTCAGGGAAAAGTCAAATTACGGTGAGAGGCAAAAAAAGCCTAATATTTTATATATTATCAGGTTTCAGAACGCTTGTTCTGTATCAAAGATAAGAATAGAAAATATGAAGGTTAATGGAAATACTGGGATATTTTTGAACATTTTTACTTACCCAGCAATGGATCTTCCAATCCTTCAGAAGGGAACTAAAGCTCTCACTAACAGTCCAAGCTCATGTTCTTTGTTGGACTCACACATCTCATGATTTAACGCCTAACTCTTGGAGTTGTAACAAAGCAATGCTGCCAGTCACATCCAACTACCTACCAGGATCCTAAAGCATCTGACATCATGGATTCTTTTTTTTTAAAAGGGTCCTTTGGAAATCACATGATTTCCAGCCAAGAAGAAAGTCCAGTCTCAAATAAATGGATGACTAGGATTTTGGGAAGCTTAAAAATTATTCACATAAGGTATTTGCATGTGTCGGTATCAAGAATATATTTTTTGAAAAGCTACCTTGTGAGATCAACTCTTGTTGGATTTCCTCCAGTACTGCTAATTCATCAGGATTTTCCAACACCTGAAACATACATCAATCGGTATTCCTCTCTTGAAGGCAAGAGGGGGAGCATTGTTTCATAACATCAGCAGGACAGTACTGCATTAAAACAATCCAATGTAATCAAACAAGTGACTGTGTTGCCTTTGTAGCTATACAGTGGGAGTTTCCTGAACTTTCATGGTGTGTTTGCAGTTGGCAAGCAGAGGTTTCCAGACTCTTTTAAAGCTAGATACAAGTTTAAAGGAAATACAGCCCCAGTCCCCTTTAACGTCAAACCTTAACATTTATAGATGTGGCATTCTAAGAAACTGGACAAACACTAATTTTTAAAAAACAGGCACAAAACAACACACCCAGAATCACAATATTCACATGCAACTGGTGCTGAAGGGAACTTCCCATCACATAGCTATAAGGGGCAGTAGCTCTTGATGTTGGATCCTCCATTCATATGGCTGAAGCAGCTCAAAACCTTTTTCGAGCTGTGCAAATCCTGACCAGACAGAGGCACGAGATCCTTAAAGAAGGGCATTACAGCTAAATCCCCACTACCCAGAAAAGGTGAGAAGGGTACTAGATCTAAACAACAACAGAAGTACATTATTTTGAGATGAGAAGATGGAGGGCTGTGCATACCTGCGACCCTGAGATAGCACCTGCTTAGCAGAGAGAAGCCCGGGAAGTTTAAAGATGAGCAAACAGGCTTTTGAAAGTGTAAGGGCCTGCATGCAACAGGAAGGATGCAGGCCCATTAGTGGGACTGAAGTGTTATAAAGGTTTAGCCTCTTAATAAATGTTTCTCTGGCTGAGGACGGGGATGCAGCTTGTAACGTCATTCTTCGGGGAAGCCGTGTATTGGGCAGCGCCGAGACAATGTGAAAGAATCCAGCTCACTGACCTGTGACTGCGCCTCCTTTCTCCTGAGGGAGGGCAGGTTCACATTCACGGACTGCAAGGCCTGCCACTCCTCCTCCATCACCTCCTGCACGAGAAGTGCGCCTGGCACGTGGCAATGCACAGTCTCCCCAGCCTGGCGGTATCTATCCAGCAGCTTGGCACGACTGTTTTTAAGTCTCTCCACACAGCGCTGTGAGAGAAGAGAAAATAGATGATGCATCATGCTTCTTTTGGCTGGACAACGGGGCAACCAGACACAGATTTTATAGCTCAGGGATGTAACTGAAGAAAACTGAGAAATTACAGGACTGGAATAGCAACGTGGTTTTTGGGAAGTCCCATCTGCCGGCTGGAGCAGGTCGACAGAACCAGAGACACAGTCAGGCTCCCAGACCATTAGCAGACAGGCCAACAGGAGGCCGAGAGCTCAGGTTCCATCCAGTTTGGCTGGGCAGATGGGATCTCGCTTCTCCAGTCAGACTTGACTCAACGGAAACTGCTGTATTTTCTTCCCAGCCTCTAGCACACAGGGACCAAATTTGTACGGTGCTGCTATGACAACCCCTGTGTGTGTTGCCAGCTCTCATCGCAGATACATACTTGGCTGGCAATTCTTTGGCTTCTCCTGGTTAGAAGTGACTTGTCCTGCCATCAGCCAGCTGTATATACTCCCCCCACTCCCTTCTCGCTCTCTTTTAAGAATAATCTGGAGTTGGTAGTAAGGTGGAAGTTAAGTTGGTGGTAGGAGAACTGACCTGAAATCAGAGCCTGACAATATTTGTTTCTCAAGGTTGTCCTACTGGCAGTAGAAAGCTAGGAAACTTGTTTTGGAGCCCTACAGGGCTTCTGTAGAACAGGGCAGCTGGCTCACCTACTGCCCATCAGAACAGTTTCCCTCTCCCCAACTGCCACTAAAGCACACAAAAGGTCAACATTCAACTCTTCCTTCTAGGTTGTTTTCAGGGTGCCACTGAAAACAAAGCAGTGGCCAGCTCATATCTGTTTGACAATGGCTCTGTTGGGTTCCAGGGAGGTGGGCTGGCACAAGCCCACTCACGGCTAAAGGACACCCCCCCCAGCCTATGCAGCGGAGCCAATGAGCCCAGCACTCAAATGATAGGGGTGGGGGGGAAGAGCAACAGAAAAAAATTGCAAGGACTGGTGTGAAGGTCAAAACAAGGGAACCAGACGGGGACACTGAGCAGAGAACCCCGGACAGTGCTCACTTGCTCTTCGAAGGTGTCAAGGGAGCCAGTGGACACCACCCAGAGGCACTCTGCCTGGACGCATGAACGGCAGGAGAATCGACAATAGGCTCCCCAGTCACAGAGAACCCCCCTTCAGCCAGCATCCTCTCCTGGTGGTGCAGACGATCACTTTGGCCATTGCTCGGAGGGGGTTGACAGGGAGGTCTCGTGACTTTGTGGGGGTATGGATGAGACGGTCGGGGGAGAGGTGCAGGAACAGCCGGAAAAGGGGCCGCAACCTGGCACACTCAAGGTAAATGGGTGCCAGGGTCTCCCTCACATCACAAAAGGGTAGACATTGAGAATGGGGGTGAAGCGTGCCAAGTACACGCCCAAGATCACTGGGTTACGGAGACAGCACGGCCCAGCGCATAAACACTGGCCTGCTAAGTCAGAAAACCTGGGTTCTAGTCCTACACCGTAAGCCCTGCGTGCCTCAGTTTCCCCGTGTGGAAGATGGTGCGGAGTACCCTGCCCACACTACTAAAGTAACTAACAGGTCTCCCCAGCTGGACCAGGGCTGCTCAGCTCCCAGCCTGTGGGCGTGGGAATCCTGCCCCCTGGATCTCCCACCCACCCCTCTCTCTCCGGCCCCCGCCCTTCAGCTGCAGGCGGCCCGGGGCAGGGGCTGGCGGGCTGGGGCAATCGTTACAGTGTATCCAGTGGCCGAACGCCGGGCTCCCCCGCGTTCTACCCGGGGGGGCGGGGGCGCCCTTCCCTCACCCGGCGGTAGGTCTCCTTCCAGGGCGGGGCCGCAGCCCCCTTGTAGAGAGAGCGACGCCGCTGTCCTAGCGCCTCCATGCCGCCCGCACAGCCCTGCCCGCTGGGACGTGCAGTCCCGGTGCACGCTGGGACTTGTAGTCCCGCGGCGCGGTGCGCGCCGGGAGCGGTAGTCCTGAGGCGCCCGCCGGCCCCCTGCGCGCTGATTGGCTAGCGGAGGCCGGCGCTGTTCCGGGGTGGCGGGCTATGGCGGCCGAGGGGGAGCCGGCGGACGAGTGGCGCGCGGCGCTGCCGCACCATGCCGTGCTGCGCCGG
>ML677374.1:14932177-14999728 GCA_007922305.1 Dermatemys mawii
CAGGTACTGGACAGTGGGGAAGGTGTGTGGAGCCAGGAGGGGACCTGGGGGTGGGGAGGTGCTGGGACCTGGGGGTGGGGAGGTGGCCCTGCCCTTTTCTGTCCCATCTGTTTACAAATCAGTGAATGTTTGCAGACTGTAATGTTAACTCATGACTATTTAGCACTTTTTAATGACCTGTTTATTAGCCTTAGAGTTTCACTGTAACATTTTAAATTTCAGACCCTGGTCTGCATAAATCCCCCTCTTTTCGAGGTCTATGAAACCCTGTTAAGTCCCACACAGCATCATGTGGCGCTCATAGGGATTAAAGGGTTGATGGTACTGGAATTGCCTAAACGCTGGGGAAAGAAGTCAGAATTTGAAGGTGGAAAAGCAACAGTTAATTGTAGGTAGGTTGTATTTTAATCAACTGTTTAATCACATTCTGTTTTGACACTCTTCATGTGTGAGCTTCTGGTCTTTCCCAATCAAGTAAAATGGCGCAAAAAAGATGCAACATATGTGCTGAGTGTAAGATACAGAGCAGAAGACATGAAAGAAGAGTTTCATAAATGAGGAGCAGAGTATGTTGAAGATTTCCATTTGAATGTGATCTGAGAGAGGTATAGTACATGTTCTGAGCTGAATCAAAGACTAGTTGGGATTATGGGGCTAAGAGCCTCCACAAATTCAATGAGCATTGACACAGAGGACCTTCTAAGACACAATTTTCAAATCGTCAGTGTACCTCACAGGCAAACTGGGATACCAGAGAAATGGTGTGATGGAAATAGGGTCTCAGCCTCATTCCTACTGGACAAAGTATTCACATTGCATGAGAATATAGGCAGTGGTCCAGTTAGTCCACTGCCCTGGCTCTGACTTTGGCCGATAATAGATTCTTTAGGAAAGGCACAAGAAACCCTGTGGGGAGGTAGTTATGCGATAACCTGCCTGTGTGGAAAATGTTTTTGTGACTTGGGATTTGTATCACTTGAACTTTCATCCTATCCTCATCACTTTTGTTGGCAGTCTTGGAAGAGTCTAAGGACTGAATAGACAGGGAGACTTGACCTCCTTAATGCTGCTTCCTTTGGCTCAGGAACATGAGCTTTCTCTACTGCTTCACATGTTAATTATTTTGTGTGTAAATGGAGAACTTCAGCCTAAATAAGTGAAATAGAGTGACACCTTTTACTTGTACCAGATTAGCAACGGGAAAACTGAGTGTGAAAGGGGGATCATAAATCCTTCTTGTAAATGACACTCAGCATGGGATGTTTTGACCCACGGCCACAGGGATCCCAATTCTACCATTGCTGCTGTTATAGCTGACCCATTACGTTGCTTCAGGCTGCTGATTCTTCTCATCTCTTTTTGAATTAAACATGTCATTGTTTCTGCCTGTATTTTGTGACTATGGTAGCATGACCACAATAATTTAGGATTGTTGCATATCCCTTTCAAACACTTGTGGAAGTGATCATACAATGAAACTATTCTGTTCCTGATATTTATAAACAGGTGTGATAGATATAGGGGTCCAAACATCTGTTAGAATAGAAGCAGCACTCTGACAAGTCCATCTAATAGATGATTTCAAAGGTTAGCGCACTTGTTTCGTCCACACAGTAGTTACTTGAATGGATAGGGAGAGAATCCGTTCTTCATGCTAACGTAGTTTAGTCACGATTCAAACATCTATGGTTATGGTTACAAATGCATATAAGTATTTACCTCTAATCACAGATACATATGAAATGACTTATTTCTGAGCATTACAAGAGACTTCAGATTCTATCAGAACTGCTGATAGAATTTAGTTTGTCATTAAATGGACATTGCCATTTTGAAACTTAGTCCGTTTAAAACTTGAGTTAAAAGGGGCTTTAAGTTCCTATACCTGTATCCCTGAGCATATGCTAATTTTTGTTTCTTGTTGTTTCCTATGTCTTGTAAATTTTTTACTTCCTGGGCTTGTGTGAAGGGATGTGGAGTTAAAACCAGGTGAAACTGACTAGTGACCCAGTCTAGTCAGACAGTGCTATCAAACATACAAAATAAACTGGAAGAAATATTCTCATCTTTGTTATAGTAATCTTAGCTATTGTAACAGTAATGGGTAAAAGAAATTTTCAGACAGAAGGGTCCTGTGACTTTAATTTAAAGATTGCCATTAAACTTTAAATACAACGAAAAATCATTTTGAGGCTTAAATCAGGTTTGCCCCCTGCCCAAAATAAAAGCAGTCTGTTTTGATGGTGTGCCTTTTATAACAGTATTATAAATTTGTTATTGTAGCACCATTCCTGTTGCTGAAAGGTTCTTCACTAGTTCAACATCCCTGACCCTAAAACATGTGGCCTGGTATCCTAGTGAGACATTAGAACCTCATGTAGTGCTGTTGACTTCAGATAACACTATAAGGTAAACCTATTTCTGTTTGTTCTTCTGAATGTTTTTTCTACAAACTTACAACTTACTTACAAAAAGTAGTTGTTTACTGTCTTGTGTAAGCGTGCTTATTGGTGGAATTACAACATAAAAATAGCATAGAAAGAAGTTCAGGATGGTAACTACTGATGTATTGACTCTGCATAAACAGAGAGTCATCATGTATTTGTTTGTTCTTCTAGGATTTACAGTTTGAAGGTGCCGCAGACCCCAGTGAAGGTGATTGCTCTTTCAGATGCCGAGGAGGAGAGTTTAATGCTCAATAAAGGGTGTGTGCAGTTTTTAGATTTTGAAATGCTCTCAATAGCATAAACTTGCTGATGTACCAAATGTGTTTTTGTAGAGATGGAAAAGTGACTGGAGAGAAGATAGCACAAAGTGTTGTGATAAATTTGCCAGTGAGGAATCTTATTTCCTCCTTTTCCATAGCTTGTTTTTATCTCCTCTCCCCAGCAAAGTATGCTAACTTGTTTTTTCCCCACCTCACCATTTTAGAGAGAACAAGGGAGTAACTGTCTGCTACATAAGCAAAATATTTTAAAGTTACTATAATGTCTTAAAGTTTAAAAGGGGGCTTTTTGGAAGAGAATGTAATAGGTGGAGTTTACCTTACTATCTTGTCTCTGACCTAGTTGAAATAGAGAAACCCGTTGCTCTCCAACAGCCAAGTCATGGCTTAATATATTGCACTGAAAATACCGCCACATCACCTCTCTGAGTGGCTGGCTGGCAGTTTAGTTTCAGAAATGGAGTAAGAAATCAGTAGGTTCAGTGGAGACTGGAGGAAAGACGCTATATGCAGTGTTCTCTTGAAACTGCCCGTCAGTCAGAGTCCATGGAGCTAGGAAATGAGACGTTAGCATGTGCATTTAATTGAAGAGGGGGCAGTACCTGTCTCTAGGCTTCTTGTGCAGAAAATACTGTTGGCTAAAGGACCGATCCATAATTATGAAATCTTAATTACATTTATCTAATGTAACAGTAAATGCTACTTGAAATGAGGCCAATAATTGTGTGCAGACAGTCATCACTAAGTGTAATTTTGGTCTGTCTCTCTTCTTTCCCCAGGAGAGCGTACACAGCATCACTAGGAGAGACAGCAGTGGCATTTGATTTTGGGCCTCTGGTGTCTGTTCCGAAGAACATAGCTGGGCAGCGAGGGAGAGAGGAAGTTTTGGCATATCCACTATACATATTATATGAAAATGGGGAGACTTTTCTCACATATATTAGCCTCTTACAAAGGTAAGGACTTACAATACAATGACTAATTTTGTTTAAAATGTGATTCATGTAGCGCTTGTGTTTCATCTCTGTGCAGATCTATATTTTATGTAAGATTTGTGCCAGATTCTGGAGCAGATGCTATATTGAATTCCATCATTTTATATTGTAACTCAGGCTTACTCATTGTAGGTCTTTGTGCCCCTCTAATGGTGGAAACGTAGAGAGCTTCCAGTCTCTTGTCTTTGAGCTAATAGACCTGGACCTTGAGCTCAGGCAGTAGAGGCTCATTGTTTCAGATCCAGAGGTCCTGGGTTCAGTCCCCACTGCTGATAACCCAGTTGTGTGTCACCGTACTTAAAAGGGACACACTCAGATCAAATTTGGATGGAAAACTAGGGTTTTATTAATAATCAGCTGTTCTAAAGGTACCATATTGACTCTTGGGGTTTTGGCTCCTAGTGTGTGACAAGCAGGAACTTCCATAGCTCAGCATGAGGCTGTGTTTCAAAGAACCAACCCCCTTTTGAGATTTTAGGGACTTACAGTCTGGGTCTTTTTAGGAAGGTGCTTGAATAGGATTCCATTCAAATGGTTGGTTCAGATGACAAGTTAGATTATATGAAAGAAATATGCACCTTTAAGACCAAAAGAAAGGACACTTAAAAATTGCACACTAGATTTAATTAGATATGCAAATTAAAAATAATTTGGTTATATTTAGGTTGCAAACACTGCAGGATGCATCCTGCTAGTGAGTGAGAAATAATGTGAAATTGATGAAAAACTGCCTATAAACAAAATTGAAGCTGCCTAGTCCTTTTCATAGCCCAACCTGAGAGCAATACAGTAAAAAAAAAAAAAAAATACTAAAAAATAAATTAATTTATTAATAAAAACTATCTTGAGTGTCTCTCTTAGTACTGTATTCAGGCTGTTGTAAAGGGGTGTGGCACTGTTTATTGACTCCATTGTCTGATCAGCTTGTTAGTCTGAGACAATAACAGATTACTAAGATTCTTTCCTTTGTGTGAGAGAACCATGCAGTGCATGTGTCCAGAACCTTTAATTTTCATTCAGTTGGATTTCAGGGTGCCAGACTTCAGCAAGAAAAACTAGTAAACGTGTGTGTTTCCCTAGCTGTTGTCCTTGGCTTTCATTCTTTCCCAGGGGATTTCGGGAGACAATTTTGGAAACTTTGGGTCTTAGTCTTCCAGTAAACACTTCCTGATTTCTTCATTGCAGCACTGGAAAACTTGGCAAGC
Organism: Dermatemys mawii; assembly: GCA_007922305.1. Classification (NCBI taxonomy): domain Eukaryota; kingdom Metazoa; phylum Chordata; order Testudines; family Dermatemydidae; genus Dermatemys; species Dermatemys mawii. The sequence goes on from ML677374.1 coordinate 14,937,103, forward strand.
TGTTGGGCCCATTGCCCATGCACCCCACAGCTGAAGATAACTATGGCTATGATGCTTGTGCTGTTCTGTGCCTGCCCTGTGTTCCCAACATCTTGGTGATTGCCACCGAGTCAGGAATGCTTTATCACTGTGTGGTACTGGAGGAAGAAGAGGATGATGAGCAAACGGTAGGGAGGTATTTCCTAGGAACTCTGTCATGTCACTAGTTCCTGTGGTGTTCTCTTCTTTCTGTCCCACATCCTCATCTCATGAATGGAAATGTTCAAAAGAAATGTCCGTGTTGGTCCCTTGCTAATCAGACTAACATTTAAGTTAAAATAGAATAATCAGGTATTATTCTAGCCTAAATGTTGGTCTGATTAGCAAGGGGCCAACATTTATTCTCAATATTCAGTTTAAACTAAGCTAAACTATAGTTTGATGCTTATTTGAAATGTGGCAAGTTTCTTTTTAAAATATCTCCTTTAAAATTATTAATTCTGATGAGAAATTGACATTGCTAGCTATAGAGGCGCTGTGGGTGACACTAAAGATAGAAGAGCATCATAAATTCATGGGGACTGGGCAGGGAACAACCATTCCTCGATTTATGAAAAGAGCAGCTGCTCTGGAAAGCCTCTTCAGCACTAGCAGGCTGCAAGTAGTGACTGCTAGGGGCTGCCATTCAGGAAACAAGGGGGTATGTTTTATTTAAATGCTGGAAAGACCCTTCCCATGCTAAGTAACATTTTCTTCTTCTTGCTCTTATAATGGTATCTTTTCTAGAAAGATGTTTTACTGATGCATTCAAATACTTTTTACAGTCAGAAAAGTCTTGGGACCCAAGATCTGACCTCATCCCTTCTCTGTATGTGTTTGAATGTGTTGAATTGGAACTTGCACTGAAACTGGCATCAGGAGAAGAGGAAGAGCCTTTAGAATCTGACTTCTCTTGCCCAATTAAACTGCAGAGAGGTAAGGGTGCAATTAATCACTACTCTTGCTGTTTTAATTCACTTTATTTCAAAACTTCATGTATTAAATAATGTTGACCTTATCGCCGTACTCAGAGCAGTGTTTTGAAAATGGTTCTTGGAGTCTGTTGAAGCTGTTAACAGGATTCAGATAACATTTGTATTTTTTATTGCTAATTTTAAAAAAGAAGTCTCATGAGAACACAATGCTGCTGAAATTGGTCTTTAAATGAATCAGTACCGGCTATCTCTACACAGCATCAGGGGTGGGTGTTGCAGCTCTTTAGACTTAAAAAGAACATAAGAAAGGTCATACTGGGTCAGACCAATGACCCATCTAGCCTAGTATCCTGTTGCTAGTTAGTGCCAGATGCTTCAGAGGGAATGAACAGGACAATTTTGAGTGATCCGTCCCTTGTCATCCAGTCACAGCTTCTGGCAGTTCGAGGTTTAGGAATATCTGCAGCATGACCATCTTGGGTAATAACCACTGATGCACCAAAGATGTCTTTGAACTTGTTATTGTTCTGATGGCTACCATTAAAATGGATAGGGTGAAGATATCTAATGTTTTCTTCCTCTTCAGGGAAGGTTGTGCTACGTATGAGTTTGAAGCCTCACTTTGTAACTACAGGATGCGCATGCATTTTTGCAGATTTGCTGAATGTGTGCTGCTAAAGTGTGAGGACAAACTGCAAGGCTTATGTTATACAAGTGAGATCTTGAAAATTGGGTGGGCTTAATGTATAGCCAGACTTTGTTTTATAAAGTTAGGAGTAAACTGGCACATGGTACACTAAGATTCCATACATTGTTTATAAAGGGTTAAGAAATGATTCTTGTAAAGTCCAATAGGTCAATAGTCAGCTTAAAATTACCTGTAACTTCTACTAAGCATATCTGTAACATGCTTATAACACCTATTATTTTATTAACCCTTTATGATGTTTATAAATTAAATTGTAATGATAAAAAAAAGTCACCAATTCAGTTGGTTGGACTGAGTGCAGGAAAAGGGACTGGATAGCTCTTGCACTGTAAGCACTAATTCAAAACAGATGAAGAGCCAGTCCTAGCAGAGTGCTGAACCTTCAGCACTAGCTGAATATAGATGTACAGAATGGTTTTATGATTTTTTTTGGTCCTAATAATATAAACTGCTTAATTTTCAGATCCTAAATGTCCCTCTAGATATCACTGTATACATGAAGCTGGCGTGCACAGTGTTGGACTAACATGGATCCACAAACTTCACAAATTTCTTGGGTCAGGTGAGTAGTGAAATTGCCTTCCACATGAGAGGAAGTGTGTTCACTTACCAGACTATTTCCTTCTGTGGAAGGTAGTTGTTTATCAGTGACTGGTATCTGAGAGTGGTGGTGGTGGTGGTGGTATTATCCAGAATGTGTAGACCTCCCCCCATAAAGTGGTTTGTAATTTCAAAAATCTTGAACATAATGCATTTGAAACAGTCTCCTGTCTTTGTAGATGAGGAGGACAAGGACAGTTTACAAGAACTTGGAGCAGAACAGAAGTGCTTTGTGGAACACATTCTTTGTACAAAGCCATTGCCTTGCAGGTAAGACCCGAATCTTCTCCATCTCTCTGATTGAATAAATGTTTTGTTATGTGTATTAACTCTCAAGATTCCCCCTGAATAAATTAATTTATTGGCTGAGCTGACAAAATCCAAATAATCACAAATGATTAAACTCTGAGCACCAAGAGTTGGTATCTCAGGGTTGAGTGTTTACCCCAAATGCATTCTAATATAGAATTAAGCCTGAAATTCCCACTTTCGATGGGTAGGATTCAGATTCTACCAATCAACAACACTTGCGAGATTATCACCAACATTAGCTGTCCTAGTGCAAGACTTTGCGGTTTAATGGGACTGTCTATCATACCTGAACACTAAAACACATACTGCTTTTAGACTCTATCATAGTATATTTACAGAATGTTTAAGCTCAGACACAGCCTATACAAATAATTAATTTCAAGCCATCAAAGCATCCCTAATGTGGTGCACACTATTACCTGCTGAATAAAGGGCCAATTTTGCCATATGATGTCATGTATTTGGATGTGTTCACAAGCTGGTTTTATTTCATACTCGGAGCAAGGCTAATATCTTACATAATTGGACAAGAAAATGATGCCAAGATGCTTATCTGAGACAGTGTGTGTGTGCTTTAGCTGTGAAGTATTTTGTGCATCTTATTTAAGAAAGATATTCTAATTCAGTGAAACGTTTGGCCTCTAAGTTGATTGATGTAGATGGATACAACTTTCTGGATATATTCTTAATGCACTGATGAAAGGTGTTTTGAATTATCTGTTTATTTCCCCAGGCAGCCTGCTCCAATTAGAGGATTTTGGATAGTCTCTGACATCTTAGGGCCCACAATGATCTGCATCACCAGCACCTATGAATGTATCACGAGGCCTCTTCTGTATGTAGTTTTCTTAATTAATTGGTTTAAAATTCGTGCTTTTCTCCTTATCTTTAGTTTAACCTGTGTACTGGAAGCTCTGTTCGTACAAAATGCTTATCAATTACTGCTTCACTGACTCAAGACTTGTTTTCTGTTCCTCTTGCCAGTTCAGCTCTGACTTCTGCTGCTCTTTTTCATATTTATCATTTTTTATTAATTTGTTCCAAATACAACAAATATACCAAAGTTCAAGTGTTCTAATGTACAAAGTAAGTAAGGAGGGTTAGAACAGAGGGAAAGGAGGGGAAGCAACATATCTATCTTCATGGTCTGTATTAATCACAGACCTCTAAAATGAGTCCAAATTGCTTTTAATTTTTCAGGCATTCCGCAATGCCAGTTTGTTAGTTGTGAGGTCAGCCTTATTACTGATCCAGGGATCAGTGTTGGATGGGATCCACTTTTCCATTTTTTTTGCAGGATTAATTTTTTTAGTGAGCAAAGCTACACACTGAAACCATGCTACCTTGTAAACTGGTAACATGCAGGTAACTAACTACAGTGCTTGTCAAATAGCTTTGAGCTTGATGCTTATTTCTTTCTAAATAACTCTTATGTTAAGAAAATGCCAGCTCATCCAGGAAACAGTCCAATTGACTAAGTTTTATAGGGCATTTTGAGGAATAACGTAATAAACCTAGAACACCTTCAGTGCTGAGGATACCATGGAATCACTCTTTTGTGTTGGGCCAAGAAGCATTAGCAAAGGATTCTTGAAATCCTGCTATAATTTTTTTTTTTATGGTACTTTCCACCCGATGACTTCATAGTGCTTTACAAACATTTGGACTGGCAACATGCTGGAGCTAAATACATTTGAGGCAGTATACACAGTTGTCAGACTGCATTTCAGGGCCTAATCTCTCCACTGGATTTGTGAAGTCTACAGGGTTATGTGTGGATGGAGAGAATAGAAGACCTTAGAAAAGCTCTATCAAGGTGTGGGGATTTTGGTATTGTTTCTTTAAACATAAGGGAAAAATGAAGTGGCTTTTTTTTTTTGGCGTGGTGTTTTGTACTCTGATCTTGTTCAAATACCACACTAATCTTCTGTTTTGAAAAGAAGAGCTAGTTCCATGGGGACTTTCTTGTTTACATTTTTCTAAAGTGTTTTTCACTAGGCTATCCAAGTACTGTATAGCAATCAGATAATCTTGGCTGTGATTTCAGTGGAAATCTGGCAGCCTGTTGTGTCTAGCCCTGCGAAGATACGAGTAGCATTTTAGGTTTTCACTCTGCCATGTCTGACTTCAAGTAGAATAGCCATAGTGTTGAAACAATTCCATGAATGTTCACATCAGACCCTTTGGATCTACTGCTCTGCTAATGAGTGTTGCACGTGCCATGGTTCATAGCAGTTCTGTTAATACCAAGGTGGATGGAAGGTTTTCCCTAATGTGTCTCAAACTGATGTCATTTTAGAATTTTTAAATTTCATTGATATTTTAAAGCAATATATACTGAAAGCAAAGTTCTGTCTCATTAGGTATCGCTTAGGTGTGTGTGTGTTGTTTTTTTTTTTTGGTAGAACGACAGTCCATCCAGTATCCCCTCCACTCCTGTGTACCAGAGAGGACACTGAAATTACAGTATCACCTCTCCGTATCCTAGCTAAATCAGAGCATTCGTTTGAAAAACACATCCGAAGCATCCTGCAGCGCAGCTCTGCGAACCCATTGCTTTTGAAGTATGAGACTTTTCTATATGGGACTCGAAAGGAGGGAGGAGACTACATTATAGAAGGAATGTGCACCCTAGAACTTTTTATCTGTATCTTGGGACATTAATATAGTGGGAGGGTTGGCATAGACTTCAGTTTGCTATGCCTAATGTCTCCTACTCCAAACAGACTACTGCGAGGACTTCCCTGGTTAGCAGAGAATTTACCTTTTAAACAACACTGGTTAGTGGGATTGCAAGTACACAAATAGCTTGTTCTCTGTGTCTTAAGGTCTGCTGACAAAGCTGCAGCTCCGCCCCCAGAGGAATGTCTTCAGCTCCTAAGCAGAGCCACACAAGTGTTCAGGGAAGAATATATCCTGAAACAGGATCTGGCAAAAGAGGAGATCCAGCAAAGGTAACATGGTTTTATAAACATGTGGCACATTTAAGCTTGTCCTTTGTTTTTAATAACATCAGGATATGCCCAGATGAGAGTTGTCACCACATATAGACATTAAAACATCGACAGGATGGTCAACAGCTGGGCACCTGGAAGAGCACCTGCAAATAGTCATGATGAAGTGTAGAGAAATCTATTTCTGGTCCTCAATCATGTTGATCTGAGACTAGTGATATTCCAGAAATGATAGATTTAGGTTACAGGATAGGAGTGCCACACAAATGTCAGCATCATGCTTGCACTTTTACAGAAGATGATAGATGCAAAGAAATATTGAAAGGAAGCATTAGGGTGGGAACCCTACTCTAAGGGTAGGGCTACCTTAACTGCCAGATTGGCGGGCAGCGATCGACCCCCGAGTGCTCTCCCATTGACTCTTGTACTCCACTGCTGCAAGAGGTGCAGGTGGAGTTGCTGGGGGAGTGGCAGAAGTCGACTCACCGCAGTGAAGACACTGCAGAGAGTAGGTCTAAGTACATTGACTTCAGCTACGTTATTCACGTAGCAGAAGTTGCATAACATAGATCAGTTTCCCCAAGTGTAGACCAGGCGTAAGTAGTTGAAACCTACTAGCAAAACACTCCTTTTGGATGTAATTTTACAGAATCAAACTGCCTTGGGATCTACAGAGACCTTTACCATGGTAATAGTCTTGCCACAAGTACTAAAAATGAGAAATTACAATGAATAACTCTTCCCTGTCCCTTTGAACTCCTCTTCCTCTTTGGAGACATCTCTTCTCTTCTGACCTACTTTCAGCTCTCCAGAGTGTCCAAGTTTTGTTGCCTTTTTTTGTTCTACATGTCTCTGGAGACTGTTAATCATTACATTGCCTTGTGAATGAACGGGCCTCTGATTCAACTATCATTTTAGAGTGAAATTGCTGAGGGCACAGAAAAATAAACAACTGGAAGATCTTAAGTACTGTCAAGTGGAAAGGTGAGTTGGACCTGTTTAATTGACTGTCAGTTTTTATCTGAATCATGGAATGTTAATTGATTTCATGTGTTTAGTCTTAGAAATGTCTTAACCAAGTGTTTGATTAGGTTTTCAGTGGGACTAACCACATTTAGACCACTGCACTGTTGTAGAAAAGTCAGACTGGGTCACAGGTTTAACATCCAGCCCAGCTCCTCAAAGCTTCACTAGCCCCTTTTCAAATAAGTACATTAAATGGTTTTTTCAGTAAATTTGAATGTTTCTCGCTTGTATAAAGGAACAGTCTGCGGGAAATGGCTGAGCGCCTGGCTGAGAAGTATGAGGAAGCTAAAGAAAAACAAGAAGATATTATGAATAGGTGAGCACAGAGATTGACACCTGTTTCCTCACAGGTGCTGGATGCTACAGAGGTTCAGAACACAGTGGGGGAGGGAGAAGGTCTGTTTGACTTTTCCATAGTACCTGCAAAATCAATGCAACCAAAAAATGCCAAATGTATTTGGCTGGTTTCAGATCCAGTGATGAACCTTTTAGTGTTACGGCCACCTTTTACTGGTGAAGTTCAGCAAAGTTAATGATTCAAGTGGGCACAGAATAAGCATCCAGCCAGCAAAGAATTGACTTGTAGAAAGATCACATCCTTCTAGCAGGAAGGAGAAACTGGACATTAAGTATCTAAGAAATGCTTTAGGTAAGGGAAAACGCAGGGACAGAAAGGGGGGCCAGTAGTTACTAATGGTGATGTACAGAAGTTTTATCTTTTACTCCTTTTTTGGGTATAAAGGATGAAGAAAGTGCTTCGCAGTTTTAATGCTCAGCTCCCAGTTCTGTCCGATAGCGAGAGAGACATGAAGAAAGAATTACAGACCATCCATGATCAACTGCAGCACTTAGGAAATGCTATCAAACAGGTGAGCATGAGGTGACACTGAAACTTGAAGATCTGGAGTGGAAAACATGGCAGGAAGGAAGCATACAGGGACAGGATTAATCTGCAGTTATGAGCAAACTGGCAATGTATTGTACATGCCTTTATGATGCACTTGATCTGCTGTTGCTCAACTCCTATTCTCTTGTCATATGCAATGAAACAGTGAGGACTTGAATGTTTCATAAGTTTTCTAATAAGTCCATTATTCATGCTACTTCTAGGTGAAAATGAAAAAGGATTATCAGCAGAGAAAGATGGAAAAGGGGATCAGCCCACGAAAACCTACCATAACCCTCAGTGCCTACCAGAGCAAGTGCATCCAGACAGTTCTAAAAGAAGAGTGAGTAACTTTTTTCCAAGCTGGGCTCCTTGTGCTTTGGGTTGAGTTTTCTGAGTGTATTCAACTCCCAGTCATTGAACGATGCCTATCCCAAGTTTAAACTCCACACAGTGCCATTAAGAGTCCATTGGGGTAGACACAGTGATACTTAAGGGTTTATTGACGAAGCTGGGAGCTACTTTATTACAAATAGCTGCTAACTTGTTATCTTATTCTGTAGCTAGCTGTAGAAACCTTGAAGATTTGACCAGCAGTAGATGGGTCTGAGCTTTAGCATGTGGGAAGTGTGTCCAAGAATTTTTCATGCCAGCCTGAGAGTGCAGTGGGGCAGCTGCTTCCCCCGAAAACGTCTGTCGTGCAGTTTCACTAAGTCATGCTGTCACTACAGCAGTCTCAGGGTATGTTTTTCAGCTTGTGTAGACATACCCAAGCAGTGAAATCGAGACTTTTGGGACCCTGGGTACGTACTTACTCATGTGCTAGCCTGCACCAAAGCCGATGCAGTTGTCGTGTCACTGTATTGGCACCTGAAATAGTTTTAATTGAGCTAGCTTAGGTTTGTCTATAGGAACTGCAGGCACAGTCTGAGTGTGGTGCAGAGACACAACTAACTACTGGTAAATCTAAAGACTTAGAAAGCTGAGCAGGTAATGGACAACTTCATGAATGTGAAGTCAGTGTTGTATGGTGATACTTGTAAAGTCTTCATTGAACAAACTATATAGAAATAAACACAGCACTAGAGCGAGAAGCAATGGCTGGCTGACCGTGAAACCAACCCTGAAGTAGGAAGCCATGCGCAACAGAATAGAGGGGACAGTTAGTTAAAGCCCAAACCAAACTAAAGTTTCCCTACAGTGCAGTCTTGTGTTCCTATTGAAGTCAAAGGGGGAGGTACTTTCCATCAAGTTGCATTTTTATTGGAGCACTGCTGCGGTGGCATTTAAACATCCTATGACAATTGTAAAGAGTTTGGTAAAGAATGGACTCTGGAAAACCTGTTTTCTTAAACTGCTGCAAAATCAAGGAACAGTATTCCCTAGGCAATTGCACTACTTACTTGCAGTCAAGCCCATGCACTTAGGATTTAGTAAGCTGGATTCTATTCCATCTTGCACAGCAACCTTACTGGAAAATGTCAGGGTTGTCATCATGGGCATAAAACAGTCCATGAGGCCAAACAGTGATGTACAAGATGGTTAACAGGTGGTATGGCTGGCCTCACTAACAGATTTGATAAGATGCTAGCCAGCCAAATAGTTCCAGAAGAATTGAGCTTTTAAAAGCACTTTTCAAGCCTTACCTTTTAATACCACCTCCCTTTTTCAGTGAAGAATGGCTTTTAGTTTCAGGAGCAGTGTCTTCCATCTAAGGCAAGACCTGTCCCATCAACCCCCTCAGACATGAATTGTACAATGCTGTAATTCTGCTTTCTTGCAGGGGAGAACACATAAGGGAAATGGTAAAACAGATCAATGACATCAGAAGCCATGTGAACTTCTAACACACCAATGACTAAGTTTCCACAATAGAAGGGCTGAAATGTTTTTGATATTGGCAGCAAGGAATATTTTAAGGGGGAGACCACACCCCTCAACTATTTATCAGTAACAACTGTTTGTGCTGCATAATATGCTTTTTATTTCATATTTTGTAAAGACTCAGTATTGAATAAAACACTTTTGATAAGAAAAGATCCTTTTACAAGCTGAGTTTGTCTCCTTAATGGGAAGGGAACTAAACATTTTAAGCTTACAGCTACCCAGGGTGTAAAACTGTAAGTATTAAATCAGTATATTGAAAAAGCAAGACTGAGGAAGGGGATTTTTAGTTCAGTAAGAAAAGCTCTAGGGTCTTCCTCTAACAGAAAGCAGATTAGAAAAACCAGAAAAGTGCACATACTTCAGCAGCTTTTGTTTAATTTGGAACACTTTCTTCATAAGGACACACCTTCAATACAGTTAAATGGTTACATTTGAATTCTGTAGACATCAGAATTCTACAGCCACAATTGCACAGGACACCAATGGCTTGGTTCACTGAAATGCAGTATTCACTTCCAAACACTCAGTTTGCCTTTATCAAAAGAGACTTACTTGAGAGGCCAGTTGTATGTCTACTTCAGGAAGACTTCAAGGGACTGACTACGGATGCTTGACTTCTGCTAAAAGTGATGTGGTCAAGCTAAGTTTTAAGAAGTAGTACTGCACTGCTTGACAATTGCACATGCAGAAGTGCCAAAATAAAGCCTTTAAGGACAGGAGTGGTACTAGACATGCTGCAAAAAGACCATTCTAGTTGCACAGATTAAGACTACACAAGTATTGGGAATACTTTATGAAACTCACTGAATATTTTCATTTTATAGTCTACACTGAATAGTCCATTTCTAAATTCCATTTTTAGCTGTGTAGTAGGTAACATGTTTGTTTGCTAGAGCTGTAAAACTAACCCCCTACCCCTTCACAATCAAACTAATCCCAGGAGCTTCGATGATAGAGGGAGAATTTTCCTGCTACAGTCTTATGGATACAGTGATACTTATACCAAAATTAAGATGCTTTATTTGCACTGAAAGGATTTCAGTCCTGTTTTGATTGTACTCTGAATTCAATCACCACCTTTCTCCAGAAGAAATCTTAGTTCCCTTTGAAATTGTGCCTTACTTTCCTTACACTTTTGGGTTCTTCTGGCTAACTCAGCACTATCCCCCAAGGCTCAGAGCAGCTCTGGGGCCTCATTTATGTACGACAGTCTAGTTCTCTAAGCTTCGCTGTTGGAACTGCAGTCAACCACTTCATCTTTGCCAATCTGCCTAGGGCCATGTTTTCAATGAAAGCTAGAATTGTTTTGTTTTTGGACTCACTCTACCTTACACATGTGGTGAGAGGCAGGGTGTGCAGCAAGGGGTCCTAGGAAGTGGGAGCTTAGATTAGCAGTGAAGGGCTCACCCATACTCTCCTCTACCTTTTAAACATTGGTACCTGATAGCTAAAAGCTGAATGAAAGAAGCTCCAGGTAAGGAAAGGGAACACCGAGTAGCAAAGTGAGATTGGAGAGTAATATGTCAATATTCACAGCTGTCTGAATAGTGAAGAGGTTGGGGAACACTTCCACAAAAAACTGAGGTGAGGTTGCTGCACTGAATCACTCAATATGCACTGTAAAAGCAAAGACATAATCCTTTAGCTCCCCTTTACAATTATGTCCCTTCCAGCGTACCCCTACGCTCATTCTAATTATACGTGCAGCCACTTTTCCAGGTTACAAAAATTTAGTAAACTAACATGCATACACATGCAAATTGCCGTTTTGTAATTTCTATATTAATTACTAGCAATTTAGTTAGTTAATGAACGCTCACTAACTGCTCAGCCACTCGCTTTTCCAGAAGACTGCAGCAAGACATCACAGCCAGCATCTGCAACCAAACGAACACCACAATGCAGTACATGAAAAACCATATCAATGCAAACAAGAAACCAAGCAGACGTGAGGCTGACCTGTGGTGGTAGAAGGGAGGCTGAGAAGAGGAAGTGACTCAGTGCAGAAACAAAGTTGACTGACTATTTCTTTGCTATACAGCCTAGCAATCTCACCTCAAAGTTAATTTTTGTGCCAGGCTACTAAGTGTTTCCTCAAATAGGTGCTACAAAGAATTTAATGTATGTTACATTTATTCCAGTGCTCAGAAGAGCTGTCTTCCTTAAAGCACTGCTACTAGGTATAAGTACCAGTAGAACATTAGCAACATAAGGTGGGTGAAGTAATATCTTTTAGTGGAAACAAGCTGTCACCCACAAACAGACATTATTAGCTCACTAAAAGAATATTACCTCACCTACCTTTTTAAATATCTTGGGACTGATTGATACACCACCACCCCTGCATTGGCGAATGTTAGCTAATTTCAGAGCATAAGGGGATATACAGGCTGAGAAAAGTTGCTTTTTTCTGTGACTCCTGCTGCCAAACACAGGCCCACATTTTCCAAGTGTGTACATACAACACAGTACATGCACCCCATTTAAGAATTGTGGCTGCTCAATGTTAATATTCAGAAAGTCTATTCCTACTAACCTTTTCATTAGTCAAGGCTGAAATACTGACCAAATGACAACTTCTGTTCCTCTCAAAGGCCAGAGCTAGTTCAGTTCTCAGAGGGGCCTGTCCAAATATTCAGAATTTGCAACTCTTACTCATACAATGGCTGATAAGCCATCATCATCAGCTGATATCCTGTATGGACTTCACTTTTTTTTAAAAAAGTCATGTTATGATACTGGTTTGTATGACAATAAACCCAAACCTAGCACCTGTAGAATACACAGTCTGCTGCTGTTGCATAGTGTTACCTTAATGTATAGTTAAGGGTCAGAGTAGGATTTGGGTTATTGCCTCTGTTTTAAGCAATAGCTAGACACCATATTTGAGATGCATTGCACTTGAAGGAAACCTGCAGCATAATGCGGTTCAGGCTCCTTTTGTGCTATGGGATACAGACTGTAATGCATGTTGCATGTACTATTAACCCAACCTATATGTGGCATGAGTGTGAGACTGAATTTTTCCTTGATTCAGAATCATCTTCCTTTTACACTGGGTGAAAGCTAGTTCACACAGAGTGATATTCACCCCAGCAGAGATGACCTGCAAATGCCCTATGTGTTATTTAAATGGTGCACAGAGTTTTAACAGTCTTAACACAAATATGGGCCTAGCAACACCTCCGTTCTAAAACTGAGAAAGTACCAGTTATGGTTCCATTTTTTAAATTAAACCTGTGAAGAAGAGATTATAAATAGTGCAGTTCTAACCCCAGAGTTTTAATTTGCAGTCCATTTTTTACTGATCAATTCATTTTTTTGGATTAACTTGTATCAACTCCTGAGACTCACAACTCACTCATGTCCATCACATTTCAACAGCATTCAGATTGTTCAACAAAAATTAAAACAGTTTAAAAAAAAAAAAAAAAAGCACTGAGTTAGGAAAGACGATCAATATCCAGTGTCCTGCTAATAAATTCATATTTTAATATAAAATATTCATACAGCACACTACACCTCAGGCTATGTATCTGCTAGCTGAATACTGTTACTGACTATTCAAAAACAGAAAAACGTCAATCGCTTTGCTCTTCAATGTGTTTTGAGGGCCGATAGGATTTCCAGCAGCTATTTGATCACAGTATTTAGGGGGAAATGTTCCAGACATCTATATTAGACTAAGAAGTTGGCCAAAAAGAAAAAATATTTTTCAGAACGTAAAGGACTGTTTCCACTTACCGTGGAAAACAACACTGCACCCATTAGTGTTCCCATTAGAAAATGCTCTTCTACACTGCAAGGCTCCCTGGTGCTCTTCCTGCCCTGTGCAAAACCTTCTCCCCTCGAGAAACAAACCTAGTCATTGTCCCCTCTGTCATCATCTGCTCTTTCAGTTAGAGTTAAATAATTAATGTTGCTATAAAGATGAGTTAAAAACCGCAAAGGCAGCCTTGGAGCCCTGCTGATCAGGGTGTCATGTTTCCGGAAGCTGATTAATGTCTGTCAGTTTTGTGTCGTTCAGGATTGCACGGATTCTCTCCAAGGAATCTGCCTGCCGGATCCGTTCCAACTGCACCTACAAAAAGCAATGAATACAATGAGCTGGTAAAACGTGTGTAATAATTCTCAAACTGGAACACATGGTATTAGTGTGGATGCTATCTGCTCTGACGTGCTCCATGCTCAGCATATCCACACTGCCCACTTCTGCACATAAAACAACGGTATTGTACTCTCAGCTGAGAAACAGTGGGCCTGCTCTGTGTTCTGTAAAGGGTCTAATTAGTTAACAGTAACCGATTTGTTTGCCATCTCTGAAAAGCCCACGCAACTTGGTTTGTAGGCCTCTAGTCAGTGACGGCACTAGTTGATGCTAACCCCTACAGAGAATCTGAAATTGTCCCCATGCCCATTTATGCCATGGTTTAGAGTTCTTCCCTTAGGATATTCAGTGTTACCCCGTAGTGCTCTCTTATGCCTGCCTTCGGAGAGGGTTCAAGTATGTCCATTCAAGATCAAGTGGAAAAGGAGCAAAACCATACAGAAGCCTGTGACAAACAAAGCTGGAATCGGAAAAACAGTGGCAAGTGACGAGTAACAGTAACTATTTTTTACCATAACTCCTTGGAGCTACATGAATATTTTGAAACAAAGAACTGTGTAAATTTTCACTATGGAAACTGAGCCAATGCATTTTCAAAGCAGTGCAGGGATTTGTAAGAGAAAGCAAGAAAAAAGCTGTTTTACAGAGAATGTTAGCTTAATTTTCTCATATTCCTACGCTTACCACTACAGAAACAAGTAGGAGAAAGCATTAACAACTGACTCTGCCCATCCATGTGGACCACCTCCAGCAAGCAACATGCTGAGTTCTTTTACTGGGCACCCTCAAAGATTCTGGATTTTGTTTACGAGCTAAATTACAATTTATAAGTTTTATTTCTAAGCAACTCTTTTCTGAACAGTTGGTGCAAGAAGTTAAAGGATACAGGACTGAACCTTAGTCGGCTCCTTGGAACTAAGATCGAAGTGTACCATGGTGAGAGATCTGGCTGGATGGATAAGAAACTGCAATGCAAACTGAACCACACTCCACTGCATGAAAGATTATCCATAAGTATTAAAATCTATGACTTGGGATCTCTTGAACCTAACTACAGCTTTTTCCTTATAGGATCAAACACATGACTCTGATAGGGATAAAAATCTATCTTGTGCTATAGCTTAAAAAGCAGCAAATAGCCCAGAAGTGTTTAGTGCGAATTCCTGACATTGCACTTGAATATTTACATCATGATGAATCACTATGACTAAATTACAGACTGAGGTAAAAACATGAGGTGGTCTCTGCAATGTTAGGGAATCATGGAACTATTATTTGTGTGGTTCTGTACAACTCCATTTAATGCAATAACTCCCTACTGGCTGCTGGGAGGGAGTTTGGGGACAGGAAGTCAGATCCAGGCTAAATAAGAGCTCAGCTAGGCTCTAAAACAGGTTGGATTCCTGGCTTAGACTAATAATTCTTCACTGCTCACAATACAGTTGGTTTATGGTCCCAGTTTTTACGTCACACTGCACCCCAATTACAGAGGTGACAGAATACATATGGGTATGAACAAATGTAATACTCGGGACAGACTGATAACACCTCTCTCACCTGCAGGGTCTGAGACAGCTTTACAAAGTCTCTCTGCACTTGCTCACTGACATCTAATTCAGTTTGCAGTCGCTGACCTTTGTTCTTCTCTTCAAACATCAACTGTTCGAGGTTAGTCTGGGAAGAGAAAAGTTGTTGATGTTGTGGTTAAACTATGGACAAAAGGGGCATGGATGGACTTCTGATTAAGCCTGGGTCTGTGAATCAGGTGATCTGAGTATATTCCACGGTTTGCCTGCCTGGACCAGCCATTTACCCTCTCCATGCCTCAGTTTTCCTACCTGAAAACAAAGGGTTAATTCCCAGTCTCCAAGAATATTGATGGATTAATGTAGGAAAAAGCCCTTCCATAGCATCTTATTTCCACAGCTCTCCAAGTAAAACTGCACGTTTCTGACAATGAAATCAGACAATAAATGGAGGCTCATGATTCTCTCACAGGTAGATTAGTACATTTTGTCTGGGTTTTGATCAAGGTGGTATAAAAATTATACCACGATTAATTCATTCCTCTGCCAGTGCAGTACTGTTCCCCACAGCAAACACTGAAATGTCAAATATTCAGAGTCTCAGGGGACCCAAACTGATTAATCCGGTTTTAAAACGTCTGGGAATGGAGCTTTCAACAGCTTCCCTGGGGAGACTTGCACAGTCAGGACATCTCCTGAGATCCACTCTTCCCCTTTCTGTTTCATCCTTTGGTGTTAGCAGTACCCAATTTGGCCAGCAATGTGAGCTTTCAGAACACTGTCTTTTGTCAAGCATAAGTGACTTCAAATACAAAACTTACTTTCATACAGACCCACCAATGCAACAGTTACCTTTGCAGTGGTCTCCTTCTTTAGCTGTTCTTCAAGAGTGTTTTTCATTTCCTGAAGACTCTCCAGCTGCTGCTGTTTTTCCTGCAAGGTGCACTCCAACTGTGAAATCAAAGAAAAGCAATTACTTAAAACCTTCTAAGATTTTCTTTTCCACAGATGCCTGTCATTCAAAACATTTCACAGAAAGATCAGTACAACTGCCTTTGTAGAGAAACCCCAAGGTAAACATGCCATCACCCCTTTCTTTCCTGAAACTGTAAGGAAATGTCTGTAGCAAACAGCATTTAACTTATTAAGATCAGTATAGAAAGTATATACAGTTTTAAGCATTAGGAAAGCCACTGTTAGGGGTGTACAAATCTTACGCTGTCCTTTAGAGTTCCAAACGTCTACTCATTTGTTTCTTTTACAGTTAAATGATAGTGCTGCTTCTCAAAATCCAGAATCATACAAGTTCTCAACTTGCAACAATGTGGCAATGTACATTGTGGTCAGAAAATTCTCCTACACAGAATAAGCACTCCTTCCTTTTTACGGAAGGACGTAAATTCACTATTATTTCCCAGCTACAGTGACAGGAAGGCCACAGTCTGGTTAAATCATTCCAAACTATCTCCCTAGACATGAGTGACTTGTCAGACAGTGTCCTCATTCAGTCATTTTACAAAATACATATTTTGGTTAGTAACAACTAAGCAGAGCCAGCAAGGAAAGTTAGCTTATTTTTCTCTGACATGAGAGGGGTTGATATTGATACTGAGATTCTAGAACAAGAATGAATCACCTTTTTGGGATTCTCCTTCCTGCCCATTTTATTAGGTAAAATTTTCTACATTTAAGTATGCAAAATTCTTAAATGATCTTCAAATTGAACTCTTACCTGTTCCTTTTCCACTTTTATTCTTTCCAATTCAGCTCTTAGGCTAGAAATGGAAGCTGCAAAACAGAGGAGAAACAAACTTTTGACTTCATCTAGCCTGACTTCATTTTCATTAACCCATTAAAAAAAAAGATCTAAATGTTATATCATGGTAAATGTAGCTGAGGATCTTTTCACTTTATGGAATAGTTTACCGCCCAGCCAGAGTTCTCTGCAAGGCTAATGCGTAATCCAGCTGATCCCAGCAGGAGGAGTTCTTCATTCATTCTGGGAGTTACCATTCCCCCCTTAGAACTCTCATCTCACAATAGCTTATGATCATGGCAATCTTCCTCTGGCAGGTAAATGATCTCCTTTAAGGTGGCTGCCAACATAGCCCTATGGTCACTGGGTGGTATTAACAGAGGCAGGGGCAAGCACCTTTTATTCATGCTCTTGTGCCACACCATTCACTATTGTGTCTGGAACACACAGATGTGTTCGGAAAGTGACATCCCCTCCCTGGTTAAATTTTGGTCTCCCGGAGCATGCAGCACTGTTATTAAGGTACCATTAATATGATGAAATTAATTTATTGTGAAATTGCAAAAATGTGCGTGTCTTCTGAAGACTTTGAGCTTTGTTTTGTAACCCTGGTTTGCTATGCTGTCTCTTGTACACAATTCATTTAAATGTCCTGACTAGAGCCTTGAAATAAGTAAACATGTTAATAATGCAGAGTCCTGGATAGAATGAACTGTAAGTGTGAGTTACACTGAATGCGTCAATGGGTCAAGAGAGGGACTTAAATATGTACCCGATGTAACCCAGTCAGTGCAGGTTACATGCATCTCTAATATGCAGCAAGCACAGTTCATTATTTTAACCATCTTAGCATCAGGAGAAGGATTTTTGAGATTAAGAACAAATGCTAAATGTTAGTTTTAGAAGAAAGAAAACTTGACACACACACACTCTGCCCTCCTCCAGGAGCTACGGATTAAGGAGGAAAAATGAATTGCAACATTAAAAAAAAAGTCATGCCCACTTGAAGAACATTTAGAAAAAGGCAACCTGCCCTAAAAACAGAGCCAAGTGCCTTCTCTTTCCCCCAGCTTCTGCCAACCAATGGAGCTCAAGTTACTTCCTGCTCTGCTGGAGTAACGCATACCACTTTCTATCTGGTTACTCTCCACTATTCCCTATCACATAAAAACCTCCTGGTGAACTATTCCAATACATCTCTCATGTCTTCCTTAGATTCACATTCACAGATATCACAATAGTTCCTTCTGACATTATAGTCTGACCTGCATCAATACAGGCCAAGGAATTATTACTGATATCTGTGTCAAAGTCAACAAAGCAAAGATATCAATCTAAAATTAAACAAGGCACAAAATTAGACAGCAAAGAGTATCCCACCCTTAACACTTGGCAACAATTCCATTTCCCTGTTTCTCTCTTTTTTTCCCATTTACACTGCGGCTTTTAATATTAAAAGTTACATGTAACATCAAGAGACATATCTGGCCACGTTTCACCATAGAAACTGTGTCTTCTCGAGGATTTAGGATTATGTTCAGATGCACAATTTGTCAAATGCCATCCGTATGTTACAACCATTATAAATAAAAGCTATTTTTAGGGCTGTCAAGTGAGTAAAAAAGTTAATCACAATTAATCGTGGACTTGTAGGTTCTAAACATTTTACATTGTTTTGTTTTTTGAGTGCAGTTATGTAACAAAAAAAAATATCTACATTTGTTAGTTGCACTTTCACGATAAAAAGATTGCACTATGGTACCTGTATGAGGTGAATTGAAAAATACTATTTCTTTTGTTTCTTTCATTTTTACAGAGAAAATTTTTGTAATAAAATAATATAAAGTGAGCACTGTACACTTTGTATTCTGTGTTGTAACTAAAATCAATATATTTGAAAATGTAGAAAAACATCCAAAAATATTTATTAAATTTCAATTGGTATTCTATTGCTTAACAATGCAATTAAAACGGCAATAAATTGTGATTAATTTTTTAAATCATGATTAATTTTTTTGAGTTCATCACATGAGTTAGCTGTGATTAATTGACTGCCCTATTATTTTTGTGTGTTTTCCAAACATATGTCAAACGGGACATTGGACTGAATTCTTCTGATGATAATGTGGATACATTTGACTTTTAAGTTACCCCAAAACAAGTCCTCAAAAATCAGTTTTCCAACACAGGTTTCTCTTTTACATTATTTTGCCCTCTCACCTATTTCTTCTTTGCAATTTTCTATTTCCAGCTGTAGAGTTTCTTCTAAATTTTCCTTAAGACACTGTTCAGCTTGAATCTGTTCTTTTAAGAATAAAATTTCTGCCTTCAGTTTTTCTTCAAGGTGATCTGCTGCAGTCCGTACACTAATGATGTCCTCACGATATTTTAATACCAGTTCACGGAGTTCCTGAATTGAAGATTAGCAAGAAATTTCAGTTACAACATTTTCACACACATAGAAAGCAATGTACACAGATACCAGTCACAGATAAAAAAGTCAAATTACCAGTGGTTTTTCACTCTCTTTCAGCATCTCAGACCTCATCCCCAAAAAGGTTTTAATGAAGAAGTACAACAAAATTTGCCTGGTAAATTATGATCTTGCAAAAATCTCTCTCTTCACACACATTAATTCTCTTCATGCCCTAATCCACTATTTACCTGCTATGCTTGAATTTAAGGGTGTGGACATGTAGGGGTGTTGAGATTTACTATAGCTCAGTACGAAGAATTATGCCAGTTCTTAACCTTCGCTGCTCCTACACAAAGCCACCTCTCACACTTGTGATGAAACATAACTAATCTGTGCACCCCACTTCCACCCAACAAAATGCCTTGCAGAATCAAGACCTTTATATTTAGAATCCGGTTGCTTCTGCAGTTTACCAGACCAGTACGTAACTTCCTCCACTTAGTTCTGCTGTTACATTTTGTTCATTTAAATATTCTGATCAATCATTTCAAAATATTTTACCTCCATGGATTCTGGCAGACTGAAATCTTCAGCTTGCTGTAAAGACACATGCAAGCTATGCTTTCCCTGAAGGCTTTCATTATCTTTTTGGAGTCGCACCAACTCTTCTGACACCTGCTCCCTTGACTGCGTCAGGACAGCCTCCAATGTAAGGAGAAAATGCAAAATTATAGTCTTAAAATCATGCTGGGGTCTATTCACAGCCAATTTGTTGCAGTACTTTCAAAGCTAGTGAAATCCTGGGCAATTTATATTCTCTGTGAAGGAGGATGGCAGTATGGATCAACTCTCCCTGGTTACCCTTGGTTATTCCAGTACTAATAAAAAGTAAAACCAAAACACCCACGAAGATTTAACACTTACCTACATAAAAGATATATTTAATTTAATTTAACAGTTTAACTGCAGTCAGTCATAAGTAAGAGAGCAGGCCATACATACAACCCTATTATGTATCTTCCAGTTTTCTTGTAGCTAGTGGACAAAGTGGTATGTGGGGCACACGTGTTGTATTTATTTTTTTTCCCTCTCTGTCTACCTAATTAATTATATAAATAGAGAGACCAAGGTCTCTCTTTGAATCATTATAGGTGGGCTTTCATAGCACCTCGTACTCATAAGTCGGTAGTGGACCCTGAAGTTCCAATTCCGCTGGTTAACCATGTTGTGTCGCTACGATGCCACAAAATGGAAATTGTTATTTCATTTGCCTTTTTAAAAAACAGGAAGCTATATATTAGAAGAACAATCAAGTTGCAAAGCCAAGCACTCAGAAGATCGGAAATGTCAGAACGTCGGTTGTCTATGCAACCTCAACGCATATGCACAGGCAACCGACGTTCTGGCTCCGCCACATCAGAAACCTAAATTCCGGGGCTTTCCTGTTCAGGGGAGAATGAGGGACTCCGGAGCCAGAACTGCTCCCAGAAGAGCTTCATCCAGCAGCTTTTTGCAGTGGTGGTGAAGACAAGTGCCAGGGAGTTTGGGAGATGGGATGTGCAAGTATGGAAGAGACCTTGGCGAGAGAAAAGTGCAGACCAAGACATTGCAAACTGCTTCAGGTTCAGTACTACAGGGTTCATAAATATTCATATGTTAAATGCACAGTTGTCTTCTCCCAGCTGACATGGTTAGACAGCAAGATAAACAAACAAATCCATTAATTTTCATTTACATGTTTAAATAAAGTGTGTCAGCAAGATTGAGCACACAATATTACTGAACACGTATTTAAAAGTGAAGTTTCTTTACCATCTGTTCCTGAACACTTCTCTTTGCTTGGGAAAATGCCTGTTGTAATTCAGTGAGTAAGGTTTCAGACTCCTGAGTTCTAACAATAAGTGACGATATCTTCCAAAAAACAAAAACAAAGATATAGTTAAGTGTCTGAAACAGATTAAGCAGGTTTTGAGAGTGTAATGAATACCCATCCATTCCCGCTTTTAACCCCTCACATGTACTTCACATATTACAGACGCTGCCCGACTTACCCAAGCATCCCGCTCCAGAACATCTTGCGTAAGTTGTATGTTGTATAAGTCGGAAACGTGTCTCCAACAATTATACAGAAAAAAAAGCAACCCAACCTCCCCGCTCCTATTTCTAGTTTACGGAGCTTTTTCTGTAAGCTCAGATTTGTGTAACTCGGATTTCCATGAGTCAGGGAGTGTCTGTACAGTTTTATATTCATTCAAACCAGGGTTTGTTTTATTGGCTCATGTATCACAAGCTCATCATTTGAAAGAGATACTCTAACTCATACAGACTAAATTAAGATGTGTTTTTCTACAAATAATAGATTAATTCTACTGACAACTAACAATTCTGATCATACCCAACTGTAGATACTTCAGAACCAATTAAAGCAGAAATTTTTTTTTTTTTTTTTTTTTTTTAAAGAAGAAAGCATTATCTTTCTATCCTGGAAAAAAAGAAGTTTTCAGTGGAAATACAGTATTTTTGAAATATAAAACAAGATATTCAGAATTCTGATACAAAATCAAATCAAATCTTATTCCATGGCTTATAAAGAAAAAGTGTTCATTATTTAGATTTGATATTTCCTTAAACAAAGAAAGAGTGAACAGTAATGAAAGCCAGAGTGCAACGATCTAAATTTAATTCCATGCTCAGAAGACTCTCTCCTCTGGTTGTCATTTTATTAGTAGGATAAAACACACACAAAAAAAAGGATTAGTCCCAGGGAAGTAGCACCCAAAATTATAACACTTTGTTTCTCCATTATTGCACCACAGAAATCAAGAGGTCTGTGGCCCTGAGTTTATAGTACTGAACATTACAGGCACAGAAAAAAAAATGTAAAAAGCCTATAAATACCAGGCTTATTTACTATTTACTACTATTCCTATTTACTATTTGTATTGTGATAGCACCTAAGAGCCCATTACAGACCAAGTGCCAATTGTGCGGGGCTGTACAAAGACAGCAAAAATAATAAATGGGGAGTTTCAAACTGGAAACTTCCCAGTTCAGGTTCTCATGTTAAGAATCAGAAGAGACTGGTATGTATCTATGATCAACTATAGTCATTCGCTGCCCAAAGAAATAAGCATTAAATGGTTGTCTCCTTCTTAATTGCATTAGTTACCTGTCAAGTGCTGATAAGGTTAAATAGTATGATGGGCTAGATCAGGGGTCAGCAACCTTTCAGAGGTGGTGTGCTGAATCTTCATTTATTCACTCTAATTTAAGGCTTCGCGTGCCAGTAATACAATTCAACGTTTTTTAGAAGGTTTCTCTCTAAGTCTACATCAGGGGTCAACAACCTATGGCATGCATGCCACGGCACGCTGCTGCCAGCCGAGGTCCCAGCTGCCGGCCGCCTGGCCTCACTCAGCCCGCTGCTGACCTGGGTGAAGAGAACCCGAGTCCGGCAGCGGGCTGAGCAGGGCCGGCAGCTGAGACCCTGGCTGGCAGGAGCTTGTTGCCAGAACCCCAGAGCAGCAGCAGCAGGCTGAGTCACACTGATCTGGGGTTCTATCTGCCAGCCCCTTGCCAGCTGGGGTCCCGGCCGCCGGCCTCACTCAGCCCACTGCCAGCCTGCGTGAAGGGAACCACATTTTGGACCATAAAATTTAGATTAACAAAACAAGTTCATTTTCCAAGATGATTTAAAGTGACAGCTGACTTTTTGGCATCCAGTTTATGAAATTTAATCTGAATGTTAAATTAACATGGCTTTAAAAGGCCTAACAAAATACTCAAGAACAAGGGGGTGAGGGAAAGAAGTCAGCGATAACTAACTGGACCCACAAAAGCAACATGAAATCTAAAATGAGCGACCGAGGAGATACAGATATATGCCAGATCGTCCTGACAAAATACAAGATCATCCTGACAAGGTATCAGTAGCACAAGCAAAGCTGGAAATTTTCATTTCAGTAGCTCCTAGAGTGGAGTCTGCGCAGATCCTAACAATCAAGAAGACCATTTGAAAGTTAAGAATTGAAATGCAAACACATTCCTTCTGAGGAATCCACTTCTTTGCTACAGTGAAGCTTTTTTTTACCTGAGTGGCAGAGTCTTCAGTGCTTTGCTTCATGTAATCTTCCAGCTCCTGTTTCTCTTTCATTGTTTTTTCCAGCTGGTCATTAGCCTGCCTCAGCATCACCTGCAGCTTTTTCACCTACATGGTTAGGCCAAAAGATTGGAAGCAACCTTTCTTTAAAAGGGCAAATCTGGTTCCCTGACACAGAGCGTAACAACATTCTGAATTTACAACTGAGAGTCACAAGGGTTCCTCTGCTGTTTTTATGCATGCCTTAATGGTTAGATCCATAATGAAATATAGAAAACTATATTCCAGTGGATCTCTACTGCTCAGGATAAGAAAAAGATACCCTTTAATGATTCTGAAGATTGAGTCATTCAGACCCAGAATGAAGTCAGAGGGAAGGGTTGAAGTCTTAAAAATTCTTCAGTGCACAGGCAGGGGATGACTCATAGATGCTTTAGAATTATTTTATGCTGTTGACACAAAAATTACATATCATTTACTTTTGCCTTTGCTGCAGCAATTCTCATGGGATCAGTAAATACAACTGAATTTATAAAGTGAAAAGCACTTAAAGAATTATTCGTTTCAGTCCAAAAAATCATTACAAGGATATTTCATTCAGGATGACTGCATAATCCATTTTTATTTTTTGGTAGAACCCAGGGTCTTTCACTGCATGATAGCGTAGTACCAAGAAATGTAGCATACTACTTGGCAAATATTTAAGTAGCATGCATATGCAGGCATGCATGATTTCATACACAAATTGCAGCAAACTGGATTACAGCACTAAATTGGCATGAGCTTTCCAGAATTTGAAGTAGGTTAACTTAAATCCCTGAGAATAAAATTAAGAAGATAAAATGGCAGATAGTTAATAGCTACATTCTTGGCCATTTCTACAGCTGCAATATCTCCGTACAGCCTGAGAAAAACCCCTCACCTGATCTCTTGTCTCAGCCTCTTGAATCTGGATTCCCTGTAATTGCTTCTCATAATTCGAACACATATCACAGCGCCTACCCAGCTTGTTTCCTGCATTCTGCACCTGGAGGACACAAAGTTATTACTTGCCATAAAGACTTTAAAAGGAATGTCTGAGTGATATACAGGCTCACTCATGGTGTGCAATCACAGAATGTTGCTGCAGATAAGAGCTATGGGTGTGGACAATTTCTGGAAGAGGCAATAGCAGAAGTAATGTAGCAGTAGGATTAAAATATTTTATGCCTAAAAAGCAATATAAACAGAAGGGACCCAAAGACAAGTGATCTAAATGGTTAGAGATTGAAAGACTTCAACACGGAGATCACAAAGACTGAGACTATTAAGCTTAGAGATGAAACTAATAAGAAGGGATGTGAAAAAGATATACTTGATAACAAATGATAGAGAATAAAATAGGAACACCTGATTTACTCTTACATAACATCAAGGGTAGTCAATAAAAACAAGAACTAAAATAAAAACATGCACAGTTAACCTGTGAAATATACTTCCACCAGGGAGCACCTAGGCCAAAAGCTTAGCAGGATTAAAAAAAATTATACATTTTTCTATGGATAAGAATATCCCTTTTTTTTTTTTTTACTTTACAAAAATTATAAGAGGTATAAACACTTATCCTTCTGGGCATACGCCTGTGGTCAGGAAGAAACTTCTCCTATGAACAGATTCCATAATTCCACATTTTTTCATGCAAAAAAATAATATAGGCCAGATTCTCAGCTAGTGTAAATTAGCATAGGACTCTTGATGGTACACACCAGTTTATGCCAGGTGAGGGTCTGGCCCCATGATTTCTAGGGTGCTTTTATAGCAAGAAAACAACATCCTGACTCTGAAGAAGTTCAGGGAAGTTTTGCCATTGACTTTAGTGGTGCCAAGATTCCACATGTGGTCGTTGTAACTCTCAGCAATACACTATCAGTCAAGGCTTCTTCATGTTTTTTTAATAGGCTTGGCTCTATATACGTCCAGCAAGATGAAGGATGGAGAATGTCCTATTTTCCGAATCGCTTAAAAGAATTGCAAAATAAATATTTTTTCCAAAAGAATACAAAACACTTGGCCTTTTTCTTATAAATTTGTGATTTCCTTTCCCCCTCCATAACTTTCCCCTCTTTTTGCTATGACAACCCACCAGCTTTAATTAGGGGGTTTTCTGTCACCTTCCTTTGATGCACCTGTTACTGCCCAGTGTCAGAGAGGATACTGAACTGGATGGATCTATATTGTCATTTTTACCTTTCAGTGGTTTTATTGGGGATTCAGACTAGTGTTTTACCACAACAATAGCTACAAGTCAGTGCTGTGAATTGGAATCTCATATGTATTTCTCACTCCTCCCACCACCCACACAGAGCTGCATTCATAGCTGCCTGTGTAACTGTATTTCTGCCTCCAGAATTAAGTGAAAACAGTTTTTTTCTCAGAATTCCAAGAAAGAGTTGGAGTAAAATGTCATCCAAATGTCAAGGGAGTAAGAATATGTTTAGAAGGCTATAGAGGACTGGATTCATCCCCGAAATCATTATAATGTAGGGTCTTCCTCTACACTTCAACACAGATTAGGTGTTAAACATAATTGCTTTATTGTCTGTGTAAAGGGGTTCTCGTAAATATGTTATGAACAACAATTCTGATTTCAGATGTCCCACTAATTCTCCCAGGGCAATTGATTTCTAATATCCCAGTAATTCTCCGAGGGCAATACTAGGATCACCAGTGTAACAATTACTACTACAGCTGCCCTGTTTTTTTCTTCTTGTCCTCCTTTTAGCATTCATCTCTTCACTTCCGGCAATCCTTCCTTTTGTTTGCATCTGTCTTGTGTTTTCTTCTCCCCTTTTTGTATTTGCCTTTTTACCTTCCTTTCTTCTATTTTATTCTCCCCATTTCCTCCTTTTTTAGTGCTTCTTCTTAGTCCCCTGCTTCCTTTGCAATTTAGGCTGTGTGGAGATGTGGGCACAGCTGGTGAGCACAAATGCACTCCTCAACAGGAGAAGGAACCTGGGCTTTTAATTTGACACCATATACAGTTATTAATGGAACTGATAGAAAGAACTCCCCAAAGTGGCACTTGTCTTGACCAGCTCACGGAGAAACTAAACTAAAACTGTAACGTGTCAATTTCAATCTGCTGCATGGAGTTCAGGGAAATCTGTTCCTTACAGGAGCAAGTCCTTGAAAAATATCTGCAGCTGATTATATTGTAGCCTAACTGGCTACAACCATTTTGGTCACTCACCTCTAAACTTTGTTTCCTGCATAACCCTTAGTGGATAAGAGGATCAATATTAGAGACACCATGGTTTCCTGTTAGACTTCTTCATCCTATCCTGCACCACATGAGGCTCCCACATCTTAGGGTTGCTTTGTATTTTCTTCTGTTCGTTTCACTTCTCATCTTTCGCTTTATCTTTCCCCTTACTTTTGCAGGGTCAAAAACAGCTTGGAAGCAACAGTTAGATTCTTAAATCAGATCCCCTCTGCAGCCCTTCCAAGTGTAATACACTTCAGGGTTTCATGAAAAAGAAAGTTGACTTTGACTGTTCCTACTCAAGGGAGTCTCCATCTACATCAAGCATGCTTGATGCACAGAACTATCTTCAAATGGAAACTAACCAGGGTCATATGAAGCAAACCAATTTCCTTCTCCAGTTCCTTTCACATGTAAAGACTTTTGTAGCTGGTGGATTAAATACTACTGCTCCCAGGCAATTCAGAAGCACTGAACACAGAAGCTGTTCTGAGAAGGGAAGACAAATGACAGGATACTTACTTCCTTCTGAAGTAGATTCCATTCTGTCTCACTAACCAAGCGGTAACCACTAGGAGACACATAAGCACTTTCGACAACCTGTGTAATGCTGGAGAGAAGGGAAGCAGTCTCTTCTTGCTCTGGTGTCATTGCTTTGATTGCTTTTTCCTGGTCTTTGGTTAACATGAATCCACTTGGCATATGCAGAGACCCAAGGGAGGAAGTATCAAAGTTCTCAGACGCTGAATCTGCTCCAACTAGTGGTCCAAAATCAGATTCATCCAGATTCCCAGCTGATTTTGCTTTGTGGTTGTATCCTAAAGTTTTGGACTGTAAAGATCCCGATGTTCCCAGGCTGTCTGTCGACTGTGCTCTCCGAAGTCCATCTTTAAACAGATCATTGTCTGATTTATTGAAAGATTCACCAGAAGATAATAGCAAGTCTGTGTCTAATGAATGGACTGATCCATGGGCGCTATTTAAATGTACCTGAAATTGAAAAAAAAAGAAGGTAAGCCAAATTTCTGTCTTTGCGCTGGAAGTAATAGCAAAACAAATTGAATACTGGGTGCCAAAAATCTGACATGATAGCTACTGATTTAAATTAGCTTTGGTGAGTACATTTGCGACATCTGAAATTAAGAGTGAAGAATAAAGATTCAGAACCAAAATGGTATACGTGGCTACAGAGTTTCCCCAACACTGTTTTGCTAACAGAGCTCCACTTCCTTAGGAAGCACACCTCTCTGCCAGCTCACTTAGCAGTGAAAAACAAGCTACACAACATAGTACCATATTGATTATTTACAAAATTCTGTGTATTAGTAAAAGCAAAATTCCACTGCCAGCTAGCACAAACATCTCCTTTTCTAGAGCAAAACTGGTCTTGATATCAACATCACTAACATTAAAACAACTATTGTGAAATGTTTATGAACTAAAGTCAACTGTATAACAGGTGTATGTTTCTCCCCCTTTGCTTGTAAAAAAGGTCTTATATAAAATATCCCTTTGCCCTCCTTGCTCAATATTTTTGTGACATTTTTAATTAAAAACCATACTTCTCTTCTTAAATTACTGCAACATATGTAAATATATGCATGCATAAAATAAACTGGAAAATTGTATAAGGGTGGAATTAAATATGTGCATGCACTGAGGATTTTAACATTTCTACAAGCTACATTAGCTTTATTCTCTGATTACTCCTTAGAGTTGGAAGTCTGTGTACGTGTTTTCTCAGTCACAAAACCTAGAAGAATTACAACACTGCTTTCAAAACTATTTTCCAACATTTAGATTATTTTTGCTTTTAATTTAGAGATGTAAAGCAAATAGCACAGAAAATCAGAGTCTTACTGTTTTTTCCACCAGTCTAAATTCTTCTATATGTTCTTGGTATCTGTTCCAGAAATAGCTCTTTCTAGGATTGCCAGGTGGGCTGTCTAAATAGAGGAACTTGTTCCTTCTAACAGTCTGTAAAAGTCTGACTTTTGGTAGCATTCAGGTAGCATGCAGGATTCAGTATAATTGCACTGTGCAAGCTTTAGCTCGGATGCTAACGTGAAATGAAGTTATTGATGGAAACTAAATAGCTTGTTAAATAAAATGGGCACAGTACGCACTACTATTATGGAATAAAATATGCCATAGCATGAGTTACGTTGTAGAAACTCAAGTCCATGTGTTAGACATGAAGTATTCTGTTCCTGCTGTTAAAATAAAACTAGGCAGGAATGGACAGGATGTAAATTAGAGTAATTTATTCCAACTATTAGAGGAAAACATTTTATCACCACATTTTTAAACACAAAATTAATCAGTTGTATTCTTAAAGTTGTAGTGCAACAATGGTATGTATTTTTAAAACAAAGACTCTCTAAAAAGCACTTGTGGATAAGGCTCAAATTCTGATCCATGACTTGTGCTCCATCTGTTTTTTTTTTTCAAGTCATTTTCTTCAGGAGCTGTACAAGCTCAAGAGAAAAACTCTGTTTGACAATAAACTGCATCCTTATATGTTTTTGGAGAACTAATAGACAAAGGGTTTGTTTCCTTTTTTTAAAAAAACTGATCGATGTCTAAGAATATCTTTCTTTTTAATTTTGTTTTTAAATTCCATTTTGAATAATTGTCCAAGAGAATAAAGCTAAAACACTTTAATCTGACTAATAAAGTTATTGTTTACTCTTAGAGAAAACCTTCGATACAATTTAAATTTCACACATTTTAAAAAAATGTCTAATGTTGGATTTTTTGCATACATAGATTCATTATTTAAAGCTTGTCTAAGACTTCCTGAAAAATAGCAGCTTTTTATATGTTACGTTTCATAGGAGATGCAACACAACACATGCTTAAAATGGATGGAGGATGACATTCCTAAAAAGCATGCCTAAAGAGTTTACACTGTAACCAATAGGTATAATTTTGTGTAGGTTACATGTCAGTTTAAAAAGATACAGAGAAGGTAATTAGGCTGATACTACAGTTTGTGCACACAAGAAAATGATCCAGGACTTGTAAGGCCTATTAAATTTTCTGTAGAAGAGAACTTACAGCTGAAATATATCAAATTGTGTGAATGACATAACTGATTTGTAGGCGTCATTACCTTCTGTATATACCCAAGCAAGCCATACTCTCTACTCAGAGCACAAAATATTTAAGATATTCCAGTAGGCATGATTACTAATGCTAAATAAATGCAGCTGTTAAAAAAAACAAACAAAAAACAGTATCAAATATCGTGTCCCAGGGAATTAAATGAAAAGAAAGTGTTCATAAGACTGAATGTTCTTTTCACTGGTTCCCAGGTTCTTGATTTGGGTACACAAATGCTGATGGCCTGCTGTACAGTATATAAAACAAAGATTGAAAGCCAGCACTCTTATTGGAAGATGTAGGATAAAGCTACGTCTCAATGATTAGATTATAGCTGATTTCTCAACTAAATTCCAAGACATCATTACACCATGTGAAGAAACTGAAAAAAATCACTGACTCTCTTTCTTCCTAAGCAGTCTCTTCTAGATCCCATGCCTTGTAGCATCCAATAGAGAAATGCAATCAAGCCAGTACACAACGGGGAAAGTAGATTAAGGACCTGCATTCAGTTGCAGACAGACCAAGACAAGGAAAGTCAAATTTAACTTTTTTTATCCTTAGCTCAACACATCAAACCTAAGCCTTGCAAGTAATCTGAGAACAGTAATGCTCTCAAACCATGTGTGCACTGCAGTGTTTATTCATAACAATTTGGTTTAAGGCAAGGTGAATTTGATAATTCTGTAGTTTTAAGTCAATTCTTTAAAGAACATTTTTATATATGTTTATTTTTAATTATTTTAAAAACAAGTTTGTTAACAGCAAAAAGGGCTACTGAATTGCTGGTATATTGCAATACTTCTGGGATAAAAAAAAGTGCAAATCATCAAATTCTAGTCACAATTTAAAAAAGAAAGATGATTTTGTGAATTCATTACGACAGCCCTGTGTGTTTTGCATGGCAGAAAGGTCTGGACCATCTGTCTGCATTTTAGACTAGTTTGGGATGTGTATTACACATTTTGTATATGGTTAACAAATCAGCAGATTGTTCAACACTGTAAAGGTATATTAAACTTTCTCTCACACACAGCATTCTCTGGACTACATTCTCTCAAAGCATGTGCAAGGCCATGCAAAGTCCCAAATCCATTTTTCAGGGCTTACATATAAGCTTTTACAGTATGGAACAAAGGTTTTTTTAAACATAAATTTGTCTCTACTGAGCAGCACATGCAAAAAATGAATTATCAGTGAATCATTGGAGAGACTAAAGAAACATTTAAAGAAAAAATGCATTTCAGCTAGCCAAGTTTTATACTGTTTCTAAATTTCAGGTTGTATATTCAATTTTACTTGCTTTTTACAAATAAAAAGTTGAGAGAATTTCAAATATTATAATTTCACTCTATACAAAATACACAGTAATAGTATAATTTTCACAGCATACACCCAAAAAAAAGCTGATTGTTGTCACTCTCTCTTGACTATGGCTGTTCTAACAGGCGCTACTTCATATTGAAATATCCAGCTCAAGAAGACACAACAAAACTTCAGTGCAGAGTCCTAGTTTCTGATTGGATAGTGCAGCTTCCTTTTGGCTGCTACACAGATCAGATGGGAACAGATCCTCAACTTGGGAAAATTATTGTAGTTCAACGGAAATTAATGGAGTCATGACATTTTGCACCAGCTGAAGATCTGTCCCAATGATTAGTTTGTGGCCAAAGACTAATTTGATTATACAAAACTGGCATGAAATTCACCATGTACCAGTTAGCATGGCAGAGAGAGGAAAATCTCACGTCATAATTTTGCTGATTTTTAATGCAGGAGGCCTTAGACAAAGGACAGTCAAAAGTACAGGTTCTGATACACACTTTCTAATTTTAATAACGTAATACAGTTCTGTTATACTGAAAATACAAAGTTATAATTCTAAAAAGCTTGTAAGAACATACGAATGGCTGTACTGGGTCAGACCAAAGGTCCATCCAGCCCAGTATCCTGTCTAATGACAGTGGCCAATGCCAGGTGCCCCAGAGTGAGTGAACCTATCAGGTAATTGTCAAGTGATCTCTCTCTCCTGCCACTCATCACCACCCTCTGACAAACAGAGGCTAGAGACACCATTCCTTACCCAGCCTGGCTAATAGCCATTAATGGACTGAACCTCCATGAATTTATCCAGTTCTCTTTTAAACCCTGTTACATTCCTAGCCTTCACAACTTCCTCAGACAACGAGTTCCACAGGTTGACTGTGCGCTATGTGAAGAACTTCCTTTTATTTGTTTTAAACCTGCTGTCCATTAATTTCATTTGGTGGCCCCTAGTTCTTATATTATGGGAACAACTGGAAGAGTTATAGTTCAGTATTTATTCAAACAAATGTTATTCAAAAATAGTCACCATTTAGTAGGAATTATAGCCAGCAGAGGATAAATACATACTTATCAAGGGTGCTTACTGAACATCTTGGGAAATGCATACTGTACAAAGTTGTTTTGAACTACTCGTTTGTTTTACCTCTTCGTTAAGGAACTGTGTAAGGGATTCTTCATGGGTTAGAGAGCATACTTCTTTTGTTTCATCATCTGGATCTTGTTGTTTCTGTTTCTTCCCTTTGCTAAGTCGCTGCTGTTCATCATCTTCCTAGAAGCAAGTTGTAAACAAAAGAGCATTTAAACAGGATTCATTTCTGGCTTATTCCACAGGAAGTTGAACTTGGTGGTCATCACATGAACTCCCTTAATAAATCAAACTGCAGAGGGAAGGTAACGGGGAGGGATACTGATGGGAGAAAAACAAATATCACTTTTACAAGAGAAGGCGTCTACTTTAGCCCAATGACAGTTGTACCTCTCTCACTACTGGTGACTGATTCATGGATCCATAGTGAACTTTGTTCCAAAAGGAATTGCTACTTACTTCCCTTCTTATGTCAAGTACCATGAAACAGATAAAAACCCCAAACTGTTTAAGCTGGTTATCCTATGGAACTTCTAGCAACATGCCTGAATGGTCCCAACTCCATTAACAAAAGCATGGAAATCAGAACATACAAAATGACAAACACCAAGGGAATTGTGATCCTGATGCACACAAAATGCTCAGCATAAGAAAATTTAACCTTTCTTTCTAGTAGCACTTGAACAAATAAAAAGGACTTTGTTGCATGGGCCAATCAAAATGTGCCATTCCAATTTCCTTTTACCCAGTCCTTGGACACTGGAGGTGACTTCCACGCTTAATCTCTAGCCACTCTTAAACGTTCATGTCCTGAGCTTGGCAGCACTGCCACACAACTATACCCGTATACTAGCATGCCAGTATTTATCTATCAGTTTTTCAGAAACTTAAACAGAACCTTTTAATAATTTCTGAGAAGGTGTAACTAGTACGTTTTACAAAGTATAGCCTAAATTAAGAGCCAAAATTATGTGTTCTCCTGTCCACAGATTGTTCATTTAATAACTATTATACCACACTAATTCAACAATGTCAAACTATAAATAAAATGAAGACACAAGAAACCTGATCCTTCTTTTTCAGTTCTTCAACTTGTCGTAGCTGTTCAGAGGTCAGAACGACTTCCATACGTTGCATGTCCCTCATCAACAAACGCTGAGACTCCAAGAACTGGTCATTGGCCTTCTGCCAAGTATGTTTCAACTGGTTATGCTGTTGTCTCTCTTGGTCTAACAGATGGCAGACTATTCAGGAAGCAAAAAGAGTTGTTAATTGGATTGTAACGACTGACCATTTTACTTTTTCTCTAATCAGTCGTATGAATTAAAGTAACTGTTAGGATTTTGTGCAGAAAAAAATGTTCATCTGTGTTTAATAATTGAAACATATGAGATTTTCTTAAGTCCCAAAAGTTGATAGGGTTAGTGCAGAGGTGGCCAAACTATGGCCCGCGGCCCGCATCTGGCTGACGGGACCATCCTGCTCGGCCCTACTGTCTCCCCTCCCCTACAGTTTCAGCTCTTCGTGCTGCCAGCGCTCTGGGATGCGGAGCTGTGAGCTCCTGACAGGCAGCATGGCTGCTAGTCCTGGTGCTCTGAGCAGCATGGTAAGGGGGCAGGGAGCAATTGGATAGGGAGTGGTGTACCGCAGGGCAGTTACGGGTAGGGGGTCCCGGGAGAGGATAGTCAGGGGACAAGGAACAGGGGAGAGGTGTATGGGTCAGAGGTTCTGAGGGGGGCAGTCAGGGGGCAGGAAGTGGGAGGAGGCAGTGGCCAGGCTGTTTAGTGGCACAGCCTTCTCTACCTGGCCCTTCATACAGTTTCAGAACCCCGATGTGGCCCTCAGGCTAAAAAGTTTGCCCACCCCTGGGATAAGGGCATGAGTTACAGACAATAATATTCTTAACTAGGACACATTATTTCAATGCCCAGAAGCTGAAGAATAATAGGAATTTATCATAAACAGAATTACAAGTGCAATTTGTTGTCTCAGTTCATTTATTTCAAAGGGAAGTTTGCCTCTTCGTACTCCTTTTTAGTGATATTACATGTGCAACTGGAAATGCCATGAGTACAAATGTGCATATAGGCATATATCCTCCTCTCCCATTACTCATGAAAGTCTGACATAAGAGTGTATGCTGATTAGAGCGGTGATCATGCCCTTTTGTGTTTCAACAATGCTTGGCATGCTGTGTTACTAGAAACACATATTACTATTACTAATAATTCTACCCAGCAATGCCAGAAAAATCAGGATAACAATGAGAGCAAAGGCTGAGACACCATCAGATCCTAGTACAAGTTCAACACGTTCTTTGGTGAAAATCAGTGGATCACCCACTGCAAAATATATGTAACAGTCCTAGAATCACTTTTTGGGCAGAAACTTCTAGAGTCTTAGTGTTTAAAATATTTGGTCAGTAAGCCAGGACAAGAAACCAAGAGAAAAAGTTTTGTCTACATTGTCTTCCAAATCTTTAGTGAAGGCCCAAGTCAGACTTATTGCTGTTACGTCGTTACCTTCATGAAGTTCTTTCCGCAATTTCTCAGCATCTTCTTGCAAAACTGATTTCTGAGTATTCAAAACAGCCACATACATCTCTAAATCGGTTCTACTTGACTTCTCAGCTTCCAGGTAGTGGTTCAGTTCTTTAACCTGAGGAAGGTGAGTGAAAGGGGTTGAGGGGTCCATAAAAATTAGGGTAACAATTATACAGATTTCATTTTTGTTATACATTACTGTACTGACTGTTGTGATTATGTGTAGCTGATGAGCTCAACTTTATTTATAAATAACTGATAATCTCTTGTGTAAAGGACAATACATATTTAGATCATTATGTAAACTATTTCCTTATTTATGTTCAGAGTATGTACATATATAGTTAGAGATTTGGCAGGCAGCACTGAACCATGGTGGCAACTTTGAGTATTATTATTACATGCTGACTATAGTGACTCCGGAGCGTCCCTCGTAAAATCATGTATTGGGTCCGTGTATTTTGACATCCCAGCCAGTTAATTGATCTTTAAATAGCAAAAGTAAGCAGATCATTAACAGTTTAAATGCTTGCCAATAATACTGCTTTGGCAGCCAGGAGTAGGAACATATTAAACTGATCTAAAATATCTTATGTGGAATTTACATTCATAATGCTAAGGGCCTAATGGCAGCTTGCCAAGAGCCAGAAGGCTACATGTGCATACAAGTATATATAAATGCTGTAATAAGAAATAAATGCATCCATATTAAAAAGCTTGTAGTTCTTTGCTACATATAGACAATAGAAATTGAGTAAAACGGCAAAATCCTGCAGTTACACAGAAAAGGTAGCTGGAGGCCACCTTTCATAATCTTTCCGTTTGCATTTGGTCCCAAGACTACGCACTGCCTATAGATGCAGTAGTAGTGGCAGAGTTACCATCTGGCAATAATTCTTCCAGAACAGCTGAAATTCCAAAGGGGACAAATTCTCTGAACGTATTTTGAAATAAAAATAATAATGGTTAAAAGATTTGAATAAAGAATCAAATTGTCAGACACATAGATGAGCATAATTTGTTGGGGAAGAGCCAACATAGTTTTTCTAAAGGGAAAGCATGTCTTACCAATCTACTAGAATTCTTTGAGGGGGTCAACAAGCATGTGGACAAGGAGGATATAGTGTATTTAGATTTTCAGAAAGCCTTTGACTAGGTTCCTCACAAGACGGTCTTAAGCAAAGTAAGCTGTCATGAGATAAGAGGGAAGGTCCTCTCATGGATTGGTAACTGGTTAAAAGATAGGAAACAAAGGGTAGGGATAAATGATCAGTTTTCAGAATGGAGAGATAGTGATGTCCCCCAGGGGTCTGTACTAGGGGCCCAGTCCTATTCAACATATTCATAAATGATCTGGAAAAACGGGGTAAACAGCAAATGGCAAAATTTGCAGATGATATAAAACTACTCAAGATAGTTAAGTCCCAAGCAGACTGCGCAGAGCTACAAAAGGTCTCACAAAACTGGGTGACTGAGCAACAAAATGGCAGGTGAAATTCAGTCTTGATAAATGCAAAGTAATGCACATTGGAAAACAAAATGCCAACTATACATATAAAAATTGATGGGTTCTAAATTAGCTGTTATCATTCAACGAAGATCTTGATTCATTGTGGATAGTTCTCTGAAAACATCCACTCAATGTGCAGTGGGAGCCACAAAAGTGAACAGAATGTTGGTAATCATAAAGAAAGGGATAGATAATAAGACAGAAAATATGATATCACCTCTATATAAAATCCATGGTACTTGAAAACTGCGTTCAGATGTGGTCATCCCATCTCAAAAAAGATACATTGGAACTGGAAAAGGTTCAGAAAAGGGCAACAAAAATGATTAGGGGGTATGGAACATCTCAGGGGTTTCCAGAAGGTTACTCTGATCCTCCACAACATTAAAGATAACATGACATGGAAGTCATGACAGATGACCAGAAGTACAGTCCCAAGATCACCTTCCTGCTTCAACATATCATAAATGTTGGGTCCACATTCTCCCACAATAGGATGCAAATAATTCCCACTGACTTTGATAAAGGTTACTCATTCTGTGGGGTGGGAAACAGAACCACTGGAAGATTGACATGGGGAGGAGTGGAAAAGCAGAGGACAGAGACTGCTCTCATTGACTGACTCCTGCTTGAAAAGCATACAAATTTGGGGAAACAGTTGTGTGAGCTCCCAGATAGATTTGAGGGACTTCAACAGGCTAAAAAACCAAAGCCAAACCATCAATCATTCTATACAGTCTGCCAAGGCTCACGCCAACCTTGCGTCTAAATAAAATACTTTGGACCTTATGAACAAAAGAAATTCTTCAAACTGAAACTAAAACTTCAACATCTTTGTAAAGCAGGTAAGCAGAGGCAAGGGATCAAAGAGTCAGAAAAGTATGTCTGGCAAGGACTTACTTGCTAGGCAAGACAAACTGCAAACCTTCCTGATGGTGTAAGAAGGATGACTGAAACATCCAATATGAGAACTTTAGATAGATGAAATGACGGAGCTGAACAACAGCATTAAAGATCTAAGTCAACTTTAATGGCGTCAACTATCCTCTCTTTTGGTGGAAAATACTTTACATAATGAAGCCTATCATAAAAAAAACAGTTACAAGTTTTACAAAATTCAGGCTCATGTACCTGCTTTGTGGGTAACCCACTGGGAGACAGACCCGATTCCTGTAACACTGATGGAGCTGCTACCAAAATTGCTTTATCCTCAATAATGTAGATGATCAATTGTGTTTAGACAGAAGCTACTAAATACTTGTAAGAGAACAGGATGAAAAGAGTAACTCCAGATGCTACTATCATAATCTTTATGAAGAAAGTCCTGACTACTCTGGAAAACAAGAATTTATGAGAGAGAGAGGAATGGATTCACATTTTCCCTGACTTCAGTCTAGCAACGCAAATGAAGACTGAAGCCCTAAGGGAAAAAAGCAGAATTTTACTCTCTGACAAAATCTGGGTATTCAAAAAACAAAAATTATTTTCTGGATAAGAAGCCTGTAAACTGGAAAAAAAATCTGCAAGGCACATGAGGAAGAGAAACACAAATCACTGATGAGTATGGTCTGCCAGTCAGACTGGTGTGCTTTATCCCCCTCTTCAAGAAAAAAAAAAAGATGTATATTTTTCTGTATGAGAGGGACATCTTTTAGCCTTTTAAATGAATATATATTGTAAGTTTGCAAGGCAGGCTAATACTTTACTTACCTTTCTTGTAGCTCCTGAATACTCTGGATCTTTTGGGAATTTCAGTATATTTGGTTTCTAAGATGGAAAAACAGATGCTTCAATTGCCACCTTCCCCTCCCCATCAACAGTAGACAAAATGCAGCTAATCTGTGGCAATATAGTGCTCATTTCTTTATTGCCTTTGGTTGGGGTTTTTTGGTTTGGTTTTGTTTTTTAAACAAAGCTGGGTTAAAAACGTCTTCTAGCCTAATGGATGGACAAACATTTTGGATAAGTAAGACTTAGAAAAACTGCTAGAAGTTGCTGTGAAGAGATCAATGTAAGATGGAAAAAAATATTCTGCAGATAATGCCTTAGTTTTATACATAGGATAAGATAGTAAATCTAGCAAAAGGGGATGCCCCAGTTCTAGAAGATTAAAAATGCTGCTGATTACAAAACTTCCTTTGTGGCTTTAAATGGCCTATAATGTAGCAACATCTAATTGCTTGAGAGGACAGACTATATCTACCTATATGGAGTTTTACTACTGATATTTCTGATAATCTAAACTACGTGAGCTCAGGTATAAGCATGAATAATTTTTACACGTTACAGAGCCTCAAAATAGAAATACATCTTAATACATATAGTTTAGAATATTTTATTTGCAAGACAAGGGTAAACACTTAAATTGCATGTTTCCCAATTCACATTACATC
This sequence comes from Dermatemys mawii, assembly GCA_007922305.1. NCBI lineage: Eukaryota > Metazoa > Chordata > Testudines > Dermatemydidae > Dermatemys > Dermatemys mawii. The sequence goes on from ML677374.1 coordinate 14,975,540, forward strand.
TTCATTTGTGTATGAGTTGTCTGTACCAATAAAACTGCCATAATGCAAGATGCACATTCTCTCGGCAGATATAGATTAAAATAGCTTGACTTTCATCTCACCTTTGAAGCTTCCAATTCTTTTATCTTTTCTTCAGCTTCCGTTAGTTTTTCCTTTAAAGCTGCAATCTCTTTCTCCATAGGCATCACAACTGAACGAAGCTTCTCAGCATCCTCTTGGGCCTGAAATCCATTGGTAATGTGTTAATGCAACATATTACTTTGCAATTAAAACAAAGTCTTCTTCCACAAGAGAAATGAACAAAATCGATATGCCAAAAAATCAAAACTTACTTTTGCTTATAATACTTGTTATATTACTATATCTGTGGCTAGTCCCAAGTGGTTTCTAGGACAAAATAAAATTCATCCCATTCGTTGAAAGCAATGGATGAACTTGGCTTTCACAAGAGAAAGCTAGTACATCTTTCCCCTTCCTAACTAGAACGATTATGAGTTTTAAAATATGTACATAGAGTTAGCCTGTATTTAAAAAGCATAGCCTTTTCACCAAGATGATGCTAAGTAGAATACGGAGAGAAAGAGACAGAGATCATGCAATTGCAACACAAAGTTAGTTACTGACTATTGGCTTACGGACTCTTAAAGTTCAAAAGGCAGAGGTAACATACAATGACACTGTACAACTGTTTCATGGGCTTTGGGAGACTACTTTTAGATTTAAAGAATTATCGATAAAGCATCAAGCAATTTTCAGTATTACCATACTACATATTTCAAACTGTATAAACAAAGCTGTCAAAAACATGGCTTTTTTTCAGTTAGTGCTGAAAAAATTAAAAAATTGGATGAGAGAATGAGAAGAGTCATGAGAGAAAGCAGGAAGAATAGGTAAGAGAGAGCCAGGTTAAAAAATAGTAAGTTAAAGTAAGACAATGTAGTAAGTACTCAAATTCAGAAGTATGTAGGTTGGAAGCTGGCCTTGATATCTCAACATCTTATGTGCCCTGACATTCTTTCACGTGTGTACTGGAGCCTTTTCACATTACAAAGTGACTGCTCCAGCAGAAACAGAAGCAATTATTCAATGGAATTCTTCAGACTCAAAAATTCTTAAGTAACAATATAGAGTTATTGTTTAAGCTACAAAAAAGGAAAAAAATGTAGATGCACATTTATTTTTGGTTTCTGTTTATGAATTGGAGGGGTGGAATCTCATTTTTTTTTCTCGCTTCTGTTGGAGGAGGTTGGCATAAGGATAAATGAGAACTGCAATTCAAAAGAAAAGCTTCAGAGAGAACATTTCTTGTAGCAGTAGATGTTACCAGCCAAGGCAGCACTAGCACTGACCAAATTCCTGTTTTCTGGTCAATTTTCTGACGAACATTTGTTTTGAACACAACTTCTAGTTATGAAGATAGCTAATGAAATATCCTATTTGTTTTAAAATATGTTTTGGCATATTCTCTTATGAAAGAAGATTCCAATTTCTTCATGCTTTGCTCATTTCTCATGCACCTTGCCACTGCCATTTCTGCCTGTCTAAACAGACTAAAACAAAAAATCTGTAAGAATGAGAAACCACCTCCACAAAGCATAGTAAACTGCTTACAAAGAGGAACTGGCAATGTGTAATAGATATGGCTCACTGACACAAAACAGTCAGCCTCGCAATAAGTTCTTCAAATACCAGGAGCAGGAGTTAAAACTTCAAAGCTGCTTTGCTGAATATTTCTCTCAATTGTACTGTTCAGTGGATCTGAAACCCCCATAGCTGTGCACTACAGCAGTAAGGCTGGCAGTGAATGACAGATGTGGTTTTACCCCCAATCTGCAAGTAGGCCAAAGAGCGTATTGTAATGGATCTGTGGACCTCAGCATGAAGAAGAAACTGCCTCTCTAGAAGAAACCTTCAAATTAATTACGCACAAAGCCAAGTTCAGAAAACATACAAAACCTAAAAAACTCACTAAGCTTTCAGTTATTTGCACATTCTGTTTTTACCATCTACTCTCTTCCCTCGAAGGGAAAAAAAATAATGACCACACCACCACCAAGAAGAGTTAGTAAATGCTTACAGTACATTTCATGGATTACGTGTTTTAATGATTTTTATGGCCAAATTAAGCAGTAAGATTCACCTGTGATGAAATCCAAACAAGAGAGCCAAACAATTCAAATTCTCACTAACAAATATGCCATTGTGCTTTCACCCCTTCACTATCCATTTCCCCAACCACTACAGTGTAAACTGGACGATGTTATACTTATTTTTAACTTCCTGTTTTGTTTCAGTTTTTAATATTATGCATATTCTGTAATTTATGCTGGGGGGTGGGCCTACTTAGAACCCTGGCAAGATTATTTTTTTTGTTGGTTGCAAGATATAAAGAACCTGTTTCAGAAGGACGAGGGGGCGAGAAGTCCAGGCTTGTCATTTATAAAGGCATTTGTCCCGAGAATGGAACTCACGAACTCAGTGGATGAATGTACCCTACTCCCGCTCCTCTGCAAGATGGAAGATAAAGTGTTGTTTTGCAAGCGGAGCCAGACATGTAAAGTATCAAATATCTGAGGCAAAGTGACAAAGGAAATTACGGGTGCCTCCTTTGGGGGTTACAGGCCTTGTGCTAGCGTTGAATGAACATTCAGTTCCTGCATTCACATGTGATTCATCCAGTCTCTTTTTCCAGGCCAGCCATTTCCTCCTTTATTCCTAAAAGCAGTCCACTTCCCCTTATTTTTGGTTTAAGCATTTATTAAAACTCTTAGTAAAAAAACCTGAAACTTCTATGATGAGGAATAAAAAGTTTTCTTTTGTCTAGTGCAGCTAAAACACCCAGATTAAGCCATGTCATTGGGTCCATTTACAAGCTTTTCCTTCAGGTTCAACTGAGTTTGGAGATCTTTTAAAAAGGATCACCAAGAGACTCAGTTTCCATTTTAGGATAATTGTTCATATTTGTTTTCATTTTTTTTTTTAAACAAAGCCAAGTTTACAAATGTTGTAATATTTACCTACTATCCTAGGAGCTCTGGATAAGAACTGGCTGGTAGTGAGGCCACTTCCTAGTTTAGAGTAGCTGCTGTGCAACAACCTGAGTAACCCGCAAGCTCAAACTATGTTAATACAAAGCATAATTGCAGCAGAAAGGTTTTTTTGCATTATGAACAATTTGTTGGATCCTCCTTTTTGTATTTGTAAGGGAATTTTCTTGAGAACATTGGTGTTTATGGCAATTTGTTAATTTACTTGTGCAACAAGTTGTGGAACTAAATCTTTTCAATTATAAGCTCTGCAGGGCAGGGACTGTCTCCTTATTTTGTTTGTACAACTCAGCATGCAGGCAGTCCAATCCTGCTTGGGGACTTTGGGTACTACCATAATAAGGGTATAATACTAAAGAAGCTATTACGTAGCAGTTAGCTACGGTTTCTGCTCAACAGCAATGGAACCAAAAAACCAAGCAGACCAGCTGTCTGGGCCTTCACTACTTTCTAATTTTTTTTTTCCAATTTTTGAATGACATGCAGATATACAAGTCAGATCTGTCAGCCCACATTTATTCAATTCCTTCTTGAATTTTATGAAAGATTTTTATGGAAACCCTCGACTCATTTGAGATTCAGATGGCTTCCTTCTAAAGGACTGTTTCAACTAAATTTTTCATTTAATTTGCTAATAGCTCAGGGTTCTTATTTAACCAATCCTGACGCCTGACATCTTAAACTACAAAGATTTTTTTTTTTAACAGAGAGAATCTAGACAAAACAGGATATTTTTATACTCAAGACCTGTTATTCAAAACAAAAAAAGAAGTGTCCACATTTAAGGCAGCCTTAGTGATTACAGGAAGGAAAAAAAATGCATTCAACCAAAACAAGTAAGATTTTAATGACTAGCATGGGCAATTTTCAGGCTTCAGAAAATTTCAGAGCACGATAACATTTACAGTGCCAATCTCTCACCATAATATAGCAGCAATAGGGCAAAGATGCCATTTTTCCTCATCTCTGCTTGCTTTAAACACAAAACTGCTATCAATGGAGGGAAACATCACAATCGGATTCTCACCGTCATTCAAAGTAAGGATAAAGTGGCAGATTTCCTGTTATGCAAATCTTATGTATTTGATTTAGAAAAGAGTCACTATTACGACTGGCAATGCTATTTAAAGCAAGATTAATCTAATCTTTAAAATACACCTTGAACTCTGGCACCTTTGGTCACTCCCAGCAGAAGTTTATATAATATATTTCAAGATTCTAAATCATGGATATATGACAAAGACTAAATCCATTTATTATCCGAAACAATATATTTGAAAAAAAGGAAACAGTTCCTACTTTCCTTATCGGACTACAGTTTTTTTTTGTGAAAGTTTCCGCAGAATCTAATGTAAGGACCCCCTCAAATCTTAAAATTCCCCAAGCAGATTTCCAGTAGTCCTAGTTACAAGTTCAGGGTTAAGAATAAAATAGTAATACTTTGCATGTACAACTGCAGAATCAGGTTTTATTGATTTCAATGGGAACAAGTAAGTAAGGGTTTGTAGGACTAAGCCTTACTACTCTTTCTAAAGTACATCTAATTACTCTGAAAGAGTAGAAACATTTTCATTAACAGAGGTTTACCACCTCACTTTACATTTAGAAATTTATTTCAGCATACCTTTTTCATTTCATTTTCTAGATTTTCCTCTTCTTGACCTTCAGATAGCCGCCTTCTCAACTCTGATATTTCCCTTTCAACGTTTTCCCGGTATTGGCCCCACTGAGCTCGCTCTTGCTCCAGCCTGTGATGAAACTGGAGCTCATAGTCACGAATAGTTTCTATAAAGCAATGTCACAGAAACTTTCATTATCAGTCTAAGTGTAAGACTACAAATTATGTAGTTCCAAAGAAAGTCTCTATCTTACATTCAGAATTTAGAATGTTTGTGCAAAGCTTGCTGTTTGCATTGTGCAATCCTTTCAATTCTATGTGACATTCAAGGCTATATCTTTTTCATTTTGTGTCTTCTCCCTGTTCCCCAGCATCCTGTATTACAGATACAACCGTTCTGGCTGAGGACTGTCTGAAACTCTACTTATAGGAATATTAAATTATTCTTAATTGGCCAAGAGAATCACTATGGAATGATTCAATTATTCCCTTCCCACCCCAAGAGGCTGAGTACACTGTCTTTTCAGTACTGCAACCTCATGAAGAGCAGGGAGATCTAGAAATAAGCTACATCTTGTACATGTATCTTGAGATATGTCACGTTATAGACTTGACCTTGTCCTCAGAGTGTGTTAGATTCCATTCCCGGAAATGTTTACAGGGACATAAAAACATGAATCAACAGAACTTCTGAATCTTTGCAGATCATGCAGAATTCTGCTAGTGAAAAAAAAAATAATCCAGTAAAACTATAGAATTTTTACCACTATTTAAACAAGTCTACTGGCAACTTTCTATGACCCTAAAATTTAATATATAAAATTCAGGATTTTATTTTTGGCTTTGTCCATATTTTCAAAGTAAAGAGTCCATATTTTTAAAGAATCTCTATTCCGAGAAAAAAAAAGTCAGATGATCTTCTAAAACAAAATTATCACATAGATATATCTTGTAAAAAATTTCTTTATTTTAAAATAATTATTTAAGGGCCTCTAAATTGGGCACAAGCAATCCAAGACAACAACAGTAGTATTCAGGGTGCCCTACGATTATGCTATATGCTTCTGTAGACTGCATTGGAGACCTGTCAGACCTTTTAGTTGATCACATTGAACAAAGAACTAATCACAACTGCAATGAACTGTACTTTCTCAAGAAAGCTAGGAGTAACTCAACAGATCCAAGGGAACTAAAATTTAGTCTCAATTAACATCATTAATTTAAATAGCCTCCTATCTTCATGCCAAGAGCCATGTTGCTCAAATATGCTATTTCTATTTTGATTTACAAAATTTACCCACAGTAATCTAAACACTACGCAAATAACCAAAATCCCCTTAAAAAAAACTGAATAACTTCCACTTCCCCAAAACACAGAAAAAACTAAACCTTCTCAGGTAACTCTGCTTGTCTATTTAGACTGTAAATTATTCAAGGCAGGTAAGATCTGTATGTATGGCACAATGGAGCCTTGTTCTTGGTTGGGGACTCTAGGGTCTTCTATAATAGTCTAGTTCAGTGGCTGTCAACCTTTCCAGACTATTGTACCCCTTTCAAGAGTCTGATGTGTCTTGAGAACCCCAGTTTGACTTCACTTGAAAACTACTTTCTTACAAAATCAGACATAAAAATACAGTTTGACACTTGTGCCTGTGTTTCACTTGTAAGCCTTGTCTAAACCCTGAGCCCCACCGCCCAGGATTGAAGTACGTAACTTAGCTTCTCAGGGCCCCTTGCGGGGTGGGGCCCAAGGCAACTGCCCTGCTTGCTACCCCCTAACACTGGTCTTGCATTTGCAACCCGCCTAAACCCGCTGCAATCCCCAGGGTAAGAAATACTGACCTAGATGAGTTGAATACCCCCGGAAGACCTCTGAATACCTTCAGGGGTACGTGTACCCATGGCTGAGAACCAGTGTTATTGGTATATTACGTTTTGTTAACTGTGACATGGTGCATCAGACCCTCCCTGCTCCCTACAGCAGGCATCGAAGCCCTGACACACACTGCTCAAGCAAAATCCACTCAGACCATGCTACCAACAAGAAAGTCCTCCATGGGTTTGCAGGAAATACTGTTCAACCAAGAGCCAGCAGTCCAGTTAAGAAGGCTTGCTTACTTGTCATCAGTGGCAGAACTGGGGAAGACTGGAAGAGACAAAGAGCTCCTCAGTGTTAACCCTGTCGGGGCCCTGCCTTCAAGCGCTACAACATAGTGCTTGCATGTGAGGTTTTCTTTCTTTAATTACAGGCATAGACAGCCAAATCCTGAGTTTGTTATTTCACTCTGAAATATCTACAGCCAACAGGTGAGACAGACAACTGTGATCACTTTGTGTACTCCTAGCAAAAATAGTTATCGCAATAGCGGTTATGTCCTTAATTAGAGTCTGTATGTTCCTCCTTACAGGTAGTTTGTATCAAGAGTAAATCAGTGGGTGTGCAGCATGTTAGAATGTGACCTATATAGAATCCTAGAATATCAGGGTTGGAAGAGACCTCAGGAGATGTATAGTCCAACCCCCTGCTCAAAGCAGAACCAACCCCAACTAAATCATATATGAACTATTCTATATTGTTGCAGGAGAAGAAAGAAAGTATGACGACATATTTAGCCACAAGACATGGGAAGAGCCAATGTGATGACAATGGAGGGACATTTAAAAGTTTAGCGAACACAATTTTGCTGGTCAAAGCAAAAAATCAAGTCATCCTGAAGTTGCTGTCGGACTAACCAGGCCATATATATCATTACTTATCTTTGTGAAGGAGGAATGGCTATAATCTCAGTCTCTGAAGAATGGTCTGTACATGATAAGAATTTCCCAGTCCATACTGCAAGAGTCCATATTGCAGTATTAAGTGAAAAAAGAACCAAGCTGCCTTTGACAATGTTGGAATTGGTCAGCTAAAGACTGAAATCACCATTCTGCTAAATGTAACTTCCAAGGCACAAACTGCACATTCTGTACAGCAGTCGTTCTCAGCCTTTTTCAGACTATTGTTCTTCTTTCAAAAGTCTGATTTGTCTTGCGAGCCCAAAGTTTCATGTCACTTGAAAACTACTCGCTTACAAAAATCAGACATAATATCACAGCATACTATTACTGAAAAATGTGTACTCTCTCATTTTTACCATATAATTATAAAATAAATCAATTGGAATATACTGTACTTACACTTCAATGTGATACTTGAGCCTCTGTTTCACTTGTGAGCCTTGTCTGGAGCTCAAGCCCTACTGCTTGGGGCTGAAGCATGTCACTTAGCTTCAAAGGGCTTCCTGTGGCCCCAGGCAATTGCCCTGCTTGCAATGCCCATAAACCAGTTCTGCAACCCCCAGGTTCAGAAACACTGATCTAGATGAGTTGAGTAAACCCTGGAAGGTGTCTGCTTACCCCCAGGTGTACGTGTATCCCCGGCTGAGGACCACTGCTGTACAGCATCAAGCACAATAACATCACCTATTAAATATGGTACTTTACCTTGCTGTAACTGCAGTAGTTAGCTAGCTTCTGCTGACCTTACCTTTCATAATTTCTTGGAGTGAAGCGACTTCTTCTTGCCACTGCCTCTTCACCTCATCAATAGCTTCCTGCTTCGTATTCTCAGATACTGTAGCTATGGCTTTGATGTTCTCCATTTCAGCCTGGGCTTCCAAGAGTTGTGTCCGCAGATGTCCTAGATCATCTTGTGCTGCTTGCAGTACTGCATTTTGCCTTTTCAGGTCCTCTGAAATCAAGTATTATTTCCATTATAATTTCGTTAACAAATTCAGTTTGAAGTGCAGCTTTATCTGCTATAACAGAAATTGGTGCTTTAGTAAAGGAAAACAAGAGAGTCCGAAGTTTTAAACTTTATCCATGATAGCTAAAGAAAATATGTAAGTAACATTTCAGATTTCTCTGCTTCTCAAGTTTCTTTTTTATTTGTTTCTTATTCATGCAGTATAGAGACTGAAGACACTACTACAAAGCAGACACTGTAAATACCACCTATTAATCAATATGCCAATTAAGCTAATTGGACTTTTAACTACTTCACTGTCATGTAACTCACATACTGGGAATGCTTGCTGGGAAGTACACATACTGGGAATGAGCATGATCTGGAAGTCAGAGGATAGGACTGAAGTTAGGAAGATTGCTTGGTTTTGCTACCAACTTGCTTTGCAACCTTGGATATGTCACTTACACAAATTGAAATATGACGTTATCTGTAAAAGAGGGACACTATCTTATTGTCTCATGGGAGCCTTAGGAGATGCATAAACTTCGTATAGCACTTTCTGATCCTCTTATTACAGGCACTACAGAATTGTAAAGTATTATTACCTGGACCCCAATTGTGCTACAACTATGCAATTTGCAGAAAAATTGACCCTTTATCACAACTGTGCTAAGAATCTAAACTTTCATTAAAAACATGTTTCTCGCCCTTAGTTGCAAATATAACTTTCAACTATAACAGAGCATAAACAAATTATGCGTTATCTTCCAGAGTCTGCAGACAACTTGAAACAATAGCTCTAGTGGTGATAGCTCTGCAAGATGTAAACTATAACATTAATCTCTCATTGAAGGATTAAGTCTGAATCCTAAAGATAAGAATTCATATGTCAAGCATTAACTATTTCATCTATGATAATTTTAGCAGAAGCATGCAGCTAGTGTACTAATCCCACAATATCAAACTGCTTCTTGAACTTCTCCAGAGCAAAAAGGCTCATCCTATCCAAACTGCTAGAACGGACATTTCCCCTTCCCACACCTGATAGTTTCTATGATGCAGTTGAAGTCTTGTCAATACAAAAAAAATCTGGCATATTGAAAACTGCAGAAGTATAAAATGAGCTGAATAGCAAAATAGACAAAGAGGACTACTTGCTGACATTATTTGTTTTTATACTTAATTCATGAAAACCTCCATTTTTATTTAAAGGAAGCTGTTGCAGAAGCCTGCTATACCAAACTGCCACAGAATCCAAGGACTTTGCCACAAAATTCATCTTGTGTTCTGCAAAGTACAAGGCACCTTGACTACTATTATTACTATGACTTCCTTTCTCCAATAACATGTGCAGTTATTTCCAACTTTTATAGCAATATTTAGCTTATCAGCCTTATATACTTATAGTTCTACTGTTTTCAATCAATCATTCTCTTTTTCTTTTCACACCTCATAATACTCTAGTCTCAACCCCTGCTCTATTTAAACAAAAACTCTTTAAATTACTAAATTTCTGACCTTGAATGCTCTATGGAAATATCTTATGAAACTAGGTAGTTCAGATGAAGGTGTTTCACATAAAAAAAGCACACTAAAATATTTTATGTGCACATTTTGTATTCTTAAATGTAATGAATACAACATTGCAGTCTGATGCAGAAATTTTTTCTTCAAGAGACACTGCAGTGGTGATAAGCTAATAAAAGAAGTTAAATATCAGTTTACACTTTGGGCTGGTGTTCACTGAATGTGACAATACAACCTTAAGGAATCATGTTAACTAATGTGATGTTAAACATGACTTTGCAGTCAGCATAAAGAGGGACACCGAGTCACATTCATAGAGTTTAAGGCCAGACAGGACAATGAGATCATTTAGTTTGACCTTCTGTATATCACAGGCCACCATCACTACCACCCAGCACCTATACACAAAACACAACAACTGAAATTAGACCAAAGTATTAGAGCCCACAGGAGATTCCTATGGTTCCAGAAGAGTTTTACCCACAACCAGTTGACATGATGTTTATGTGCATTTTAAGATGAATTGCTGACTCCTATCAGTATGGGTATATATTTTAAAATCAAACAAATTTACGTTTTTCTTTCTTTTTTTACCTTACGTTAACTCTCAATTTCAAGATTTCTACATAAAAGGAGAACAGTTGTGTGATAATTACAGAAAATAAAATCTTCATAAATTAGATTACAAAGAAAAATGGCTGATACATTCTGAAACTCTAATTATGTAACCAGATAATTGTTAGGGTTTTTCTCTTTGCCACTTTATATTGGCCTTTAAAAAAGTCTGGCAGGAAAACAGATCTTCTGTTGGCTAATAAGAGGCTTTAACAGTCTTACCACCAGTCAACCAGGATATCCCACCAACCAACTGCCAATGCAATAAAACCTTTGCTTTAAACCCTCCTTCTTTAAAAAAAAAAAGAAAAAAAAAGGTTAGCACTACTAAGATTGTTCTCTAACCAGGGATTATTCAAGGCTTAGCATAAAAATGCGCTTTAAATTAAATTCAGAGAACCTAGAACTTACCTTCCTTAGCCAAGTATAACTCTTTAAATTTTGCCCTCTTTTGATTAAATTCTTGCTCAAGCTGCTGCTTTGTACGCAGAAATTCTGCATTGACTTTTTCCAATTCTGCTAGCCGTTGCAGAAGAGCAGCTAGAACAAAAACAAAAAAGTAAGGTGCATCACTAAAAGATAAGGAATCCCACATAATCACATGTTGCAACGTTAAGATTTAGCGTAATGATTTTAAAATATATTTTTCATTCATTAGCTCAAGTGTTATCCAATGACAAGCCATCATGAGATGGCTGTTATTTTAAAAGAAAAAAAAAAATCAGTAAGAGTCAGCAGTTCTAGTCTTTACAACAGTGAGTTCTGGCATACATCAATTGCAGCTAGAAATAACTCTTTGGGTTGACTCTTGAGTCATACTGAATCCTTCTTGAACGGAGAATTCACCACATACAGGGAAGGGACAAGTAAGAACTATGTTAAGTAATTGTATAACCAGCAGGGATTTTAGTCAGACATATTATTAGGGAATCTGGTTGCATTCTTACTTTCTTCCTGTACACACAGCCTCACTCCTGTGTATGAAGTCACAAAGCCCTTATTACATATCAGCGGTTAAAATTAAACAATAAGTTACTGGCTGCAGGTTTAATAACTGGGAAAACTGTATCCTGTATACAACAGTTATCTAAATCAGGTACTAAATGAAAAGGTGAAACACATCCCTCAACATGTCATACTCTTCCCTGTCTCCACTGCTTCCTCCCTGCTAGAGCAGAGTTTGGTGATCCTCAGAACATTTATTAAATAGTATGCAGAGAAATGACCACTCATGGCAACTTCTCCTTATTTCAAGCTGCTCTACTACCTTAAGACAGCTAAAAATACATTAAGTACTTTCTAAAAAAAGTTTCCATACAAGCAATTAGTATAGTTGCCTTAAGGATCCCATTACTGGAAACAGTAGAGGAAGTAGTCCACAAAATACCAAAACCCTCTATAAAAATGCAATCCACAAAGTAAAAGAAAGAGAACCTCTGTGATAGAGAATTCAGAATCTCAACAAAAAGTACAATATGTTGCTATAGAGCAGGGGTAGGCAACCTATGGCACGGGTGCCGAAGGCGGCACGCAAGCTGATTTTCAGTGGCACTCACACTGCCTGGGTCATGGCCACCAATCTGGGGGGCTCTGCATTGTAATTTAATTTTAAATGAAATTCTTAAACACTTTTAAAACCTTATTTACTTTACATACAACAATAGTTTATTTATATATTAAAGATTTATAGAAAAAGACCTTCTAAAAATGTTAAAATGTATTACTGGCACACGAAACCTTAAATTAGAGTGAATAAATGAAGACTCGGCACACCGCTTCTGAAAGGTTGCCGACTCCTGCTACAGAGCAAGAATTTTTGCTATAATTGCCTCCCAGGTACTGGTCATGAGGCAAGATATTAACTTGGTTAGTTTTCCAGGAAGTACAGTGATACCTTAAGAAACAGAAGGTTTCATATTATACACTTTAGATCAGTCTTTAAAAATTCAAATATAAAACAGCAAAAAAAATTATGAAACCCACAGACATGCTAAATATTTCTCACGCTCTTATCATATAATTCCACCAAGAAAATGTTCTCTTAAGTATTTCTCTTTCAATTCTATAACAGCATTTTATGAACAAGTTTCGCCTCTACCATGTAGACAATCTGAGTCACAGCTTTGAAATAATAGCGTCTTCATAGCACAAGCTAGTTAAATTGATACCCTACCTAATATATTAAAATTGCTTACATGTCACACACACGCGAACATACTCGCCAGCAAAAAGAAAAGTGTTAAAAATAGCACTTTATACAATAAGATGCACTACCTTGTGCAGCACCAAGTACCTTTAAGCAACACAAGAGGCATAATGAGGACTATGCAGTGGTAAAAAGCCAGAAAGGAAAACAATGATTAATTTGCCATTGAAATTTTGTGAATTCAAGGATAACGCTGATTTCTGTAAACTTCTGGCCACTTAGGAAGAGATTAATTTTTAGTTACCTAGACCTAAAGAATACCTTTATTTCTATCTTTCTTAGAAGTAAGGCTATATGTTGTAGACTCCTAGTTATAAAATAAAATTAGAATATTTAACTGAAAAAATATATGTTCTTAGAGGCATAGTCAAATCTAATATAGGCAACAGAGAGGAATTAAGTTAGACAAGCATTATACCATTTTCGTATCTAATTCCATAACTGTTAAATCTCTGAGGCAGCAGAACACACACTGCTGTGAACACAGATTAGCATGGGGAAATCTATTGTGCACAAGTAAGCTACTCCTAGGCTAAGAAAGAGCCTATGAAATTTCAACCCAAAAGGTAGTTGTACAGAAAAATACTGAAAACTGAGATGGCATTTATTTTCTAAGCATCTATCACAACTATAGCATTTCTATTATGATTCTCTCACACAGAGGAGTAAGTTTTAAAAAGGGTGGTTTTCCTTCTATGGATGCTACATGTATCCATAATTAAATTCTGAGCCCAAATTTGAGTAACTATACATCTGACTGAATACAGGTACAATTATTCTGACTGGCCCAGATCCAAACACCAATTAAGTTAATGGCAAGAATCGAACAGATATCAGTGTGCTTTGGATCAGGCTCCTTAGCATGTAACTTGAATCTGTAATTCAACAGTTACAGGTGCAAATTGCATCTGGTCCTTAGCCCAACTGAACATTCACTTTAAAGTCTAAAAAAATCTATATGCAACTCATACTTCTATTTCTCACACAATTTTTCAAATGGAAAATATGCCATACATCATTCCTGTTGAGCTCCCATTTCCACACACAGAAATGCAATCTTCAGTGTCTAATGACACTGAAGAAGTAAACAGTAAACAAAGCCTGATGGATTGGTAGCACTTGCAGAACTCCCCCTGACTGAAAGAGGTTCTCCTGTTACAAACAGGAGATCAGAACACAGAACATACAAAATTTTATAATAGCACTGGTATGAAATTCCTCCAAGATAGCAGAACCCACACTGCTGTGACCACAGATTAGAATGGGGAAGTCTAATTTACCAAAAACCGTAAGTTACCCCACTCTATTTTAAGGGCTATTTTTAAATTAACTTGACATGTCAAACTGAAAGACGAAATAAAAAAGAATCAGCTCTTTAATCAATCATTTCTTATCTATAAACAAAGCATATTCCAGAATATCCATTGCAAACAGATATGGATATCTCTGTTTTTAGAATGGCATTTTTTAAAATAGCTGAGCTCTTCTAGTAACTGACTTTTACTTCCTGGGCAAATTATTGCATGCAACAAAGTGAATTAAGATGCGGGAAAATGTAACCTGCAGCTGTGCAACAGAATACATGGGATTGGTAGTGTTACAGAAAGTAGTTCCGCAGCAATAACATTTTGAGTATGTAATAAGAGTATATTTAAATAGTCAGATTTTTAGAAACATTGTGCTTTTCTTAGCAATCTTCTGGAAGTACCACTTATTTTATCACACAGGTGCAGGTTACTCAAAGGAAGTTATCCAGCTGTCCCTCATCTGGAAATTTGGTCAACATACCCTCCTTTGCCCTTCTGCACATGGACTAAAATGTAAACACTCCAACACTTCTGTATGAACAATGCTACAGAAAAATAAGTTATAGGCCACTGATAAATGTACCTATTGTTTAACACTCAGAATTTGAGTGTTACTGTAATGCCTGCCAGCAGTCATGCTACAGTGCTAACATTAAAACAAAGCACTGCATGTTCAAAAAGTCAAATTGGAACAGGCTGTATTACAACACAAGTAATATATAACTTTTTATAAAACTGAATGGGGTGAGAGGAATAGTTCAGTGGTTTAAGCATTGGTCTACTAAACCCAGGGTTGTGAGCTCAATCCTTGAGGGGGCCATTGAGGGACCTGGGGCAAAAATCTGTTGCATGATTTAGTTGGGAATTAGTCCTGCTTTGAGCAGGGGATTAGACTAGATGACCTCCTGAGGTCCCTTCCAACCCTGATATTCTATGAAATGCATTTCCTTCTAGAAAATATAATCTTTAAACACTTGTTTCTTTGTATTTATCCCCATTCATAGAATCTTAGGACTGGAATGGACTTTGAGAGGTGTTTTAATCTAGCCTCCTGCACTCAGCACAGGACTAAGTTATCTAGACTAGACTACTCCTGATGGATATTTGTCTGACCTGCTATTAAATACAGTGACAGAGATTCCACAATCTCCCTAGGCAACTTATTCCAGTGCTTAACTACCCTGATAGTTAGGAAGTTTCGCCTCATGTCCAACCTAAACTGCTCTTGCTGCAGTTTAACCCCATTCTTCTTGTCGTAGCCAAAGAAGCTTGTACTTGAGCAGTTGAACAGTTTTATGAACTTGAAAACTGTTACGTCTCCCCTCAGTCTTCTCTCGTCCGGACTAAACAAACCCAATTTTTTCAATCTTCCCTCAGAGGTCACGTTTTCTAGACCTTTAATCATTTTTGTTGCTCTTCTCTGGACTTTCTCCAATTTGTCCACATCTTTCCTGAAACGTGGCGCCCAGATCTGGACACAATACTAGAGCTGAGGCCTAATCAGCGGGGACTAGAGCGGAAGAATTACTTCTCGTGTCTTGCTTATGACATTCTTGATAATACATCCCAGACGTTTTCTTTATTGCAACAGCATTATAATCTTGACTCATTCTTAATTTTCCTTTTCTATTTTTGTATGGATTTATGCTACAGGAGGATTTTGAGTAGAAAAAAGTGAGAGGGTGGGAGAATAACCCAAGAGAAAGAGGAAAGATAGTTAAAACGGATGGAACGAGTATTGGGGAGGGAAGGAGATGAAGCAAAAAAGAAAATTCAGCAGTAAAGGGAGAAGTATAGAAAAAAAGCGAGGATTGGTTAGGATTAGACAAATACAGATCAAATAAATTAATCCTTCATGAATGTATACTTTAATAAATAATAAGTTGCAATCTTTGTAATGTAACAATACAGAATACTGCATAAATGTTTTTACTAGTGATTCTGTAATCTTAAAACATTTTAAACAGTATTTTGTGCTGTATATTGGCACTTCACAGGTGCATTTAGTAAAACACCTGTATCTGCTTTGTTTTAAATTTTAAACCATATTTTAAATTTTTAGTAAAATAATTTTAGAACGTATTTTACATGTCAAGTGGTTTATGAAGATTTTGAAAAGAATAATCAACTTAACTATTTCTGGTTCTAGTCTTTCACCACTCCTCCTCCTACTTTATTTCCCTTTCTTTTTGGGTGTTTTGGCCATTTTATTTCTTGCTTATTCCCACCGGTTCTGTCCTACCCCATCTCCAGCCTCTTTTGCTGTTTTGGACCCCAAATCTCCTCCTCAACTGCTTCAGTCCAGCCCCAATGGAGTTCAATGGGTCACGTGCATAAAGTTAATCATATGCACAGTATTTTGCAGAATTGGGCCTTAATTATTTTCTAGTTATCTATCTTTTATTTTCCTTGCTAAAAGCACCTTCGTTTTTACAGGCAGTTCAGTAATCAATTCATGGATTTCACCTCCTTTAATTAACCTATTTTATCTTTGTTATTTCTTTTTCTAATATACATGTAAATTCCTTTTTATTGCTTTCCTCTTTAACAAGCAGTAAATTAGTGGGGGACCACATTCCATGTCTTTTGTTCGTGGACATGTTAAACTTGATTTAAATAGATTTCTTTAATTTGCTTCTAGTTCACTTCTACTATAAGTGCCTTTTTTTTTAAAAAAAAAAAAACAAAACAAAGACACCACACAGATCTTTATGAAATCACACTGGAAACTTCTTATTCTTGCCATGTCTTTTCCCAAGAACTGTCATCCATTACTCCTCCCTGTCCCCTGACTCTTATCCACTCCCTCCATCCCCTGACAGATTCCCGGCCCCCTTACCACGCTGCTCAGAGCAGCATGTCCGGCAGCCACATGGCTCACCGGACCTAAACGCTGCCCTGCCCCTTTACCATGCCACTCAGAGCGGCAGGAGCTCAGACCCTGCCGGAGGCAGCCATGCCACTGAAGTGATGTCCAGAAGCAGCAGGCCAGAGTGCTGGTGGTGTGCCGTGCTGAAGTTGTGGAGCAGTGGGCACGGTGGGGGAAGGGCCAAGTGTAGCCTCAGGGGCTGGGCAGGATGGTCCCGCAGGCCGAATGTGGCCCGCAGGCTGTAGTTTGCCCACCCCTGCTGTGGCTACACCCATAAATGAAAGGCTCTGGCAGGGGAGAGACAGCAGGAAAGGCTCCAACAGCAAGAAGCTGCCAGAGCCTTTCCCCTGAACCCCCTGCTCGACCCTTTTTCCAATTCCAGAGTCTTTCGTGGAGGCAAGGAAAAGCTCTGACAGTGGGACACTGCATCACTGAAAACATCAGTGTAGATGCTGGAAGCCCTGATTGTGTGTGTGTAGAGCCATGCAGGATATATAGCCTAAGGTTCTGGTGTTTCTGTACTCTACATACCTAAGCAGTACCTCATGGTCTACACTGCTGTTCATACCCGTGACTACGGTGTGTGTGCAATGTGTGTACGCCACATCCCATCATAAGTGTATACATAGCCTAAGGTAATACTAAACTCACAAGTTGGAATTCATGATCATTCACATGAGTATAAATGTCTTCAACTAAATTTTAAATTCTCTTAGATTGATTAGAAGACTGATACTACTTAAGTTCTGTTTATTAATGCTATCAGCCTTATGCTTGAGGATTTCAGTAACTGCAAAATCAAATACAATTTTGTAATAAAATGTTAACATTAAAATATTATGAATCAAGAAAACTATTAAAGAAACCCTAATGAAATACAAATAATTACAACCATTACTGTAACTAACAAAATCACTTAATGTTTTTAAAAACATTTTAAAAGCAAATAAATAAAATAAATAAAAACAGGAAATCACCACCTAGGCAATCAGAAGATGCAGGGTAAGCCTGAATGTATGTTTGTTTTAAATTCTCCACTGTTTACAATAGCCTCCTAGAAGTTTAAAAATAAGATTCTTTTCCACAGCAAATCTGGGTTTGGCTATAAAAAACTTCAATTCCACACTGGTAAATTCTGCACTGTTGTTATCCATTCTGTACCTTTCCTGTGAATTCACTGTAGTCTACAGGTATGTCCACAAACCCAAAAACACCCTCCACCCCAAATCTTACAACGCAGCATGAGTCTCAGAACCCAGGTCAATTGACTTGGGCTTGCGCTAAGGTAACCAAAATAGCAGTATAGATGTCAGGCTCAGAGCCCAGGCTCTGAGACCCACCTCCCTCTCACTGCGTTTCAGAGTCCAGACTTCAGCCCAAGTCACAACATCTACACAGGTGTTTTTAAGCTCCAAAGTGCAAACCCCAGGAGCCCAAGTAAGTTGACCCAGGCTCTGAGACTTGTTGCCACACTTTGTTTTTGCTGTATAGACATATCCTACAAATTAAAAAATGCACATAAAACCTATTAATTTCCAGAAGTAGATTTTTTTTATTGGCAATGAAAAATTCGGTTTAAAATCAGACCTGGACTGAGGACCCTCTCATTTAGGTTACAGACTCAGGTTTAGGTGCTCAGTAGGTTGACTATGTTCTCTTAAATTAGATAAGTTGATAGTTTATGAGGAAAACATGGTGGCTTCACTCACAATACAAAAACTGGTATACAAACAGAATTACCCTGTATGCTCTTTATCTTGTAGGAATAAGGTATGTACAGTAAAGACTAGAAGATAAATCATCCCCTTTGCAAGTGGAGGGGATAAATCTGGAAGATTCTGAAAGGTGCCAAGAAAGGGGTCAGTCATGGCACTTCGGCAGCAACATCTTTTGCCTTCTTCTGATGCCACAGAAGCCACTCTGACTGGTTTTTCATAGGGATCTGGTTCTGTGGGTAGAAGGATGTGGAGGCTGGCTGCTCTCCACAGTCCTGCACCTTCCTCTAATTCCATCATGAATGAGGTGGATCATTTTGATTCTGTCAACATTACTCACCCACTTTCTCCCTTTGTGCTGAGAATCCACCCCACCTGATGGAGAAAGGACCAGCATCTTGGGGCACCAGCCAACAGGGAAGCAGAATACCTACTAAAGCTGTGTTGCTGTCAGGGGGAGTTAGGGAAGAGTTAGCCAGGAACCAGTATATAACAAAAGAAGATCTGTAAAGTTTTCTAAACTTAAAAGAGAGATTCAATCTATGTGGTGGGTCAATGCACATTGTATTTTGCCTTCAGGCCACCAGACAAGCTAATTATCAAGAAGTTCAAGAACAGGATCACAATGCCTTACAAAATAAAGATAAGTTTGCCTTAGAATTCTAGAGATGGAAATAAGCATATTCTGGGTGTTTACTTCCCTTCAAAGAACAACAGATTCCCTTTTAGCAGCTAAATGCAAAGCTTATATACTGCATTGATCAAAGTGTACAGCTATTAAAACACACATGCACTTTTGTGAAAACACAACATGCACTTTAGAACTTTTTATGTTATTATGCAAAAAATACCTGATGACTTCCAGTCTATTACACTATCACGAAAAGTGGAAAGACTTCTTTTCTGGAAAAGCCTAATCATTTGGAAATTACTATCCAACAAAAGGAAAAGGTTTAAATCTGTCAAGTTTGTTCTGTTATCTCTATAACTCAGAATTACTTTTTAAAATCTAAACTCAGGCTCCTGTCCTCTGTCGCATTTGAGTGACACCAAAGTGTCTGTGCTAATCTCACTTTTCATTTCTAGCTCTTTTCCTTTAAGTAACAGCCTTGAAAATGTAATTGATTATTAGGACTTAAAGTATGACTGATTCTTCCTTGGGTTATTCAGAGATCCCCACATACAATGACTCATGTCCGGCCTTTGTGATCTGTGGAAGCTATAGCCACAAGTTCCTAAATTTTTTGTGAGGGTCCCAAATTGGTTTGTCAGCGTGCAGGGACAGCACTGTCATTAACATCACTAAGAAAAATCTCTCACAACCTACATCCTGCAGCTGAGCAGGTTCTCTAATGAGAGCCTCTGACCACAAGGAAAAAGACAGTGCATCTACTGGATTAAGCACAAATGCAAGTGACTCCTGCATTCCAACCCTGGCAGCTGAACTTTCTATGCAGTATGACTGACTGAAATTGTAAGTCTTCCCTTATCAGGGAATACTATCAATAGAAGCAGTCTGACTGAGAAACATCAATTTAATTTGCTATTTTTTTTTTTAAGTTCAAGACATTTATACAAATCATTAAAACCCTAACAGGAGTCCCCTTTAAGACTGATTAATAAATATTAATATTCTATATAATAGTACCTTCTTCAAAGCATCTTACAGATATGAACATGAGAGCTTTGTTAGAGCCTAAATATTCAAACAGAAGAAAAGCTATTTCTGAAAGTTTTGTTTAGTGACCGATAGCCTGCTTTTCAGAGGTGATCAGCACCCAGCGCTGAATGAAATCAAACCAACCAGTCATTGATTTATTATCATTCCTGTCACACAGTCCAACACACTATACAGCAGTACAGACATTCATTAAAACTTCAAAATACCTTGTCCAAGAAAAGTACAAACCTACCTGCAGAGCAGGTTCAAATAATTAACTAGAGACTCAGTTGACAGCACACTGCACAAAGCAACACTGGCAGCCAGTTTAGTTCTTTTGTGATTGCTATCATATGGAAACTTTATTAGCATGCACAAAAGAATTAAAGAGGTAATTCAACTTCTTTGCCAAGCCAAAATTACAAAGAGCAGAGATTTGACATCCACTCTTTTCTTATTTATCCTTTTCTTCTGACTATTCAATGTCTCTTCTTCTTGGACCTGTTTCTTTATGAGTTTAGAGAGTAATGTGGGTTAAATGAACTACTCATATGTTGCCCCTAAACATGGTTTTTAAAATGCAGTTCCCAAGAGAGTCTTTAGACTTTTCTGAACACCACAACACAAGTGACTTTCTTTTGTATGTACAAAAGATGTACAACAGCTGCTTGCAAAGAATATTACTAATTATCAAAAGCTGGGAATTTTCCCTGAAGAAAAAAAAATACATTTCTCCTTCATTGTCACATATACCAACAAAAGTATTAAGCTACCTTAGACCAATAAAGTTTATGAGAGCCCTTCCAAGCAGCACATTCAATGTAAGTAACTGAATAAAATACTAAAAAATTCCTTCCTCCAACATTTTCCCTCCTGTTCAAAAATAATGGAGAAAATGATTCGTGGACTATTTTTAAATAGTCCTTTCAGTGGACTATTTAAAAATAAATCAGGCAAGCTGTTGAGAACAACAGCATAGCAATCAGGGTGGAATCATAGAATATCAGGGTTGGAAGGGACCTCAGGAGATCATCTAGTCAACCCCCCTGCTCAAAGCAGGACCAATCCCCAACTAAATCATGCAACAGATTTTTGCCCCAGATCCCTAAATGGCCCCCTCAGGGACTGACCTCACAATGCTGGGTTTAGCAGGCCAATGCTCAAACCACCGAGCTATCCCTCCACCCCAAAACATGTGTTCAACGTGGGGCTAGAAAACATAGTGAATGATCCTTCTGTTGCTGGAGAACAAGCCTGTTTTCCAGCTCCAACTATTACAGTATGAAAACAAAGCAACCACTTCTAAGCAACCCTCTCTCCATTTAGCTTTTTCTTACCAGTGCTTAGTTACCTGTCCGCATCTTCCAGCAGTTAGAGAAAAACAGAGGAAACAAGTCTGCATCTCATAAGAGTGAGCACTGATCAAATCAGCAAATCACCAAAGCTTCATACACCTTTATTGTCACCACAAATTAATATTGTTCAGAAGCAACAAATCAATCGTAGGTACAGTGACCGACACAACACTACCTTTCCCTGTACAGAAGCAGAAAGCATTGCACAGTGCATGGTCTGCTGCGCACCCCGCAACAGACTACTCTGAAAAAGCAAAAACAGGCAACCATAACAAGTTGGTAGATCTTATAACAAAAGGAAGACTTAAGAGAAACACTGCTGCTGTTCATCCCCAGAGAACAAACAGTGAAACCCATACTAACAGCTGCCTCTAACTGGAAATATCCCTAGTCTTCAACCACTTACAGAAAATCCCCATTAATTTTACATATCAATTTACTACACACACACAGAGAAAATTACTTGTATTATGTAACAGATTTTGAAAGAGCCCATGAAAGGACCCAATAATGCAGGTTTCAACGTAAACTGTTTTTCTTGATTATTTGCACCCTAACATTCTCACATTCCTCATATCTACTCATCTTCACAAGCACGCCTAGGACAGCAACTTGACTAAGGAAAATGTAGCCCACCCCACACAACTCAAGAACAGATAAAATATTCTTGCCACACAACTCTATCTGAATAGGTAAACACCCACACCCACCCCTCAGAAGGACAAAAATCCTGAAGTATGCCATTCACCTTGAAGAGGGGAAAAATGCAAACACCTTCATCCCTATGCATATCTCCTCCTCCAGAGTCTGCCACATTACTTAAACTTTGATCGGATAAACTGAACCACCCCTCCCCACAGGATAAGGTCCTTCTTGCATAAACAGACAGCAGCCCTCAGTAAAATGTAATCCCCTAGATATGCAGCACCATAAATTGGTAGTTATCCTCTTCTATGAAAATCCTTACACAGGTTAAGTGCCCTGCTGCCAAGATAAGTGGCTCCCTATGGCATCTATCCATCCTTGTCCCATAAATCCCACCCTTCAGAACAATGTCCACACAGTCTTTTATTCCTCCCACATAACCCTCCTGTCCTGTCCAGTTAACCACTCTCAAGATAGCCATCAGTTTATCTCCATACAGGGTACCTCCCATTCCACTCCATGCTTTTCCTGAACTAGAAAGACAGTACTGCCTCCAGGTATTTCCCTGTAACTTTGGTCACTCCCCCTCCCAAAACAGACCCACCAGTAACCCACTCCATGTAAATTTCCAGCAAAGTCTATCACCATTTCCCAGTTCTCCAGGGCAATTCTTCCTGTTCCCATGTCCTGGTAAATATTGTCCCTATCTGCAACATAAGACTCTCCTTGCAGTAAATGTCACTCACCACCAGGAAGTGCCCAAGTAACCTGCATCCCACCTTTACCCCTCTACATAACTCAAGAACTAGGGATCACCCAATGGAAATTAACAGGCAGCAGGTTTAAAATAAACATAAAGTAGTACTTCTTCACACAGCACAGTGTCAACCTGTGGAATTCATTGCAATGAGATGTTGTGAAGACCAAGAGTTTAACTGAGTTCAAAAAAGAAATTGACCAGTTCATGTTCATGGAGAAAAGGTCTTATCAATAGCTATTAGCCAAGATGGTCACGGATGCAACCTCATGCTCTGGGTGTCCTTAAACTTCCAACTACCAGAAGCTGGGACTGGATGACAAGGGATGGATCACTCGAAATTGCCATTCTGTTCACTCCCACTGAAGCACCTGGCATAGGCCACCAACAGAGACAATATATCAGGCTAGACTGACCATTGGCCTGACCCAGTATGATCATGCTTATGTTCCTGCAGAGTTGGTCACCCACACACACACCATCCCCTTGCCATGTAAATGCCCCCACACAAAATAAGCATCATCCTGCAGGGTGCGTGATTACCTAGGCAGGGGTTCTTGATTGATAAACAGACCCTTGCTGGACAAGCATCATCCTGTGGTGTACTGTCACTCCCCCTACACACTTTTGCCCTGGTAAATGTCTCCCCATTCAAAAGATAAGCATCTCCCTGCAAGACCTGTCACTTCCTACCCCTATGTCCAGGTGCATCACCCCTTTCCCTTGATAAGCATCACCCTGAAGGATCTATTACTTTTATATCATGCACAAGTTCCCAGGCCAGCGTGGTTTACTCTGTATCAGAATAAACATCTTCCATACACAGCCCGGCCCAGGTAACCTTACCCTCAGAACAAATATCTCCAGGCACAGCTTGTCACACTCTCCTCCCCCAGGTAAATCCTCTCCCACCTTGACCAGCCTCTCCCCCAAGGCCTGTCGTCCCAGGGAAATACCCCCTCCCCTGTACTAGCATCCCCACCATGGCCTGTCACTCCCTCCCCCACCCCTGCCAGGGAAATACCCTCTTCCCTGCACTAGCATCCCCACCAGGGCCTGTCACTCCCCCTCCCCTGCACTAGCATCCCTACCACGGCCTGTCACTCCCTCCCCCACCCCTGCCAGGGAAATACCCTCTTCC
>ML677374.1:15004728-15041098 GCA_007922305.1 Dermatemys mawii
GCACTAGCATCCCCCCCAGGGCCCGTCACTCCCCCTCCCCTGCACTAACATCCCCCCCAGGGCCCGTCACTCGAGCCCTGACATGCACCCCCGCTGCTCGGCCTCGGCCCCCACTCTCCACGCCCCCCTGGCCGGGGCGGCTCCCCAGGCGAGCCCGGGGCTCCGCAGGCCGCGCCCGCCCCGCCTCGCCAGCGCGGCCGGCCGAGAGGCTCCGTTACCGTCTGCGTGCGGCGCCGCAGCCCCGGGCTGGGCCATGGCTCCGCCGGCGTCCCCCGCTCCCCTCAGGCAGCGGCGGCGCGGGGGCTGAAACCGCTACGCCAGCCGCCGCGGCGAAAGACGGGAGCTGCCGGGCCGGGCCTCCGCCTCATCCTGACAGCGGGCAGGGGGCGGGCGGAGCGGCGCGCAGGCGCCGGGGGCTGAGCCGGGAGAGCACGGGGCCCGCGCAGGGCTGGGCTGGGGCGGCAGGCCGAGGCCGAGGCCCCTTCCCGGGCTCACGTAGCCGGAGGGAACATGGGGAGGGATGAAGGCAGGCGGGGGAGATGGGGCAGCTGAGCCCAGCAAGCTGTGGCAGGGTGACCAGACAGCAAGTGTGAAAAACCTGGCCAGGGGGTGGAGGGTAAGAGGAGCCGAGATAGGAAAAAGCTCCCAAAATTGGGACTGGCCCTATAACATCGGGTCACAGCTGCCGTGGCCTGGCTTTGGGGTCCCTGCCTCATTCTGTGACCATCAGCA
Source organism: Dermatemys mawii (assembly GCA_007922305.1). Lineage (NCBI taxonomy): Eukaryota > Metazoa > Chordata > Testudines > Dermatemydidae > Dermatemys > Dermatemys mawii. Next base: position 15,005,461 of record ML677374.1, read on the forward strand.
ATATTCTGGGATCCCCTCTCCTGGGCAGTGGCATCTCTTGAAGCGCGGCAGGCGAGGAAGCCCTTCCAATGAGCCCATTCCACAGCATCCTACACTTGCATTCATGGTTGTTCTTGGCACCATTTTCCTGGCGGAGCAGGTGTTGGGTTACTCCAAGGATAGGACAGAATTGATCAACCGATGGCCTGATGAAACTGCAGTTTTAACAAATCTGTTAAGCTTCAGAGCCTAACTGATATTTCAGCATTCATAGAATATGCAATAGATGCAGATAAATGGAGACATGGTTGACTTGGAAAAGTGCACTCTGTATGTTAGTACAGATTAGAGATGAGGCTAACACCTCTGACCCTCCTTGCCTGAAATTTGAACTGTATGGCCTAACCAAAAATATTAGTTTGCAGCTATTGGTGAAACAATAGTGACATCCAGTGACTAGCTAAGCTAAATCAAAGTGTGTAGTCCCTGTGGATGTCTACAGGTGAGGCTCAGATTGGAAGGAAGGAAAGGAGCTTAGAAAAGTCATTCATACAGCTACGTTTCTCAGAGGTGTGAAAAATCCACACCCCTGAGCAATGTAGTTAAGCTGAACTAACTCTACCCTGATGGAAAAATTCATCCATCAATTTAGCTACCACCTCTTGGGGAGGTGGATTATCTCCATGTAGATAGTGTCTATACTGAAGTGCCACTGTAGCATTTCCAGTGTAGACAAGCTCTAAGACACAGAAGTGGGGATTTTCTTTTGGCTCTATAGAGAAATAAAAACATAAATAAAAATCAGAATAATTTGTTAATATTTTTATTTATTTGTTCTTTGATAGGTACAGGGCACCCATCATAAATGTGCTGGGTGCGCAAAACAGCATGACATTTTAAAACACAAACTACAGTAATCATCCAGACATACAAGGCCAAGTCCTTAACTGGTTTAAATTAATGTAGCTTCACTGATTTCAACGCAGATAGACTGACTTATGCCAGCTGAGAATCTAGCCTACACATAGCATCAAAACTCACATCAAAAAGTGCTCCCAAAGCCAATATTTATTATTATTTAACGTTTTTATAGCCATAGTGCCTATAAGCCACAATCAAAATGGATTCTATTATGCTAGGCAATGTACAATATAGAATCAATGACAGTTCCGGCCCTTTTGATAAAGGAACACCCACAGCTTAGTTCATCCCATCTCAGAGAAAGGCTGAGCTACAAGACAGATTTCACAATCTGCCTGCAGGGTCAACAAACTTGGATTCTGTTGCAGCAAGGGGAAGTAAATTCCAGGGTTGAGGTCCTCCCTTGAGAATGCTGTGCTTCCAGATACCAAATGAACAAATCCAAAGAATGTCAGCTGATGCATCCCAGATGATTTCTTGTGTAACGTGTGAAGATCCAGGTGACGATCTCTTTCACTGGACTAACCACAAATAAAAGAGATGCTGTCATGTTTTATCTTTACACATATGCAACAAAGGAAAGACTTATAACCTGAACATACAGGGGACAAGGCATCACGGAGGAGCTACACATCCTCAACTCAAAATGAAGCCAAAGGGAGCATTCAAAGAAGGCACTCAGCAGCTTCAATTCTGTCAAGTAGCAGCTAATGCAGTTCTCCCATGTCCAGAAAGAGAGGACATGAGACACTGAGAAAAGGAACAGCACAGAAGCTGGCGCTGAATATTTCTAGACTTTAGATCTTGGATCTGAACTAGCCAATTTTTTTCAAATTTCATTTTTAACCATAATTCAGAATTTCCTGACTTTCAAACATTTGTTTCCTCAATAACTACCATGTTTTAATAATGTGGTAAATTAATGGTCTGTTACAACATTAGGACTGGAATCCTGCACAAATTTAGTCACGTGAGTGACTTTGCTCATCAAAAGTGTTTTGTCATTGAAATTGATTGTGAGAGTAAAGTTACACATATGTGAATGTTTGCAGGATTGGGGCCTTACCTCTCTCCCTTACACAAAATTTTATTTGGAAATTTAGATTGGTTTAAGCTTTGCCATGCAGGGACTGGTTAAAATTCCCAAATTATCAACTTTCTTTCCTGCAAAAATGTTAGGAATTCAATAATGAACAATTATACTACTTGCAACTGTAACTTCTTAGAGAACCCTAGAATATTTTATGTAGTTAAAATCTTATTCAAGAGCAATTGAAAAATTATGTTATTTCCTCCTTATTGTTTAAAGGATTCCATGTGGTACAATTCTTTGAATATATGGAAAGCAGATGAAGCCAAAAATGACATTTGGCAGGCAAAAATCTAGGCTGCTTGCATTGGCTTCAAATCTAGATATGCTCATATTTATGATCTCATTTGAAAGCTGTGTATATTAAGATTCTAAAGCTCTTTTGGTTCCCATGGGGTTACTTCATTGGACATGCTGATGTACCATGTAACTAAACAATTTTTCTTGTTGCAAAATAACCAATCAGAAATTCATTATGGGCCCATAACAAAGTACACATTAGTAATATACACTTTTGGATAATCTTGTACAGCAACGTTTTGTTAGAATCCTAACTTTTAAGAGATTTGAAAATAACAATATTCCTCTAAGTAGGTATTTATCTACCTCAATTTAAAGGTTGGGAAACTGAGGCACAGAGATGGCAAAGTGACCTACTCAGGGTAGGTGTACTGAATTAGACACAGAGTAAGTGTTGGAACTTCAGAGTTCCAACTCCCAAATAGTCCCCTCTGACCATTATATACATCTTCTCATTAAAAAAACTAACATGATCATTGAAGTTAATGGCAGTGGGTTAAGTTTTGAGGACACATACAAGATGGGTGTTTTGCAATCAGAGGCACTCCGGGTAAACTGGAAGATTTGGTACATACTACATTCAGTAGTATCTTTCAAAACAATAGATCATATTAGCAGTAGTTTCCAGTACTTTCATTTCTCCATTGTAATTTAGGGTGACCAGAGAGCATGTGTAAAAAATCAGAATGGGGGCAGGAAGTAAGAGGTGCCTATAAAAGAGAAAGCTCCCTATATCGGGACTGTCCCTATAAAATTGGGACATCTGGTCACCCTAGTGTATCTTGTTCTGAACCCAATGCTACAGCCCTTGTTCATGTGACCAGTCAATATCAGTGAGATTACTTATGTAGGATTACAGGATTAGGCCTTTTATTTGTGCCAGATTTTCAGATTTAATCACTCTATGAGGCATAGGCAGATCAGATATCCTGTTAATTCTAATGCTAACAATGCCCACTTGTCAAGAGGAAGAGCAAGTAGTGCAAGCACCGTGAAATTTGGTGTCCCAAGTGTGTTGTATTAAACTATGTAGCCACTAGACTTTCATTTTAAGACTAGGAAGACTTTTGTTTTGGAGGGTTGATAGTTTTTTGTTAATCCATGCAATGTTAACTCCTACTGTGTCCCTTCCACAACTGACAAGGGCTATCTTAAACCAAGGTGGTCAAACGACGGCTCGCAAGACGCATGTGGTTCTTTTATAGTTAAAGTGCGTCTCACAGTGCTCCCTAGGTCCCATCCCCCATTCTTCACTGAATGGGAGAAGCTTGGGTTTCAGGCACGCAGTGGCATGGATGGGTTAGGGGTTTCTGCCCAGTGGAGAAAGGGGGTCTTGGGGCTTCAGCCCCATGGGGGGCACCTGCCGGGGCACAGGGCTTCTACAGGAGTGGAGCAGAATCCTCGAGTCTCGGCAAGCACCTCCTGTAGGCATCTTTCCTGAGTGCACCTGATGTTTGTCTACTTACCTCTTTATTTTCCTGGAGTCTGTTCTCTCTGCCTACGTCTCTCAGACACTCTCACACAAAATATCTTGCACTTCAATAGCACCTTCCATCTGAGGAAGAGCTTCACAAACATAATTGAAATAACCCCCCCAACGCTCCCTGTGAGGCAAGTATTATTTCAGTTTTACAGACTGGGAAACGGAAGCAGACAGAGAGATAAAGTGACTTGCCCAAACTTATACAGAAAGTCAATGGCAGAGATGGAAACAGAATCCAGATCTCCTGACTCCCAGTCCTGTGCGTTTGCCATGAAACCATCTTTCCTCCCTTTGCTTATTTATTACAGCTTCAAATAGCTTCAAACCTCCCTTGAAAAATGCACAAAGGCAAACATACGTTGTAAAATGAATACTCGGCTACAAAGTACAAAGATTAAAATGACTCATATTTTATATAATATAAGAGCATGCAGAAAATGTTTAGAACTGGGACACTCTTGACTTTGTGCTACATTCTCCCCAATAAAACAACACTAAGAAGCAGTTTCTCCATTGCCACCAGGAAAGATTTCACAGTACATGTTTTAGCCTCTTTCAGATTTTCTCCGGCAGACATATGCAATCTGTCCTATATTTTACATGCAGACTTAATCTCACTCAGCCCATTTATATGCCACCTCCACTGCTCTTGTTACTATGGAGAAGATTGATAAACAACCAGTTAGCAAATAAAATAATTCAGGAGGAATGTGAAAACCCCTGCCTAGGGAATTTGCACGTACTGCACAGTGACAACATTTCATTCAGCATTTGTTGTAAGTTCGCAGAGCCTCTCTCACTGCAGCATCAGCCACAGGCTGTGTAGTCAAAACATGCTTTTCCCACAGGACTTAGAAACTTAGATGTGTAACTGTATCTTACCCTGGTGGAATCTGTATAGTTCTCATAGGGGAGAATTCTTACTTTAAAAGTAATTTAGCTGGAGTGAAATGCAAAGAGCACCCTCAAGTGTCTAAGCAGAGCAACTGCAGAAAATATCAGAGGCATGATTTATTGCTACATAGCATTTATACTAAGGTGTCTCATTGCATTTCACAGCCAAGATAGCCCTTGAAGATGCAACTAAGATATGTAAGCTATAATATCTTGTAGAGATAATGCTCATAGACAAGACAAGGTGGGAATGAAAAATGGCACAGTGACCACTTTTCAGTAAGAATTACTGAACCTTGAGACAATGTGGAGGCCCAGGAGGTAAGGTTAGATTGTTTTTTATGAGAAGGAGGTCTAAAAGTCCGACGCTGGGGAAAGAGGGGCGTCTTAAGATGGAGTTTTCAAAGAATCAAGGAATCAAGCAGACACAAAGAGGCAGGGAGTTTGTTCCCAATGCAAGTGACAGTGTGGAGAAGGTCCTTACTCCCACTGCAAGAAGAAAACAAGAGGATGGGTGTGGGGAAAAAAAGTGTGGTATTGAAGTCATGTAGAAAGTGGGCTTGATAATGAAAAGAAGTAATGCTGTAAAGACAGGGTCCAGATCCTTGGCTTCTGGTCCATCCCCTTTGCATCGTGGGAGCAGCACAAGTCTGGAAAGCTGCCCTAAGTGGGCATCTGGGGCAATGGGGAAGTGCAAATTGCCTTTAAACCACCTTTGTTCACCCCCTGAGGCTCTGCATCAAACATAGCTTGGCTGGACCCAAGGATGTGGCTCACGGTTTCAAGAAAGGAAAAGAATAGGAAGAAGAGTTTGCACAGAGTTCTGCAATATGTTTATGGCTGGGTGAGAAGAAAGAAGTTATGGGAGAACTCAGAGTGCATGACGCTGAGAAGAGGGAAAAAATCTGCAGAAAGAACAAAAAAAATTATGGTGAAATAGATTTGGGGACCCTCCGCAGAGAAGTGAACTCAAACAGGTGTCTGAGAGAAGGATACACCTTCCTGTTGCCAACAGATATGCAAAGCGCTGGTAAAATGCTAGTCGGATACAGAACCATAAATGCTTGGTGGATAACTAATGGGGTTATTATAAATCAAAGACACACAGTGTTCCTCTTCAGCACTAGAACGAGACATATGATGGGCTGTCAAATTATAAATGTTGTAATCCAAGACAGCTCTTCTCTTTGTTGTGTTCAGCCTTCCCAGAAATGTTTATGCGTGTGTTCCTTCTTATTCTTTTTACAAAGGTCTTGAAAAGCAGAAGCAGCTCTTTGATTAATGCTAAGGAATGTTGTGCCCTGTGGCTGCAGTACCCAGATGTAGTGGTGAGAGCACTGAAAATGCAGGAAAACTACTCTCCTGTGGAACTTCGTTAAATTGTCTGAACTGATCCTATAGTCCTTCCTCTTTAGATATATCAGGTATATTAAATCTGGGGCCAGGCCCTCGTTTGTGCCACTGCTATACTCCACACAGCTGAGGTGGGACAAACGTGGATTTATGCCACACAGTTTTCCCCAGTCATATTCCCAGAATGCTCCATTGTGACCTCTTTGGACAGCACTTTCAACTCAGATGCACTAGCCAGGTAGTCAGGAAAAACCCAGGGAACTTTTGAATTCCATTTCCTGTTTGGCTAGCGTGGTGAACTCATCAGCACAGGTGACCATGCAGTCCCAGATTTGCAAAAGAGCTACAGCATGGACCAAATGGGAGGTACTGGATCTCAACGCTGTATGGGGAGAAAAATCTGTGTAGGCAGAACTCCATTCAAAATAACAGAATGCCAACATTTTTCTGTTGTAAATTGTCACTTTCAAGTCATAGACGACAGAAAAATTTCAGAAAGACTCCAACGAGAAGCTGCTGAACTGGAATTAATTTGCAGATTGGATACCATCAATTTAGGCTTAAACAGAGACTGGGAATGGCTGGGTCATTACACAAATTGAATCTATTTCCCTGTGTTAGGTATCCTCAAACCTTCTTGTCAACTGTCTGATATGGGGCATCTTGATTATCACTATAAAGTTTTTTTTCCCTCCTGCTAAGATAATAGCTAATCTTAATTAAATAGCCTCTTAGAATTGGTATGGCAACTTCCACCTTTTCATGTTCTCTGTGTGTATATATATATAGATCTTCCTACTGTCTGTTCCATTCTATCCATCCAATGAAGTGGGTTGTAGCCTATGAAAGCTTATGCTTAAATAAATTTGTTAGTCTCTAAGGAGCCACAAGTACTCCTGTTCTTTTTGACAATACAGGCTAAAATGGCTGCTACTCTGAAACCAACCACTTGAATAGTTACCAGTGCAGAGCACATGACTTGCTAGGGGTCTGATTCTCCTCTTGCTTACTGTTGGTGGTTTTACATCAATGTAACTCCACTGTCTGGTTTCTCTGGGGTCTAAGTGGCAGTCTACAAGATTTCCAGCCTCAAGTTGCAAAGATTAACTTAACTATCGATGCTCATAAGTACTAAATTTCATTTTATTTTGATGACTAAAGAACAATTCAGTCCCAGAGGTCTGGGAATAGATAGTTGCTGCCAAACCACAATAAATACTTTGTCTGGAACTTAATAGCAACATAACAATGGAGGGTGTATCCGTGTCTTTTACTCCCTTTGAATAAATTCTCACAATCCTCAGATGCATTTTATGAAATTTGTAAAGAAACAGACTTTTCATTTCTCTAAAGAAGGAAAGGACAGTGGAACTCAGCAAAACAGAGGATTTTGTATTATGCTCCTGTTTGGGATTTATGCAATCCAAATTCCCTACCTGTCCTCAAACAATGCTCTATTAAATATGAGGCACACTTGAGAGAGTTCACATTACCTTTTTGCTGTGCTGAGTTGATGGAATTGATCTGCTTTCATGGAGTAAGCATAAGTAGAACCTAACTACTGGTGCTGGGCTCCAGCTATGAATTCTGAATCTGGACTAGAATTTCCCAAAGTTCAAAGACACTTGGAACTGATGTTCTGGTTCAGGCTCATCTTTACTGAAAACACCTAAGTGCAATCAAGAAAAGAAGTTAGGGGCCATGTTTTCATGTGTTAAAAAGATCATGTGTCCCTGAACTCTAGGAATGCCCCTCTTGTGAGGGCAGGTCCCGGTGCTCTAGTTTTTTGCCCCCTTTTCTGAAAGAGTCCTCACGCTCTTAACAGAATCAAGAAGCTTAGCAGCACTGCTTACATCCCCTGCTCCGCCTCAAAATGTTCCTCTCTGTGCCTGGTTGATGTGTGTTCTGGTGTTCCACTTTGAAAAATCTGGTATTCTAGCAATATGCAATTACATTTATGTCCACCTAACTTATGTGTACATGCAAAGCAGGCACACACACATGTACAAAGCCAGACTATTAGAAGAAGGGTAAAAATGTTTCCAGATATTCTTCAAAAGTAACTGTGTCAATTTAAATTGATCTCCAAGTTATTTAAACTTCCAGGGCTAGGTTTTCAAAGATGAGCATATGAAGTTGCATGTGCAAATACCAAATGTGTGTACACAAATCTGATATCCACACACATAAATCAGATACTCTATTATCTAGCCTGAAAATCTTAAATCCCAGACTCAGGACACCTTAAAGGGATCTGATTTTTTTCCAGAGTGGATTCTCAGCAATTTCTAACCTTCAAGGTATGTCAGGTTAGACCCCCAAATCACTAGCTACTTTTGCAAATCTTGGCCTAATGGAACAGAAATGGATGAATCAATGTAAGAAATATGCATCTGGACTGAGAACTACCCTGCTTCCCACACATTAAGTAAGCCCCTAATATCCCTAGTGAGATAGATAGTTTTATTCACACGTGAAAACCAAGCCATAGAGAATTGAAGGCCTACATTTTAACAAATGTCTCCAGACTTGGATGCTTTTATTTTGGGGTAACCAACTTGAGATAGCCCAACACTAGAAGAAATAAACCTGTTCTTCCCTTAATCTGTGAATGTTCTAAGGGCTGCCCTCACTCAGCTACCCTATGTCAGTGATTGCAAACATACAAGACTCAAGATGCATAAAATGAAGGAACATTGCTTTCCCCTGGCATTGGCTTCATGTGTCAGTTCTGCCAATATCCCAAACTGGCACATTCTGCAGAAAGTTATACAGAAATCCCAAGATTTCCACAGCATGGATTGGATTTTTTGGAGTTAACTGCAAGAGTTGAGTGCTTTATAAGAGCTTTAAATCCTCCATCTCATTCTTTGTTTTACATCCACAGGTCTTAATATTCAAAGAGAAGGTTCTCCAAAAGAAGTCAAGGCACAAGAAATGAAAAGCAGCTTTTAGAATCTATGTACATTTATATTGGCCCTGTTGCAGAATATGATGATGATGACGCAATGCCTGAAAGAGTGTATGAAATTAACTGAAAAAGCTACTCCCTACTTTGAAGCAAAACTAAAGATAGCTCAAAGTAATAATGGGAATTCTTGAGGAATCAATACAATTAATACACAAACCATAGATCCATACATCCCTTAGCATTTTCCAAGATTTTGGAAATCTATAAACTTAAAGACTATGGCCAGAAACAAATCTGCCTGTGAACATTCTTGATAAGCTGGACAAAAGAAAGGATGGCTGATGCAGCTTTCTTAGAGGTTTTGCTTTGACTGGTTTCAAGTATTCATAGTTGAGATTTTAGAACCAGGAAAGCTTGGGAGGCAAATAGTTAGATTTCCAGACCAACAGCTGGGCAATAGCTCTCATGGTAAATCTAGCAATATGATTGGTACTGAAAATTTCAAAATACGGGTGAAAATGCACCCTATGGCAATGATTGCAGAAGGGTACACACAAGTCTCTAGGTTTATCTATGACGGTGGGACACTTATAAGGGTCACAAAAGTAAGAGCTCAAAAAGAGAGTGTGAACATTAAACCAACAGCCTACTACTACATCACTGAGAAACATAAAGCCCTCATCCCAGTTACCTTATGCAGAACTTACTGACACTGCATGATGTTCCTATTCATTAGTATTCTCCCTCTCAGGAGTAAGGAATGTTAAAGAGTCCTTCTGTTAAAAGTTGAAGGGCTGTTGTATTTTTAATGTGCCTACAGATCAGACAACTGGAAAAAAAAACCCCACCATAATAGCATGAAAGACAAAATTTCTTATAGAACTAGTGATGTATACATGATAAGATACAGCTCTAATAAGCAATGAATTTTAAAAAGCAGAGGTGGCAAAAGAAGCTAGAGCTACAACCATGAACATGCTAAAGACAATGTAGATAAAGCCTGTTTTCTGCAGTTCTTGTTCTATGCTATGACACTAACTTCTTTTTAAAGGTATTTTCTAAAACGTTATTGCCTATGTTTATTTCTTCCTTTGCTACGTATCTCTGTGGTAATATCACTTAACTAAGCAGGACATTCTGTGTTTGGACAGTTCGTATGAAATACATTATAACTTGCCAATCCATTTGACAAGAAGTAAAGCAATTCAAATGGTGGACTTCAATGAGGGTAACAATCTATTTCTAGCTTTCCCTTTCAAAACAAGATGTGCACTTAAAAAAAAAAATGTTTTCAGTTTGCAGCATGCCAGCATCTGTAAGTTGTTGAAAAATAGAGGGCCGTCTATCACAACAAACGCACTGAATGGAAAGGGGACAATGCAAGCAAAACAAAACAAAAACAGTAAATTCTCCAAGGGAAAATCTTTTTCCCTTGGCAAGACAATGCAGTTATCTTTGCCTTTCATAGCCCCTGGATTTGAGCAAGATGATCTACTGGATGAGATACCAAAGCTGCTTAAAATAAGCAGAAATTTGTTTTATGCTGAGTTGGCTTGTGTGTTGTGTATTGGCTATTTTTTAGGGGTTGTTAAAGTTTTTAAAGTAGCTTGTAGCTCTTAGGTGCAGCCAATCAAAAAACTCAAATGGTGGCTTTGGCTCCTCCAGCTGCTGCGTTACCTGCAATGCTCTCTGCACACCCCCTTCTCACTCCTACAGCCAGACTTAAGCACTGTCATCAGCAATATCTTAGTGTTTTGGAACTGGATAGAAAGACTTGTCAGGATACAGATTGCAATGTTTGTTATCTTACCAGAACACAAATCCATAAAATTATATTAGCTTCCTATGTTGGAGAAAAAAGGTAGGGGACATTAAATATAGCTTCCCCAAGTGAACTACTTTGCAGATCCTTGTTTCCACTACTTTCTAATGATTTGCAAAAGCATGTCTTATCCATGTAACAAACACAGCTGACACTGACACATCTTGCAAGTGCCTCACAGATTCATAAACTTGATGTGCAGGCTGGGACATTTTTTAAAGCTCCTGATAGAAAAGGATAAGACTATTTTAAAATGAGTGAATTAAGAAAAAAAAATGACCACACCCTTAATCTCTGCACCAAAAAATATGATTAAATACAGTTAGATCCAGATGTTTTATTAGCAAATACATTCTTGTTCTCTTCATCTAATGCCAGGAGGCAGCTAAAAGTACCCAAATTCCTAGACTTACAGGTAACTTTTTGTGATAGCAATTCATCAGAAGTCAGTAGTTGATTCTTATGAGGAGTCTTAAGTTGTGCATCTACTTGCTTTTGGGAAAATAAACTCATTAAATGTTTGTGGACTGTCATTTACTAGAGATGAAGATTAATTCCTGTTTCCTGGATTGGGCAGATTCTGTAATGAGAGAAGTACTGTATCTCTCTTACTTCAGTATTTCTTCCAGCATTAGGTAATAAATGACATCTCTTCCCTGTCTCTGCTCTCATTTAGCAAGTTGATAATGCTCTTGAAGTATTTCACAAATTCCATACGGACATCCTCAGGATCTTCTTCCAAGCTGGAGTGTATCAGTTTCAGTTTGTTCAATGGTGAAGCTTTGAAGTTACACACACACAAAATTAAAAATAAAGATTACTATGTTAATTTTAATACAACTGCTTTTACAGTTTTCTTGAGTTCACAGGGCTGTTTATACTACACAAAACATTTGGAAATCCAGTTATATTAAGATGCTGCTGTGCAGCATAACATGTAACATTTAAAATGCGATGCATGATCATCATCAGTAATACAAAGAACTAAGTTCATCATTGAATAAATCCTTTGAAAAGCTGAAAGGCTATACTGTATTTTGCAATCACATATTTAGACACAAAATGAAATTGAGCCAATATGTAGGAACTGTAATCAAATCATTTCAGATATTCTTTAATCACTTTGAAATTATAAAGTATTTTTACATTTAAATCTTAAAAATGTTTGGAACAAGTAGATCTACCCATTCTGATTCAACTATTCAAATTAGAAATTGTTTATGCACTATCAAACACAGAAAAAGCTTAGCTAAGCAGCAATGAGGGGAAAATAAACACAAAGTGGAGTTAATGGAGGTTTAAACTGCTATAATGTGGGAACAGCTTTACCCTTCCCGTCTGATCATTCTATATGTTTTTATTGTGAACACACCCAACACTTTCCAGAATTGCTTGTTAGTTTTTATTGTGGAGTACACTCTTACAGGCTCTCCTTACATGTTCTGATACTGTATAGTTCTATTATCTTTTATTTAGATGTCATTTTCTGAAATATGTTTTCCTCCATATTTCTTCACGTTAGCCATTACTAGATGGCTTCTTTGAAACTCCTATTGTAGAGCCAAATTAAAACTGGACCTTTTGACAGAATATCTGTTTCACGGATGCAGTCAGCTTCTTCCATCAAAAGTTTTGGGGACTGATTTTCTTCTCACTTACACTGGTATAAGTCACCGCACTGCCACTGAAGTCAGTTATACTAGTGTAATGCAATATAACTGAAAAGAGCAGGCGGTCTCTAACTTTTCAAATCCATCTTTGTTTCCATCTTAACTAGTGACATAGCACCTTACTCTCATTTGGACTAGATGGCCTCAAATTTAGAATTATGCAACACTGAGTTTTTCGACACCTTTGTAAGTACAAGAAAGATAATCTCTTATTTCATTAAGCTACTCCTGGTGTGCTTATAAAATGCTGATTTCCTCTACAATTGGTTGATAAATAGACAAAACTACAGAGGGACCATATTAAAGTAAGAAACCCTCATGCAAGTAATGAAGTATTATTTAGGACTTGCTATCAGGAAATCTATTCCAGGCTCAGCCATAGACTCTCTGAATAACCTTGTTTTCCCATCTGTGAAATGGGGATATATTTACCTATCAACCAGCTATGTTCTGAGATTTAATTCATTCATGGTAACACTGAGATCCTCAGAAGAAATTATAGAAATGCAAAAAGTCACAAAGAGTCACCAGCTTTGAAAGTTAAGCTAATAATTAAAAACCTTTGTTTCATCTTCTTACCTAAGGACAGGTTTTCTGTGTCCCCTGCACTGCCTGGCTTGTGGTGTGCAATTAGGAGACACTGGCTATCTAGTAACTGCTGTTGCTGCACAAAGCAGGAGTACCACATTTCAATTTCCTTCAGGTGACTGGGCAGTTCTGGGTTGAAGACTATTACAACACCATGGGAGTCTTTCATCAGAGCTGGCCAGCAAGTTTCAAACCTTGAAAAGCAAGTAAATGGAAAATGGTAAGTTTGGTAGACCCAAAAATGGCAACTGTTTTTACTTAATATTTAATTAAAACTCCACATAGTTTATGTATTTTGTTTCTCCTCAGACACAGATGCTTCACTGTTTTTCCTTATAAAAATTAGAAAGCTTGCTGTTAATATGGCAAACTTCAAACACATTTTTGTCCTAGACAAACACCAGTAAGACCCCTAATTTAGTCAGAGGCCAGAAGAGACCACTAAATCATCCAGTCAGCCACCTGTATATCACAGGTCATCCACACCACCTAGCACCCACACACTAAATCCATTACAACCCAACCCCATCATACAATTGCACTCATAAATTTGTTCAGCTGTCTTAAAACTAATTAAGTTTTTTCTCCCACCCCCAACTCCTATGGGAAGGCTGTTCCAGAATCTCACTGCTCAGATGGTTGAAACCTTCTAATTTCCAGCATGAATTTGTGGATGGACAGTTTATATCCATTTGTTCTTGTGTCAACACTGTCCTTTAGCTTAAATTGCTAAACTTGTTCTACTGCACTATGTAACATTTGGTGAAAGATGTGTTTACATCCTTCTCCTAAAGGACTGACTTGTGGAGTGATCATCTTAGGCAGATTCTTTCACTCACACAGGGCCACACTGACTTCAACAAGCATACATGTCTAGCCAGGTGGATCAGTTTAAGCAACTGGGGTCTCCCAAATCATCTAGGACCCAATCCTATATTCCTTGTGCACCTAAAACTCTTGATGAGCTCTTAGAGTAGCACCTGCTAAGCTCTCAAAGATCACCATCAACTTGATCTGGTAACAGCTCAAAAAGTGAGTTAGAAGGAGTTTCAGATTCTATACCTGCCCTTGAATTCCCTTGACAATTTGTGGTTTTACAAATAAATCTTCCTTTTTTTAATGTTTTCTATTCCTGGCTGTTACAAACCTACTCCCTCACACTTCCACCACCACAACCACAGAGCAAAAAGATTGACTTAAAAAAAAAAAAGTATTAACACATGTGAGACCCAATCAAGACTGGGGCCCAACTGTACTTAGCTCTTCAGAAATACGTACAAAGCTATTCCCAAAAAGGACTTAATCTAAAAGAGTTGTCAACTGCAGAAAGCAAGCAAACTGAAAAAATTGCAAAGTATTTTTCCTCCAACGTCTTTCAGTTACTCAGTGGTGAGTAAAAGAGTTTTCATAGAAAAATGTGATTTTTAAGTTGACGCTGTCCAAGTATTTTGCTAATTTAAGAGACAGGGAGTGACCTTGTCTCAAGGTCCGTCTTCACTACTGTGATAAATCGCATCAATGGCAGCAGCGCCAATTTATGGTGTCTGATAAAGACACATTATGTCGACGGGTGAGCGCTCTCCTGTCTATGTGATTACTCTACCTCAGCAAGAGGCAGAAGCTATATTGGCGGGAGAAGGTAAATAAGGAAGTGTTATTTACTCCTTATAATACAAGAACTAGGGGTCTCCAAATGAAATTAATAGGCAGCAGGTTTAAAATAAACAAAAGTATTTTTTCACACAATCACAGTCAATCTGTAGAACTCTTTGCCAGAGGGTGTTATGAAGGCCACGCCTAAAATAGGGTTCAAAAAAGAACTAGATAAATTCATGGACGATAGATCCATCAATGGCTATTATCCAGAATGGGCAAGGATGGTGTCCCTAGCTTCCGTTTGCCAGAAACTGGGAATGAGCGACAGGAAATGGATCACTTAATGATCACCTGTTCTGTTCATTCCCTTTGGGGCATCTGGCATTGGCCACTGTCAGTAGACAGAATACTGGGCTAGATGGACCTTTGGTCTGACTCCAGTATGACCATTCTTAAGATATATGGGAGACAAGGTGGGTGAAGAAGAGCTCTGTGTAAGCTCAATAGCTTGTCTCTCTCACCAACGGAAGCTGGTCCAATAAATTACACTGGTCTACAATTTTTTAGAAGTCGTCTGCTTCAGAGATAAAATGTGATATTTATTATGTATTTTGATGTGCTGAATTCAAATATGACAATTAAAACAACTGATTGGCTACTGTTTCTAAGATATTTAAGTTTTTACATTTTATGTCTATGTATATTATGTAGATAGTAGAGTTTTAATCATAAATTGTAAACCTAGGTCTTTTCATGTGTTTATGGTTGCTTTACATGATAATATTTCACCTGTCCTGTTTATGTAACACTTTAAAAATCAGCCAAAGGGTTCTATAAATAAAATGTATTATGAAACAAAAGGCAAAAAACTATTATGTACATAGTTTAGTTCTATTCAGTGTCTACTTGGCGCTTCTTGGCTTGTCTCTTGTATTCATTAAATGGAGCATCTCTTGTCACTGTCCAGCAATAGTCTGCAAGCATCGATGGGCTCCATTTGCCCTGATAGCGTTTCTCCATTGTTGCAATGTCCTGGTGAAATCGCTCGCCGTGCTCGTCGCTCACTGCTACGCAGTTCGGTGGAAAAAATTCTAGATGAGAGTGCAAAAAATGTATCTTTAGTGACATGTTGCAACCAAGGCTTTTGTATGCCTTGAAGAGGTTTTCCACCAACGACCTGTAGTTGTCTGCCTTCTTGTTTCCGAGAAAATGTATTGCCACTAACTGGAAGGCTTTCCATGCCGTCTTTTCCTTGCCACGCAGTGCATGGTCAAATGCATCATCTCGAAGAAGTTCACGAATCTGAGGACCAACAAAGACATCTTCCTTTATCTTAGCTTCGCTTAACCTTGGAAATTTTCCAAGGAGGTACTTGAAAGCTGCTTGTGTTTGTCAATGGCCTTGACAAAGTTCTTCATCAGACCCAGCTTGATGTGTAAGGGTGGTAACAAAATCTTCCTTGATTCAACAAGTGGTGGATGCTGAACACTTTTCCTCCCAAGCTCCAATGACTGTCGGAGTGGCCAATCTTTCTTGATGTAGTGGGAATCTCTTGCACGACTACCCCATTCGCAGAGAAAACAGCAGTACTTTGTGTATCCAGTCTGCAGACCAAGCAAGAGAGCAACAACCTTCAAATCGCCACAAAGCTGCCACTGATGTTGGTCATAGTTTATGCACCTCAGAAGTTGTTTCATGTTGTCATAGGTTTCCTTCACATGGACTGCATGACCAACTGGAATTGATGGCAAAACATTGCCATTACGCAGCAAAACAGCTTTAAGACTCGTCTTCGATGAATCAATGAAGAGTCTCCACTCATCTGGATCGTGAACGATGTTGAGGGCTGCCATCACACCATCGATGTTGTTGCAGGCTACAAGATCACCTTCCATGAAGAAGAATGGGACAAGATCCTTTTGACGGTCACGGAACATGGAAACCCTAACATCACCTGCCAGGAGATTCCACTGCTGTAGTCTGGAGCCCAACGGCTCTGCCTTACTCTTGGGTAGTTCCAAATCCCTGACAAGGTCATTCTGTTCAGCTTGTGTTATGAGGTGTGGTTCAGAGGAGGAGGATGGGAGGAGGATGGGAGAAAATGTGGGTCCTGTGACATTGATGGTTCAGGACCAGAAGTTTCATCCTCTTCCTCATCTGACTCAAGTGAGAATGATTCTGGTGCATCAGGAACCAGCAGTCCTTCTCCGTGGGGTATTGGGTGTATAGCTGATGGAATGTTTGGATAACGCACAGTCCACTTTTTCTTCTTTGACACATCTTTCCCAACTGGAGGCACCATGCAGAAGTAACAATTGCTGGTATGGTCTGTTGGCTCTCTCCAAATCATTGGCACTGCAAAAGGCATAGATTTCCTTTTCCTGTTCAACCATTGGCGAAGATTTGTTGCACAAGTGTTGCAGCATATGTGTGAGGCCCACCTCTTGTCCTGATCTCCAATTTTGCAGCCAAAATAAAAGTGATAGGCTTTCTTAACCATAGTGGTTATACTGCGCTTTTGTGATGCAAAAGTCACTTCACCACAAACATAGCAGAAGTTATCTGCGCTGTTCACACAAGTATGAGGCATCTCTGCTCACTTTGGCTAAACAGAAATGTGTCCCTTTGCAAAATCAAACACTGACAAATAAGAGAGCACGACACTGTATGATTTCTAGAGCTGATATAGGGCAGTTTGTTCAGAAGAGTGATGTAAGCTTTGTTATGATTGCATCATCCATGACTTCTAGGAATAACATGATGCGATTCACATCATGTATGACACAATACCAGCTTCAGATTTCATCATTCATTGTTTTGCCTAAAAAGCAAGTACTGTCCAAACCCAGTCATAGATTTATTAACAGATCCAGTCAAAGATGTATTTTAGTCATTTCTGGTTTAAACAGAGATCCCTTCCCTTTATAACTCACTTATCCTCCATCATTCCCATGTCAAGGGTCGTATATACTGACCCAATAGCATATCTTGAAAACTAGAGCCAATCAACAATTTTAAGCATCATTTTCGTTCTCAGTGACCCAGAATTAGTAAAGTTTGACTACATTTATTTCAGAAGCATTTTGGCTGTAGAGCAGTGTTATATTACCTCACTCACCTTGTTAAAATAATGTGAAGTGTCAAGAACACTAAAACCCACTTACTTTTGATCACCGCCACAATCCCACAGCTCAAATCGACACCCCGCCCCTTTACTGTTGCCATTCATATTTGGTTTCTCATATTCCAGGATCCTAAAAACCAAAAAGTGTAGTTAGGGCATGACAAGATTCTACAACAAGGCCATGCTGTAAACAGCATGACATTCCAAGCTGTAAGGGTCTCCTTTCAGGATTCATGGTGCACGGCTTCACTCACCTCACTCCTTGAGTGGGGATGTAGCTGCTAATGCCTTCTGTGCTCTCTGACAGAAAGTTTGCCAAGATGGATTTTCCAGACTGCCAGAAATGGGAGCAAAAGGCACTTGTGTTAATAAAACAACACACATCCAGTCTGCAGCAGGGCTCAGGGGGAATGGCGGGGGAGAGCTGCGTATCCCTGATCTCTGTAATTTGGAGCATGATTTGTGCTGTTTGGGGTGGGGCCATAGGATCTCTGGGGGCTTGGATCCTTAACCTTGTGGGCTCCCAGCTGGGCTGTTCATGTTGATGGGGGAGGGGGAGACACACAAGACCCCGGGGCCCCCAGTTTGGCTACTCGGATGAGACACGTCCGAGACTCAGGGGCGGAGCTCTCCCCCCCGGGGCTATCCGGGGGGAGCGCGCTCCCCGGGGCCTCTCTCAGCTGAACCGAGCCGGGCCTCGTACTCACTTCACTGGGCCCCACGAACAGGATCTTGGCCTTCAGCATCCTGCGTGCTCCTGGGCTGGGCCGGGCCGCCCCAAGCCAAACGGCGCGGCTTCCGGGCGGCGCCCTAGCAACGCGGCGTCGTTGCCAAGGGAGCAGGGAAGCCGCCCTGCGATTAGAGCGGAGCGTGGCCGGGAGAGGTCACGTGTCGCAGGGAGGTCACGTGAGGCAGGGAGCTCCCTGATCCACGTGACGCGTCCTCCAGGTTCTCTCCTCCTCCCTTTCTCCAGTCCCCCTGGCCCTTATTTCCTTCCAGCCCCTTTCTCTTCCCCTGACCCTCCTTTCCTGGTGTTCAGCTGCTCTCCCCCTTTAGTTCCTGCTCTAGTCATCAGTGTCCCAAGGCAGCTTGGGCCAGAAATTTGCACTGCAACAAGGCTTTGTCTGGGTTGCGGTTCATCCATTTTGTTCTGGCATCCTCTATGTTTGGCGCTCTTAGCTGAGAATAAAACAGATCCCATTTCGATTTAGCTTCAGGTTTGGCTTTGTTTTTTTTTTAAAAAACAACAAAAACAATAACTGAAACGTTTTCACCCGGAAGGGTCCCTGCAGGGGTATGCACCAGAACAACAAAAAGGCTGAATTGACACCTGTACTGTTAATTTAGTGCACATTTGTGTCTAGACCAGGCCTTATGGTGAGGGTTTTGCAACATTTTTCTGACTTTATAGAGGTAGACTCTTATCACAGAGTCTGAAAAGATGGCTTACTGTAAGGATACTAGCCAGGGCCTCAAGAACCCATGTTTCAGTTTCCTGCTCTGCCACAGACTTCCTATGTTACCTTGCACAAGTCAGTTAGGACCAAATCCACAATGGCTCCTAACTTCCATAGAAATCAAAGGAAATTAGGGGCTTAAACCTAAACACCTTTGTGGATCTGAGTCTAATCCACTGTAGGTGAGGCTAGCAGTACTTTTGTGAGGATAAATATATTAGAAGATTATGAATCGCTCAGTGGCTACCTCTCTGAGCCATACATGCACTTAAAATATATAGATGCGCTGTGAGAAATGCCATTTTTGGTGTAGTTTTCATAACACATGGATCTTGTGATACTAACTACAGAATTTCCTCAAGCCACCAGAATGAGCACCAAAGAGGCAAGGTTTCTTATTGAGGCTTTTCGGAGGGAGCAGGAAGCATTTTAAAGGCTCAGCATAGGTAAAAAAACATCCAGCAAACAGATGGGTTGCTTCAAAGCTGTTTAGATCCCAGGTACAGTAACAGTTTAAGACAAGCTTTCAAATGGGGTCTTTAAGTACTACCATAATATAAATGTTTACTAGTGCTACTAATAGAAATGAAACAGGATTGTTTTGTTCCCACTGTGAGGATTAGTGTTCTCAGCAGCCTGCAGACGTATTTGCTGTCTCAGTCACTACATAAAGTAGTTTAGGATTGTTTAGTGTCGCAGGAGCATGGATGTCATTTATGCAATGTTTAAAGGATCAGAAATAATCCAATTTTTCCAGGGCAAGTTATGAGAGAGAAAGGTAATGCAAGAAAGCCAGCTGCACTTAGCCTCAACCAGATATTTGATTGTGTTTTAGCAGATTGGGATGCATTTTTCTGCTTTTCTAAACATACAGCCACTTCATTCCAATTTCACTCTAGTTAGGTCAATTTGTAATTAGTTCATTCTGCTGCAAAACTATACACTACATGCCAGATCCACTTACTTTCAGAGAAAAGACAGAAGTGACCCAAAGAGAGAAAACTAGGACAATTTTGCATTTATAAGCCGATACATGTAACCATTGTAATGTCTAGCAGTGCACAAAGAGAAACTTGATATAATGGGCTCTAATACGGACAGGCCTGCCAACAGCAAGTCTGGGCCCCAGGGCACAACAGTCAATGGTCCCCCTAGAAAGGGATGGCTGAGTTTACGACACTATTTTTTATCGTATTGATAACAAATTAGAACCCAGTATGCGTAAAGTGTGACGTCGCTTAATCTAGTTAACTTTTTTTTCCCAGTTATGGAAGCACCAATATTGAACAAATTGTGAGTCTAAATATAAGATGTAAAATTTGTTATTTTGAATGATATATTTAATAAATACTTTATGGAATTAAATTTATTAATATATAAAACATTTAAGGAAGAAAACACCTAAAATATCAGGTAGGCTAATTAAACACCTAATCATGATTCATGTGTAATCTAAAATCAAGGAAAAGACAGATATACAAGATGTAATTGAATATGACCAACAAAATTTGCATCCCAGCTACACACACAATCACTTCTGTGGGTTGCAATATCAGACTGGGGCAGAATTTGACTGGCAGAGTTCAATTTTAAGTTAAATCTGCAAAGCCTGCAAATGAAATAGGCATTAGTAGTCCTTTTTGCACAGTGATTGCTGAGATCACATTTGTTTCATGGAGCAATAGTAACACCTAGTGGCTAAACATGCCCATTCATTCCCTCATTTGTTTCCTCTCTCAAATAAGTGTGTTGCACAGGACTTGGCATGATTGACAGTTTTGACTTGAGAGGCCAGCACGGACACTCTCTAGGGATTTACCTCTTTTCCCTCCACCCTGTTCTGTTTTCTGTTAGAAATGGTAGGTGAAATATGAAACTTCATTCCTCTCTCTCCCCCCCAACCCTCCTTTCACATTTCTGGCTAACGTGGGAGGTTGTTTCAGTCCATCTAGGTCTGTAAGTGGGTGGGCCGTGCTCTGCGTGGCCTACTGCTTCCAGATGAGAGAACTCCAATCTCCTCATGGAATCCATAATTTTAAAGGATCAAGCTGATCATCTGGTGGAGTTTGGTCATCTTGGTGCATTTGATAATAGCGCGTTAACTTGCTTGTGGTAAGGCAGAGCAACCTGATATGTTCCACGAAGTCACATTTGTGAAGATCGATAAGATGTGGTATACACAGTTATTGATCATAGCCCTCTGGGGCAGCTAATTCATCACAAAAGGCTCCCCTGACAAACTGGCATTTGAGAGGAAAATAACCTTAAATTTGTACTATGTTAGCAGAGGAGCTGCTTGGAAACTGTTTTTAACCCCCTCTGCTCCCTCCCCACAAAAGTTGGAATTTTTTTAGCCAACATACAGAATATTTTGGTTTGGAAACACAGCCATGATGCCTCATAGGACTTGTAGCTCAGTTACCTCACATGCCCATTCTCTTCTGCAGAATGGACAGATTGCATCTACCATGATGCACAGTGGTCTCCCTTCTTGGTCAGCTGCATGGTGCATCACTGGACATGAAGTGTGGTTGGGGAAGTAGCCTGCAAAAGAGAATGGGGAAATGAGGCAAGGTGGTGACATTTCCAAAGCAAAATAATTTAGTTTCTGATTGTACTCCTAAAGTTCAAGATTTTCACAGAAAGCAGATTGGATTAATTAATGATTTTCTATCAAAAGACGGTTTTGGTGGACAATTTTCAGCCAGCCCTAGTTAAGCAGATCCTCATGGCCTGATTCTATGACCCTGGATCATGATCTCACTAGTGTAAATCCAGCGTAACTCGACTGAAATCAGTAGAGTTACATTGGTATAATATGAGTGTGAGCGGAGACTCGGGATATCCTGAATGACTGCCCTGAAGTTAAGGGAAAAAGGTTCCTTTAACTTAAGTGGGATCAGGACTGAGTCCTAAGGCTTTTGCTTGTGAAATGGATTGCTGGCTGGAAAGAGGGTTTGTTTTTTGTTTGTTTTCTTGAGTTATCATTGTATTATTTCAGCATTTAGCACTAAACAAGAGTTTCTAAATCCTGTATGCCTTGCAAACATAACACTTCCACTAAGATACCTGGACCTCGTCACATTTCTTCTTGGGTGTCCCAGTCATCTTAAGCTATTCCATTGAAGACAACAGAGTGACACTAGCAATTAATATGGTTCAGAGTCCAAAGCCAAGTTATCTTCCTTCCCTCCTTCCTTCTTTCTTTGTTACGATCAACAGTTCCACCAAACTAATGCTGAGCAGCAAAAGGACACACTTTTCCCTACTCCCTCCACAACCTCAGCTTTTATTTAAAAAACACATTTCTAGCCTTTTTCATAACATAGAAATTTCAAAACAACCATGTAGCTATGGATAAACGTTTCTTATTTTTCCTAAAATCACCAGGGAGATCATATTAGCTCCTTAGAAGTAAGAAAGGGAAAACATAACAGGAAGTATAGGCACTTACCAGCTGAAAACAAGAAGGCTTCAGCAAATAATCAACTACAAAATGACTACTTTAGAATGATAGCTGTGTGTGTGTGTGTATCTAGAGGGCTAGCACACAGCTGTGTGTGTGTGTGTTTGTCTTTGTATCTAGAGGGCTAGCCACACCCACTTCCTGCTGTGAAAGGTGTTCTGGGGGGAAAGGTCATGTAAGACTATACCCTACAGTAGGAAGATTTAGGAGGAGCTGGCCTGTTTCTAACCAAACTACTGCTGTAAACAGGTTTATATTGTTACTTTGTCCTACAACTAACATGGGTTATAGCTGTTTAAATTTAGTCTTTGGGGCCTACAAAGTCCATCGTTATAGGTATCTCAATTTCTGATGCTGAATTCACCCTCCCTCTGCCCCAAGTCATAGCTGCATGGAGGCTGCTACCTGAGCTAGGGACACCATAAGCTCAGGGCCGTCCCTAGCCATTTGGGTGCCCTATGCGGCCTCCATCCATGGGGGGACTGTGTGGGCCCCAGCCCCCCTCCCCGAAGCTGGGAGGCAGGAGCTGTGGAGGGCCAGTTTTGGGGGCCCACAGGCCCAGAGTGGCCTGGTGGATTAGCGGGGGGCCGGGAGGAGCCTGCTCCCTTTCCCTCGCCCCGACCTCAGTCTTGTCACTCTGTGGAGGGGACTTGGGAAGGGCTTCCCCCCCTACACACTCACCAACAGCAACGGAAAGCATAGCAGCCCAGCCCCACCCTGCTCTACTCCAGCAGCTCCCAGCTGCATTGCTCTGCTTTCTGCCACCGGTGAGAGCCGGGGGAGGGCCCTTTTCCCAACACGAGCGACACGCTGGGGCAAGGGACGCGGAGCGGCCTGGGGCCGTGTCGCTCTGCTTCCCGCCGCTGGTGAGTACGGAGAGCGAGCCTTTCTATCCTGCTACTGATGACAGGAAGTGATCACTGTAAGTCGACCTAATCTACATTGACTTCAGTTATGTTATTCATGTAAGGCCTGGTCTACACTAGTGGGGATGGGTGACCTAAGAAACGCAACTTCAGCTACGTGAATAGCGCAGCTGAAGTCGACGCATCTTAGGTCGACTTACCTGCCGTCCTCACGGTGGCAGTGGGCTCCCCCATCGACTCTGCCTTGTGCCTTTTGGCGAGCTGGAGTTCTGGAGTTGACAGGAGTGCCTCTGGGGATCGATTTATTGCATCCTGACGAGACGCGATAAATCGATCCCCAATAGATTGAGTTCTACGTGTCAATCCAGCCAGTAGTGTAGACAAGGCCTAACTGAAGTAGTGTAACTTAGGTTGACTGACCGCAGTAGTGTAGACCAGCACTAAGTATTATCTGGACCATCTCTGCCAGGTGTCTGTCTGACCTGCTCTTAAAAATCTCCAATGATGGAGATTTCACAACCTCCCTGGCCAATTTATTCCTGTGCTTAACTACCCTGACAGTTAAGAAGTTTTTCCTAACGTCCAATCTTCACCATCCTTGCTGAAATTTAAGCCCATTGCTTCTTGTCCTATCCTCAGATGTTAAGGACAACAGTTTTTCTTTCTCCTTCTTATAACAATCTTTTATGTACTTGAAGGGTGATGGTGCTGCTGAAAGAGAGAGAAAAAAGAAACAGAGGCAAGGAGGATTAGAAAAATGAGAGACAAAATGGCGTAGAGAAGAGCAGAATAAATCAGAGAAGAAGGGGACAAAGTAATGCAAGAAGAGGAAAAGGTAAGAAGAGATGATAACTTGGAGGTTATATCAGGAATATAAAAGAACTTGATTCATTTATACATTAATGTCTAATGCTAAAAGTCGAGAATACATATATATGTGAGTATATTCTCCCAGAATGGGTTTCATTTTATAGGTCATCTCCATCTAAGAGGAGGGATGGTATCGTTGGTAAAGCACAGGACTGAGAACCAGGGATAGTCTTTACTCTGCCTCAAAGAAACTTAGCACAGAACTCGCAGCTGTAGGAGGGAGATTAATGTTGCTTTACACCCTCTTGATCCTGGACTGCTCTGAGGGTCGAAGTTACAGCAACCTTCTATGACTACCCTGGGGGGCTGCAACATTGCCTAGAATCTCCACACTGCTGCATGCTATCACCCTGGTGCTCAGCCCTTCCCTAGCCTGCTCCCTAAGACGGGGTTTGTGAGGGGGTCCTCAGAAGAAAGACGCCTGTCTTTCATAGTTCCTACATGCGGGGAATCTACTTCCCCAGGAGCCAGAAGTGGGATTTTATGTTGCTCCAGCCCTTTTACCCTGCATAAAGGGGCTAAAGCAACGGTGCGGAGTTCTGTGCTCTGGTTGGGCTGTAGAATCCCTGCCCTTCCTTGGATGAGTCATTTAGGCCAAAACATTGCAAATTTGTGGGTCTTAACTGAGGTATATGTTAACTAAATATGGTTATAAGGGCTTATCTTTTAGGCTCCCAAGTTTGAAAATGTTGCCTTAACCTCTTTTTGCTTTGCTTTTCCCCTTGAAAAATGGGGATAATAATACTTTTAACTCCCCAGGAGCTCTGTAAATTGAGTTGAGTGCCTCATAAAGAAAGTATTACATAATGTGAAGTATTTACATATTCATATACTACACTTACACATTCATATACCATCAAGGTTCACAATGCTTTCAAAGTTTAGTGTAAGGATCCTGCCTGGCTAAGGATCCTTTTGCCTATTTTTTTTTTGCATATTCTGAGTGTGAGCCTTGCATTTCGGTGTGGGTAGCGATACAAGGAAGCATGTAGAGCTCTGCATTTTGAAACATTATGAGGAATGTCTTGGAAATTTTTTTTAAAAAGGAAAAGAAATGGAGAGTTATTTAAAAAATGGTTACATTTACTACAGACTGATGATTGCATAATATTAAGTGGTATGCTAGTCAATTTTTCTTCAGTAATTTGAAATCCTAGATCTCTTTTCCCCTTAGCTTATCTAGTTCTGTCGTCTTGAGCTATACTATACTATACTTAACTGAAATGCTATGTTTTTAGTTTTCATTTTAATTAGCAGAGCTCCAGCTTTAAATGGATTACTCCAATTACTCTCTCTTTTCTGTAAGTTCAGAAATGTTATCTGTCACTTGTAAGAACATAAAGAATTGAGTTGGAAGCATTCCAAATTCTTACTTTAAGTGTTCAAAGTTTAAATGGAGTTCTCAGTCATAAAATCTTTAATTTGAACTGGTCCTTTCAATTCTCAGTTCTTAAAATCATTATTTTTATATCCAGAGATTTCCTATTATTCAGATATATTCAGAGGCACATTATTTTCCTAAAAACATATGTATGTATGTTGTGTAGACATCAGCAGTGGATTATCCTTAACCTCCTTAGGTTGATATTTTCTGTTTAATTGCATTATATTTTAAAACTGAATGGTATCTGCTTAATTTTGTTTAATAGCTAACAAAGTCTTAACGATGAATGCAGTGCTGTTGTAGCTGTGTATGTCCCAGAATGTTAGAGAGACAAGGTGGGTGAGGTTATACCTTTTAATAGACCAACTTCTGCTGGTGCGAGAGACAAGTTTTTGAGTGACAGAGCTCCTTTTTTAGCCAGACCTGAAGAAGAGCTGTGTGTGACCTGAAAGCTTGTTTCTCTCACCAACAGAAGTTGGTCCATTAAAAGATATTTCCTCCCACAACTTGTCTCTCTAAATTTTTAATGAAGCTGCTGTCTTCTGTATGTATATATATGTCGCCAATAAATGTTATTGGGATTATACAAAATGACACAGATGTATTAAGTAGGTTCGTTCGTAGAAATTTGTGTCTCTAAACAATTTAGGTGCTGCAAGCAAATGCTATGGTGTGTCGGTTAAGGTGACCACATGTCTAACACAAAACCTAAACATCAAGGAAATAAAAAGTTGAGACTTCCCATACAACTGTACATAATTTATGATCCTCCACTCAGAGACATGCACTTCACCAATACCACTATACATTACAAAAAGATACCATGCCACAATCTTAACTTTGCCTTTGGAGATGGAGAGACTAGGAAGATGGAGAGGAGGATCTGTGAGAGAAATCCTGGAAGCAATCAGTTTCTGGACAGGATGCTCAGACTAAGGTTTGCTTGGTATTCCTTAGGTCAAGAAAAACAAACAAATCAGAACTCCAAAGGGTGGGTGAGGAGGAGGAGGAAATGTTCTGGACAAGGGGTGGGCAATAATTTTCCCAGGGGGGCCAGCTGGTTTTCAGATGGGGGAGGGGCAGTGCATGCAGCTCCCTCCCCCGACCCGCCAGGGGCACACAGAGACATGCCAGCAGCAGCCAGCCACTTCCGGGAGCAGCGTGGGGCCATGGCAGGCAGGCAGCCTGCCTGAGCTCCCCACTGCGCTGCGGGACTTTTAGTGGACCAGAGATTGCAAGGGGACAGAGGAGGCCGGACAGAAATGTTAGACGGGCCGGATCTGGCCCGCAGGCTGTCTTTTGCCCATCCCTATTCTGGACATTGACAATTGTATAGGCTGTGTTTGAGAGCAGGGTGGGGATTAACTAAACAATAATCAAGGTGGTACTAATACACGTGTATATGTAATTTGAGAAATACCGGGCTCCAGTTGTGTTATAATAGGGGTAGTTCTTAATACCTCCAGCGCCTCTTGCTGTATTTGGCACCCCAATTGTCATTTTATCGCTTCCATGTATTATCTGGATAGTGTTAAAGAAAGGAAGGTTTAGAAGCTGGAAGCTGGAGAGCCAGATAGTGAGATATGATGCGCTCGGCATTATGCAGCAATTAGTTAAATGCTTGCGCTACAAAGAGTCAATGCAGTAAAATGCATTTAAAGGTAGATTAATAAATCTGGAAAAATATTCTTTAAAAAAAAATCTCCAAAGCTTCTGCCTAATGCACAGCTGTAGTGAAAAAAATGAACAGGATGCTGGGTTGCATTACTTGTAGGAACAGAATATAAATCAAATGAGGTGGTATTATTGTTCCATAAGAAACTGATGAGATCTCATTCAGAGTACTGTGTATGGGACCATCCCCTGTGTCTTAGCGGGTTACAGTTGCCCTTGAGGGGATAAAGCAGAGAGAATGAGAATAATACCGGGTCTCTCAGTTGTAAGTTATGAAGCTAGGCTGGGGAGACTTGACATATTCTTGTCTGAAATGAGATCTTGCTGTGACTCAGCCAGTGGTTTTAGAATAACGAAGAGGATTAATCAGGATTAATCAAATTGATTTAGATGAAGGCCATGAAAACAAGAGAGCTTAATTTGAAAATTAGGAGCATGGGAAAGGAGGTGGGGGGAGAAGCTCTGGCTAAATGGTTTCAAAATCCATATGGAATAAGTTACCAGAAGGGTCCTGTGTATGAAGGAGCACAAATGTCTTAGGCCACAGCTAGATAGAATTGCACGAGGAATGGGAGCATGATATTTGACTTGCGGCTGGCTGTGTTTGTCAAGAACACACACAAATGCTCTGAGCCACTGTGTGGGGGATGCAGGCTGGGTGTTTGACAGTAGGAGATGGAGAGAAAACAGGAGCGGCTGGAGCCTAGGACATAAAGTGGAAGGCAGATAGGCTCATCTGTGTGGGATTGGGGTCTGCCATAGGAAAGGACCAACTGGCAAAGGGGTGATGCTGTGGGAGGAGACCATCTTTTAGGGAAGACAGGAAGGGATGTCAGGAACTGAGGAAGGAGAGAAAGAGCCTGTGAGTGAGTGAAGGAGTTCGGTGCTGGAGTCTTTGAGGGACAGGTCTCCATACTTCCCTCATTCAAATTCCTCCTCAACAGCAATGAAACTGCTTCTGCAAGGCACACAAAGGGAAAACACTGATTGATTAAAACTGGGACTTTCAAAGAGCCTACAGGAGTTAGGCACTCAGCTCTCAAATGCACAACACTAACCACATGGTCAGAACTTCACAACTAAATAATGATATTATTTAATGAATAACTGATGACAAGGCATGTGGTTTTTATCTGGGATACATTGGTACTGAATTCAGATTATTTTTAATTGCTGCACTCTGGGAAAAGTTATCCCATTTGGAAAATGATATAAATGATTCTTTTCATGGTACAAAAACACTGAGAAGTCATATAAATTCCATTGCACACCGATATTGTCCTAAAAATCACATGGGCTGGCTGTTAACAAACATCCCATTGATCTCTGGAGCCAGCCAGTATTCTATCTGCTGAATTATGCTTCAGAATGAATCTTGTTGCCCAGTGTTTTACCTTTACTATTGGTAGCTCTCACATGGGTGTACTTTTTGAAGTGAAAATGGCTGAGAACATAAAAATTGGATGGCAACATATGGTGAATCCCAGTGAATACTGAACTTGGTGATATTCTAAAAAAAAAAAGTTGTCATCCATGCTTGTAGATGTTTCCCTTGCTTCACACTAACTCAATAGACGTTCTAGGTTCAAAGTATCAGAGGGGAGCCATGTTAGTTTGTATCCACAAAAACAACAAAGAGTCTGGTGGCACCTTAAAGATTAACAGATTTATTTGGGCATAAGCTTTTCACTCCATGTACTTCTTCAGATGTATGGAGTGAAAATTACAAATACAGGCATAGATTTTTTTGGCGCATGAAGAGAAGGGAGTTACCTTACAAGTGGAGAACCAGTGTTCACAAGGCCAATTCAGTCAGGGTGGATATTGTCCACTCCCAATTATTGATGAGGAAGTGTCAATACCAAGAGAGAGAAAATTGCTTTTGTAGTGAGCCAGCCACTCCCAGACCCTATTCAATCCCAAATTAATGGTGTTAAGTTTGCAAATAAATCGTAGCTCTGCGGTTTCTCTTTGAAGTCTGTTTTTGAAGGTTTTTTTGTTGAAGGATGGCTACTTTTAAATCTGTTTTTGAATGTCCAGGGAGATTGAAGTGTTCTCCTACTGGCTTTTGTATGTTATCATTCCTGATGTCGATTTGTGTCCATTTATTCTTTTACATAGAAACTGTCTGTTTTTTAAGCCATGGAAGCTTATGCCGAAATAAAGCTGTTAGTCTTTAAGATGCCACAGGACTCCCCGTTGTTTTTGTAGCCTTCAAAGTGACACATGGGGACAGAGTAACAATCCTGGTACATAAATTGTTCAGGTAGAAGGCCTGACGTGAAACTCTTCAGTTAAGCAGAACTCCCCTCTGAGGTCAGTAAGAATTTTGCCTGAGTAGTGACTTCAGGATCAAGCCCACAATATGCTGTGTACAGTAAGAGTAGTAGGAAATAACACACTACATTAAGTGCACTGTAATAACCCTGGTAATTTTGCAGCCTAATTTACTGTAGAGATCTTCCTAAGATCTTATTGCTATCAAACCTTCATCTATCTCCTTTAACTGTCAGATGATATTTGAGTAGACCATTTTTGTCAATTAATGATATCATCTGTGATCCACCCTGGAAGGGCTTTATTCCAAGCATTTTCAGTTTTAGATTGGCTTCTTATCTGACTCATTTCTAACTTCGGAAGGATGCTTCAGAATTCTAAATCGCCATAAGGTTTTATTAAGTAGAGCAAGGCTGTTTTTTGCTTTGCTATCTTTCTAGTATCTACATGGAAAAACTCACTGACGTGACCCAAGGGGCAGCCACTATAAAGCTTATTCACAATGCGTTCCATGGTCTCCAGTGAAATTCAGCTGTCCCCCAAGTAGTTAGTGACTTTTACAATCCTAGGAAGGACAGAAAACATCTGTGTGTAATTCCTGAAGTTCTGGGGCCATATTCTGCTCTTATAGCATTGTAAACAAGGAATAACTCCACTGAAGTCAGTAGACTTGGAGGGAACAGTGAGTTCAGAATCTCTCCTTTTCTTCCATTCTGTTCTTGCTGTTCTTCTCATCATCTTCTGTACTACCATTTTTTTTCCAGTATGCATCACCCTCCCCTTCCTGAACAGAGGTAGTTAAATATTTCAAAAAAATATATGTAGATCTGGTTGCCTAAGCATATGTTTCATCTATATGTTTAATACTCTTTTGAAAAATGTGTAGCTTTATCTCTTGTAATATAGTATGTCTGGTTTGTAAGAACAGGGCTGTTCATATTTCAGGGCTTCTCTCCTCAAAGTTAGTCTCCCTGATAAATTGAATGAATTATATTTTTGTTGGCTGTCTTCATTGCCTCCATCACTGTATTTCCAATTTATCAACATAGTTTTGAGAAATTGTTGGGATATGTAGCACTCATAAGCACCATGGGAGAAAAAATATTCATTTATTACTGCTATTGCATGTGATTACATTACACATATCCAAAGGACAAAACATGAAATGTCATATTTAATTCTCCCCATGCAATAGATGATATTACTCTTTTTCCTTCTTTCCAAAAACATCCTGGAAGCTAATTCTTCAATTTCATCTTAGATCAGCCACACAGCAAAGAGAGCAAATATGATTTAAAGATTAGTGTGAGAATAATAGGAGTCAGGCCATCCAAGTTCTACTCTTCATTCTGCCTCTAACTCTTGGTGACCTTGGGCAAAGTCACTTGACTACTCTGTCTCAGTTTCTCTATCTGTAAAATGGAGATAATACTATCTTACTGCAGAGGGCTAATGTCCTTATTTGCTAGACTCCTGCCTTCTGGAATACTTATCATGGCACAGCAAGGAGAGGGGATATCCAAAGGTCCTGTACTAAGACCAGTGTTTAATATATTCATTCATGATCTTGAAAAGTCAGTGAAGACTGAGGTGGCCAAATACAGAGATGACAAAAAAAAATGTTTAGTATAGTAAAGACTAGAAGTCCATGAGGAACTTCACAGGGATCTAACAAAGCCAGATGGGCAACACAATGGCAGATGAAATTCAGTGTTGACGAGTGCATATTGGAAGAAACAATATGAACTATTTATCCACATCACTGATGTCTGACTACTTGGAAAAGAGACCTGAGTTTATTTATGACTAGTGGAATGAAAACACCTACTCATTGTGTAGTGCTAATGTGAAAAAGACAAGGTAAATATTAGGATGTATAAATAATGGAATATAAAATAAAGAGATGATCATTCCATTATATAAAGCAACAAAACACCTCCACCCTGAATATTGTGGTGTTTGGTTTGGGATTATCAGAATTGTCTATAGCTGGTATAAATGAAAAGACAGTCAGGCCTTGGGAACTTCAAATTCAAGAACTGTCAATCTGGTATCTTTCATGAACAGTAAAGCCAGTTTTTTTAAATGGTTGTTAATTTGTATCTATCAACCTACATAGTTTACATGTGGCCAATACACCTCTCCTATCAAAACATAAACTTCCAAAGCCACCTTGAGGACTTGCTCATTCATGGAGAGAGTTAATTATGCCAGCCATGAGTAATGTATGGTGATTCTGATGGGTTGCAAAAAACAATCTTGCCCATGTGTCCTCATTAAGCTAATGTTCCCAAGTTTAGTTCTCTGAGCAGCATTGTTTCACTTGATCATAAGAAATTCAGCAGTAGATGCTAGGCAGATACTGACTTCAGTCTGCAGTAACATTTATTGACTGGAATAGATACTAACCAAAGCAATACCAAGGTCTATATGTAATACATTTTTAAAGTCAGAAGGGACCATGATGAGCTAATTCTCACCCAGTGATTCCTGCATCAAGCCCATAACTTCTGGTTGAACTAGAGCAGATTTTTTTTGAAAAACAACCCATCTTGAATTTAAATGGCAGAGAGGCAAGGCAGGGGAGGTAATATATTTTATTGGAGCCACATTGGTGAAAGAGAAAAGCGTTCGAGCTCCAGAGTGCTCATCTTCTCTACGTCCGGTCCTGACAGGAAACCTGCCCAACAACACTTTAAAAAGATGAGCCTGGGAGCGTAAGTATATAACTACCAGAAATCATGGACCCTGGTTCTAGGTCTCTCATTACAACAATCTGTAACCCACTAACTCTCCTTTGTCCTATGACTGCAGAAGTATCAATAGCCCACTTCATTTTCTTGCAACATGTGTTAACTCCTGATGCTTTACAATCTCTTCCACCTTGTTTTTAGCTGTCACCCTCTGAGGACCTTTCCCAGACTTGAAGAAGAGCGCTGTGAACTTTGAAAGCTTGTCTTTCTCACCAACAGAATTTGGTCCAATTTGGTATTATCCCACCCACCGCCTAACTCTCACCTCCTGATACCAACAGGGGTACAACCACGTTCCTAATTCCACACAGCTAGTGGCTGGTTTGTGACCTGAAACCTTAGTTTATAATTTGGGTG
Organism: Dermatemys mawii; assembly: GCA_007922305.1. Taxonomy (NCBI): domain Eukaryota; kingdom Metazoa; phylum Chordata; order Testudines; family Dermatemydidae; genus Dermatemys; species Dermatemys mawii. The sequence continues at coordinate 15,038,296 of ML677374.1, forward strand.
GTGTTGCTGCTGAGAATGGAGAGGGGAAAATAATCCCTAATACACATCCACAGAAATGCTGACCTCTCTGGTGGAAGATTAGAAGCAACCCTTGTTCTGTACTCTGAGGGCACAAGCTGGGTTTGCAGGTCCAGGTTCCGAAGCAGAGAAATGGGTGTATTTTTGCTGTGCTGGGATGCATGAGTGTCCAGCTTACTAAAGGACAGGCCTGGCTACCCTATGCTTTGCTCACACAAAAGTTTGGACTAAGGGTTGTGAGCAAGATGCCAGACCCCAAGTTTTGTGGTTTGAGGGGTGTGTGTTTGTGTGTGTTTGTGCCTGGGTGCTATTCTCTGTTTAAGCATCAGAATTTGGGTAGTTGGGGCTGCAAATTAACTGGGCCCAGGTACCGGATCTGGGTTTTTGGGATATTGTTTGGGGCGAGTGTGTGTGTGTTGGTGCAACGGGGCTAGCTAAGAGTGTTCTGCATTTAGGCAGCGCAAATGTGAAGGGTTGGGTCCAAAACCAGTCAGACTCTGGCCCAGTCCATCTGTTCTCCCTTTGCCTTGCAAGGCTCAATTTCCCCTTGATCCCCAGCACGTGCGTCTGCCGCCGTCTCTCCCCGCGGAAGCGCTGGAGGCAGCGCGGGGTGGGGGGGCCCGGCCGCGTCTCCGAAGGGTTAATGGAGCAAACCCCACGCCCCCTTCGACGGAGCTGAACCAGCCTCACCGAATCCGAAAAGGCGGCCGGAGAGCTGCGTGTGCGCCCCGGGCTCGCAGCGCCGGACGCGGGGACCCCCGGCTATGGGAGCAGCCAGGACTTGACCGTCCCTTTCCCAGCCAGGATCAACCAGCGCCCTGCGGGGAGACCCTGCCCCTCACCCCACATTCTCCCGGGGCCCCCCTCGGTCTACCCGCGTGTCCTCGGGACTCCCAGCCAGCCCCCCGGTGCCAGCAGAAGGATGAACCCGGCTCTCTTCCTGCCCTGGTGGTGCTGGTTCTGCGGGTGCACGCTGGGGACCGGTTTCCTCTACCCGTTCCCAGCCTCCACGCTGCAGCACAACTACCCCGAGCAGAGCTCCGGATCTCCGGGCAGCGGGTTCGCCACCCGCCGGTGAGTAAATCCGCTCCGTCTCCTCCAGCATCGGGCCCGGGGGCTTCTGCCTTGGCCAGGGCTTGGCAGCAGGGCTGTAGCGAATGGCCCCTTCGCTAGGGGGGGTGCAGCCCCCTTCTCTCTCTCTCCGTGAGATGCGAGCCCCCCTTGCCTGGGAAGTTTCTCCAGGAACTGTCACCACTAGCCCCGGCTTTTGTAACGCTGACTTCAGCCTTTCTGTGGCTCTACATTAGGGATGATCTCCCGCTGGTCTTTTGGGGTCTTCGCCGGCAAGCTGATGGATTGGAAGTAGAGAGTAGAAACACTGGTGTTAAAAAGCCTCTTCCGCCCCGGACTAGCCAGTAGGAGGCAGCCCATCCCAGAGGGAGCCCACGAGGTTCTTCTCCAAGCCACTGGGGACCCCAGAAGCCGAGCATGGAGTTGGTGTGATCAGCATCATTCAACCAGAAAAGCCAAGTTCTTGTTAAAGCCAGCCCTGCTAAAATGCCCAACGAGACCAGGTTTAAATGGTCAAGGAAAACAGGAGATTCTTTAGGGCTAACTTGACTCATCCTCTCCTGCCAAAACATTGGGCATTTGTAGGCACCCTCAGAAACGTCATATCTGTTGGACTCCATTAGTCTTTGTTTAGGAAGCACTAATTACCGTGAGGACTTGGTCACTGTCTTCTTCAAACCAGGTATTGGGGAATTCTGAATGAAAACATAACCCCCAAGGGGTTTGGAACCACAATTTTCAGATGTCCCCAGGCTCTGTCCACTAGGCTACCCAGAGGCTTAGCTTTAAAAAATGACTGAAATGTAACATGTTATGCCAGTAGAGGGAACCATTATAGTCCTGAGAATGCAACTAAAGGCTGTTCAGCTCAACAAAGAAAAAACCTAATTACAGATTTTCTACAAGGGCTACAATGTTCAAAAGGGAACCAGTCTCCAGTTAAAGCAAAACAAACCCTGAATCAGTTTCACATGAATTTAATGTAAATCACCCTTAATTTATTACGTCTTGCTGCTTTAACAGAGAAAACAATTTAGATTTGTGGCCTCCTTCCCCTTTCTCCCTGAACTTCTCAAGAAGTAAAACAGCTGTTCAAATGAATGAGTAGCTCTGTACAGTAACACTAAGTGACTTAGGAGGCTTTAAAAAGCATCTTGATTTAAATCACTTTTTAAAAATTCACAGTTGTATTTATTAACCCCTTAAAATTGGAGCAAGTGGTAAACATTCAGCATTTGTAAACCCTGCTTTTCTCTTTGCTGTGCCAGTGCAAATCCCTAGTTGATGAGTTTACACCGGTGTATTCTGGTTTTAGAGCAGGGTAGACTGCACCAGTGCAACAGTGTGCCTATATTATAGGTTTGCATTAGTGTCCCCCACCCCCAAAAATGTAGACAGGCATGGCTGTAAGCATGTCAGGGCAGGGAACATGTCTCGCTCTGTGTTTGTAAATGTAAAATTGTAATATAATATAAAACTATGGAACTAATGTAAGAGACATGTTGTTGCTCTCTAATATCTTAGGACAGCAGTCAGCAGCCTTTCACAAGTGGTGCGCCGAATCTTCATTTATTCACTCTAATTTAAGGTTTTGCGTGCCAGTAATACATTTTAATGTTTTTAGAAGGTCTTTCTAGAAGTCTGTATAACTAAACAATTGTTGTATGTGTAACCCTTCTGCCCATCAGAGTTGGCAGCAACAAGGGCCGGGTTC
>ML677374.1:15041108-15172804 GCA_007922305.1 Dermatemys mawii
TCGCCACCAGATGTCAGAATATATCTCATTCCTGACACTGCTTACATATGTAAATTAAAGTAAATAAGGCTTTTTAAAATGTTTAAGAAGTTTCATTTAAATTAAAATGCAGAGCCCCCCAGACCCATTGCCAGGACTCGGGCAGTGTGAGTGCCACTAAAATCAGCTCGTGTGCTGCCTTTGGCACACGTGCCATAGGTTGCCTACCCCTGTTGTAGGACCAACACAACTGCAGCTACACTGCATAGAACTAGTATAAATGATTCTTAATACTATTATGTGGAACTGTTCCAGAAATGGAGCATTCATCCAATGGGAAATGTTTACGCTTCAAAACGAGTTCCTGTTGGAAATTAGAACAGAATTACAGTATCAAACCATTTCATGCATTAAAAAGTTTCAAATCTGACATGTCAATTCACTTTGATTAAATTTTTTTTGACATTTTGAAATTAGACTTCTCATTTAGCATCTCCCTTTGGAAAATAACTCTCTTGTTGAAATCAACATTGTACTATGGAAAGCGTCTGCTCTGACAAAACTATCCTTTTCAATGGGGAAAAATGTCAATGATCTGTAGTGTTGGGATTGTTTTGGGAGATCATTTCTTAATGTGAAATTTAGGTTGGGAGTGTCGTCTAGACTCTAGTGGATCAACATGTTGTGGGGAGTTGCAATGTAGGTTCCATTCCTAACTTGTCAACCCATCTATTTGGGTTTTTATAGTGTCTCCTTTGCTGTGGTGTCTGAGATCCTCGAGTCATTCAGCAGTTGGGGTCTCTACTAAGACTGCTACGTTTGTGATGATGTGTTTGTAGTCTGACTGCATGGCTGCTTGGGGACTGGAGTAGAGCCATCAAGAGCCTGGCGCTGAGCAACTGCAGATCGCAGGGACTGCATCTCTCAGGAGATGGCAAAGGTGCATCACGTGGCAAGAGCTGTTGGTCAGAAAGTACCTGGTTTATAGTCAAACAGGAAACCAAGCGGTAAAAGGGATCTTTAGCTTATTGCCAAGACACTGAGCCCTCCTGGGCTAGTTTTCTGAATCAGTACAACGTAACATGGCAACTTCAGCCTTCCTCTGACTTCTGTATTTCATGCTGGGACTTCGTTACATGGAAGATGACTAAAGTGGTCTAACAAATGTAACTGCAAGAGCATGGAGATGTAGGAATGGCATTGAAATTCCAGACAGTTTTTTTCCTTTTGTTATTCCACTAAATCATGTCCATTTAGGAAAACTCCTACTGTCTTTACTTTCTAATTGTTTGATGAATAACTTCCTGCCATGTACATTTCATTCTCCAGCACCAAGGGAAAAGCGTTGGAGCAGCAGAAACACAATGGGTAAGGGGACGAGATGGGCACTCCTGCTTTTCTGAAATAAAATAATAGTTTTTATTATTATTAGATAGCTGCTACATGCTATCTGATCTTGGCTATGCACAATCAGGGTGTGTCTCTGACCAGTTCTTAACTTCTCCTGTCTCCAGGAAACTGGGTTGAGGGGTTATTTCTTTGCGATAATCGTACTTGATGCCTCTCTACAGAGCTAGCCTTTCATCAGGCTCTCCAAGCAGGTCAGAAACATTAATAAACTGACTCTTGCCTCCTGGCTGTGAAGTAGGTGAGTAGTACTGGGCATGCATAGAGATTGGATAACCTTCCTTGTAACCTGGTGAGGTAACAGGTTACCTCAGACTCACCAGGTAACCTGGTGAGTCTGTGGCAGGGCCTGGGGTAGAGCCCAAATCTTCAGAATCCCATTCTTGTGCACTTCAGCCCTCGAACTGTTCTTTCACATGCAGGTATGGAGAGAGGAACCTTGGGCTTGGTATCTCTTTCTAAATGAGGTAAGTCACAAGAAGGATACTATAGAAATGATGAGTTAATAATAAGGGGGAAATACAAATAACCAAGTTACAGGAGCTGCAGAATTAATAACTTTGAGAATGGTTATAGTGTAGGACATTATGATGTTTCAATAACCCTAAAATAGCTAATAAACACACACCTGTACAAAATAACCTGTATCTCTGTTGCTGGTATGATCTGTTCACATGCTGTAGTGAGCATCTTTTGGGGACTAAATAGATAGTTCACTTAGTCTTGTGGTGTCTGTGATCGTTCATCCCTGGTCCAACCCCATGGCAGACCATGTCATTACACTAGGAAGGAATTTGGTTCATTGTTTCTTCTCATGTGAAGAAACTGTGAGGTGAATTCTGCAATCAGGGAGAGGGAGATATAAGAACAGGGTACACAGGATGTCTACACTGGGCTGCTCCACACCATGGCGGTGGTAGGTGATTGTCCACTGCAAGCATCTGGTTATCTGTGGGCTAGCATACTGGCTTTACTTCAGCTCGGGCAATAGGAACTGACTCCCCACTCACTTCATAAAATAGCCATGTAGTCTTATTTAGATTCTTAAAGAATGCTTGGCACTCAAGAACATCGGAGAGCTGTCACTCAGGACTGCATATCTCTGGGCAAACCTTACTTCGTTGGCGGTCGCCGCTGCTTCCTTGGGGGAATTTTTACACTGTTGTTTTTAATGAATTTAAGGCTGACACTGCAGGGACCCTGTGAAGTGAGCTGTCGGCTTGTCTGACACTGACAACACGGGGGAAAGTTTGATACACTTAAGCTTCCCAGCATTTCAAGATGGGAAAACCCCACTCGATTAATCACTAATGAGGAGGGAATTAAATTCCTTGGTTAACCTAATCTCTGTATTTTGTTTTAACATTCAGTACTGCTAAAGTGTAAGAACAGGGCTTAATTTGTGCCAGAGCTGAGCCCTGCCACCTTTAGGCCTGGCAGTTCTTAGCCTCAGACTTCTGGACTTGCTGCATCTGCTATGAAAGTTGGAAAAAAAATGGGTTGACCCCTGTCCCCTCTTTCATAACAAATGAAGTGCTGTCTAAGAGGCATTGTGACAATGCTTAATTGGCCAAATTACTTTGGCTTTTGTGATTCCAGCTACTCTTTTTTTTTTTTCTTTTTTTTTCCAATGAACTACAGCAGCCATTCCAACCAAAACAAAAAACCCCTCGTTCCCTGATGGCGCCCCCGGGACTCCTGTCCCATCCACGCACCTTTTGTGAATGGCGGAGGAGTTCGGATTTTCACACAGAAGAGCTAAACTGACCTGGGTCTTTTTTGCCATTTATCCACGCAACCAGGTGATCAATGACACTTCACTTTTTTTTCCATCCATCTAGCAGATAATGGGCTCCCATAAATATCCAACACACTGGCTGTCACAGAAGTATGGGAATCAGGCTTTCTTCTCTCTTGGGTTACCCCATATATAAAATTGGAATCCTTCACTCTAGGCCAGGCTCTGAGAGTTGATTCATTCAGGTGTCATAAGATTGTTGGCTGGATGCCACTAGATCCTAAGAGTGCATGTGTGTGTGTGTGTGTGTGTGTATAATATACATAAAATATATAATTATAGAATTTTATATATTAAACTGTTTCTAGTGTAGATGTCAACATACTCCTTGTTTCCTTTCCTCCATCTGTGCCTGGCAAACTGGAGGACTTGTCGGGGGGAACCTCTTTTCTTTCCTCCCCAGTCTCTTGATGTGGTTTATATTGTGGGAGTTAGTCTTTCCATCTGACCTATGCACAGAAGGCTTCAGTTAATAGGTCAAGCAGAGAGATCCAGTGGAGAAGGAGGAGGAAAAATCAGGAGGTGCTGACTGGGAAGGACTCTGGCTGGCATGATCTAGGGAAGAGGATGGCACAGTGGAATTTCACCCAGTTGTGGAAGCAGAACAGAAGCATTGAAAACCAGTGTGTGTTGTGGCAATCCTTCTAAAGTCTGTCACGTACTGGGGAAGCCTCTGTGTGTTGCAAGCTAACTCTTGGGCAGCAGAGGGCTGAGTGAAAGCATGTCACCTTTACATTAAAGTGTGCCACAAAATGATACCCAGTCCTGCATTGGCTGCCTTTGAATCTGGAACAGATGAGAATTAGTTTTGGTATGTGGAGCCACATGAAGTCAAGCATATGTTTGCAAAGTTCCCTTGTGTTGTAACGTTGTAAAACGAGCACATATGGGGCAGTTTGGTCCGGCAGGATGTTATGGTACTTGTCTCAGTACTGCTATAAATTAACATCACCTGCAACAAAATCTCGTCTCACTGTAGTGTATTGCAGTATGTGGCATGGCATTGCAGACAATCAAGTTCATCTGAATTGTAATGCATTGTTACACTGTCTTGTGGGCTCATGTTACTATAAACCACTAATCATGACTAATGGATGTCACAAACAGCACTTTTCTACAACTCTACGTGCAAATCCCTTAGATTTGTAGCCCTACAGATCTGTATTTGAATGACTATACAGCACATGCTGAGATAACAGAACTCTGCTTTGCCAATTTGCAAAAATATTTTGGTTCTGTTAGTGCAATTAAAAAGCCTGCTGAAATCTCTTCTGAAGATCTGCAGACCCATTGGAAGCAGCCACAGAAACTACAGCAACCTATCGATTTACTTGGGTAAAGCCCTTTGCAACCATCAAAGACTCTATAATTACATCTATGAGATCATTCCAAGTGGTTATTGGCATCTGTGGGCTTTCAAAGCAGCTCCTAGATCTGATCATACAATCTGGCTGAAGTCTGATTTCCAGCTTTAATGTGACTGTGGAAGAGCTGACTTTTTCATAATCGGAAAGTGGAAATGCTGCAGTAAAAGACCTTGGATACTTCCTGGCTTTTCTCTGAAAGAAACCAGAAGCCAAGCTGCTTGGTACCAAATGCTTCTGCTAACTTGTGGATTAGGCCAGCCTGAGAATTAGATGTCTTTTAATTTAGTACACTTTTTGGTTTATGTATTTGCTCTGCATCTGAGTTTTCATCCTGTGGGCTCAGGAACCAAAATTCACTATTGGGGGTGGAGGGCATTTGCATCAGCTGTGCTGTACCTGATGTTGGAAATTAAACACTAGCATTTGGTTTGAATTCCATGTTCCCCACATTGTTTATGAGGCTAGTACTAACAGAGAGCCACAGGAACTGATTATGTTTAAAGAAAGAAAAACCTCTTTCAGTCTGCACCTGTTGTTCTCAGATTTTGTTTGGCAAGGCTTTATTCTATTATGCTTCTACGTATGGGGTCTGCACTATACGAGCGGGGAGAGAAATTTTCCATTTAAATTCATCCCATTTGTTACACATAGTCTGTAATTTATGTTCAACATTAATATTTCTTAGTGACAAACACTAACTTGGGTGTTCTGCAGTTTCAGCTGGGTATGGCAGGCTTACTCTTTTCCTTTCCTAAACTGCTTGTAGTATTGCTTTGAGCTGTTAAACGACTGCTCTGTTTGTCACAGAGGTGGCTGCATTTTGCTTCACTCACTATTGATCCATATATTTCATGCCAAAAACAACCCCCCAAAACCTACATGAAAAGACTCTTTGGATATTTCAGTTTAAAACCTTAAGTCACCAAACAGCACAGCTAAGTTTGCATGTGCAACCTTCTCTGGCCTTGTGCAGAATAGTCTTTAACATGATAGTGTGTTATTTCAGAAGGGCCCTGGCTTATTTCAGCATGTTGAATGGATCCTGCACAGTAAATGAAGCAGGGGTGTGACATTTTAAAAACAAACTTGTGGCAAGGCGAAATGAAGAGGAAGGGTGCAAAAGAAAAATTACCTACTTGGCGATCAATGTTAAAATCAAAACTAACTTATTTAATATATTTTTAAAATTCTATTCTCCTCGCTCTTAAATGAGTATCCTCATTTCATTCACTGTATGCTGTCAAGGCTGTTCACTGAAGACCGAATTCTGATTCCAGATACATCAGTGTAAACTTGAATGGATTTACTCTAGATTTACAACAGGTGCAACTGCAAATAGTATTTGGCCCAGAATGAGACTTGGATCTCGCCCTGCCTCCTTCAGTGGATGTTGTGTCTAGCCAGCCCCCAGACTGAGGTGGCCTTCTGTGGCAATAACAGTATATGATCATAATTGTTTTTGTATTGAATTGCCTGCTTTTAAAAAAAACAAGTAAACTTGAATTCATTATTTGCTAACACAAAAAAGAAGCCTAAAACAATCAAAATAGCTCACTGAGTGAGGTAGGGATTCTCTGCTCCACTGCTCATATTGCTCTGGAATGGGTTACCTAGGGAGGTGCTGGAATCTCCTTCCTTAGAGGTTTTTAAGGCCAGGCTTGACAAAGCCCTGGTTGGGCTGATTTAGTTGGGGATTGGCCCTGCTTTGAGCAGGGGGTTGGACTAGATGACCTCCTGAGGGCACTTCCAATCCTGATATTCTATGATCACCACAACTGGCAGGTCACTGAAGTATCCCTTGCACTAGTTTGGGATCTGGCTGTTTTGGGCCATCTGCACTTATTAAGCAGGGATCATTATGACAAAGGTTCTTAATATTCATTTGAATTTACAAATATATCCTTGCTGGAAATTCATATTTTTCCTTCTTCGCTTAACTCATTGCAGGACTTGCACTCTAGGTCATGTCTTGTTTATGAACACAAGCTCCGTCTCCTCCTATAATCAAGACCTTATGATACAGTGTAACTAGAGCCGGGTGAACTATGTGTAGCAAACAGTATTTGTTGAATGCAGCATTTTTCTGGTTGTGAATTGCCCAGGAGCAGATCTGTGTCAACAGACTTGTTCGCTGTTGTTGAACTGTTTTGACGTGACTCTTTGACATGGCTTTTGGTATTCACAAACTAAAATTCCAGCTGGTCTGATTGGACACATTGGTCACATGGTACATTTGTCTGCCTTGATTGGACCAGTGAGGGATTTGACTAGCCCATGCAATGGATGCCTGCTCCCTCGGCACTTCAAAAACCAGGAATGTGGGGAAGGTGTATCTGGCAATCTGTGGCTTGACTGGCCATTCATCCTGTGTGGTGGCATGGGTGGACACAGGTGCTGTAGACACTGCTTGAAACTTGGGAGGCACTATGGAACAACAGCACTATGTTCTGCAACCTGGAAGGAGAATTCCTCCCTCTCTTGGTCCCTGAGGAATTACCTGGTCTGCAGCTTGGGATAGCATTTGGGCTTAATGGCAAATGGCATCCCCTTTTGTTGGTGTGTCTGTCCATCCTTCGGTGCCTGACCCCCAGAGGGTTATGGGTCTCTGTTACGGCTTTTACCTACCAAGCCTGGATCCTAACTCAAGTTGTGGAGACTCATGGTTTTAGCTCTGGAGGTTCCATGGTTCAATCCCAGGAATTGGCCAAACTGGTGGCTATCATACAAGCATTGCACGATGATGTGGTTTTAAAGTAGATTGAAACAGTCAGGAAGCTCTCCCTGGCCCAAGTGAGGAAGAGGCTCTGTAGGGGAGCACTGTTTATTCAAGCCAGGGAGACGAGTTACTCTCTCTGCTTTTAGCAGAAGAAAAAACTGGGGAGTCTACCTCTCCTTTCTGGCTATATGTAAAAGTGAGTGTGAAGTCTACATAGATCAACACTCACGTTGCTCAATGTCTCTGTGGTAAGAGGTGATCCCACCTGTCTTTGGACCATTATGCCATCTGATACAAACCAAACACTGTACTGAGTGCTCAGCTAGGGTGTTTTAAAAGAGGCTGATCATCAGGAATGGTAGAATAAATGGGATTTGAAGCCATTTGTCTTCCTTAATCCCACTCTGTTTAGGAGAACTGGATTGTACACGTGGACTCCCTTTGTCATGGAAACTTACCAGTAACTAGTTTCACCAAGCTTCTGAAAATGCATTCAGGATTTGGCAAGTCAGTCTGGTGTTAAACTTTAAATTAAAGTTTATTGCAGCAGCTTAACTTAATATCATGGTCAAAATGAAATAGACAATGGATCTTGCCTAAGTCTTGCTGTCTTTATTTTGAATGCGAGGTGCATGTCCTTAAAACACACAACTCTTGACTCCTCTCTGTAGCTCAGTGATGCATTTTCCCTTCATTTTGAATCTAGCCTTATTTACTGGGTAACAATAAATTGGGTAACATCTCCAGCAGGTCACTGTATGCTGAGCATGAAGATTCTTCACCCCATGCCCGAAATATTCAATGTGGAGGAGGAAACCTCACAAGCGAAGTCTTGCAATGGGTTTTGTGTAGCAAAATGCCTGTGAATGATGTTGTATGGGGAATAGAGGTTGCTGTTGTGGCCAGCGTCGTCTTTGTCCACAGTCTGAATCTCTAAAACACTGCTCAGTATTTTACATTAACTCTGAGAACAACCCTTGTGTATTCTTTAAAGTAGATGTGATACTCTCTCCTTGGGATTTCTATTCTTGGAGCTAGAGCTTTCAAAGCTGAAATGTATGTAAATGGCTCAAACTAGTGAGGTGCTGCTACTTCTAAGACCAAACAACTGGGGAGCCCCAATGCAAATGACTGAATTTTGTTCATTGGGTCAGTTTGTTTGCTTCCCCCAAGGTCATGGGTAAGTAATGAGTTTACTTTTGTTTCTTTCACTATTGCAGTCTCGTTTCTATTATTCAGAGGTACTTAGTGACTAGGATTGTGTATGCTGTAGTGTATATCTTGTAAATGGAATGGCGTCAACCTCACAACAGAGCTCTTCAGTCTTAAACCTCTAAGGAATGGGAGAGAGTCCAATAGTTTTGTGACTTGCTGATAAGAGAAGCTCTGTGGCTGGACTCTCCAGTGTTACTTTTTAATAGGGTGACCAGATGTCCCGATTTTATAGAAAGAGTCCTGATATTTGGAGCTTTGCCTTATATAGGTGCATATTACCCCCCACCACATCCCAATTTTTCATGCTTGCAGTCTGGTCACCCTCCCTTTCAAGAGGGTTGTGCTAAATGAAATAGCAAAGATTTTTTAAATGAGGAACCTAATGTTTGGTTCCTAGGTCCGTATTTAGGTGCTTAAATGTGCCCTGATTTTAGTGGGTTCTTTTATTTAAAAAAGCCCAGAGCATCTCCTAGCTGACACTGAGTTTTAAGGGTAGTATTCAGGATAAGTTTCCTGAATATGCAGGCAAAATATATTGCATCAAAGAATATAGTCCCCTTCCAGGCCATGTTCCACCACTGAACGTGATCTCCATTGGCATCAAGAGGAGCCATAAGCCTTATATCAGAAGGCAGAACCTGAGTCTAAGTGCTACATATTAGCCCGTGGGTCTACTTGTGTGAGGAAAGGGGCTGCAGGAATAGGCCCTGTATCCTTAATGACTGACTATTAAGGCATACAAGTGCAAGCCATGTGTTTGTAGAGTACCAAGTGCCAGATCCTGATCTGAGGGAGGATCTCTTACCAGAAACTAATTAAATTCCACTTTAGGATGTTTATAGTCTGAGGATTGTGTGCATAGGTAACAGATCAGCAATTCCTCTTTTCAGAGGTTAGAGAGACGGCTTTGCTTATTCTTATTAGTGCTTTATTGCAGGAGGTGTATTTATAGGCTGGTGAGCAAGTCATTTCTATTTAGATTATCAAATACTGCACAGTACTGTTTAAATCTATATAGCCTGATTCTGATCTCAGTTGTCTTTGCGTTAAGTCAGGATAAACTCCATTGAAATCAATAGCTACCCTGGTATAAAACGAGTTTAAACAGTTCTAGATTATGGCTTTATAGAGCAGGAACAAACACCCAAGTTCAGAGGCAAGTGTTGATTTTTAAACAAATACTTTAATGGTGTGTTGCCCTCCCTTTCTAGCCCTGCAGATTTAATCACTGTGTCTCTAGAAAATCTGACCTTGAAATGAAAAGGGAAAATTTATATAAAGGAACAAACCAGTCCTGTGACTGTACTGGAAATATCAAGACAGGAGACTAGTCTGCAAGTGAGTATCCAACTGTGCAAAAATGTTTAGGCTCAGGTTTTTCTTTCTTTTTAAATGGAGAGCTATCGAGGTTGCAAAAATGACATACTTGGTTTTAATTGTGCATGATCTCCATACTTCATGGATATCAAATGCCAAATTCCAGCCAGTCAGTCAACTTCAGCAAAGTTGAATTCCATGGATATTTTTGTTTTTTTCTCCCCTTCCCCTTGCCCCCAAACTGAATGAGGGGACAGTGGTTTCTGGCATTGATTAAAACTCCCCCATATTACTGCAAAGTACTGGAATGCTTATAACAATAAGTCTTCAGGAAGAGGGCTTTCGAAGAAATGGAAAGCCACTATCCGCTTTTGAGAACTTAAAGCCATGGAAATAGCCTCCTTCATTTTCATGACGATGGACTTGGTTCAGGCAGACAACTGATAGGCTTTGATTCAGTCACAACATGTCACTGGCAAGATGAGAGGAATCAGACATCCTATAGATAAATAACAAGACCCTTCTGCCAGACAAACCCATTCCTCCTCATATCCTATTCCTAATACCCCCCCACACAAAGCTGCCTTCAAAAGAATGTTAAGGTTGCAAAATTAAGCACTGAAAATTTAGGAAATGTCAGATGAAGGTTGTTTGTGCAACCTTTAATTCTGCCCTTTTGTGTATGCATTATGGTAGTCTTTTTAATGATACGATCATATACTATTTTTTTCTGCAGACAGAACCCGTGCCTCATACAGTGCTCAGACAATCTTAATTCTGGCATTTATTAACTTTTGAGGGCTTGACTTTTGCAACCTTAAGGTTTTTTAACGTGTGTGTGTTAGGGCTTTTAAAAAACAAACAAACTGAAAATAGAAATGCCAACAAGTGGCATCCTATTGGCACCTTCATAGCTTATTAGCAGGTTCGAACTCTTCAGCTGCACCTCACAAACCTCTGCCATATGAGCTAACCGAGCACATGATAGCAGTAGTAGGTTGGCATCCTCTGTGTGGACAAGCACTGAAAGGGGTTGAGAGACTTTGCCAGTGAATTTCACAGATATTTGCTGACATCAGAAGAATGGTGAGACGTGCGAATCTTGGGTCCCTTTCCAGGCTCTGGATGGGAGTGTTTGGGAAAAGTTCCAATCATCCGGTCTCTGCTCCCAGGCATCTCATCCCAGTCCCAGTGTCCTTGCCCAGCCAATCCCAGTTTCTCCCATCCCCACAACCCGACTCCTTATAGATCTGTCTGCCCTTGATCTCATTTCCTCAGCTCCACTGGGGGTTCCGGTCCCAGACTTCCCTCTGGGTTATCCTCAGATCTGTCTCTTCCCTTCCTCCCCTAAGTCTGGCTCTTGAGTAGTCAATTCAAGCAACATTGTCCTCCATGATGCGTTGACCCAATAGACAGTGCATTGAGAGTACAGGAGAGGCAAGCTCCCTGCTGTAAGTTCCGGTGCTCAGACCTTGATGCAGTATGGCTTGGTGCAGCAGGGAGATGAAATTGCAGGGAAAGTCCTGCTCTTCTCCCCTGCAGCCCTGAGCTCGAACATGCTCAGTGCTGGTAAAATCTTCAGGAAACCGCTGCAAAGCTAAGCATGTCTCTGCTGAGCATGTGCAAACAGCAGCTTCTTTCCAAGGTGCTTAACTTGACCAAATTTGGGCAGACTTTCACAGGGAAGGCTCAAGCTATATCTCTGAAACTAAAGCCATCCACCTGCCGAAGTTCAAGTCCCAGCCCTAAGGCACAGAGGTGCTAGAGCTTCTCAACGGAAAGGTTGCCAGAATATGTTAACATGGGCAATACAATGTGTTTGACTTTGGCGTTGTTCCTGTAACTGTGCTTCAGGAGTTCACCTTTGTTACTGGGTTGGTGAAGTCTAATTATGGAACACACAACCAGTTTGAGGTGTCTGCCCTGTTTTTTGGCAGTCGGCCTTGAGGCAGGCAGGCATTCAGTAGTGAGCCACTCCAGATAGCTTGTCGGTGGTGATAAGAGACAGGGATGCATCTATAAGGTAGAGATGGACTTAAACAACACCCCCAAATCTGAGCATCCCTGAACTTTGGACAAGTTGGCACCCAGTTCTGAACTTTACTTGAAAGAGCTGAATTGTAACCCTGGATCTAAACCCCTCTCAACTTGGGGTGGGGAGCTCAGCTCTGTCTTGGAAAATATTTAAAGAGGGGAGCAAGCTCATCTCTAGCCAGCTTGGATCCATTCTTGCCAGCAGAACACACTGAACTCTCTTCAGTCAGGTGACTGCATTGGAGACAGCAATTCAGTCCCAGCCAACCAAGGTAACTAGTTAATGATGGGGGTGGGGGGTCAGATGAAAGGGTATGTCTGTGAATAAGAAGGGAATAGTGTGTGGTGATGTAGGATCAGGCTATGTGTGAAGAGAATTCCTAAGTGCCTGGTAGCCTTCAGATCCGAGATTTCTTGATATACCCAGAAGCAGCTTCTGTTGCTATTGTTGGGGGTTTATAAATGACTCACGTTGCAGTACAAAGTATGGATTGCTGTTCTGGCAAAGTAAATAGGACACTGTACTTTTTGCAAAGAGAATAGGGCCTGGTTTACGTTCATTGAGTCAATCAGCATCTTTTTCCCACTAAAAGTCAGTGACCTTTGGATTTTTATTGAAATTCCTTTCCAGTATTGCAGGGAAATGGATAGCACCGGTGAAAAATGTTATGAGGAAACTCAGGAAAATCTCTCCACTTCTCAAAACACTCCCACTGTTTTCTGTGCCCTAAATGTTGATCTATGCTAAGTATAACATACAATCTGTTATCCTTATGAAAACAAAAAGATAATTCAGTGCAGTTGTTTACACAGCTCAAAGCTATAAGGCAAACTACAAGCAACAGAAATGCCAACTTTGTAGCAGAGTCTCTGTAGGGTGCAATCGACTTTTGTCCAAATTCATGAGACGGGTGTTGGTAAAAAACCATCATTCTAGAACACACACAATTCTAAGATCGTTACTGCTTTCCTCTGTCTCAGCCCTGTTCAGTCTAGCTGACTGATTGCTAGTGCCCGACTTCTTGTATTGCATGTGCTGCTTGTGGGTGGCACAGAAGTCATGATATCTCCTTTCAGTTGGCTCTGCACCAAGATAAATGGCCTAGCTTCTAGAACTGTTTGAAAGTGCAGTGCATTGGACTAGTGTGAACTTGTCACGCTGTTTAAGGGTATTATCCAGTTGTCACTGAAGCTTGTGTCTACATTATCCAGTTTGTGTACGTGAGACTGAAGGTCCTGAGTATTGCATACTGTAGTCCTTTCTCTTCTCTTCTCTTCTCTTTCTTTTAAAAGGGACACGGTACTATTTCAGTTATGAAGTTGAACCATGGTCCCCCAGCAAAAAGGGGGACTAAGTAAAAATGTAACTGCTTTCATTTCCAAGCTGTAGCTTTTTGACTAAAACCTGAGGATGGATTAAGCTCAGAGGCTGAGCTCAGATTGTTTCATAGACTAAACCAATCTAGATTTGCTCCTGTGGACAGGACTTCTTGTTTGCTTTAGCTATAAAGCCTTTAGTTGTGCTTAAAATGGAAAAAGTTAAGTATTTGCAAATATTTATTCTAGGGCAGTGGGTTTAGAAAACTCCATATTTGCAAACCTCCATGCTCTTTTCTGTATTGTTCATTTGTCTCTCTCCTATCTGTCTTCACTCCCTTCCCTCCAGTGAAATAACTTTTTGGTTACTCCAAGCCAACACAATTAAACTGGCCGTTAATTTGCTGTTGAGAACTGGGTGTATGGCCTCTTTTGAAGGTTAGAATGTTTTAGACAGCTGCACTTGTGTTACCTCTAATTTCCCCTCCCTCTGTCCCTTCTTTTCTCTTATTGCAGGATTGCCGGCTGTGCAGAAATTTTAGGAAGAAATATGACCCTAGAGACTCTTGCCTGAGTTTTTCATCCAAATGGGGGTTCTAAAGAGATGATATTCCCACTCTGTTCTATGCCAAGGTCAAAAGCTTACCCTCTTCCTGGAGTCTGGCTTTATTAACACAGAAACTGGCAATAATGAAGTGCAGCTCAAGCTTTCTGTCGAGGGTTGGCTGCTCTTTGAGTTCCTCCCTCGGGACTGCTCAGCCCACACCCTAGATAGTCAGTCAGTCTCTCTGTCATCTCCCTTATGTCCAGGTGGGGTAATGAGTCATCTGCCTCACTGAGACAGTAGAATCCATTGAACCCTTTCTGGGCATCTGCTAACAGGGTGTGTTAGACAAAAGCCTCCAGCCTGTTAACGCTGTCATAGGAGGTTCTCAGCAACTACTACTAAGAGGTCTCTGCCCAAACAGGCTTGAAGGGAGTTGTTTGCTACCTACCACGTGACATCCTAGAATGTCCAAGCTAACCCATTTGTAGCCCTCCCTCACCTTTCCGGTGTACACTGTAAATCTCCTAAGTATCAAAGGGGTAGCCATGTTAATCTGTATCCACAAAAACAAGGAGCCTGGTGGCACCTTAAAGATTAACAGATTTATCTGGACATAAGCTTTCGTGAGTAAAAACCCCCACTTCTTCAGATGCATGGAGTGAAAATTACAGATGCAGGCATAGATATATTGGCACACTTATAGGAGAGTAGGAGAACACTTCAATCTCCCTGGACATTCAATAACAGATTTAACAGTAGCCATCCTTCAACAACAAAAAAACACCTTCAAAAACAGATTTCAGAGAGAAACTGCAGAGCTACAAGTCATTTGCAGACTTAGCACCATTCATTTGGGCTTGAAGAGGGACTGGCAGTGGCTGCTCACTACAAAAGCAATTTCCCTCTCTTGGTATTGACACCTCCTCATCAGTTACTGGGAATGGCCCACATCCACCCTGACTGAGTTGGCCTTGTCAGCACTGGTTCTTCACTTCTCCTTCTCTTCATGTGCCAATATATCTATGTTTGTATCTGTAATTTTCACTCCATGCATCTGAAGAAGTGGGTTTTTAACCACAAAAGCTGATTATACCCGAATAAATCTGTTGTTCTTAAGGTGTGACCAGATTCCTCGTTTTTGTAAATCTCCTAGGGTGTCTATGCTGTTTTTCAATCCTAGCTGACAACATTACTCTACTCAACAGCCCCAAGCTTGAGTTTTCTAAACCAGTGTCTCTCACACTATGGTCTGCAGTTCCCCAACAATCCATGGAAGCTTCCTGGTGGTCTGCAGAATGGAACATTTTTCAAGAATTAAATTGCAGTGGGTGGAGAGTGCATTTCTCGTGAAGTGGCCTGCAGAATGGAAAAGCTGGAGAGCCACTTTTCTAAACTATTCAGTGGAGTGTAAATTCTGTAGGGCATTTGCGAAACATCTCAGCGATGGACATGTTTAAGATCTAGCAGCCCCAACCTTAAAGGGGCTGTAATTTGGGTTGTTACATTTACGTGGCTTGAGTCTCCTCCTGGCATAAGCAATAACATGTTCTCTGCTTTCCATAATACTCTGTGTTGTATGGATCTGTGTCCATAATACTCCTAAACCATTCTTACTAAGTCTGCCTATAAAGTAAAGGGTCGTTCATAGTCTGTGTAAGCAAAGATGGGGTCTTTTGTCACTTTTAGTCCGAGATACTGCAAGGCCTGCTCATGCTCTGGGGACTGTTCCTACTGAGATTATGGCTTTTAAAGGAGAAATCTCTCTTGTGTGTGTGCTGTGTCCTCTTTAGGTCTTAAAGTCATTGCACTGTTACAGCACATGGCCCCTAAATTCTAGATGTTCTGATTCTGGTAGGTCTGACAGTGATCTAGATGGGTTCTTGTTGTTTTATTGTCACCCTTCTCTTCTAATCCATGGTAGAATACCCAAGGATAAATATTTTCTCTCTCTAACTGATATGCTTGAGCCCACATAGATCAATGGGAAAATAATTCTTAATAGAAATGCTTTTCCAGGCAGCAATCCATTTTGCAGTAAGTTAATGCAAGTGATCCTATTCCAATTGCCATGAAAGCACAGGCCTTTACCGCTTGAGTTCAAGGATTAAGCCAATCAGCTGTAAGCATTGTCAGGCTACTTTCCCTTTATGTGGCCCAGTCACTAAAGGGGGACAAATACCCTGGCCCAGGTTTTCATGGGCACCAGGGACCATTCAAAGATAAATTTCCATTGACCTGGGTAAGTGCCAAGCTGCCATTCACGCCTGAAAATCTCCCCTGAAAAGTGTGCGTGTGTGCATGCACACACTATTTTCTATCATGCGTGCACGCATGCGTGCATGTGTGGGGAAACACACTCTAATTGCAGCCATTTTTGACTAATCCACAAGAAATGCCCTGAATACAGACTAGGGCTCCCCATGGTGATATTAAAAACACAGCCCATAGAAAACCAGCTTTACTTCACAATTCGCATATAGTAGCTTTTGATGATGGTGGTCCACCCACTGCCATCTAGCTGTGCTAAATATTTTAGTTCCTAAAGTATGGTGGCGATTTTCATTGGAGGCACCCAAAGATGCAGTGTTTGAATCTGGCTGTAAACTAGCCAAAGGCAGAAAGCAATATTGGTTGGTCTTTAATCTCTTTTTAAATGACCGATCCAAATGGCGGCTGTTACTTTTTGCAGCAAGACGGCCTAGTACCTCCTCCTCTCTAGCATGTTGTGCTTCCAGAGCCTGTGTGTGTGTGTGTGTGTGTTGTCCACCCATGTTGTGCCTTCTGGAATATCAAGATCCCACGCTGTCATCCAATGTATTGGATTTCAGTCTCCATGAAGTCAAGAGCTTGTCTGGTGTGCTATAGAGAAACCCTTTGTTTCTTCTTCACTTGCCTGGACAAAGGGAGTTGGATTTGTTTCTTCTCTAGCGTGAAACAGGAGTAAGTCAACTGAAGTCAGTGTAGGGAGAATCAAACTCGCTGTATTTTCAGTTAAACACCTCTGCAGCGTAACAGAAGCATTTTTCTCGTGCAAGGTGTTCTCCTGTGCCCATTGTGATCAACAGAAGAAAGTTCAGAGGGTGCAGGCTGCGGGGCATACGTCTGTAGTTTAGAACTATAGGGATATTGACTATAAGGGGGAGTAGTCAATTCAATGAGCTTTTATTGTAGGGGTGGGCAAACTTTTTTGTTTGAGGGCCACATCGGGGTTCAAAATTGTACAGTGGGCTGGGTAGGGAAAGCTGTGTCTCCCCAAACAGCCTGGCCCCGCCTCATCTGATCCCCACCCACTTCCCACCCCCTGACTGCCTCCCTCAGAACCCCCGACCCATCCAACCCGCCCCGTTCCTTGTCCCCTGACTATCCCCTCCTGAAACCTCCCTACCCCTAACCACCCTCCCAAGACCCCACCCTCTATACAAACCCCCTGCTCCTTGTCCCCTGACCTCCCACTCTAGAGACCCACCATCCAACCCCCCTGAGTGCCCCGACCCCTAGTCACACCCCGGCCCCCTAGGACTCCCATGCCCTATCCAACCTCCCATCTCCTGACCACTCCCCAGGGCCCTCTGCCCCGGAACTCGGGCCAGACAGGAAGAGCCTGTGGGCCGTAGTTTGCCCACCCCTGCTTTATTGGAAGGGCAAACTAGAAAAGTGTTGTCAAAGTGTAAAGAGAAACCCTGAGCTATGGGAGGTATGTGATGAGTAAGATCTGCCCAGAATAAGGCTACATAGTGTGTTTTGGTTTGTTCCCTTGTGTCTGTCTGTCAGCAGCGTCCATTCTTGATCTTTTGCAGATTGCTGCGTAGTGCAATGTCTCCTTTCTCCCAGTGCTAGGAACAGTTTTTCCTTATTGCATTTAATGAGAAGCCTTTTATGGTGCCTGATGATTTGGGGAAATATTTCCCGCTCCCTCCACTTCACTCCTTCTTTATATTTTGCATACTTGGCACTTGCTTTGCATGACCATGAAGTGTGTGGTCATATGGTGGTTTGGACAGCTGTGTGTGGGGTTTGTACAATTAGCTGCAAGTGCTGTGCTAACAATGTATGTTGGAGACACACTATATAGCCATTCCTTTCCTGCACTCAAATGGAAACTCTTGGTACTTTGCTGTACATGTGGTGATAATGCCCCAGAAAAGAGCCCTATCTTGCAGTCCTTGAGCAAATCCTCCCATTACGGCTGCAAGCTGAAATGATGCTAACCACAGTATAATGTGTATTTTCTAGTCCAATCTGAAACCAACTCCTTTCTCCAGTCCTCTCCCCTCCCCATCTTTTGTTACATTCTCTCTTTCTTTCTCCTTAATCTTAACTCCTGGAAGCTGTTAATTGCCCATTAAAGGATCAGATATCTTCAGAGGATGATTTGAGCTTTCTTTAGCATTTTTCCATCTTGCAGCTCAATTCCCTATATAGGAAACCCTGACTTAAAGAATGATTCAGAGGGTAGCAATGACACTTGGATATTACGGAGTTTGGATCCAGAGCCCAGATACTAGGATTAGGTATTTGTACAAAGCAGGATGTCTATTATCCCCAGACATTCCCTGAAATTCATTTGGAACATTGTCTTTGCAAGCCACATGCTTTGTATCTTTAAACATTACAGCCCGATGTGGTCAAAGCTGAGTTGTTCCTATAAATGAGATACGGCACATGAATAAATGACACAGCACTGATAATCTTGCTTGTTTTATTACCATGAAAATCTTCATCCTGTGATGTGGGATTAAACTGCATAAGGCAATGCAAACAAGTATTATCTCTTCATTTAAATCTTTAACATAGTTTCCTACTTAGCTTCTCCTGATTCCTTTTCCCAAGGTTGCCTGGCAAGAATCCCCCAAAGTGACAGTGGTAAAACCACTCTAGGCCTTTTCCCATAGTGGAGTCCTGCATTGTCAGCTATTTTCCGGTGTCTAGAGAGCGGGCTCAATGGCACGAGGTCACATTGATACCCATCTGAGTCAAGACATAAAAATAGGCCTGAAAAATACTGCAGAATACTAATAAACTTCTGAGAGAAATGGCTCTTCAACTCCCCCCGGCCCCGTCACTTACAAGCCTGGGAAATACTTGGGATGTGACTGTAAAACATGGATGTAATGGGTTGGACCTCTTAAGGTGCTACCTCATGTTCTGGAATATCACGAAGGCCGCTTTTAAAAAGGACACCCTTTTTACCCTATTAAGCTGCCTCCAGCACACACAGGCAGGACCACACCCAACTGCAGAACGACAGATATGGAGATCAGCTCTAGGAGGCCTCAGCTTAAGAGACTTACCCCAGAATTCAGGTGTCCACCTCCCTTGGAGTGCAGACCCAAAGGTATATTATGAAATCTGCCTCCTCCCTCAATGTGGAGGAAGGTATGCATGGCCTTTTACCCACCCCCTTGTGAATTGCACAAATCTGGTTCTATTATAAACCAGAAATAAGTTTATTAACTACAGAAGGTGAATTTTAAGTAGTTAAAGAGATTACTAAGTGAATAAAACAAAACACACATACTAAGCTTGTTTCATGAAAGAAAGTGATTACAAATAGTAACTTCTCATGCTAAATATTGTCACAGGTAAATTACAGAAAGTCTTGAAGGGCAGCTGCACGTAGGGTGACCAGACAGAAAATGTGAAAAATCCTGACTGGGGTGGAGGGGCAATAGGAGCCTATATAAGAAAAAGACCCCCAAATCAGGACTGTCCCTATAAAATCAGGATATCTGGTCACCCTAGCTGCACTGGTCTGCAGCTGGAGATTTCAGGTATTTCCACTCTCAGACTGGACACCCTTCCAGCCTGGGTTTAACCCTTTTCCCCTCAGTACTGTTCAGTTGTCGCTTCCAGGTGTGTTTCAGTGTCTCTCTGGTTGGGGAGGCAGAGGACGACCACGATGATGTCACTTCCCTGCCTTCTTGTATAGGATGGGAACCCTTTATCTCCCAGTGGAAGAACACTGGCATTCCAGGGTGTGGGTCAAGTCCCAGGTGACTCAGACCCATGTCTCTGCAGGGCTGTGGCAGCCATTACTTCTAGGCTGTCTAAAGCATCCATAGGAAGACTAAACACAGGAAACCTGATAATGCACTGTAGGAAATTCTGGCCTCTGGAGGACAAGATCATAGAATATCAGGGTTGGAAGGGACCTCAAGAGGTCATCTAGTCCAAAAGATGTCATATTAGGTTTCTTCTGACTCTAATTTATTTCATTAGCTGACACAGAAGATCTCCTTAAACCAACATTTTGAGGATTGCAAATATTCACGTAAACCTAGTAGGCAACAGACTGATGTATGTTACTCAGCTCCCTGCATTACTGGATTGAATGTGTCCTTTTTCTTTGCAGACACTGGTGTCACTACACGGTTACGCGGACAGTTTCCTGCCAAGTGCAGAATGGCTCGGAGACGGTGATCCAGAGGGTTTATCAGAGCTGCCGGTGGCCAGGACCTTGTGCCAACTTAGTGAGGTAAAAGCCCTTAACATCTCATGTTGTATGTTCAAACTGCAGACTGGACCCTGCACTTCTGATTCAGTTAATGGGTATCTGGGCTAAGCAAAGTGTGTAGGATTGGGCTGGATTCTGATCTTAGTTAACCCAGTATAAATTGGAAGTAACTCATTGAAGTCAAAGGGGTTACTCCTGATTTCTACTGGTGTAACTGAAATCCCCTACCTTACCCTATGGCAGTAGCTTTGCTCTGTGTGGCATTTTCCTGTGCAAGCAGGGCTTTGCAGCAGAGCCCGGAGTGGGAGCATGGAGCAGTGGAGCTGCAGGTTTTTGCCTGGAGCTGGAGCGGAGCCGGAGCACCGCTCCAAAGCCCTGTGTACAAGCTTCCTCGTACAGTTTTATTGAGGCACCTGGCGCTACTGACCTCAAATACCATTACTCTGGCTCTCCGAGAACGCCAGTGCTTTTTGATGTGCACCAGAGCCAATGGGGGACTAAGATAAGGCCACTAAACTCATTGTCACGTGAGACCTGTGCCAGGATTGGACTTCATCCTGGTAGATTCCCAGCGATTATGGACTCATGCAGGGGTAATAAAAGTACTTGATGCTTGGAGCCAGATCTTGCAAGGTGCTCAGAGCTCTTAATTCCCATTGACTTCAGAGCACTTTACAGATTTGAGTTCTGATAAGGTACTCTTCATCCACAGGCCTCAGTGCCCTTTACAGAGGTCTGGTGTCCAATATCCCCACTTCACAAATCAGAAACCTCAGCACAGAGGTCGGGACTTGCCTAAGACTTCTTAACTTCCAGGTCTTTGTCCTACCTGCTTGACTATTCTAATAATCTATTGTGCTGCCTGGCCGCCTGAAGCCTTAAATTAGCCAACAAAGTGAATGGAATTATTTATCGCTACTTTTTTACCAACCTCTACAGAACAGGGTTTGAGATTATTTCCTGTTTAATAAAGAAATGTCTTCATAATGTAGGCAGACACCTCTGTCCATGCCCTCTATGAGACACTGAGAATGGAATGAGGCTCCAGAAACACTGTATCCTTTAGTACCACTCTCCGGAGGCTGAGGGATTCTTGTCTCTCTTGGGACGCTCTATGCAAAATTATCCAGTACAACAGGAGTCACCTTAAAGAGAAAACACTAAAACTGTCTCACGCTCCTGTGAATACTAGGCAAAGCCCAATGTGGTAGGCTCCCCTTTAGTTTAGTTACAGATGAAAAACAAAGACAATCTAGAAATAAGTCCCCTCTCTGTTTCCTGGTCAGCCTGACCCCCTCTCCTTGCTGTGTAGAGAAAGAAGTCTTTATATCCTTCTTCTGACCTGCTTATCCTGCCTGCAAGATTAGTTATCAGAGCTCATTACCCTATCAGTGAGACGTTGCATCATTTCCATGGAGTGTTTGATCAAGAATACCATCTGGGGCAAACCCCATAGTCTTTGGGCTGTATACAAAAACATTTGTTTCCCATTACCCCTGGGAGGTTTTCCCATTTGCTAGTCTTGGGTATCTAGCCTTTCAGAAGCCATTTTTACCTCCACCTCCCTAGACATGTGTTGCCAGTCAAGACAATGTGATTTGTGTGTACATTGTTTTTGGCTTTAGGAGGTAGATGGTGCCCTTGTGCTGAGTTGCAACCAGTTTCTGTCTCAGTGACCACAGATGTAGCATGGATTTATCCATTTTCCCTTGCCGCAAATAATAAACTGATGTAAAAGAAGTGTAACAGCCGTCCAAGTAGTGATGGAGACCCATCTCTAGTTATAAGGAGGAAGCATGGCTAGATTTGATTGGCGTGGTGATAGCAGAATGGAGAAATCCATTAGGCAGATAGCAGTGCAACTCTGGCTTTTTTTCTATTTCTCACAGCTGTGTCTTGATACAACTGTTTCATCTTCTTGTTTACAACTAATGAGCCAAATCTGGCTAAGCTTTCATTCTCTCCATGTCCATGATGGGGAGGTTCACTAGCAACAGCAACTCCTGCCAAAGAAGAAGGCGTCTCACAAATCTTCAGTGACACCTGAGGGGGGCATTTCGTTAGCGATTCAGTGTGGCCAGACGGCAATTTAATCCGTTTCCTGTCACCCATTCAGATGCTATGTTTCTTTTCCTCCTTGCACAAATTTTGGATCAGCGCCCAGTATTTGACAGGAAAGTATCTGTACAATCCCCAGTATAGCAGCTCGGGGTGTGTTGCTTCTTGCTGTCTGCTTGCTCGCTCATGAGAAGTTGGCAACTGTTTTTCTTTTGCGTCAGCGTTGTCACCTTGGCTCGGATGGGATGGGCTACTCTGTTCCCACCTCCGCCCAAGACACTCTGTTTAGCTTGGAGGCCTGCGTTGCTTTAGTGCTGTCTTTGCTGTTGGCTTTTCTCTAGGGCAGAGTTCTCGGCTATAACCTTTCTCCAACTGAGCCATGCCAGTCGCAGATACCCGGGGTGTGCCACACTTCTGGAAAGATGTGGACAAACTAGAAAAGTCCAGAGGAGAGCAAAGGTCCAGAAAACGTGACCTCTGACTAAAGATGGAAAAAATTGGGTTTGCTTAGTCTGGAGAAGAGAAGACTGAGGAGAGACTGTTGACAGTCCTCAAGTATGTAAAAGGTTGTTACAAAGAGGAAGGTGATAAATTTCTCCTTAACCACTGTGAACAGGGCAAGAAGTAATAGGCTTAAATAGCAGCTAGAGAGATTTAGGTTTGACATTACGGAAAACTTCCTAACTGTCAAGCTAGTTAAGCAATGGAACATATTACCTAGGGAGGTTGTGGAATCTTCATCATTGGGTTTTTCTTAAAGAACAGGTTAGATAAAGGCTTGTCAGGGCAGGTCTAGGTAATACTATACTTAGTCCTGCCTCAGTGCAGGGGACTGAACTAGATGACCTCTCGAGGTTCCTTCCGGTCCCACGATTCTATACATGACATGACCACAAACCTAAGTGGTCTCTTCAATATCTTTCTTTAAATGTAACTTTCAGAACTTGCTGATAAAGGCAAATCATTCTTGCTGTTCAGTATTCTTGAACTCATGCATTTTTTTTAAATGTAGCAACTCCTTTTCCCCTCTAAATGGGGGACACCATCCTGGTGAATAACAAGACTATCTATTTTAGATATTTGTTTAGGGGGAGCACATGCCGCAGTTTCTCCATCTGTAAAATGGAGATAATGACACTGACCTCCCTTTGTAAAGTGTTTTCAGCTCTATCGATGAAGTGCTATAGAACAGCTAGGTATCTACCATTTTCTATGTCAAGAATCTGTTGATATGTGATCAACAGAGTTGTGTTTGTTCAGAGTTACGAACATTACAGAGTTGCAAACAATCTCTATTCCCAAAGCGTGTGGGGTGTACATCATCAAAGAATTTGGCCCAGGCTTTAATGCTTATGCTCAGTCAATAATATTTTTCTAGCTGACATTGCCTCTTCTGAAACTGGGGACCCCTCTGTCTCCTTTCTTTGCCCATTCAACTGAATAACTCCTATGGACTGATTCAGTGCTTAGAATTGCTATTTGAAGTCTCTTTGGACAGGAAACGCTGATTATGTGTTAGTCCCATTATTTTTCAGGAGGCTGTTAGGTCACATACTTGGAAATAGACCCCCTTCCTCTCTATATACATGTTGCAGCAGGATGAGCGTTCCCCGGAGAGGCTTTGAGTGTTTAAATGATTAGAGCCTGGACGTGAAGGCGTATCCCTGGGTTTGTGAAGGGGGCAGGCTGTTGTACGTTTGGAGGGGAATTGGTCTCTGTGTGTATCACTACGTGCAGTAAGGGCCAGCTGTTACACCTGTGGAAAGCACATAACTATTTAAACCAGTAATTAGGTGAATTATCTTGGAATCTGCACACTGACTGAGCTGGAGTCCTGGCTAGATCTTTTGGCCAAGAAGCACCAGAAGAAGCAGACTTAAAGCTTTTCATGACTGGGAATCATTTGGCCTTTGTGCCAGGTCAGCTGGATAAGCAGGGGGATAGTAAGAAGACTTAATGCTGAGTGGAGGAGTGGTTTGTTTTACAGTAGAGGTGATGAAAACAAAAATGTCCAGCTAGCCTCTGACACGTTCATTTGTGAAAACCACCATCGTAGACTCTCCTTGACCTGTGTCTGGTGTAGCACTGGGAAGGGGGCAGCTTGCTGATGATCCTTCAGCTGTCCTTTGTACAGGGCAGGCTGCCAGGTTGCTATCTTGGCTGTCTGGGTAGGGGGGTTTTAACTAAGGAAGCCAGTCATCTCCCAAGTATATCTGGTCCATCTCATTTGGTTGCATCAGTCGTGTCTCAGAAAAGTGAAGGATTGGCAGTCATCTGATTTGAGTGTTTTTATTTCCTAGAGCTTTGCTGTGCTCCCAGGAGAAGCTGGACGCTAGGAAAACATAAACACAGCAGCTCCCACAGAGCACATCTGCTTGCTGTGTGTGGTGGGTCTCACAAAGCTACTGACTCTCTTTCATAAAACACCTGTTTCCGAGCTTGTGGGCTCATCACTGAATTGCTGGCTGACTTTTTGCCTTCTTGAATTGGGAGGCTGTAGGGAAGCCGTTTTAAAGAAGTAAATGCAAAAGGAAATTTCCTTTGGAAACTACAGTAGACCCTCAGAGTTACGAACTGACCAGTCAACCACACCCCTCATTGGGAACTGAAAGTACAGGCAGTAGCAGAGGTGCCCCCCTCCGAAAAAAAAGCCGATCCAGTACAGTACTGTGTTAAACGTGAACTACTACAAAAAATAAAGGGAAAACAGCATTTTTCTTCTGTATATTTAAGTTTCAAAGCTGTATTAAGTCAATGTTCAGTTGTAAACTTTTGAAAGAACAATCCTAATGGTTTTTGTTCAGAGTTACGAACATTACAGAGTTGCAAACAATCTCCATTCCCAAAGTGTTTGTAACTCTGAGGTTCTATTGTATTGTCAGTTATGGCCTAATTCTGCCAAGAACTGAGCTCCATCCACTATGGACTTTGGGAGTTTCAGACATTCAACTCTATGGAGATTCAGGCCCTATACTTGGTTACTGGAACTTGCAGCTAATCTGTTGGGTCACCGTTCAATCCTTTGATATTTACATTTGGTCCTTGTTTTTCATTCTCTTAGTTCTCCTTACTGATATACCCATTTCCTTGTTTGTATGGCTTTAGTGCTGCTAGCTGGTGCATTTGACCACCATCACTGTTGATCCGTCTCTGCTGCTACAAGGGAGAGCCAAATCTAGCTTTTGCTCTAAATTTTCAAAAGTGACTAGTGGATTTCCATTTTTCAGAAAGCGTTAAGCATCCTCTTCTGAAAATCAGGCCCCTTCAATCACTAGTCTCTCTTCTGAGAATGTAGGCCTCTGCTCTTAAACCACGCAGAGAAGCAGCCTACTAGAAGGGTTCGTAGAAGTCGGGGAAGAATTTCTACCTATGCTTGTCAGGCAATCTAGGGAGAAGAGGCAGTTACCACGTTGCCACTGACTGGTGCACACGTGCTAGTCAAGAGCATGTGCTGCTCTTCATTGCACCAATGTGTAGTCCCCTGAGCAATCCTCTCCTCCCAACCTCCCCCTGGTTCAATCCTGCCCGGGATCTTAGGAGCCCAGGACCTAGCAGGCACCATCTGAAGCTATAAATGTCCTCTCCTGCTAATGGAGGGACTTGCTCCTGCCCCTAATCATCCCCTAGGGTCCTGAGAGATGCAAAGAGCAAAATTTGCTACAGTGTGCCCCCTGGGTTACAATGCTATGTGGATCTAATTTACCTCTTAGCAGCTGAAGATGACAATAACTCTGATAGAATAATGCTAGGCAGATCCCTGCCTCATGTCCCAGCACTTGCTGGGTTAGAATTTGGCTCATCCTTTCTATATGCAATATCTGTTACACCTTCATAATGCTGGCCATCTGGGAAAACATCAATGTTTAGAAGGGTTATGCTTGCCTGGGACTGACTGACTCTTTCTAAAACCATCCCCATCAGTCTACTCCATCCTAACCGTCTTGGCATCTCAGTCCCTTGCACCAAATGCTTTGCCAGTCCTAAGTTGTCAAGTTACTTCATGTGCTTCCAGCTTCTTCACAATTCTTGCTTAAAATTCTATTGTAGGCTAGATTCTGACCTCCGTTAAACTGCTATAAAACCAAGAAAAACAGCCCTGACTTAATGGGAGTTACCCTGGATTTTCACCAGTGGGACTAAGCAATTACTGGGTAGGGACTTTCAATTGCCATGCATCTGTACGGGGCTTAGCACAATGGGACTCTGACCTGGTTGAAACATATTGGCCCTACTGCAATGTAGATGTAATGCTGAAGAGAAAGGAGTCCTGTATTTCTTGTTTCTACCCCCGCCCCCGACATCTTGCTAGTTCAAGAAGCTAAGTTAGTTCCACATCGTTACTTTGAATCTGTCCAGTAAGTGACATTGCAGCCTTTTAGTTTGGGATTTGAAGATGAATGAATTAGTCCTTGAAGGATTTCTGAGCTCTCCTTTGGCTGAGAGAGTAATGCTAACAAAGATTGCTTATCTTGTGATGTGGAACCAAGATTGACAATCCTCTCCCCCGCCCGCCCCGATTAGTGCAATTATGTAAAACAGTTTTGTTTATATGTGTAAAAAAAATAAATACCTTCCCCCTTTGTTTGGATTTATTTCCTGTGTGTGAAAGGCTGTTCCGTTTACACCACAGCAGAGACGGTCACTCCTTGTAGACCCGATTGCAGAGGATCAGATTCAAGAAAGTTACACACTCTCCCTTTCTTGTGTCCTGACCAGCTGTTGTATTCTGCCTTACTTCTTTATGAGTAAGAGGGATGTGCGTGTACTGGGACATGAGACCTGCTGGGTGAACACGTCACTCGTATTCTCTTAATAGCTTGACCCTCCAGTATTAAGAGCTCGGCTACCCGCAGTCAATTGACTAATCAGCCTCCCTGTATCCCCAATCATTGTTTTCTGCACAGACTCTCTGGATTTTCTAACTCACGTATCCCAAACCACGATCAGATTCCTTCCAGGAACTTCAGGATGCATGGGGATGCTAACTGAACCCCAGATATGTCAGGTCCCAAGAAGTGCCTGACTCCTCTTGGTTTGAGGAGTAAACCTACAGCTAATTCCCGAGTCTTGAGGTGACTGCCAAGATTTTAGCCTGGCTCAAGCCACTCTCTGCACTTCATAACTAAGTTGGAGAGAGTTTTAACATCTTGGTGTTGGCAAGAACCAGGATTTGAAATTGCTGTGTACTTGGAGACCAACTGGCTCTGAGTGCTGGTAATGGGACAGAGGCTTTCATCTCCAGGTCAAATATAGCTGAGTTGTTAGTGACAAAGTTGTGATCGCTGACTACTGGTTCAGGGCTTAAGCCAGGCAAGATGGGCTTTGGGCTGACAGTACAGGACTCTGAGTCAGGAGGTCTTGGTTCTGTTCCTGACTGTGAAAGATGCTCTATGAGACCCCCAACAAGGTGTTTAATGTCGCTGTTCCTTAATTTTGCCATCTGTATAAAAGGACTGTGGGTTTATCTACAGGTTAGGCTTGATGAGAAGCTTATCTCCTTATTGACCTCCAGGTTCTTTGATACCTGTGGATGGAAAGTGCTGTAGAAGTGTGAAGAACTCGGTGAAGTAACTTGGCTCAGTTCAGCCCCGATTAGATGCAGCGAGGCCAAGGACTGAATAGTCCCGGGAGACTGAATTATTCTCCAAGGTCAGGGTTGTGGCATGTTGGTGAGGGAGCTTGTGCTACTGCAGCTCATGCAGTGCCTGTCCTATGGACAATGGAGAAAACCTGTCTGTGTCCAGATGGGCAATGAGTATAAATATCACTTTGCTCCTTATAGTAGCAGAGACCCTACTTGTGTTTAGTACATAAAGGGGTACCCCTTGCTGGCATGCTTGCATTACTGCTGCTGCTAACAAATCCACCTTACCATTTGTATTGCAAGAACTTTTCTGATAGGATCCCACAGAGAGACTATAGGACTCAAGGTCGGGTCTCATTATTTAGTGCTCCATTTGGCTCTTCTTGGTTCACCTTTCTTCCACACTCAGGCATATCGTTCATCCTCCGATCATGATCGTACCAAAAGAACGATGGACTTGCTTCCAATGTCGGACTCCTTGTTTAATCCATTCCGACTCTTGTTATAAGGCAGAGATCCCCCTCAACCCAGCAGAGGGCAGACCATGCCAATAGAGGGAGACTGCACATTCACTTTCTCTGTAACTGGCCGTGGGTATTGCACACACTAGTAATACTGGGCTTGGTGAGAAAGCTCCATCTATTGGCGTTTCTAGATATTGCAACTCACAGGCGGTTCCTGATGGAATACTGTACATTTTAAGTCTGTCACATGTAGGGTGCCCCAACAGCAAGTGTGAAAAATTGGAACAGGAGATGGAGGGTTATAGAAGCCAATATAAGAAAAAGACCTCAAAATTGGGACTGTTCCTATAAAATTGGGACATCTGGTCACCCTAGTCCCATGATGTAAGTTTCCCTACAAGAGTCATAAAGCCATAATGCGGAGTTCCTTAGTACCCCACTTTAGTCTCTCCTCCTACTGGCCATGCCCCAGTTCATTATATCAGAGTATAAATGTGAGAGCAAGTTTATAGAATTTAACATGTGTAAAAGTTATAACCTTCTGCCATGTTCTCCTGAAGCTTTTTAAAGAGTGACAATAATTACTGCAGCTAATGCAGGGAAACCAAATTTGCTGAATATACATCTATATAAATTTTTTTGGTAGGGCCAAATTTTCAAAAAAAGAAGCTCCGGATTTGCAAGTAGTTGTGTATATATAAATTTGCCCGTGAAAATAGCATGATTGCACACGTCAGGCGATGGTGTGCAGATCGCTAGTTGTGCATACAAATGGCTATCGAGACTATTACTAAATATGTGCACTATGATTTGTTTTGTAATATTGCCTAGATGTCCCTACTGAGATCAAGGCTCTGTTATGTTATGTGAGGGAGAACCTGCTCCAAAGAGCTGCTGGTAGAGAAGACAAAGAAAGGAGGGGTTATCCCTATATAATGGATGAGAAACTGAGACACAGATTAAATGAGGTCACAAAGGGAGTCAATGCAAGAGCCAAGGACTGAGATCAGATCTCCCGGATCGCATTCTAATGTTCTAACCACAAGATAATCCTTGCTCATTTTGGTGTGTGCAGTCATGCTAATTGTACATCCCAGTGTCGATACACAATTTATATGTTCTGTCTTTGGCTTCCCTTCTTGCAAATGGATCCTCTGATATTATGATATGGAGAAACATAATGTATGTGTGGGACTATGTTTAGTGAATATCTACTGGGGGAAAAAAAAAGGAAAAGAAGTTCTGGGAAATACTGGGTTTGGCGCACCGGGAGTTAAATGCCCATGCACTTCTCTCGATCCCACACCCATTCACGAGCGGAGGCCGCGAGTAATCACAGCAGGATCAAACCCATAGGGTGCTGATTCCCTCACCCAAATTCACCTGGCCACTTTGTATGTTGCCAATTACAATTGTTGGGCAGTTGGATGCTGGGATAATCTCATGCGTGGGAAGAAATGCCCCCTCCATACAGAATGGGTCAAAATGGCAGTGATGCTCTGCAGGATGGGGAGATGTAGTTTGCTGACTTCTCGTTTGTGTTAGTTACAGGACTCTTATCAGGCCCATGTACAAAGTGTCTTACCGAACGGTGACCACCCTGGAGTGGCGGTGCTGTCCTGGTTTCACAGGGAGTAACTGCGAAGAGGGTAAGTCAACTGGAAATCCTGTATCTCTTCCCACGGAGTCTTGGTGGGACAGGAGGAATTGGGTTTGGGTGAGTTTATTTTGACCGAGTTTCTTTTCATTTCCTTAGTTTGCCATATGTGGGGTTTTTTTCCTCCCCTTCCCAAAAAACTCCATTAATTTTAATAAGAGACCCAAACACACTTTTTTGTATTGCAAGCCATGTTCTAAAAGGCGAGCATGGCAGGTGAGTCTAGAAGCCATGTGTATGCCAACTGCACTTTTGGAAACCTCCAGTGGGTAGCAAAGTACCCAGCCATGATTTGGGCATGGAAGTTTGCCATTGGTGGATGGCAGTAATGAATTTGTGGTTTGATGCTCCCATTGTGCTCTCCTTCAGAAAACATCAATCCTGCGTGGCAGGCTTGTCTCAGGGGAAATATCCTTCATGATAAATGCAGACACCTCTGCCTCCCCATGACCCACATGTATTTTGACATGTATCTCTATTTCATTACCATCAATAACTGAGGTTGATGAAATTGAATCACGAGCAATCACTTCTAGGCTATTAAGTTTATGCTGAAGAAATTGAATCATTCATCTTCTAGAGCTTCTTTATTGTATCTAGGGTGACCTGGTAGCAAGTGTGTTTAAAAAAAAAATAAAAAAAAATTGGGATAGGGGGTAGAGGATAATAGGTGCCTACATAAGAAAAAGCCTCCAAAATCGGGACATCTGGTCACCCTAGTTGTATCCCATATTTAAACCCGGGCAGGTTGCCACTCCCTTTGTGGCAGTGGTGTTATCTGCAGTGGCTTGTACTGAAAAATAGAGTGAAAATCCTCTGTTAAAAGGGACATCAATTTAAATTCACCTCTTCTTTATCTGCTGTTGCTCCAGTAATGTGAGCTCTCTCTTTGGTGAATGGATTTTTATTAGTTTCCATTGTAAGAGGAATTTGTCTTTATTTCCTTAACATTTAAAAGGTGGGAAGATCCAATTTCAGTAACTCAGAGTCTGCAGCACAGCCACCTCTCACAAACCCAAGACATGTAGGGAGCAGTGATGGTCTGTTCTTGTTCTCTCATGGCTGGGGGAGTGTGGGATGGAAGGCTGGTTCTGCGGCTCTCTGAATTTCTTGAGGTGCTCCGGTTGTCAGTCTTCTCTTCTTGGAAATCTGTCCTCCCCCAGGGCACTCCCTCTCCCCTGCAGTACCGTACTGCACATTGGGGGAATGAACAATTGTTAAACTCAGTAGAGTATTACCAAGTGTCTTGACCTTTAACTAATCGGTTCAGTTTGAGAAAGTAACCACTTAACTATCACCAGCTGGCGGGCACCAAGCTAATGTTGGTGGCTGCAGCTTGTTTGGATTAAAATTTATCTCTGGAATTTAACTCTTGCATTGCAGCTGACAAAGAAGAATCTCAGCTGTAGGGAGCCTGGGGTGTGTGGGGGGTTGCTTTACTCCTTAATCTGCTGAAAGGGGGACTGCTGCTTTAATTATCCCCTTTAAATCACTCTACCTTTAAAGGGAAGCTGCCCTACACACATCCCACCTCTCTCTCCCCCGACCCCCCAGGGCATGTCAGCATTTGAAAAGGCCCAGCTAATTCCTGCACTATTTTTGCAGCTCTCTGAACAGCTAGTTCATTAGGTCGTTCGCTAGATGGTTCCCCAGATTGCACCAGATCTTAAACTGCTTGCAACAAACTCCTTGCTCTGCATTGGACAAAGAGGGAGACTTGACAGAAACGAGTCTGGTGAGCTTAACTGTCGGTGGATAATTTTTTTTATTTTTCCTTTTTTAAACCCGAGCCCTTGCTAGGACAGGAAATGAATCCACTGAGCCACCCAGTCTGCTGAATGCTGATATAAAGAACATATGGAAGAGGGCAGTGCAGAGGTGAAGTGGTTTAGCTATTGCAATCATGCATCAAGCTGACTGATTTGAATCCAAGATGATGCTGACATTTCAACCTAAGCTTGCTTCTATTTTCCCCCCTCTCTTGATGACTGAAAGTTCAAAGCCAAGAAGAATCTCCCAGGAGAGGGAAAGGGTCCCTAGTCTATTTGGGGGCTCAGCACTGCATTACCATTAGCCGGCTAGTGAGGACCTTGTTTTACTTTACAAATGACATAATTTTTTTAAAAATTCAGATTTAGGATAGTAGCCAATAAGCAATTTACCCTCTGAACAAAGTGATGACGGAGTGTTTGGGACTGCTCCCTCCCTACACTAGCCCTTCACCGTTAGAGACACTGTTGTGTCTTTAAATGTATGTTTAAAATGTATAACATATATAATAAATTTTTTAAAAATACAATTAGGAAGCCAGTGATCCTGGTTCCAGTAATAGTCTGAATGATAATTAACTTTTTCTGGTCCTTTGGATTCTTTTAAGTGCTCTTGAGATGAGCATTTAACAATTTAATAGTAAAGTGACTTTTGTGTATCAGGTTTCGGAACAGTAGCCGTGTTAGTCTGGATCAGCAAAAAGAACAAGGAGTCCTCATGGCACCTTAGAGACTAACGACTGTATTTGGGCATAAGCTTTTGTGAGCTAAAACCCACTTCATCAGATTTGATCCTGAAGGATTAAAAACTTTTATTCATATTTGTGTTACAGTACCCAGGAGCAAACAGCCAACCAACGTCGAGTAGAGAAAGTCAGAGAACATGGTGCAGGAGTGTATGAAAGTGAGTGATGGGGTTGGGGGTATCTGGGATTTCTAAAGGAGGCTAAGGAAGTTAGGCTCCCAACTCCCGGAATGTCTCTGAGAAAAGGAAAACTCACCTACCTTTGTTGACAAAGGCACTGCTGGGCTGGAATGTGAGAACCAATCTGCATCAGCAGTGCCACACAGCGCTTCTCACTAGGGGAAGGGAAGACCAGTTTATAATTAAACTGGAGGGAGAATTTTAAGCAGGCAGGATATAGTTACATAGGCAGAATTTGGTTAGGACACCAGGATTATTACTCCTTCCCTCCCAGAAAGCTTTGAATTAAGGGGTCAACATTTCAGTTTTGCATCTCTTCTGTAAACACATTTTTTTTTTAAAATGCTATGTCTGGGGTTTTTCTCTAATTTCTTCAATTTAGATCTTGGTTTATATGAACCCAGGACAATCCCTTAATCTGTGCCTCAGTTCTGCATCTGTCAAATGGGGGTAAGAGCACTTTCCTTTCTCGCTGGTATTGTGAGGATAAATATAGTAAAGATTGTAAGGTGCATTGAGATCTGCTCATGAAACATTCTGTGTAAGAGCTAGGACCAGAGATCTATACCAACATGTGATGTATTTGACTTAATAATGGTGTATGTTAGTCACAAATTGCTTTAACATATGTGGGTAAGCATCATTAGCCACTGAATTACATTGCCGCTTTCCTGTGAAAGTATTTCTAATGTTCCAGTTAATTTGTTTCTCCACACCATTAGCACACCATGCTTTGGAAATAGGTAAGTTAATATAGTGTATCTGATTATTAATGTGGGCAAGGTTTTTTGCCAATGAGAGATAATTGCTGCTATTTCACATTTTTCTTCATGCTCTTGGAAGATTACAGTACTACCCAAAATGTCTGAGAACAGCAGTGTGGCTAGGTAAAGGCATGGCCCTGGGTATTCTGTCACTGTTCACTTCTAATATTCTGATGTTTCCCAGTTTGATAAAAAGAATCCAACTGCTGTGTGGATCAAGCAAGCCATTGGTTTAGGGTTAAATCGGTAATCCAGAGCTTGCCCAGATCTAATTACATCTAAATTGACCATTTGAAGGAGTAAAGAAGGACATGTACAGCAACACCAGCATTAGCAGCAGTTCATTAGCTTCCTTGAGGGCATCCGGCATATGACCACTGCTATTGACCAGCACTGACCTTATTTAGGCACCTACATGAATAGGGAAGCCGGGGAATCCCCATTTTTGGAGGTTTTTAAGAGCAGGTTGGGCACACTCATGTTGGAGATATTCTATGTTTACTAGAATGTTTGTTTCTTACCTCCCTTATCCATCCCCATTTATTCTCCTCCCTATGAAGTCCTCCCCACACTTCAGCCCCACATCCCTCTCTCTGTATTCCCCCAACTTCTTCACTCCCTCTCTGTTGGAAGCATTCACATATGTAATTCTCTTCCGCCCGCCCCGAAATACTTTGATTACATTCTCCCCAAAATAAAATGGTCACCCAGGACTCACGAATTATAGCAACCTCCAGCCAATCAGTCCAAAACTTTTTCTTCTTCGTCCTCGTCCTCCTAGTTTTTGGTTCAAATGCTGCTTCCTTGCTCTCTTTCTGGTACAGCTTGAGGTAAGAACATGCTTCTTGTCGTGTGTGCTTTTAGAGTAGTGCATTGAGTAGCACAGGCTGGATTTTATTGGTAAGGCTTTCACTTTGTGTGGGTGATTGGAGGAACCCCTTCAGGCTGAGGTCTAAAGAAATGAAACTGCTCAAGGCAGGAGGAGATGTCCCTGCCCGGTTTTCAAAGATGTCTGCTAGAGAAGACTTGCTAGATAATCAGTGTGTCCCTCACATTCAGCCTAGTGTGTTTCCTAATAAAAAGGGTATGAGGTTTTGCAAGATGAGGGAATAAGTAGATTGAGGCACTACAGAGAGGCCTGTGTGCTCTTGCAGCAAGCTGGACCTAAGATTCATGGCAAGATTTCTGTATTCTGTGGTGAGACTGATGGAAATCTTGTTGCATCTTCATTTGAAAAATTCATAAAATGTAGGTTTTTAATTAAATCAATGCATTTGGTACACTAGCATCTGTGCCTTTATAAGAGCAAATACAAATTATTTTATGCTTGCGATGGCACGTATGGTCTTGCAAAAAGAATGTGGTTTGGGGGTAGGTGGAGATCTGATAATTATCTGCAAATATGTTAAGGGCTATTATAAAGAGGATGATTTATCTATATTTGCTGAAGGTAGGACAAAAAGAAATGGTCTTAATCTGCAGCAAGGGAGATTTAGGTTAGATATTAGGAAACCTCTAACTAGAAGGATAGTTAAGTTCTGGAATAAGCTTCCAAGAGAGGTTGTGGAATCCTTGTTACTACTACTACTGGAGGCTTTTAAGAATAAGTTGGATTGATGTCTGTTTGGGCCGGCTTCTTGGTTTACTTGGTCCTGCCTCAGTGCAGGGAGGCTGAACTTGATGACTTCTTGCGATCCCATCCAACCCTACATCTCTATAATCCTCTGAATTCTGAGCGATTGTTACAGGCCTAGGCAGAGCGCACTGCATCATTTTATATTTCAAAAGAGTTTTTGTTTTGTGTTTTGCAAGGATAAGAGCTAGGAACATAATTTTAAAAACGTGAGTTTGGATTCTGAAACACAGTCCCATGACAAGGAGTGCAAGCCGCAGTGAGTTCCTTAACTGCAGAATGTGCAGGGTTTTCAGTAGAGGTTACAGGGGACAGCCAGTAAGTACGCTGTTATAATTTATATATCAAAGATTTTTTGTGATCAGTTGATTTTTCTCTAGTTCCTTGCCTCAAATAGTTCAGCTCTTTGAGCAGGACTGAGGCTAGCAGTAAGTTTTCCTCCGAGCTGACATCTTTATTGGCGTGGAGAGCATTGTCATTTCAGAAGATTACGCTCTCGTCAATTTGTTTTTACTTGAGATAGACAGTTCCTCTTTAAGTATTTGTTCATCCTGCCACGAACCAGTGAGTTGGGCCATTCAGCTAAGCACAGCATTAAATATAAGAAAACAGATCCCTCTCCGATGTAATGGGAAACTCCTGAACAAACCTTGGAAGTCTTACAAATAAAGCCAGCCTTTCTCAAAGGGAATCATGGTGTGAACCATTTCCACGTCCTCTGTGAAAATAAATCTGGTGTTACTATACAAAACCCCCAAATGTTCTGAATTTGGCAGGTTAGTATTTTTGCTTACAGCTGTGGAGGGTTTCTAAAAGCTGCGAGATAGCAGTGCAGTTGCACCAGATGCTTTTAAAGGCCTGGAAATGGAATCCATTTTAGAATGGAGGGGGGAAAAATAGCATGATGAGATAGGGTAGGGGGAGTTGAATGGTATTTGGGGAGAACGGCTTAATGGACTAAGCACAGAGTTTAGAGTATCTAGTGTAGACTCATGACTTCAAATCCCAGTAGGGTCTGTTCAGCCCTTCACCATTCTAAGTTAATAAATATTGTGTAGTTTACCAAGTATGGTTCTTTCAGATAAGACTTTAATATCAATGTATTGTATTAAATTGATATTAAAGATCCAGTGACCTGACTCTAGTTTTCCCATTCCCCACTGCTGTGTTGTGTACCTGTTGGCTCTTACTCTATATCTTAGAGGTGGCTGCCTTTCAATGGTCTACATACATAGTTTAGGAAATGCTTTGAAAACAGTCTCTTTTTTCCATGTTTGTTCAGTGCCTAACACCATGGAGTCCTGGTCCATGATTAGGGCTATTAGGTGCTACAGTATTACAAATAATAAATATTTATTATAAACATAAGGGCTACAGAGTATGTTGTACCTTAAAACATTAACTAGTTCTCCAAATACCCCCAGAAGTTAGATATGTTCTCCATTTTAAAGTTGGGGAAAACAAGATGGAGAGGGTAAACGAAGACATTAATTCAAATTTTTAAAAGTTATGGCACCAGTTCCATAAATTAAAGCTGCACCCTAAACAAAAGGACTGCCCTTAAATATCTTGAACAAAAGGGAGAAGGATGGGCTTGGCAGCATACATAAAGATTAATAAATCTGGCGCAGGGAGTGGAGCAAGTTCTAAAATTAAGGATCCCTCGCCGTGAACACTCTGCCAGCATTTCGCTGTTGTTTTATATAGCGGGAGCTCCAACTTGAATGTCTGCTGATCTCTACTGTGATGGTATCACCGGGCGGGGGGAAGAGGCGCTCTTCCAGGTAACCAGATCTCAAACCATTTAGGGCTTTGTAAATGACTCACTTGAGGTGGGAGGAAAAGTCAGTAACAAAGCTAGCAATCAGATTCAGGAGTTACTGACTGGCTTTTTCCCAGTCCTCTAGATCCAAAGACACTATTTATAAATGGGGGAAGAAATGTTACCCAAGAAATCATAGAGTGTGAAATTTAATGTCAGTTCAGTACCAGGCAATCTGCTGAGAGCTATTAGTCAGTAGTTTTATTAAATACACTGATTTAGTATTTTCTCTTTAACTAATTTAGTGGATGATGGAAATACAGCAAACCTAGTATATTTCAACTTCAGGAAAGCAATTGTTATGGTTTCACAGAGTTTTCTCATGTGGGAAGCTACAGGAATGTGTATTAAATGGAACTACTTCAAAATACACATACAGTTTGTATTGCAGGGTTTCTTTTCGGCAATTAGTAAGGGTTCAGTTTGTGTCCCTTTTGGGTGGAGGTGTCAGAGTTCTATAGGGGATTGTTCTGGGTCCACTGCTGTTTGATATTTTCATTTACAAGTTGGTGGAAGGGATGGAGAGCATGCTAATCAGTGACGCATGCAGCGGCGTATCATCGCCTAGGCTGACTAGGCCTAGGGCGGAAAATGTTGCAGGGATGGCACATTTATAATAGCCATAGGTGCCGATGGGTGCTTGTGTCCCCCCACCCCCATCCCAACTCTGCCCCTATTCCAACCCCTTCCCCAAATCCCCAACCCCGCCTCCTTCCCGGGCGCACTGCGTTTCCCCTCTTTTCCCCCTCTCTCCCAGGCTTGCTGGGAGGGAGGGGGTAGAAGCGGAGCAGTGGCGCACTCAGGGGAGAAGGCGGAAAGGAGGTGAGCTGGGGTGGGTACGCGGGGAGTAACCCTTGAAAGGGGCAGAGTTCAGATGGGGCTGGGGGCAGCAATTATTTTAGATTAATTAAATCATTAATCTGCCACTGGGTGCATGATACGTTGCTGAACAGTGCTGGGAATACTGGGTAGGCTAGCGTTGTTGATGAAATTGGAGAATTGGGCAGAAATCCATAAAATTAAGTTTCAATCAAGGACACATATCCAGTAGTTCAGAGGAAAGAATAATCAAATGTACAGGTCTAGCATGGAGGGTAACTAGCAAGACAGCAAAACTGCAGGGAAGTGATGGGATTTAGGGAGGACGATTCGGGGGGGAGGGAGGGCGGGAAATGATACAGGTGCTTGATTCAGCAAACATTTACTGCCAGGTATAGTGCTCACCACTGATTAGCCAATGGGGGTGCTCAGGGTAGTTAACAATTTAAGGCCTGATGTTTCAGAGCAACAGTTCCTACAGACTTCCACTGGAGTTGTTAGCTCTCAACATCTCTGAAAATCAGGCCTGATTGGTGTTTGCAGAATAGGGTCCTAGAATTTTAAATAGTATAGGAGGGGGATGTGTATGAGAGGAATTCTTTTTAATGAAA
This sequence comes from Dermatemys mawii, assembly GCA_007922305.1. Taxonomy (NCBI): domain Eukaryota; kingdom Metazoa; phylum Chordata; order Testudines; family Dermatemydidae; genus Dermatemys; species Dermatemys mawii. The sequence continues at coordinate 15,079,366 of ML677374.1, forward strand.
ATGCTGTTGATATAGATCTCTTAATAACTAAGAGTCTGCACCTAGTTCATGCATTTCATAACTCTGTGCTCAAAAGGAGCAATAGCACAAACTGGCTTTCTTAGAAATTGTTTTGTACTTGGTAGTCATGAATGGTTTAACTGTTGGTTTGCAAGAGGCAGGTAAGAAAGAGGAACAGGCTCATTGTGACTGTTCCCATAATATGATCTAGAGTACCAGAGTAATAAACACCTCTAATTCCAAGACAAGCATAAGTATTATAGGACAGCATTGCTATAGGTATGTCAAAAAGGGTATTAATTGACTAGTTTAGTAGCATCCTTAAGTTTTCTAAAACCCCAACAATATCTGGAAAAACTTGATTGGTGAACTTTTCCTGGACATCAAGTGCAATAGTGAGGTTTGGTTGCAAATAATAATATTCAAAGGACTTCAACAATGTGAAGGAGAACAAAAGGGGAAGGGCAGGGATAAGAAGTGTCTTCTTAGGTTCCCCAGCTGTATGAGCAAGAAATAGCTTAAAGAAGAGCTCTGAAATCTCCGGGGATGAAGTGCTTTGATGTCCAGGTGTATGGTAAAAATTTGTTCTGGCGCTCCTAGAGTTTGTGTCTAGCCTGATCTCCTGACTTGTCTCTCTCTTGGATAAAACATCCGAATACTCCAAATATTCAGGTTTGCTTTTTCATTCTGAGCCCAGCAGGCATACAGCAATGAGTTTACAGGGCTTTCCAAGTGAGCCCAAAGGGACTTGTTGGCTAGAGCTTGGACTCCTGGCAAGCAACTTACTCCAGCTCTTTTCTGTTATAAACTCAGGTTTCAATCCCTGGCCTCTTATAGATAATGAGCACTGCTGCATGTCTTTGGCTGATCTGCTGCTGGAAAAGCACAGATGTTTCAAGACGCGTAACAAGGGGCGCAGCATATCCGAAAGGCAGGATCAAGGTCAGACTACAGATGCAGCAGCTGCTACATATGCAGCTCTATCTTGATCAGCAAACACTATAAATTTTTTTTCATTGGTTGCAAATGTCCCCAAGCGAGGAATGCTAGAGCCACTAATGCCTGTGAAAATAACCTTTTTTTTTCTGATTTCCTAAAGCCTTCAAATGCTACCCATGGGTAATGCCTCTAATGCGACCAAATCCAATGGCAGAGTATTACAGTAGGTTTTGTCCTCACTGAGTACTTGTGAGGTGGGATGGAATGGCTAGAAAACCGTAGCCTGTATGGAGATTTGCACTGTGGATCTGAGACATTTAGTACAAGCTTCCTCTATTGGGGACTGTGCAATGTGTTGTGCTCTTTTCTGGTGGCTGATTCATGAGGAGAATAAGAGCCTAGGATTGCTATCTGCTAATGTGCTCCTACTCTACCTGGAGGGGTAGAAGTCTGTGCTTTAGGAATAAAGGTCCTGGGTTTTCTTCTCCTTGATCACTTGCGGAGGGGGTTGTTTCATGCGACTCCTGATACTGCGATAGCTTTAGCATTTGGAGCGATGTCCAACTATATTGCTGCAGGGCTTCCAGCTGTTGCTATAAAATACTGTAGCTCTGTAAATAAGGGGAAGAACTCATCCTTCAACCAGTTTATTGATCACTTCAAACTTGTACAAACCACCTCAAACTATTAAGCGAACAGTGGGTATTCCGGTAATCGCTGTACTCCATCATGGCCATCCAATTCTATTGTCTGCTGAACAAATCTCCCAAGATAACTTGCCAAAGCTTGCTTTCAACTTTCTCCTTCCATCTTGGAAAAATACAAGAGAAAACTTAAATAAGCAGTCCTTTCCAATACACCTAACCTTCAGGATGGGAGGGAGAGAATTGATGTTGGCTTATAAATATGCTTTATAAGTATGCTTTTCACTTGTGTTGCAATATTAGGAATCGAATAGCAAGACAACAGTTAATTAGCCACAAAGGAAAATAAGCTGTACTCGGTATCATGTGACTAGCTCAAATTCTCTTCCAGCACAGTGTAGATGTACAAAGGCGGCTTTCTTGCTGTGTGTTTCTTAATTAGGAAGACCTGCTTTTCTAGATAGTGATACCAACCACATGTGTAGCATTTTTATCCATAGAACTTAGTGATTTACAAAGGATCATATGTATCATTATCCATTTTATATTTATGGAGAAACTGAATCAATTTAAATGGCTTGTTTAAAATCACATGATGAGCCAGTGGTAGAATCTGAATTAAAACCCATGTCTTCCATTACCTACTTCCATGTTCTACCCACTGAACAAAGGGGAAAGCTTTGCAACATGAAATAGTTACAGGAAACTTAGTAGTTTATTGGAGTTGTAGCAGTGCAATTATTTAAAAATAAAGATATCAAGTTTTAGGATAGTAATTTGGTTGTCATAGGTACAACAGACCAAAAGTTTGCCGTCCTCTTCACAATTGTGAATCTCTGGGGAGAGATGGAAAGATGCATTTTTAAAGTACGACAAAAACCTGGTAGTACCTCCCCTATCCTCACACTCTGGTGGCTACAGCAGAGTAAATAATTGGAGTTTTCTGTCTTTTTTTATCTTTTTTAATTGAATGGGAAAATCAGAAAAGAAATTAAACCAAAACAGAATTTTTGTTGATTTTTCTTGCCAAAATGAAAAACTAAAAAGAATTTGGGGGGAGGAGAGGGGATTTGAATTAAACATTCAACCCAGCTTCTGAAATTAAATGTTCCACTTAATATTTTCCAAAAATATTCCTCATTTTTATTTGGTTGAAAGGATTTACTGAATTTGACCCTAACCTGCATTTTTGACTAATTTACTGTTTGATTGAAACATTTCTCCCAGCTCAAGTGATGGCTGCATAGGTTTTTGGGGTTGTGTTGGGGTTTTTTTATTGACATGGTTTTGCACCTCCTTGACTTTCACTTTTAAATGTTGGGTTTAAGTAGGCCTCAAAACACAGCAGAAACTCGCTGGTTTCACCTGCCTTTACAAATGAAACTCTGTGAAATTAAACCTGAGCTGACATTCAACCCAATTTCTGCCTCAGGTCACTAGATGCTGGGATGGTTTGTAAACCTTAGTGACCCTTTGGCCAAACCCAGGCTGAGTTTGGAGTTTGCAACAAAACCTGATGTCAGGAAAGCTTCACAAGGCTTCAGTTTTTACTGGCAACATTACACTGAGCTTTACCTAAAGCAATGTTGGGATGCCAGCGTGGAATGATTATTGTGCCATTCAGTTAATAACTTGTTCACTCACTTGGGGCCTGATACTAGCATCCTACTGACTTATATAGGTGCTGATGACCTGGGCTCTTATAGCATCCCTTTCTGCAGTACCACTCATGGGTATTTCATAGACAGGGAACTGAAACAGAGAGAATCTATCTAGGCATTTATGCAGAGCTCATTCCTATGGTATCTGAGGATCAAGTCTGTTGAACTTGTTTCTCTGAGACCACTGATTCCCTGTTCCTGATTCCTTTCCTCTCGTGCTTATATCACATGTGATGTGCTATTCATCATAAGGGAGTCAGCAGAGGTTCTTCTGGGCTCACGATATGACCATTTGGACCAGATTGGAAGGATTGGGTCCAAAGACTACAGAAGACTTAAAGGAAGGGAAGGCTCAGTGATTAGAACTCATGAGACTATGGTTCAGTTCCTTGCTTTGCCACAGACTTTCCTGTGTGATCTTGGGCAAGTCACTAAGCTTCTCTGTGCCTCAGTCTCCCATGTGTAAAATGGGGCTATCGCAGGGGTGTTATGAGGATAAATACATTTAGAGTACGAGCTTCCATTACTCTAGTATATTAGAGAGTCCATGCGTCACACAGCTGCCAGTCTTCTATTTGCTGTTTGTACAATAGCCAGCACAATGGACCCCTGCTCCTGACAGGGGCCTCTGAATGCTACTATAATGTAAATAATCACTGAACTTCTCCTTATGTATACTAAGGGGAGAGGAGAATTAGGCCCTGTGTGCGTGTGTTTATATACACATGTGCTTTAGAAATAATGGACATTGAGAACAAAACTCCAATTCAGATGTCACGTTAGTGAATCCTCAGTTCTCTCTAGGAATCTCTTGAACCGATGAGCCCTTCCTCCTTTGAGCTTTGCTTCCAGCTGAAGCATTGTGGTTGGCTGTCAGGGATGCTGTGTCCTTGTCTAGAATGCCTAGTTTAAAAACAGGGTTTTAACACACAATTGAGCTCTTCCTCTATTATTATGTATAAATTCCACTTCATCAGCGCAATGAGACACTCCAGGGCAATTATCATAACCCCTCATGATTAAACTCACTTGGCCATCAGCCTTTATCACTGCGGGGTTCATTTCTCTTGTAATAGTGGCTGGTGCATGTTTAAATATATTTTATGGATCCAGAATTCATGTCGCAGAACTTACAACTCAATAGCCAGAAGACTCTAATATTAATTGATGTCCCACCTGAGACCCAGGCCCTTATTACGCTGTGTGATGGGATAACTGGTTTATCATATGGACATGCTGCAGGATCCCCGTGTCCCTAGCTATCAGTCTCCATGCACACGCACAGTAGATATTTAGGTTGCCTTTGCGTGTCTGGCAGTCCTTCACTGTTTAATACGAACCATACCAAATAAAGGTGCCTGAGAATTGAAGATTATCTATGGTATTCATCACTTTTTGTAAGTGGTGTTGGTTTAACATTGGCTTTTAGCATTTGTTAGGCCTTGTCTCCTTGACAGAGAACAACAGACTAAAACGATTACCCAGAACAGCTGCTTACGGAAGGGGCTGAGGATATTCCCTTCTCTTTCCCCCCGCCCCTCTTTGCTGACCTGAACCATGGTAACTATAAGTTCTGGTTTTTGTAAACTTACCACAAAACACAAGGCATACCTTAAAATGATGTCATGTCTAGACACTTGATTCAGGTATAAATTATAGAGACAAAGCTGCTTGTTCAGTGGTTAAACGGTATTAAAAAAAAAAATTAACCAGATATTTGTGTGTGTCTAGTATTCCCTCTTGAGTCTGCATTTCTTTGTCTCTTACTGGGAGAGTTCTCTGACAGCCTCTTAATTTTTGGGATGCTGGATGGGCTTTTCCCCCCCATTTTTTATTTCCTATGTCTGACTCGCTGTATCTCTAGGGAAGGAGCATTGTCTTCTGGGTCGAGGAGGGGGCTTGCAGGGAAGACTTCCATTCTGGACTCAGCTGGAGTCACGCAGTGGGTGACGTATGGCCATGTTTTCACACGTTGGCCTGTAATTTTGGATGACTGTTTCGGGGGGACTCATCTTGAGACGTCCATGGGGCTTATTTTCAGAGATGCTGAGGACAAGCAGCTCCCAGAGACCTCACTAGGAGTTTGCATCTTGGGGATAAGAGTGAGTCAGTCCCTGCTTACTACAGAGGTCAACAGTCCAATTCTTTACGAGATTCTACAAGGCTGCCCTGCACAGGAATAATCAAGGACAGTCCCCACACCACTGACCGGGTTGTGCTTGGTGACCAAAGTCTTACAAAACTGAAAGGATGCAGGTGTTGCCAAGAAGAGAACCTGCAGCTCCCACAAACTTTAGGTAAACAGCTTAAAATCCTTCCTTCTGTTCTCTCTTACTTGGAAATAACTCTCATGTAGGAAATACATCCCTACATATTCAAGAGGAACTGGGCTTAGTTTACACTTTATGCCTACACTTCCACAGCACTTGCTGATTGATTGAAATTAAACCCAAAGCACATGGAAGTCACAGGTTTACCTACACAATGTAATCTCTGTATAAAAGTTTCAAGCCATGAAACGGACAGCAGAGATGGAAAAGGCCTGTTGAATTATCTAGCACATCCCCTGGGTACCAGTGCAAGACTGTTTGTTTTCTACAGCATATCTTCTTGTGTTTTGGCCATTCTCACTAGGAAGTCTCAAGACCAGGATTCTGGGAGACTATTCTACTGCTTTACCTGCTATTCAGCCTTATTGTTGGCCTTAATAACTTTATCCCACCACTCCTACGCTTGTACCTTTGTACCACCCTGGAGAATTCCTTCCTTCTCAGTGCTTGTAGGCTGTTGTTATTACTTTCATTTCCCAGCGCCCAGTTCTAGCATCTTTGTTCACATGGAGAAGTACCTTATAAATAGTCCTACTGAAATCGAGTGGTAAGGCATTATTCAATGCAAGTGTATGCAAGTCTGGCCCTTAGCCAAGCTCTGCAACTCTTTTAAACTTTCCTCCTATTTTAGTCTCTCTAGCGTGGTTTCGTTTTACTCTGGATTACTTCCACTTGTCTGTTGTTCTGGTAACTAGGTGCCCAGATCTGATTTGCTGTCCTCCAAGTGAGATTACCCACGCCATACAGAGGGACTGTGACCAGGGTGTTTCTCCGTATGTAGCCCACATTTAGTCTGGTACTCATGGCTGCCACATTTCGCAAGCTCCTGTGTGAACGTGCTCTCTAGTATTGTCCCCAGGGCGCTCTCAGCACTAACAGTTATCTGTTGTTTTGGATGTTTTCCCTCAGCGACATCGGCGTTGGTCATTTTTTCCTGGCCCCTCTACTGCTGTAACCTCTTCCCCTCCAGCATCACCACATAGGGCAGAATTGAACCCAGATTCTGAGAGTTATACCTGCAACCCCATTGGACTCTCCTGTGCTTGCAGTACATAATGTACAGTGCGGATTGCCATCCGCAGAAAACCTGCGCCGGGAAATTGTCCCCTACACTTTCCAGAAACTTCCTGGATTGTATTGCTTTCCCAGCAGATATTGGGGTGACTGAAGTCCCCCATGAGAACCAGGGCCTGTGATCTAGTAACTTCCGTTAGTTGCCAGAAGAAAGCCTTGTCCACCTCATCCTCCTGGTCTGGTGGTCTGTAGCAGACTCCCACCACAACATCACCCTTGTTGCTCACACTTCTAAACTTAATCCAGAGACACTCAGGTTTTTCTGTAGTTTCATACTGGAGTGCTGAGCAGTTATACTGCTCTCTTACATACTACACAACTCCCCCATCTTTTCTGCCCTGCCTGTCCTTCCTGAACAGTCTATATCCATCCACGACAGTACTCCAGTCATGTGAGCTATCCCACCAAGTCTCTGGTGTTCCAATTACATTGTAATTCCTTGACTGTGTCAGGACTTCCAGGGTGGGGAATGGATTCTGTGGGTCCTGTTGAAGTGGGGTCAGAAACACCATTCACAGCCCCCTCTCTCAGATTGACGGCCCTGAGGGAGGATGTGCTGGACCTCTAGTTGAGATGCCTCCAAGACACAAGTTGAGGGTGGTATTTGCAAAAGATGGCTCTCTGCTATCAATCTGCCACCTCTTTTATTCATCCCCCAACACCGCCAGTGGGAATGCGGCCTTAATGCTGCCCAGTTAATTGGCATGAATCCTGCCCTGGAGGGCCCATTTTCCAGACCTATTCCTTGATCTCTGTGCCTTCTCCATCCTCTGCCTCTCAAGGAAGGCTGCCAACAAAGGTCAGCTTAGTCCTGGTTCTTGGGATGTGACCTGTCTGCTAGTTGGAACTGTATTGAGAGCACTAATACAACAGGCCACCAAACAGCCAGCCTGTAACTTTCTGGCACTGCCCATAGAAGCCTCATTCGGACCAGTGACCTAAATCTCAGTGTTTTTGTATCCCGTTACCAATCGCAGGCCAAAATCAACCAGCCCCAAAGTAGTGCAGTAATGTAGAAAGCTGCTTCTGACCTTAGGCTGTTGCATGCTATTCCTCTCTCTGTATGTTAGAGCTCATCTGCTTCCAATCCATACTGAGTAACTTATTCTGTCAGCACCCTAAGGCATTCATGGACATCGAGGGAATGGAAACTAGAAGTACAAAAAAATGAAAATCAAAACCGGAGACCATGCAGCGACTATGTCCCAAATACCAGATTCTGTTTTGCCCCAGATTCTGCAGCATGTAACATTTCAATGGCGGGGAGTGGGATGGAAAAGGCATCACTATCCCTGTGGAAAATATGCAGACCAGACCCTTTGAGTCAGAAGGCAAATGGTGGAGATGGTCCAGAAAGTCTATTAAAATAGAATATTAGCTGTTCTATTTGTAAAGCTCACGCCACCAGACTCTCTGGACACCAGTTATTACTCAGTGTCTGTATTTATTAATGGAAACATCCCTATAGGAAGAAAAGTTTGGGATGCCGCAAAGTTAGCCATTTGTTGCTTCTATTGCAGTCAGGCATAGAGACCTCAGCCAACTCCAGTCTCTGGTTGGGCTAGACACTATATGAACTAATACGTCCTATGTAGTATGTAGACTTAGTAGATAATAGCACCTACTCCTGGATAGTCTATTGGGTCACTTAAAAAGAAGAAAAATCCCAATATTCAATGTTGAATTCACTGCAGGCAAGCAGTGTTTTGTGTAGGTAGCGGTGTAACTTTTGCCATGTATCTACGGTAGGTCTTACACACAAGCTCTCTTGGTCAGGGACCATCATGTACTATGTCTGTGTACAACCTAGCACAGTGGAACCGTGATCTGATTACGATCTAAACATTTTCGAGATGGGCCCATGATTAGTTGTACAACAACATATCACTGCTAGTAGGACCTGCCTCACGTGTTTCCTGCCTCAGCTGCTTATATCAATAAATAAAGCTGTGAAGTCTGTACAAACAGATCAAATTCTGTGCAACTTCCATGGGGCCAAAATGGTGCTTTCAGTCCCAGCTCTTCAATAAATTTGGAAGCAAATGTCATTTATTGAATCCACTGTCACCGTCTTCCTTCTAAAGCACAAGCAAATATACCTTAGGGAACAATCTTGCATTAAGCCTGGAGCTTGGATCAAATGTTTCCTAATCTTCTCATCTTGTCACCTTCCCTCTCTCACCACCTTCCTGTTTTGCTTCTGTTTTTTGTTTTCCTGGATCCATTTTTCTTTCACAGTGCTTAAGGGCTGTTGCCACCTGACTCTCTCCAGAGTCTGTTTGGATGATTTCAGAAAGCTCTGAATGAGCTCTAATGAATGACATTTCTTGAGTTGCCCCTTCATCTTTTTGCGAGTAGCCTTCGATAGCTATCAAATTGCAAAGTCAACAATGGAATGATGCTCCCAGTTGTTCAGTGGCTCTACCCATAATCCCTCTCTCTAGTTGTTCCTTGTGGGAAGGAACTGGTAGGTAAATCTCTGGGTTTCCCCTATTCCCTTCCTCAGTCCCATCTTTAGTGCTTTCTGCAGCTGCCTTGCCTGGAGGACTTTATGTAAATACAAGGAACTGTACTGGCTGCACCAATGGCTCCTGAGAATGAATCCGATACCTTTGCAGCTACTAGGCTACACTTCAGCTCTTAGAGTCTGCCATTCTTGCCATGTATCCTACAACTGGTTGCCCAGCTGCAGCCGAGAGGCTAAAGGGCAGAACTCACTTGGTCCACTATAGAGAGGAGTTTGGCAACATACCAGCTGCTTGGCGTTTGAGGGTTTCTGGTAAATCCCAGCTGTGTAGCTGTGAGTGCTAAGGGACCGCGCTGCCAGGCTTGTAGTGATCCGACAGGCAAGAGCATGGACCGAAGCCCTAAGAGGGTGAACTCTTTGCTGTCGTGAGTCACTCTGGTTCCCTGGGAGAATCCTTTTCCTAAGCTTGGCAGCCTTGTTGGTCTGGAATGGGGGTTACAGTGACAGAATTACTGTCTGCAACAGCATGGCAGTTGTTTTAGATTAGTGTACAAATGGACATTGGTGTAATACATCTGTTGTTAATCCACAACTTGGTTCAGGAGAAACGGCAACACATCATTTATTAGCCATGTCAATCCTATAACGTCCTTTCTTTTGCTTCGATTCTCTTCTCTTTTCTATCTGAGGGTTTAATGGGTTCCACCATGTCTTTTATTTCACTGTAGACCACGTTTCCTCTTGTCTAGCATAGCAGGACATACTGGGTTCCAGGATGTAACTTATGCCCTTTTGGAATCGAACACTGGACTATTAATTCTAAACCTTCCTGACAGTTCAGTGAGCCTGTTGTCTTGCTCTGCTCTATGGTCCCTCGTCACTAAATACGTATATCGCTTCCACTCTGCCAGTTAGATCCGAGAAATCAGGGAGACCTAGTGGCTCATTGCTTCTTGACACCACTAGTGAGACAGGCTGCACTGATTACCCACTTAGTTTATCTGGGAAAGGTAAGTCTTAGCCTGGCTCGAGGGCCCCGTCTTGCCTGCCAGAGGATTTACTGGGAAAGGGATCATAATGCATGGGAAAGGGATCATAATACTCTCCTTTATTGGGTGAGGAGTGGAGACGACACTGACAATGGGAGAACCAAGGAAGTGGTTGGGGGTGAGTGGAACAGGGCATCTGTCACTGGAGAAAAACCAAACAACCTCTCCCCCAAACTTTAACTCAAGAAGATCCACTTTGCCTTCAGTCATGGCCTTGCTAGGCAGAACTATACAGTTAACAGGAGCTTGGTTAGAATGGTGAGGAGGGCCACATGAGCACTGAGTGAGAGCAGCAGCAAATGCATTACTCCAAAGTGGTGTACTGAAAACTGTTAAAATTGCAAGCTACCATGTCAAATTCTCAGGTGGTTCCTAGTCCTGCATGCAGGCAGGGGAGCTCTGTTGGGAAGCATGCAGTCTGCAAAGTGCCAGCCTGTAGCAAGTTGCCCCTCACTGCCTTAGGGAGCAGCCTGCTTTGTCTCTCTCTGGTTTTGGTTCTTGTGTATTAGGGTTCTGGATCGTAAGAAAGAAACAGTATTACATTGCAACCTTCCAGGAAGATAAATGCAAAATATTCTAACTTCTCTTGTGTATGCTGTGAACATAACACTAAATGTGCTGAGTTTATTGCAGAAACTGACAGACAGCAACCATTGTCTGCAGCTCCCTGAGCAATCATTTCAAGAACGCTACACCTCCACTCCCACTGCTGTGGAAACCACCGATTCATTTTTCTACTACTCGATTCATCATGTTCACCCTTTGGATGCTCTGGCATAAATTCATACTTAGACTTTGAAGTCCTCCAATGAAACATCACATTCTGATACTTCTTTTTTTAAAAAAAATTATTTCTTTCATCCCAAGATCTCCAAGGGAGACAGGAAGGTGAATTTACCCCACACTGTCCCCCTAAGCCTTTCCCTGCTGCTCCAGACATGTCTGGGTTCTGATCTTTGAGAGATGCTAAGAATATCCATTCAGTTCTTTGGTCTATCTGAACTTTTACATACTCCTTTTTAAAAGTTTAATTTTAAGTAGACAAAAAATCTTTTGGTGGAGTTTGTGAAGTGGTTGCTAACAGTAACAAAAATCTTAGACCAGAGGGAATAGTGATGATAAAAGTGTGACTCAGGGCAGCCTGCTAACTCAGACGGGTGAGTTATTAGGTTTGATATCATGTATTCCCCGCTCCCTCTCTCCCCTGGTGTTCAGCTGTCTCCTGCTGGTAGCCTGTGGTCCTGTGAAAGAAAGTCTAGTTAAATTCAATACCATGTCATGCCATTAGCACACTGGTCTCCTGCACCGGGACCTCTGTTCACAGGCCTCCAAAGAACTGAATATGAAAACCTATATAGGCAAGCTGTTCTAGTAATGAAAAGCACGTAGAAAGGAATAGTACTATTTGGTGATGGGTAAAAAGAGAGCTGATAGAAGTGTGTATAAAACTGCACATCTAGAGGATGTCAGTCAAGTACACCTAATTACCCTGTCTCACCATACTGGCCCGTTGGGATGATTGTTTGCATTTCAGTAGCACAGAGCAGACTTAGTCATGGACTTAGGGCCCCATCGTGTTAGGTGCTGTACAAACAGACTAAAAAGATGGTCCATGCCCCAAAGAGCTTACAATCTGCTCGCTGAAATTAAAAGTTCGCCAGTGTAAAACTGCTATAAGGAAATAGTTTTGTATCTAAATAATTAGCCTGTGGGACTTCCTGTCTCAAGATGCTGTTGCGGCCAAGAGCTTTGTGGGATTCAAGAGGACTAAACATTTACATGGTGCACCTTGGTCCTCCTATTCTGTCCATGGTACATAATAGTCTAGTCTCCTATGGACTATAATATTTTTAGTCTAATTTCTGTTGCTGGGTGTGGGTGACTGGTGGCAGCTTGTGATACAACAGGAGGTCAGATTAGATGATCTGGTGGTGTCTTCTGCCCTTAAACTCTATGGAAGAGAACATCTGAAGTTACATTAGAGGACAAGCCCTCCTGCTTTGGGGCACAAACCAACCACTAATTTAATAGCTTAGAAAGATATTTTTGCAATGGGAGGTTATTCCATAACTGTCTGTTATGGGAGGGCTTACTCTTGAAGAAAGAATTCTGGCCTAGATGGGCCATTGATCTGATCCAGTTGCCCTGGGTGCCAGAGTCCTGATGAAGGTAATTTTGATATTGTAGGACTAGATAGTGATACTGTGGTTGCTTGGAACTGTGCTTTCCGTCACAAGAGTTCAGAATTCTTTGCAAACTTTACTCAGAGCCAAGTGGGGGTGGGTTAGCATTCCGAACACTTTTTGCAAATAGAGACATTGAGGCATAGACCTGAAGTGACTTGTCTAAGGTCCTACAGCAAGTATGTGTCTGAGCTGGGACTAGAGCCCTGTCTCCTACTTTAATCAGTAGGGTGTGCTGCCTTTCCCTAAAACAATCTTTAAAAATGCTGTCGAGTTTGGTAGCTTGTAGGGATAACTGATGTGGGTCCCATCCCTCTCCAGCACCATCCTCTTCTTGGGCTGAACCCTTGTGGACGGACGGTTGTAGCAGTTTCTGCTGCTGCTTGCCTCTTCCCCCAAAGATTCCCTGCTCTTGGGGCTCTTTGCACTCACTCCTGAAAGTGGTAGTCAATCTAAATTATTCCGTTATTGATCCAGGAATCTCTGAAGGGTTTGGTGGTTTGGCTTGAGTAAGCAATAGTTGCAGTCCATTCATAAATTGAAGCATCCTTGGACAAAGATGCCATAATGCCCCCTCTGCCCTCACTCCTGAAGGCCAGTGCAGGTCTGCAAAACCCAAAGATCTGTCCCAACCACTTAAAAAATGGGAGGGAGCAGACAATGATTTAGTTTCTGCTGTAAATACAATGCTTCGAATTCTACCCTGCTATGAATGTACAACTCCCATGGTAATCTCTGTCCGAATTCAGCTATGCTGTAACAGCATAAATTCCATGTCTGTTTGCAAATGGGTTAGGGAATGAGAGTAAGCTGGTGCAGTATGCACTGGCTTGGTCTTAGAAAGCAGGAGGAGTGCAGCGTGTTTGCAGGGATGAGGCGGCACAGGAAAAGTAACTAAGAGGAAGGAAAGAGAGCACGGAGGCAGCTTTATCTCTGTCTGCTGATTTGTGTGTGTGTGCTGTAACCCCTCAGCATGTAAATTGTACCTTTTCAGTACCAAATTGAAGCATGTTACCCTTCTTTTCCACTTGGGCCACCCTTGACACCCAGGCTCATTTTTGGTCCAGTGTCAAGTTGAGCTCTCCGCTGCATGTTACATCCCTGTTGTAGTCAAGGAAGTAGACCAGAAGAGTGCATCAGATTGGGAGGAACTCTTTTAAAGTCTATGAGGCTACTCTGGTTTTACATCAGGTCACTGACATCAGAATCTGACTAGACTGTACACTGGCGTGCTGTGCATTCAGTCCTAATTTCTGGGGGTGTCTGGCATAACTGCAAATCTGTATCCTTCTGCCATTGTACATGTAATTCTAGAGGTGGTCATTTAATAGGTAGTGGGATGCACAACTTTGACACTTTTCAGTTATTTTGCCTAGTAATTCAAAGATTTAAACTGAGATAATTAAATTGAAGGTGTCATTTCAAAAGCTAACACTGTATGAGCTTTGTTAGTCTTGGCAAAAGCTGTGTCTTGTTTGGTACAAATGGAGGGATTTCCTTGCATGGGGGCAGGCAGACAAGCCTAATTTGATCTTATTTACTTCCACCATTTCTTGTTACAAAATACATTGACATAATGCAGAGCAAAAAGAAACCCCAATGAGAACAAAATAATCCTCTGGAGCTGAATGTTTAACAGGAGAGCCTCTGCCATCAGATTCCAACCCTCTGCCTGCTCCTCTCACCTTCTGAAGGGGACAAATTGTTCTATTAAAATGGAAGCTTTGGGCTTCTCCACACTTGAAAGCCTTCTCTGATTACGGGTGTGTGTGAATTTATCATGTAGTAGCTATTCTGGAATAACTCCATATGTGGCCATTCTTTTGGAATAAGTGTTAGCTCCATGCATGGACCAGGAAGAGCTCCATATATTTAGACACCTCTTGAGAAAGAGGCAGTGAGGAAATACATAATTCTGGGGGAATCCTGCCGGGGATTTTGCCTCAAGAGACCCAGATAATCCCAGTTTGCTGGGGGACTGTGAATGTTGCACATTCTGTTAGCAGAACATGGTGAGTTCTCGTCTCCATGGCTTCCCTCCTAAACAGCCCCCCTTGGGGGTTGGTTTGCACTCCACCAGCTGGCACAGTATCTGTCTGGCTTTCTTCCCACCCCCTCAGTAAAGAAGCAGAGGAGCACATTCATGGATTGTTATGCACAGTTGTTCAGTAACTCTGAAGGGGAAAATTCTCCATCCAGCCATTGAGCTTCCTAATCAGAGTTTTCTCTGCTAGATGGCATTAATCATGCATCCTGCAACTGTCTGTTCCAAAGCAACATGTGACACAGTGGAGTTAATTGACTTAATTTTAGCATTTACCCTTCTGGTATGTAACCTATAGGTGGCTGAAACACATGTGCCAAAAAGTCGATGCTGGCTTGAAACACACTATTTCCATTTGACTATAGTACAGTGAACTAGAAACAGCATAAGCTGCATCTGCTTGTTCTTGTAATAAAACATTACTGCATTCTCGTTTTTTAAATACAATTATAAATGCAGACATGGGTAACCCTTTCCATGGCCCTCCCCAGACATCACCTCCTTTACCTTTTTTCATGGATGACCATATGATGGACACACGTACAAAAGGTCACACACAGGATGAAATGTAGCAAACTTGTGTCTTGCAGCTGCATTAGGTTAGATTATTCTCTTCCTCTTGCTGCATTTACCTGTTCTCTCATGGTCGTGCCCATAGACGTCAGTGGTAAGACTCCAGCCCTGATCCTCCATATCTCTGAGCCCCCCCCCCCCCGATGTTGTGGAATGGGGTGCCTTTGTTCGTTTGTGCCTCCCTCTTCCAGTCGTGGCAAAATGAGAATAATTCAGCAATTACCGCTTGGGAGAGGAAGAGGGGAAATTACTTTTTCAGGCCCTGTCCACACAGAGATTTGAAACCGTGTTAGCACCTTTCTGGAGTACTGTTTTGTTTTATAATCGCTGTTCTCACCAGAAAGGTGCTAATATGGTTTCAAATCGCCACGTAGACAGAGCCTGCAGATTTCTGCTCCATTCTTGAATTTATCCCCTGCATAAGATTATGATTTCTAGAAGTCTTTTGGGTCACTGGTACTTTAGTCCACAAACGAGGATTATTGAGCCGGTGGATTTACAGAAGTCACCAAGCCTAAAAAATTTTCCTCCTAGTTACTTGTAGGAACTACTGGTGAGGTTAATTAAGCTTCTTAGGGCTGTTCTTCACTAGGGGGGAAAATCGACTGCAGATACAGACTTCAGCTACGTGATTCACGTAGCTGAAGTTGTGTATCTTCAGCCGACTTACCTGCCGTCCTCATGGCGGCAGCAGTCGTCGGCGCGCTCCCCTGTCGACTCTGGCTTGTGCATCACGTCAAGCTGGAGTTATGGGAGTCGATGGGGCGCCGCGGGTGATCAATTTCTCGCGTCTCGCTTACAGATCGATTGCTACCCACCGATCCGGTAGGTAGTGAAGACGTACCCTTAGTCTGAAACATACCTTTTCAATAGTTCCTGCCTAAACCAGAAGCATTTTATTTAGATTGACTGACTGAAATCAGTTAAATCTGAAGTGCTGTTTACTGAAATGGAGCACTGTATAAAATATATGGAGGAACCCATCTTGGGGACATCATTCCTGTCCCCAAGATCATACAGTGTGACTTGTATAGGTCCTGATTTTGACCTTTCTTTGCTGTAAATCAGCAGTAAGCATTGAGACTACACCAGTGCAAAGCTGGTGCAAGTGAAAATAGCATGGAAACCCAGGGCGCGCCTGTAAACTCATACCTCCAGCCTTCCTGAGAACTAGAGTTAAAAAGCGTACTCCCCTCCCTTCCCCTTCCCTCCTCACTACAGTGAGGTAAAATAAACAAACACAGTCACTTTCCATTCAGCAATGACAGACATATAGTCTCTCTCTTCCTGGAGATTCTATCAATTTCCACTTGTCAGCAGGTTGTAAATAAAATTATGGCAGGATTTTTGTATTTTATATTTTTGCAAGCTCAGGAATTGAGCCTGCCGCAGAGTGACTGTGTTGGTTTGATTACGTGTGTGAGGGGTGCTTCCCACTGTGCCAGGCCCAGAAGGGAACAGCCCAGTATTCCTAAAATTCAAGTTTAGTTGGGAACTCCGATGTGCGCTGTTGCAACGCTCTCACTTAAGACTTTTGAATTTGTAATAATTCTATTAACACAATTAGCAAAGTTACAAACACTCCCCTCCAGCTAGGTACAGGGAATACTACAGAATGTGTCTTTGACCATCCACATACTCGCGTCATCCCGGGCAAAAGGACCTAAACTGCTGGGCATCATCACCATTTTCACCAGCAGTGATTGTCTGACTGACATCTGCCAAGAGTTGCATCTCCCAGGGTGCACAGGCCAGGACATAACTTGTATAACGTATTATGCTGATGCCACTATGCCTAATGCATGTTCAGTAGGGGGGGGTCTCTCCCCTTTTCCATATTTGTATTTCCTCACCCTAATAATGTTGGGGTACCCTTCTCCCATAGGCCACTAGCCTATTTACCTGAAGCTTATTAGCATGTACTTAAGTTAGTGACCATGGCACTCTTGTAGTCCGACATCTGCTGATGTTCCTAAGTTAAAATAGCCCAAGCTGGTGTTAAACTAGCATCTTGTGGTTACCTGTCAGCAGTTTAGTCATTATGGGATTCTCTCTTGTGATATCTATGATCTAAGGTTTTTCCTGGTTAGCTGCTTATGCGAAGGTTTTTGAGTCTTATGCCTTGTTTAGCTAAGCTATTGTCTTCAGGTCTTGTAGGCTACTTATATTACTGCCTTAATTTATACCCATGCCATATCTGGCAAATGCTTGTATCTATAGGCTACAGGGGTGTTGTGAGGACTAACTATTGAAAGTTGCTTGTAAAAGGAGTCTTGTATGTCTGGTTTCCAAGACTGTGGCTATTGTCCTCTCTATCTAGAGGGCAAGGGTGTCCTGTGACTCTCTGATCTAGGCCTACTTAAAATCTGACTTGTCCACTGGTCATATAAGAGAGAGACTCCAAAGAGCTAAACTGAAGTTACCTTTTAGTTCTGAATGTATCCAGAGTGGTTACTTCTGACTGTAATTTCCACAGTATGGCTCTGCTCTTGTGACTTCTGTCCCCTATGGCTATGGGAAGCCCTGCTGATCGACAGTTGTATTCTAGCAGAGTGAAGCTATCCTGCAAGGTCCTCATTGCAGAAGGTGCTGATCTCTCAGGGGAGCTAGAGTTCGTACCAAGCAGGGCTTTGAATATCAATGCAATGACCTTGAACTGGACTGCGTTCACTGGTGAATTGGGGTGTTGTGTTCCCATGAACCTGTGGTGGTCATTGGGATGAAATGGCAACCTGAAATTACCCCCCAAAATGATATCTAGGATAGTTTTTCCCCAGACACCTCAAGAATTTTGATACTCAATTTCTATTAATTTTAATGGGGGTTGTGCATCCGAATCTTAGGCAACTTTAAACATAATCTGGATTTAGAGAGTTCAAATAAAAATGCAAATCATATGAATTGTGATAAATCACAGGGTATTCTTGTCTCCTCTTGCCCAGAGGACCATCTACTTGGCTCTAACTTCAGCCGTTGTGGTGTCTGGTCAATTACACACTTAAAGAGAAGTAAGCCCAGAGGTAGCCTTTCCAGGTCCCTCTGTAATTGATCTGTGTGAGTCTTAGCTGACACCTTTGATGGGAGCTTTATAACTTTTCTCCTGAAAGTTTGGTGAATGTTTGTTTTCTTTGGAGCCTGTGTTGGCTTCTCCTCCCTTTTGTTTGGAGGCTCCAATGATCAATGCCTTTAGTTGTGGGAATTCTTGCAGAAAGGAGAGTTCTGTCATCATTTATGGGGCACAGCAAAACAGATGAAGTAGAGAGAAAATGCCAAACTGCGTCCTCAGAGCTCTTCTTATCTGATATCTACAGCTGTACTTGCTTAATGTTAATATTATTTTGCTTAGCTTGACCTTTTGATATAGAAAAACAAAATGTATGGGGTCCTCTGAATGAAATTAAACATCTTTGTTTGGCAACCAGAATTATCTCTAATGGTATTTATAATGGCTCTGCCCAAGAATATGTTTGATTTCATTTTTATTGTATCAGGACCAAGTCTATAATACTAATCAACTGGCTTTTCCACAACCATCTCCTGGTGAAAGCCATCTGAAGGAGTTTTTGTGGCTTTGGAAACTAATTGGACTGTCTTTACTGGTTGCCTCCATAAAAGGTATCAAATGTTCTTTAAGCCAGCATTACTTTATCAGTTTAGAATGTAAGCCCATCAGGGGAATGTACCCTTGAAAAGGAGAATAATAAAACCTAGACAATAACACTGAATAGTAATGCAGGGGATAGATCCTCAGCTGGTCTAGATTGTCAGTGCCTCATTGACTTGAAGATTTGTCCCAAATATGTAAGGTTAGCTGGATAATTCCTTCAAGACTGAGTCTTCATCCAGTGAAGATCTTGGATCGGTCTCTTATAGAGCTCAGGACCATGCAGTGGATTCAATATAATCCAAAGATAGATAAAATGTGCGACACTAGGACTATACTCTAGGACTAATGTATTCCTCATAGAGCGTTAATGAGGTATTCATGCTCACACATGCTAGGGTGATAAGACAGCAAGTGTGAAAAATCAGGACAGAGGGTTGAGGGTAATAGAAGCCTATATAAGAGACACCCCGCCCCCAAAAAATCGGGACATCTGGTCACCGTAACACATACACATCTCTCTAAGGAAATTGGCTATTCTTCCAGTAGCACAGTCTGACATTTTAGCTTTGTGGAACAGCACAAGACCTCAGTCTTTCAGATGAGTTGTAAACCAAGAGCATGACTGTTGGTGATAGTAATAATTTTGGTGTTATTAAACATCGTGCTTCACAAAGCCTGTAGATCCGACCAGCTTTTTGATAGTTACTCAAATAGAATAGCCAAGGAAGACATTGAGCTATTTCCTTCCCTGTGAAAAATGTGCCTAAGTCAGGGAGGGTAGCGGAGTCTCTTAAACACACAAGACTAAGATACAAATAGAGCTTATTTTCTTAAAAAAAAAAAAAAAAGGGGGGGGGGGGGGGGGGGGAGTGAAAAGCTTGAATAATTTCCTCAGAAAGCCAGTTTGTAACTTAAGCCTTCCTAGGGAGTGATCCAATGTGCAGTCTAATCACTTTATGTGACTGTTTAATCTACTGTTTCACAAACAAAAATACTTTCAGTACCATAGCAACTACTGCACGGTTCGGTGCCTGTAGGGGACACAGCCATTTCTTGATCCAAAGCAAATCTGCCTGCTTCATGCCTTAACGTACATTTTAAGGGAGTCTTGCAAAATTTTCAGTCCAGGCACAAAAATAGACTCACCTGCCCTTTAACGTGAAGACTGAAGAGACTGGGAGAATTAGTTGTTTTATTCACCAGTCCAAAAACATTCCTGGCCCTGGGCAAGTGGGTGAACTGTATTTTGTAAGTCTTTTCAGAATACAGTTAAGCTAGAGGCAGAAGTTGCCTTCATATATGTGAAGTCTGTGTGAGTCAGGAGGCCAAATAACCCACAGGGAGTCTGGACCGACTTAACATTTTGTACCGCCACTCATCACCGTTTGTAGCTGAGAATTTCATGTAAAAATACATTGACAGCAGTGAAGTCCCTGATCACTTCTTCCATTTCAAGATGTAAAAACCTCTTTGGAGTAGACTGTTTTAGGGAGAAGACAAGGGTTGATGTCTGTCTCATTCTGGTTATGGTGGAAAAGCTTTGTAAGAGAGGAAGATTTTCCTGTGTTTCTAAAGCTCTCTATTTTGGATCCCAAAGCTCCTGACTCTGGATTGATCTCATCTCCTCTTGAAGTTTGTTCCACAGCTGGATTTTCTCAGCTGAGAACGCTTTGTGAAGCTCTTGCAGGCTTCATTCTCGGCTTTGTGATCCCCTCGGTGTCAGAGGAGTTGAGCTGTCTTGATTGCAGTGCCACTTTGGAAAGATAGTCCTTGGGTGGTTAAAGTCTGCTGCCAGTTACACGTATGCCATCTTATTGGCCTCTCCTTCATTTCAGTGGATTTGCACCATTGGCACAGAATTTGGCCATTTTCCAGTGTAGTGCAGGACTTTTCTTGTTCCAGTATTTGGGAATCATTCCTAATTTTGATCACCATCTTTGTCATTAGAGCTGGTTGAAAATTTTCGGATGGAACAGTTTCCTGTTGGAAATGCTGACTTGTAGCATGGAAATGCTTTGTTGGGAACATGCTGATTTGTCGAAACTTTCTATGGAAACCAAACAAGCAGTCTAGCTGGCTTCTCTTCTGCCTGGCTTGTGGGTGGGGTTCCCTGCTTCCCAGCCCACTCATCTGTGGGTGTTGAAGCAGCTTGTTCTGTTGTGCTGGAAATTCCGTTTCAACACTTTTTTTTTCCAACATGGAACAAAACAAAATGTCGGCAACCCAGAATTTCCCACAAAATGGAAATTCTCTTCTCCGGCCAGCTCTCTTCTTTATCTGTAAGCATTTCAGTAGCAGTTCATCTGAATAAACTGCCAAACTGTGGGCTATTCACAACTGTTCGCTGTGTCTATTTGCCACTTGCTATATGTGATTGCTCACATGGTATGTTTTCTGCTCTCTGATTCGGTAACGGAAATATTTAACTGGAAGAACAACATCTCTTTAGGAAAAACTGACGTGTTTGTGATTCACTAGTGGCCACAGGAGTATTTCTGAATCACAAACCATGGGATCCTCCAGATATAGTAGTGTATTGAATGAGTCATTTATTCAGAAAGATAATAAAAAAGAAAAAGATTTGACAGTATTAGTAAATCAACTCTTGTTCCTGCTTCACCCATCTTCTGAGTTTTTTCCCCCCTCTGAAAGAAAGCTGTTGAATGTTGCCCTAAGAGAAGTGCATGTGTAAAGTTTGGGAACCTTTCTGGTTTGAGAACATCAGTAAAATGTTAAGTAACCGCAGTCCTAAAACAATATACTGTACTTCATCTAAAAAGAATCTGTTCCACATTGCAAGATCTCTGGGCACTCTATGTAAAATGATACCCCACAAAGAAATATAACTTATTAATGAAAGTTTTGACAGAAGATTTCATTTTGAAAATAACGTTCCCCATAGCTTTTCTAATAATTAGGTTTGAAACCAGGCCGTGCAGAAACAATAATTTCCAGACTGGGCAATCAGATGTTCTCCCAGCCCCCCCACCTCCTGCCTTTTCCAGTGGATTACTGGACTTACAGGGCACTTTATACTGGAAGCAGCTGATACCTTACATAGACAAATGGGAAGAAAAGAAAAAAGTTGTCACTACTGCCTGCCCTCCCTGCCCCCAGCAAGACTGTTTGTTAGCAGAATTTGGCCCTAGAGTTGTTTTGCACTTACTGATTCCTTTGCAACCCCAATAAACTTTGTTCAGGGCCCTTCACTCACTGATTGATTCCCTCCATCACATCTATGCTCTTATACAGTGCTCATCACTGTAGCATCTGAGTGCTGCCCATCTCAGTGTACCCCACAATTGCTAAAATGGTGGTAGTTACTAAAGTGGATATGGATGTATAGGTATTTAATAAATCCATAGGAACCCCTAAGGACTTGAATCTTTTACAGCCAGAAAAAGCTGCATAGGGCTTGCTAATCAGCATCAGATCTGTCATTCATCTAGTTTAACATCTTGCTTCCAATAGTGGCTGGTACCAGCAACTTTAGAGGAAGTTGCAAGAAACCCTGCACTAAGCAGTTATCAAATAATCTTCCCATAGTACTGTTTTTTTTCTTACTCTCAGTAGCTAGAAATTGGTTTATGGAACCTTTTAAAAAAATAACCTGAGTTACAACAGTAGGGAATCTCCTCTGTATAGCTTCAGAAAGGTCAAAATATTCCAGCAAGAATGTTCTGATACAATCAATGTCCAACTTTTTTGATGGTGCCATTCTTTCATATTTTTTTAAGTACTTCACTTTGCTTTTTTCTGAGGTAGAATAATTCATTTACGTATCTTTTTTTGGAATTAGGTATAAATATCTATCTAAGGCGAACCCTACAAAATCTTACTCTTTTGTTCTTGTTCTAATAAATTAGTGTTTGTTTGACCATTTTTGATATTGTCTGATGAAACTTGACTATTCAGTTGACCAGTTATTTTTGGACTGGTCAAATGCCTAGCCCTAATTTTCAATTGTTTGGCTGGTTAATTTAATTGTGAGTTTGATTTGACCTGAGTGATTTGGTTTTTATTGCACAGTTTGTGTCTCAAAATTTTTCAAAGTGCCTGGGTCCTGGGATAAGTTCCTTCTTGTGTACATATATTAGAATAAATTGATAACACCTTGTATTTAAAGATCCCAAAGTTCTTTACAAACATTAGCTTCCTAACATGCAGGAGGGTAGCTATAGTAGTAGTAGTAGTAATTGAAAAGAGAGGTAAACTGAGGCACAGATAAGTCTGTGGGATCTTGAAGTCACTTATCAGTGGCCGAGTCAGGAATACAAGTCTAGATGTGGCTCTTAGACAACTGCTCCTCCCAGACCACCTATGCCTGCTATGCTCGTGCGTTTTAACTTTTAATCTTCATCTGATCCTTTCATTGTTTCTTTATACTCAATTTCACTTTCAAGTTCTTGTGCTGTGAGGT
Source organism: Dermatemys mawii (assembly GCA_007922305.1). Taxonomy (NCBI): domain Eukaryota; kingdom Metazoa; phylum Chordata; order Testudines; family Dermatemydidae; genus Dermatemys; species Dermatemys mawii. Next base: position 15,102,357 of record ML677374.1, read on the forward strand.
TTGAGTTGAATAATGAACATTTGCTGGGGAGCACTTTTTGTTTTTTAATAAAGCTCCACAAAAATCTTTCAAATAGAATTTAAAAAGCCCCACATTTTTATTGGTTTTAAGCTTCGAGAAACTTGTTTTGTAGACAAGCTAAATTTGGGGGACAAAATCGACTCATGTCCCTTTAACTATGGTGATGACAAATTGAAGCTGAACTCAGTGGAAGACAGAGGGAGAAGAGTCTTCTACAGTTGTAGTTTAAATTATTTTTGACCTGCTGCTTTGATATGGTGATAGATGCTTTTTGAAGGCAAGAGAGAGAAAGCACCTAATCTAATGCGCAGACATACTGTGGATGCATGGCTCCAGATTCAGAGGTGATGTGTAGGATACATGCCACTAAGTGGGAATGTTGAACTGAGTGCAGGAGAAGCTGAATCTCGTTGCACTTTAAGAACTGGGAAGAGGTTTACGTGTGTGTGTGTGTGCGCGCACACTACTTTACTTATGCTGCCTTGTGTGCTTCAGCAAACAAGTTGCATCAGTTTAGATTCCCTTGTATCGATTTAGTGTAAGTTGAACTATTACTTCACGCATCACCTCTGTGTTTGTCTCAGGGGCGGCAGAATCATTACAGATGATGGATTGTAGTGCATGTTCTCTATCCTCTTAAGAGCCAAAGAATGGAAATCTTTCTTAGCAATTTGTTTCCTGCAATATAGTGTTGTTTCTCTCCTCCTCCTGCAATTGCTAAGGATGAGAAAGTTTGTTTAACAACAGGATCTTTGTTTCTTAGGGGTTTATCTACTGCTGCTGTCAGTTCCCCACCTGGAGCCATAATATTTGACCTGTGATAACATACTAAGGTGACCAGATGTCCTGATTTTTTAAGGGACAGTCCCAATTTTGGGCTCTTTTTCTTATACATGCTCCTATTACCTCCCATCCCCATCCTGATTTTTCACATTTGCTGTCTGGTCACCCTTCCTCATACAGTTGCGTCCATGGTAACCATCTGGGACTTCATATCCTATGGATTAGGACTTCAGGTGTGGGGGATTAGGCAGCAGAAGAGGAACCTTTGGGAAACTAGAAAATCCCATCTTCCTGCTCACATCCGTGCTAATGAAGAGCCCGGGAACAGAACTCAAATATGAGAGATGGCCTCTGAGCCACAGGCAGATTCCCAGTGATCTGTAAATAGGGCTAAGAATGTGTGTTTGAAATCAAATGCGTGTCCATGTTTTCCATGAGGATTATATGTTCTTTACCTGGTACAAATAGGGTTTCTCAGCCTTATTCACCTTGTGGACTACACTTAAAAATATCTTGTAGATGAACTCTCCTTCTCTTTCCCTTCTATCCCATTCCCATCTCCACACATCATCTGTGCAAGCTATAGTGCTTGGTTACATTAAGTAACAATGGGAGATAATGAAGGAGACCCGGCGAAAATGAGCTTTTTAGTGAGATGGGTCTAGCTGCTCATTTATGTCTGTGCTGTTTATTTCCTCTTCCTGGGTTTAAATTAATGTCTTGTGTTTACCACCATAACATCTCCTCTTGGTGAGCTGAATATTCCAGCCCCTAACTGAGCAAAATTTCCATGGACTTCAAAGGGAGTTTTACTCAACTAATGGCCAAAGAATCCAGCTCATTTTCTTCTGTTATAGCCCCAGGTCACTTTGTAGTTTTTGTTTTGTCCTCCTGCGTGTTTTGCTGTCCTCTGTGTCACTGGCAGATTTGATCATCGTTGAATTTACACCAAATAAACACCCAACAAAGAAAGAGACTTGTTAATGGACTTTATGTGCAGCAAGCCAAACAGGAAGATGTACATGTATTTGTGAGGACGGGTGGGTGCTGTTCTTTGAAGCTCAGGGTCGAGGCATGTACTATTGAAACTTTCAAGGAAGAAGAAACAACTCTTGTCTTTAATTGTGCATGCTTTATTGCTTTGGTAAAACAGCTCTATAGACCTCTAGTGGTCCATGGATCACAGCCTGTGAACCACTGGCAAAGCACTGTACACAGCTATAATGGATCACAGAAGTTATTAGGCAGTGATGTAAATAGGAACATTTTATATAGGGAATCTTGCTGATGGACTGGTCTATTTTCCTTTGATGTTGGCATTTAAAATGTCTAAAGCTGAGCTAATTTTAAAAAGCCACTCAAAAAAATTACCTGGTCAAAAGGCGGAGGGCGGAATTCTGAAAAAGAAAATGAAATCCAGACCTTGTGGAACATTGTCAGGTCAAATTTCACTCCATATTTAGTTCTTACGTTTTTTAGAAACAATTATGAAACATTTCTCTCGGTCTTATGTTTTAATACTAAAAAAAAGTTTGTACGTATATGGTGGGGGTGTTAGTAATATAAAACCTTGCATACTTTGCAACCCAAACACTACAGCATTGTGCTAATACATTAACAACTGGTCAGTGAAACTGGCTAGAAGCTGGCAGCTGAAATTAACAAACTCCTTTTAAATTGTCCTAACAGATAAGCAAAAACTAAAACAAACAGCATAACAAATGGTGAAGAGTGAATTATTTTAAAGGTTCTTTCAGCTTTAATAATTTCAGGTGATCTAAAATAGTTGTTTGCAATATTATTTTAAAAGATAATGTCTTGGTACCATTTCTTGGTGCTGGGGAGAAATATGCAGTCTGCGTACCATCCAGTCTGCACCTGGCTTCTTGGGCTTACTTAGAGACGGACAAAATGTTAGGAGACCTTTATCGAGCAGAACCACTTGTATTTTACAGTGCACCATCCCAAATAGTTAATAAAACAAAACTATTTATAAAAACAGCAAGTCAGTTTTGACAAAAGGTGCTTGTGTAGCAAATGACCTGTTGTTTGTGTGTGGTGTTTGGGTTTTATTACTACAGTTATTATAGAACCCCACAAAGCGTTCAGACAAATGGAAAGAGAATTTTTGGTGATTAGCATGTGCTGTTCTGTGCCACAGCTAGGAAGGGGGGAAATTCAGTTAATTCTGCACACAAACACCTGCTGCAGATAAAGGAAATGCAGCAAGGACATCTGCCAGCAACACTGTTACTGAAATCTGGGCCTAGATCACGTGCCACTGTGGCAACTTTGGGAAAGGTGCAAAGGTAGCAATCAATCAGAACTATGCAGTACAAACTTTCACTTGCCTCGGAACTGCCAGCACCTGCCAGCTTCGTTAGCAGGAGCTAAAAGACAGGAAGGAAGTGAAAGAAGGGGGAGTGGGGGGCGGAGACCAGGAGAAGAAGGTCAGGCTCAGAGGGAGGAAGGAGCCCACTTATCTTTTGCTGGTCAGGCCGGTGTGAGCCATGGTTGTGCCCTCAGAGTGGTACATTTCCATGGAAGCCATGGAAATAGCGGAAAACTGGTGGTGGGAAATGGCACAAAATAAAGATCATGGGTGTTGCACCAGCCTGGAGCATCCCTAAGTCTTTAAGGAGCGGGGCCAAATCCAACAGGGAGCAGAATGCACTGCATTATAGGCCCATTTCTAGTTATGTGGCTTAATTTTTCTTGGGTAAGTGGTTGGCCATTTAGTGAGAGGTTGGTGTGGGATAGACAGGATGAGCTGAGTAGTAACGTGCCATTCTGTAAGTTAAAAAAAAAAAGATTTTTTTTTTTTTTTTTTTAAATTCTCTAACTTGGGAATTATTTCCAGCAGGCCTTCACCAGTGGGACAGTTTTATGGGCATGAAGCCCATCGTGCACATTTTGAGCAGCCATCTTAGCAAATGAGCTCATTTCTCCTGAAATACAAATACGCTGGGAATATTATTGCTAAGGGCTACTGCAATTCATTTTCCCCTCTTTCTGATTGATTCATGGGGTGTTTTCTTGCCATTTGCAAAAGCACCTCGTGAATCACTTTAAGCAGACATTAAAAAATTAAACCTGCGTGTGTCTAGCCTTTTGGAGCCGGAGGATCTGGGGGAGGTGTCCGAAAAGGGTGTGCGCATGTGATAGAACGTACGTTTCAATAGTTGTGTATTCAGCAGTTCTTACCCCTTCCTGGAGTTGGGATTTGGCTTTATTAACCCCCAATCAGCAGTAAGATGACATGCATCAGCTCACACTTTCTCCTCCAGCATTGCTGGTCCAAGAGTTCCTCCTTCAGGACTGCTCAGCCTCACCCTGGATCCTCTCACCCTAGTGGACCACTTCCATCTTCATTATATCCAAGCAGGTTAAAGAGAGACACCTCAGTGAGTCAGCAAAACACCTGCTAACCGGGTGTTTGTTTCTGGGAGAGCTGGATAAGAATAGGTTTTCTGGCATGCAAAGATCTTCAAGATTTCAAAAATTTGCCCATTACACATCAACCAACCGAGACCTTTCAATGTTTTTTGGGGAGAGGGTGAGGGACCGTGCCACAGCAGCCTAGTGGCAAAGGCACCTATCTGGGGTGTGGGAGACCCAGACTGAAGTCCTTGCTCTGCTTGATTCAGAGAGATTTGAACCGGAAATGTACCACTCTGAGGGCACAACCATCCAAGAAACCCCAGTGGGAGTTTGTAGCCCTTCAGGATTTGCTGCGCGACACGGTTGTTTAGTGCTCTGTCTGATTCAGAGGACTTGAACTTAAATCACCCACATCCCAAATGAGTGTCCTCACCGCAAGGCTATTTTGCGGGGGGTCTCTCTGTCACACATAGATGCCCCCCCCAAATTCCATCCTGGTGCTAAGAAATCTTTCCTGTATAAACCAGCACATTCCTGTGCAAAGTTTCGGTTTTGACAAGTCAATATTTTTGGGTGAAGAACCGTTTTTGACAGTAACTTTCTGACAAGCTGTAGTTTAAAAACACATTTTCAACCTGTTAGAGTTGCAGTGATTCTTCTGTTCTAACCTAAGATTTTGTGTAATTGATCAAAGGTGAATTTGGTCAATGAATAGTTGAGAGGTCAACATAGTTGCTGTGGAGAGCCCAGGAGCGATGGGGAACATCAATGATACTCTAGGTAGGTTCGTTCTTTTTCTTTCAAGGGCACACTATATCTTTAAAGCTCAGAATATTAAACATATTGCAGGCATATGCTCTCCATGCAGAAAACCGCGTAACAATAAACCTAATGCTGAAAACCACATTAAAATGAGGAAAAATCACTTCGCTAATGTTTTGTTTTATTCAATTTCTTTTAGACTTGGAGCAGAATAGTCTCCTTTTTGGCTGCTTACCAGAGAGTTGGCACGCTCTGCGTGGCAGAAATGTAAACTGCAGGGGGCCATTGCTTTTTCTTTCCATGCCCTCTTCAGACAGTGGTTTTTTGAGGTTAAAAAATGTTAGCCAATTGCAGCCTTATGGGGAAGCATGTATGAATGGTGACTGAGTAGCTGACTTTTCTGTCCTGTTGGAAATAATGTCATTGACCTGGAGCCATTTAGATCTTGTTAGCCCGATGATTAGGGCTGTTGAGTTTCAGCATGTCATCGTTTTTGTAACCTTTTAAGGAAATAAACAGTATTTACAAAGGGAAATAAATGAGTGTGGACTCTGCATTTAATTGCAGTCACGTCTCCCTAAATCAAGATGCTTTATTTGGATTTGTGGGAGAGCTGCAGTGCTTGTCAAAGGCTGATTGGGAATTTTCTGTGCCCTCATCTGGGTCATATTCCCTATCAGATTGACTAACAGCAGAAGCAGCTGTTAAAAGGAATTTTTTTTTTTCATGGAGTCCGTCATATCTTTATTTGTAAATTATAGCTGGAGTTTGGAGAGGGGAAGGTGATTTAGTAAAAGGTACTTGGACCAATAAACTCCACACTTCTTAATTTTAGCTGAACCTCACCTGATTAGAGTGAATGACATTATGTATTATCCCACTATTCATAAACATGTCTACCAGCCTCTCAAGCTCAATTGCATTGCTTGCTTTCATCACCATATTTCTGTCTTCTAGGGTTTCAGTACAATTCAGTGATGGGTAAAGGTCCGATCCTGATCCCACGCTGTCTATATGCTTGTGTAATTCCGGAGACTGCAGCGGAGTTACCCATGATTCACACTGTTTGAGAGTCCAGAGAAGGTTCTCAAGTGAGTTTCCTGCATAAGTAGTTTTAGAAGAAGATAACATGAAGTTGATCATATCTGATCAGACTAATGGCCATGTAGCCTGGTATCCCCTACCCTCTTCTATCCATCCATGGGTCATACCTGATGCTTGAAAGGAAGGCAAAATTCCATGTCACATGCTTAGCCAGTGCTATATACAGGGGACTTCTTGCCTGTGATGGTGATTAGCTTATTCACCCCAGCATAGAGGATCTGCACAAGACGGTTTTACAGCTCTTTAATTTAAGACTTAAATGGGGCTTGTGAGCCGAATGCCGATTTCGATTTGTTGTCCTTTCATGTAATTTAATGCGGATACATTAAACATAGCTTTATCAGTCCAGGGCTCAATGCTGACCAGTGCTACTAAGCATTGCACGCCTTCACCTTGCACGGGTATTGGCAAATCGTGAGGCCATTTTGCATGCTGCACACCTGCATACACTCCCTAACCCTGGTATTTATCTGCCTGCCTTGTGTGTCTCCATTGTTCTCTCAATGTGTTCTCTTATTCTCCTGGTAGCTCTTCTCTGTGGCAAAATCTGCTTGCTCCCTTAGGCAATACCCTCTTTTGGGTACCAGCAAAATAAAGGAGCCCACGAATCTTCCATTTCCTTGTCTCCAAATCAGTCTCTTGTGTTACCAAATACTATGATTTCTCCCTTCCATCTTGCCTGCTGCAACAACATTTGAAGAGCACTGTGCTTAAGATCAGTTATATAATGAATGCTGAGTAACTTTCATCTCCTGGTATTAGTCTTTACAAATTCGCCTGCTTATTTTATTGATCTTCCAGTCCTCCTCACTCTGAGATTATACCTATATCTGTAATTATATACATGTATTTTAAAAAGCCATCTGCTTTTTGGTTTCTTGTGGAGCTCTTTCTTCCTGTTTTGACTTTAAACCTGGCTAGGTTTCATTTTCAGACTGTTCCTTAAATACTCCTGCTGTTCCTTAAATATCTTGCACTCCTCTGTTGCTGATTTCCTACATCCACTGTAGAGTCCCAGTCAGAATTTCTGAGGGTGTGTTGCACCTAGATCTCCGTGAGGAAAAAATGTGTGCACTCCTTTCTGTAGCACATGCAGTATTCTCAAGCGCTCTTCAGTTCTAATGGTAAGGTCCTAAGCCCTTCAGTGCTCTGAAAGATTTGATGTACGGAATCCTGTGTAGCACAGTTTTTTAAAATTGGGAGCAACCCACTGTGTGTTTTCATATTAGCTTTTCAGCAAGCCACATGAGAAGTCCTCCTCTCTCTTAGATGCGTGTTCACCCCCTGCCTCACTCTGGATAAATATTATACCAACTACTAGCTGAGTCATTTGCATTCCTGACTGATCTGATTCCTGGAGTTTGCCTCTATTTTCTCTGGAGATCTGCAGTGACATCCAGAATCTTTCCCCTAACTTACTCAACCTCTGCTCCAACAAATGCTAGACAAATTTTTAAGTAGTTTTCTTCTTCTGCAAACTCTATTATATCATCTTCCAACCCCCCCGCCCCCATACCCCAGTGATTGGTAGCAAACTCCCTCTGTGATTAGGTGCTCACCCATCAATATAGGGAAAGTCCAGTCAGTGTTGGGATGCTGCTGCCTTTCAGTGCATGCATTTAGCGGGTATGCAGCAGTATGGCATGCGGGCACCTCTCTGAAACTATCTTACTCTGCAAAATCTCAGTTGTCATTAAAAACAACAGGAAACAGCTGTAGCTTTTCTGATGGTGAAGAAACCTTCAAAGAGTGAACTATGTGTAACTACCACCATGATGTCCATGGAACTCTGTGGAGAACCTGGAACAATGGTTCAGAGAGGTTTTTAGAGCCTCTTTCATCTTAGTGAAGTGTTAACTCAGATGCCTGATGATTTAAATGTGAAGGATGTTTAATTCTCTGTGCAATACAGGAGAAGAAGGATCACAGAGCTGCAGAATTTATTGTGAGCGACCTCTCATTTTGGTGCCACAGTTTGGCAGGAGCCATCATTTATTTTCCCTAATTCAGTAGGACCTGAACCAGCTAGCAGTGGCCCGGGCATATTCAAAACCCACTGAGGGCCATGGAGCAGAGTGGAGCTCGGAGTGCATACACGGTCCTATTTTGAACATCTGCACAATCTGCTGTGAACAGGGTCTCATTTTTGTCTTGCATGGGCAGAACTTATTTTGTGGGTGGTGCTTGGAAAAGTACCTGGTCCCAGGTCCAGGTAATACAAACAGCATAAAGCACTAGGGACACCACATCCCTGCAGGAACAAAGCCTCTCTCAGGGGCCATCTCCAATATACAGAGTACTTGGTAAGAACACCAGCACTTCACAGGCAACCCACAAAGCAACCTTACCTAGGAGGAGAGGGACATTAGGACAGCCGTAATGCTACAAGAACAGCTACAGAATAGCAGTGGGGCTGATCAGAGGTGACAGCAGCCGAAGGAAACAGCAAGCATTTAAATGAGTAACAGTGATCAATCCTGGCACTGTGATCAGAGAAGAAAAGATGCATTTTCACTGGCACGTGGAGGTGGGAGAACAAGGACTCGCAACAGAACAGAGTAACATGATAGGCCTGAATGAAAGTCAATCCAGAAATCAGTCAAAACATCTGCAGCCTGGAAAGAGAGACCAGGATGCAATCCAGAATCTAGTTGCAATGGTGAAAGAGCTGCCAGCAATGGAACACCCTTAGCTTATTTATTGTGGCATTTAAACAAGAACTATTTGACTATGTTGTCAAGAATCAGACACGAAAAGCTTATGCTCTAAAAAATTTTTAGTTAGTCTTTAAGGTGCCACAGGACTCTTTGTCACTATTTGACTATGGCCATTGATCTATTTCATCTAGATAGGAATTCCCATGCTGTGTTGTTATCACCTCTCTCTGGAGCTCACTTCTTATCCAGTCAGTGATAGCCCATTCTTAAGCCTCTTCTTTTTCAGTTTAAACCAATTTTTTACTGAAAAAATCCTGCGTATTACAAATAGTATTATTCATTCCCGATTTTCACCCTACTTTTGTATCATTCAAATAAATAACAAAAAATGGTTTTATTAGAAAAATACAATACATGGCATGAGATATACCTAGTACGATAATACATTAGTCTGTGTATATACTCAGAGGTACCTGTTGAAGGAAGGCTCTGTATTAGTCTACAAGATACAGACAATAAACAAATAGGTGCTCACACAAGTTCTGAAGTATGTGTGCATCTGAACTTACAGATGAATCTCACGCCCACCACGGACCCATTTCAAGCTGTTAGCAGGTAACCGTTTAAAGATCTGATGCATTAATATGGGAAAACAAAAGTCTGTTTCAGAATACGGTTCAGAACACGGGGAACTATTCAAAAGTTTTTTAAAAAGCAAAAACAGGAGAAAAGGATGAAGCTGGGTGTATGCACTGCAAATGATGTAGGCCAATTATTAAATAGTTCTAAATCTACAACAGTAAACAGTTTATTCAAATGAAAAGTTTTATTTGGGGGTTAGGGATATATTATTTTCTTTAAACTCAGAGGTGGCATTGTGTTTTCAGTTCTGTGTTAGTTCTGCAGCAAACCACATTGGATTCCATTCATCAAAGCATTAATCTACTAAATACTATTTTCCCTGTCCTTGCCTTCACCGAACTAATCCCCACTATTTACCCAGAAAAATGTAATAGTTTTTTCCACCAATTTTCACTGTTTTTTTGTTGTTGTAGTAATAAACAGTGAGAAATTCCTGGGAAAAATTAAATAAAATAAAAACCAAAAATGAAGGGCCCAACCCATCCTGTAGCCCGCCAATTAGAAGGCAAATCACTATCTATACATGCACAAACTTTCTTCACAAGACATTACTGTAATTTATGATAAAATTAATTTGACCAAATTTCTTTCTTTCTCTCTTTCCAATAAGACTCCTGTGATACGGATTCATACAAGATTCTGCCACCCTTATTTACTGTAATTTATGGTAAAATTAATTTGACCAAATTTCTTTCTTTCTCTTTCCAAAAAAAAGACTCCTGTGATATGGATTCATATAAGATTCTGCCACCCTTGTTCACTATTGAAATCAATCGAGCTACTTAATGAGAGCAGAAGTATTAGAATTAAGACCTAATCATATCCCTCGTGTTATTTTCTCTTGATTTGGGGATCTTTTATATAATTATAACTATAATTTTTTAAACATAAATCTACCCTTCTGCAGAACAGTGACCAGCAGTAATTCATGTTTGGAAGTTATTAATTGCCAGACCTGGAAATGAAAATAATTTAAGACTACCTTCAATAAACTTGCCAGTAAGAGGAAAGTGTCACTCACAGGCACGACTAACAGGGAGTGTAATTTTTCCCATTGCTATTTCTATTCTATGCAGCCACAACTTAAACATACTAAAAAAACCTTTATTAAAGGAGACAAACCTGAAGGAGACATAAAAGGAATAAGCAAAGTACCTACAGAGCTTAGGATTCTCTATACAAAGTTATTCAGATGTGTTACAAAAGGCATGATGTACTGTATCCAGCTCATCCAATAAAGGGGCTACAAAATGTACCTACAATCAAGTGCCTGGATAATACAGATTAAATGAAGTGAATGAAGTTGCATATACTTAGCCTTATCTGTGTAGCAATTGGGCAAATTGGTGACTATCCCTCTATCTACATATCGCAACAGCCAGGACCAGAGGATCCTCGCTTAGTACAATTTAACAGATCTGAAATGGAGGGAATGTCAACAAATATTTCCAACTCCAACCACTAAATAAGGAAACATACGCAGAAATTCCAGATAATTCCCTAAAGTCTCTTTAGATTTTTTTTTATCTCCTTTTTGTCCAAAGAGCAATAAATGTGACACAAGTAACAAATCATCCAAAACAAAGTAGCTTACTATGTATATTGTCAAGGCAGAGATGCTGAGGTCACTCAAACGATTTGATGTTATTTTTGGGAACAAGGGGCTTTAAAAAAAAAAACAAAAAACGCTCAAGAAGTGCAAGTGGATAAATTGCCCTCTCTTCTTTGTTAACAATGGGTATGACTCTCAGCCAGGGTAAATCTGCATAGCTCCACTGAAACCTGTCCCAAACCTATCCCTTTTATGTTTTGCTCTACGGTTCATTTTGAGTTACTTTCCCAACATAGTGACAGTCTGGCATTCCTCAAACTTCAGCCCTCCCCTGCAATCCATTAAGAGCCAAATGAGTTCTAGGCTGGCATAGCTTGGCTCACAGAAGTTCTGAGTATCCGTGTGTCTCACTGGATTCAGTGGGAGTTCTGGATGCTCAATACTCTTTGAAAATAGGTCACCAAATCCACACTTCAACAAGCACTTTGGGTGCCCAGCATGTCTCGAATATTAGGCCACTTATTTAGGAGCCTAATTACGATTTTAGATTCCTAAACTTCGGGCACCACCGACAGAAAACTTTGGCTTGACTATTTTTGATAATTCAGATGAGAAAAAATTAGCAAAGGAACATCACATCTTGAAATATCAGCTGGGCAAGGTATTATACATCAGTCAGCAACTCAGACTGTCTGACAGGGTCTGAGGGACTACTATTGTTTTGTGCAGTACAGTTACAAGACACAGAATACCCTGACGGCTGCTTCCAATGTCTACGACAGCAGGCTGTCATTTACTCACTTATTTCCCATTCAGCTTTTCCAGGAACCAGGGCGGGCAGAGGGGGAGCTGGAAAGGAGGCAGAATGCCATACTGTATCCTGCACATGTGTGGACATTATAAACAGCTGGGATGGGAATTCAAATGCTTCCTATAAAGTATTGTGATGGGAAGCTAATTGTTTTTCCTTCTAAGCCAGCTGAAGGTCTAGGCCTCATCTGAAACATGCTGAGTCAATGCAGAATATGACAATGGGGCAATATACTGTCCAGGCTTCTCCAAGGGATTTCCTTGTACCTGGGGGGGGAACTAGCAGAATGCAGGCCCGCTGTCCAGTCTGTGCAATCTGATGTTCATTTCAGACATCTGGATTCTGGGTTATACAATTGGATACACCTCTGGAGAGAGAGGTGCTCCAACAAGCAGGAGAGAGGAGAATTAATGAAGGGCCTGACCCAAACCAGCAACAATGGGAAAATTCACAGTATGGAAAATGTCCAAATCTTTCTGCATGCCTGGTGTGCAAGTTACAGCTAAAGACAAACCCAAGCTTCACCATTTGGATCAGGATGTGAACTCCCATAAAGTTCCAGGTGTTTAGGTCAGCAAGCTTTGTTCAGGTCAATCTCGTGTCCTAGCCAACATACCCTAGATGCGTGACATTTATGTGTCCATAAGGATGAACTGTTATTAAACAATTTCTCCAATATATATATATAAGGCACTTTGTTTTAATAATTTAATTTGGCACCTAAGTCATCTCCTGTTAAACAAACATGTTGTGAGCAACACAAATATAGTCCCGGATTTCATTTATACATGAGTGACCTCGTGTCCCTCATATTACTCCTGGGCAATGATATTGTATGTGATCCCTCTGCACCAACACAATATAACTCTGTTCTAAGGAGCCACAATTAAATGAAAATCTTACTTTTAACCAACAGCAGGGATCAAACTGGGGGAAAAGGGACCGGAAAATGGACTGGGCTCACATTGCAATCGGTGCTGTACAAACAGAACAAAAAGATATTCCCTCCCCTAAGGAGTTTACAATCCAAGTACAAGACAAAAGACAATAGATGGCTACAGAACCACTTGGGAGTATATAATTGGTTTATGGTTTGGTCCCTTCCTGTGTAACGAAAAATATTATCACCCCTGTGGGTTCACCTGACAGAACTGGAATCTGTTGCCTAGGTAAAACCCTGTATATTCATAGGCAAGTGGACCTTTGTGCATGCACCCTGAGCAATTGCGCACCTCTATTAGCAAATCTCCAGGCGTGCACAAGGAGTTGTGGAATGCAGAATTGCGCCCTTGTAGTCCCCTCATTTCCTCATATACACTTTGATTGTTAGCATAGTATTAGATTAAGGAGCCAGCAATGTTCTGAAATTAATAAACTACTTATCTGCTGTGGTGTTGGATAGGGTCAGAATTTTCATTAAGGCTCATCACTTGCAGTTAGGGCTAAGAACTCAGCTCCCGCTCAGGCATCCCAGTGCTCAGATTTGCAAAAGAGTTTAGTGCGCTGAGTGGTGAGATGTCTTGAAAACTGAGCCCTAGTGGTAGGTGCTGAGTGACTGAAAACATCGCCACCTCCTCAGTGATGTTAATTGTTTACTTATTGCTAGTAAAGTAGTAGTATACCTTTTCCCACTGAACATCCACCCATTGTGCCCCTAGCTGCCACTGTCCTATTTAGGATCTTCAAATTAAAAGTGAACTAAAATTCAAATGGATAAAACACTTGAAAAAATATGTTTCTGTGATCTCTTGAACATCCCTTTCCTTGACTATGTTCCCAATGTGTTAAATTTTGCTGCACTGTAAGTTGGAATGGTAACTCTGCTTAACTTAGTTTTGAGGATGTCTCTTCCCCAGTCTTTTCTACATGGCTTATGTTTGGAATATGAATAAGACTGGGGTAGGCTACGAGACAAAATTGTATCAGACACTGAAGGTTTGGCTGGGTCTGGAGGCCAGGGTCCAAGATATGAACATCTGCTTTAAAAAAACGTTCTGTTGAGAAGGAAAGAAGAGGGGATTAAGGCATGACTTCCATTTATGGCCCAACACTATATTTCAGTTGGAATCCTGATAACTAGATAAGCATTCTTTCCTTCCTCTTCCTCTAGGCTGGATGTTCTGCTTTGCATTTAACAATGGTAATAACGAAGCTTTTTCAAGTAGACATCAGTAAAAAGCTGTTGCAAAGTTTGCTTGGTTAACTTCACCGCATGTTTGTGTGTGTGCTCCATTCTTGTATGGCTTTGTCTCTTGCTCTGTGAACAGCAGGAGGAGGGACTTTGGCTGGCGCATGCCTATCATGTCTGGTATTTTTCCTAACCACCACTGGCTTTGTGCATTCTGCAGCCTTTGACAATGGCATCATGAAGTGAGTGGTCTGTTTCATTATCACCATTAAGTGGTTGAATGATGTGGGGAAATGCAAAGCTGCTGAGGTTAAGAATCCCGCAATATATACATAGTTTTGGATGAGGGTAGGCATGAAAGTGAATGCAGATGGGTCTGTGGGCTATTGCAAATTGCTCGCTTAAGAATGTCTGCACCATCCATCAACCATTCATTCATCTTGGTTACAGCTTCAGTGATTTTTAGCAGGGTTGGATTAAGGCAGTCTAGGGTCCCTGGAACACCTCAAAACAGAGCCCTCACTCCATTGTCCACTTCCCACTAGCAGTGATTGTGGAAAGGGCTCCCTCCCCATCCAGAGATACACAGGCTGTCCACTAAGCAATGACAAGGTCCCACTTCCTCTCAGGAGTGGCCACAGGAGGGTCCTCTCTACTTCCACTCCCAAACCTGAGAGTCAGGGGTGGCAGCAGGGGCAGTCCCCAATACCTAGAGATGTGTGGTAACGTTCACACTTATCAGAGGTTTCAGGCTCTCAGTATAAAATATCTACTATGCAAGTTGCTTGAGTTTACCATTCCCCTGTGGTTAGCAGCAACAAGCTAAGGGCTAACATTCTCCTGTGGTTATTCAAAAAAGCTAAGGGCTTTTTTTTATTTTTAATTTTTTTAAATATACCTTTTGTCTTGTGGCTTGCTTTAAAATCTTATGGAAGTCTTAGGTACCAATTTTCATTCTCAGGATATTTCCATATGGTGTAATTTTTATGGCTAAACTAGAATTACTTGAGTATGTACTTACTAAGTCATTTAACTGTCTTGGTGACTCAGCCCAAAACACACAATCTCTCTCTCTCTCTCTCTGTCTGCTACTCACACATAATTTAGTCATGGTATATACTGCAAAGCAGTTTTAAAGTAGACAAGCTGAGAACAGAGGCTTAGACTGAGTGACTAATATAAATTACAAAAGTTATGTTATTTCTCAGCCTACATACAGGAAACTCTGAAGTCACTGAACCCTAGGAAAGAACAACAAATGCAATATGCTCTTTGTAATTTGCTTTGTGCATTTTTCCCTTGATATTTTGTTTTCCTATTTGTTCTTTTTTGGGGGGAGTGGCGGGGAGAGTTGCTTTTCTTTTCCCCCATTTTTTAGCTGTTTCTCTTCACTCTTCAGAGCCAGAGGCAACAGCAAAGCAAGCACTATTGTGAGGTCATATCTGCAGATATAAGGCTGGGGTGATAGACTGCGCTGAATTATCATTGACACTGTTCTTTCTAGTCCCCTTTATTTTATGTCTGCAGACACTAGTTCTATTAAGTAGGCGCATATGAACAGTCTCTCCTAAAAACCGAAACCAGCGTCCTCTTTTGACTTAACAGTGGAGTGTTGATTTATGCATCACAGGGTGGCTGGCCCTTTAAGGAGAGATGGGCTCAGCCTCATTTGTGACTGATCAGCCACCAGATGAAACTGATTAAGTGATTATTAAAATCAGCCAGTGGCTTAGTTGAAAAGGGGAGCGGTGGGAACTCGATGGGCTTCTGTCGCAGGCCATAGAGGGAAGGGCGAGGGATGAAATGGGAAAGGCCGCTGGGTCTGCCCTGCCCTCTTTGTTCAGAGAAATAGCTTTATTTTGGTTTTGCTTTAAGAGTTTTAGATGTGAAGAATAAAACTGTGCCCTGAAGGAAGGGCCTGAACAGCCTTTGAACCTGGCTTTGTTCTTCCTGGGCTGTGGGAGTCAGGCCGGCATCCTACACAGGGGTTATGAACCCAACTCAAGAAAACAGAGAGTGTTAGCAATTCTCAACAATGCCAATGTTTTTAATTAGCGTAGAGATGCAAGAGACCTGTGTCTACTTGAATGCTTCGAACTCCTGTCTGGCAGCACACAGATTCATTACCAGATGGAAACAGTCGAATGATCCACAAGGATGCAGAAATGGCAGACGTGTTCAATAAATATTTCTGTTGTATTTGGGGGAAAAACCGATATCATCTCATTCTATGGTGCTGATCTATAGTCCTTGGTGGGTTCCTTATTTATTTTTAACATTTTGTGTTACAAGCTCAGACTTGCAGTAGCAATTGTGTTGAAAAACGAAACTTCAATGTGTGCAACTAACAGAGCTAGGTGAGAAATCTGTCCCCTTCTTTCAGTGACAAACTTGTACATTCAAAAAAATTTCAGCGAGCTTTAATAAAGATATATTGTAATAGTGACCTCATAATGGCACTGGGAAACATTGCTTTTCAATTTAATTTGATACAAGATATTGTGTCTGTTAAGAGAGGGACGTGGCTAATACCTGTGACTTTTTTGCGGGAGAAGCCACGGGAATTTCATGCTACAGCTGGGATTTTCAAAGAAGCCTAAGGAACTTTGAACCCTGGACTCTCAGTTTAAAAGTGCTCACCAGCTGAGCCAGTCCACAGGTATATTTTTCCATGGTGCAGTTGTTTGTGTCAATATTGCATTAGATTTCACCTTCCAAACCCACTGTGATGAAGCTGCTCTCCAGTACTGAACTTTTTCCAGGGTGCATCTGGACTACATACAACTCCCTTTCATTTTTAATAGCTGCTTATCTGGCAACCAGTGACTGTGGGTGAGGAAGTATTAAAAAATAAATCAGTATCTTCTCTTCGAGTCAGAGGAATCCCTGACTAATCTATTACGCTATTCGGCCCTTAGAACTTGACCCCTCGCCTGGAAGCTTGTTAAACAGAATTCTTTCCCAGTGAAATGTTGATAGGAGAGTAAATTTACAACTTGCTCAGGAACAAGGAGACTTCACAAGTTATGTTTGGTGTCATCTTTCAGAACAAGAAGCCTCTCCATGCTTGACTGTGCTGGACCATCTCATTATATTTATGATTTTTTGTTTTGGATGAGGGGAAGGGATAACATATATCTCCAAACAATAATTTAAACTTAACAGCATGAAACTGAAAACCCAGCCTAAGAAAAACGGCCGAAGTTACTGAACCTTTAAAAACAAAACATATGTAGGGCTAATCTCCCTAGTATTCTCTGTCTTCCTAACTGCAACTGAAACAGTATCCCTGCTTTCTTTTGCAGCAAAATTCTCTGGAATTCCCGAACGGCCTTCCTGGAAGACTGGTAATCTCTTAACTGGAGTAAACTGTAACTTGTTTTCCCTTTACCAAACATCTGCACCTTCTCTGTTGTGTTCTGGTTCTCTCTCTCTCTTTCTGTTTAGGAAAAGGAGTGTGTTAGGTCATGAAGTTGTTCAAAAACCATTAAAATTGCTGCTGTTTTTGAAAGCGTTGTCCATAATAACCACATTTCATGCACACCTGAATGTATAGCACATTTTGTTGTGGCGTTACTACAAATAACTTTAGTAATGCAAACAATCGATGTATAATATAGACTCATATGGTGTCTTTCATCTGGAAAGTTCCCTATCTGCTTTGCAAATTCAAGTTTAGAATCACAGTTTTACAAAGTGATATGCGAGGTGCACCTGTAATTGTGAACCTCCATTATGGCATCTGACCATGGATTGCATATGCAGTTGTGATAACGTCACAGGCAAATCTAGGCACTCAAATGCTACATTTATTTTGTCTGTAGAACTTAGCCTCCTTATTTCTAAGTCTGATTCCCAGAAGGGATCAATCGCTATTGAAAAACAGGGGCCTCAAGTGGAACACAGCAGCTGTCCTGTTAGCAACACTCTAAAAATATGTTTTTAAGGATGGTAGAAACTACAAGGTGAAGGTTTTCTGTAGATCAGCATAACATTCATTATTGCAGTTGGAATTTGGGTAGGACATGGTCATGCTGAAGAGTGTGGCCTTGTGGCTAAAGTATAGGCATAGGAGTTGAATAGTATTGTTTATTATTGTTACTTCTGCAAACATCACTGTGGGATCTTTACTGACCACAAATGCTGAAGGCTTAAAACTATTGCTTACCAGAAATATGGAACCACTATCCTTGCAAAACCCCTGGACCTTATATTGAGCATTTGTTTAGTACTGACTTACAGGGAAGAGTGAGATGTTAAACAAAACCAGAATGATCTTTGGCCTACAAAGACAAGTTGGTCTAAGGAGAGAATAGACCAGGGAAAAGGCATCCACTTTTGAGACATGTTGAGGAAGTTTGGTACCCTTACACCTCGTTTTCCTGAATGGATTGCTTCAATTTCTCTCTCACTGTGATTTTTCTCCTCCTCCTCCATGTATTTTAGCCTGGTCATGAGCAAACTACCAATGCCCACTTCATGAATGGCCCATCCAAGTGGTAACTCTCACCTTGGTGAGGAGAATCAGTGAGCTGCCATTCCAAGGGCATGATGGTGCAATCTCTGTGCACTTCCACTGACTTCGGTGCTAGTTCATTTCTATCTGCGCTCTCTCTATCAAAAGTATTTTCAGATTTGCTCGTTAACCAGATTGATTCCTCTGCCATGTACCAGGCTCTTTATGGAGACTGTCTTGGCTGCTTTGAAACAAAACTACCTGCTCCCCTCAATTTGAATTTTCATGTGATGCCCAAATATATTCGTTAACCTGAGAGAGAAATCCTGTCAATTTCAAACAGAAGATTCCATCATAATGAAACTAAATTTTAAAAAAACAACTGGTGTTTATGGTATTTGGAAAGTGTTGCAAGTAAAACTGCACATTAGATTCAGCCTGCAATATTGGCTTCATGCACAGAATGGAAGGAGAGGAGAGAGGGAGAAAGAAAGTTGCTCTGTGCTGCAATTGACCAAATATTTACTGATGTAAATGAAACTTGGGTGAAAGGGTTAAAAATGGGGCAACAGCTTCACCCATTCCACTGGATTTTTAATAACTCTTCAGTCGTTAGTCCTGTCAAACCTCTGGAAAGAGAAACTGTTGCCTAGTTTTCCCTCCTCTCCTGCTACCAAAAACCCTGTAAACTGGAGAAAAAACTTTTGTGCTTACTGTTTTGTTGTGTTTGTTTCTTTTTTAAAAAAGCAGTGTCTGTGGCAGAATTGAGAAGATCGCTTACATGTCAGTTACCTCCCCATGCACTAATATACAGTGTCTTGGATGAGTAGATTGAGCTATGATATACTGCATAGTCTGGCTCACGTGGTCAGCAGCCATCAGCATTGTACTGTCTCTCTCTTGTGTTGCCCATCGTGCTATGGTCGGTTGCAGCTTTTAGGATAGTTGCTGTAGAACAATGATGCTGGGGTTGGTGGAACTGTTGAGGTAATCCTGGAAGCTGCTTTTGTCTGTGGTGAAGTGGCCCTCACTCTTGAAAGGGCAGCATTTCTTTCTAATTGTATCCTGATCTACTGGATGAAAAGTGGGTGGATATTACTCCAAACTCTTCTTAGATCCTCTTTCGACAGCAGGGTTTGGCCACTGGTCCTAAAAACAGCATGAATTACCTGCTTTTTTCTCAGTGTACTGTTGTTAACTCTGAGCGTAATCATGGTATCGGAAGTCAAATGACTAACTGTTGATCATTTTTAGCAGACGCATCCTGCTCCCCTAGGCTTGTGGGTGGAACTTGAGTAGCGTTGCCCCTCTGCTTCTCAACCTGCCCCATGGGACATAACTGAAAGTACAGCTGTTTCTGGAAGGTAGGAAAGTGTTAGGGGAGAAAGATTCTTTTGCGTGCCTTGATCCCATCCTAAAAAGGTTCAGAATTGGGTCCAGCGATACAGAGTGCTTTGAATTTTCCCCTCATTGCCACTTAGATCTTGCTTGCCAATTTCTGAATAAATAAAGTATATCATCATTATCCTCATACACAAACCCCAAATCCTTAAGTTATTGATTCCCTCTTCCCACTGCCTCGGCTCCCTGTGAAGCTCAGACTCGGAATCTTTATTCTTGTTGCCCGCCCTCTCTTTTTCTGTTTTACTCTTTTAAATTAAACACGTGCCAGAGAGGGGCCAGTGATTGACAGGAGGCTCTGGACTGATGGTGTTTCCTTGGGACTAGTGCAGACTGGACACCCATCAGCCTACAAAGACCTGCAGAGATTTTGCAATGCAGGCTCTACCAGAGAGCTGTCTTGTGCATTACTGTATTAAGAACAGGGCAGCAGGCTGACTAGAAGGCAGTAAGTAACTGAATGTCACTTGTCCAGATGGGGATTTTTGTTTGTCCCCCATCTGCTAGCCAGAAGGAATTTTGATTAGCTTGTTCGACACATTCAGGCCACTCTCTCTGCTCTGGCTCTGCACTCTGGATCTTTCATTGGCTTTAGTGAGTAGCTACATTTTCATTCATGCTGTAGCTGGAAAAGGGTTTCTCTTGTTGGTGAGAGCCGTTTCTGGGGTGGGGAGATAGAGGCCTGATCTGATGTAAATGCTGGCTGGACAATGGTTGTAAGGGAGGCCACAGCTGTTCTTCTCTGAAATGTGACTTTCCTTAAAGGAAAAAACTGTCTATGGGGTAGTTTCTTCCTAACTTTAGACAATTAGTGTTTTGCTTGCACCCTGAAGCATGTGTCTTTTTTTTTTGTCTTTTTTTTTATAATGAGAAGGCTTTGGTAAGTGTCTTTACCATTTTCTTTACTCCACTATGACTTCTAACTTGCCCATGCTCTTCACTTACTGTGTCACATTTGAATGTGATGCTCTGTGTTAAGATGGAAAACAAACATGGAAACATTTATATTTAAATGTTATATCTCTTGACATCACCCTGGCAACATCCCAGACACCCGGGTCTTTCAGCAAAAGGGTGGAGACCAACTTTTCATTCCTTGTGACTTGAGAACGAAGGAGCCTGGGAATGGGGAAGGAGACTCTCCAGGGCAATGACTGAAGTCGGGCCAAGCATGGCAAAGGAGGGGTCATGGGTTACATCCACTTGGGGCCCCGCTCAGCAATTACACTGCGAATCAGCGGATATCCTCCTTAATAATTTTGTGCTTAATGTTTGGATTTAGTGGATTCTTTTTTTACTGCATCGCTTTGGAACAATAGTTGATGCAGAACGTATTAACTTTCTCAAACTGATCCAAATACTTTTACCAGATGACTTGATCTCTACACTTGCAACTCTTTGCCGTAGGCAATTTCCCTTTGAAAAAATGCCCAGTCCTTCATGATAGTGGCTGAAGATGCAAACTAAATTGATAAAAATTCCCAGACATCTCTATGGATCTGAGATTGTCCCACCAAGAAAGAAAAGAGCCATTTGTTGCCCCCACAACCAAGCAAATAATTATCCCCATTTAGAAACTGAGCATTCCTTTCAAACTCCTTTCTGTCCCAGCCAAATCCAAAACCCAAGCCAACAGCTGAAAGTTGTACCATCGATTTCCATGTAAACGTTCTTCAGATAATTACCTGAGGGAGCAAGTTCCAAACCGCAATGCATGGCATACTGCCAGAATGATAAAGATCTGGCATCGTCTGGGAAGAAGGGTCAGTGCAAATCAAACACAAGCCCCATTTCCAAGTGAAAAGGAAATAAAACCTCCACATGCAGGCATGTATGTAGGCCACTCATTAAACATAACCGAGCAGGAAAATACTGGCAAGAAAAGGCAAGTGTGTTTATTAGCCATTCAGGTCACAGGCTCTCCAGCACTGCATTTTATTAGTGTTGCACTGCAAGAATGTGGATTGCTCATTCACTTTTAGATCTGGAAATATTGTTACATGGCTGGTGGCCTGGCTAGAAAGCTAGTGGCAATGGACCATAATAGAATAAGGGTACTGATAATACTACCTTAGACTGTGATCTCTTCATGTCCCAGATTAAGCATAGTCAAGAGCAGATGGCACAATTCAGAATGGCCTTAAGGGGGATATTGCTACTGGAAGTGTCCTTTTTGTCTGAGATGTAAAAACCCAGGTCCTGACTTCTTGTGGTTATTAAAAACCCTATGTTTTATTTCTGCCAGAACAAAGGTGTAAATCCAATTTTCTTGCATCAGTTCCAGTGTTTGATGTTTACATCTTGCTTTGGTAGTATCCCCTGGAGTTTCAGTTCACGTCCTGCCCTAAATTCTTCAATAGTGTGGCTGTGCTCTGCTAAGAGCTGCCCTATTCTGCCAAGAAGAGGCCACATGCCAGTGGATGTGGAGTAGTTCTTCAGTATAACTGAAGCCTGCGGGTCTGGTTGTAGAAATGAGAATGTGTTCAAAGAGTGCAGAGGCGATGGAGCTTGAGAAAGAGGCTGCTTCCTGTGGCATGTAGCTTGCTTACTGCCCTTGTGTGGTACATTCAGATGTTCAGGAAGTAGAGTTATGAATTAGAAGATCCATAAGAGTGAAGTGAGAATTCATCTCGGGAAAGGGGATAGGGAAGGGAAAAATGCTTCTCTTAGATAAAAATCCCAGACTACTTAATCTAAATCAATCCGATTAGATCTCACTGACTGCCCCAGGTGAACAAAAGGAGTGTGGGGAATTATAGCACAATGTTTATCCCACTTTGGAACAGAATAACTGTTATCACCAGTATCTTTACCTACTTCCTCTGCTGGTCCTTTTTCTCCTTGGAGAATCAATGATCAGATGGATTTACTGTCTGGGTTAATTTTCTTAGATGGAGATGAAAACTGACTGGAAAATGATTCCATTTTATGAAAAACTGAGGTTTATGAAATTTTTGTTTCAATGTGGAATGAAATTTTGAAAAAACTTTGACTGAAAAATTAGATTTAGTAATAAATATTAGTATTCTATAAGACAAGGTTTTTTTAATCTATCTATCCATCTAAATGGCCTAAAGGTCACACTGGAAAAATGATTTTAGTTCCAAAATTCCATGGCAGGCAAAAAAAAGCTCTTTCCTCTGTAGTTATTTTGTGTTTTTACTCATAAATGCAAGTTGTCTGGCCTTTAGTTCAGTGTTTATCTTTTTAATCCCTTTGGGGAATGATCAAATCCATTGAATGTTTAGTAACTACCAATTGTATCTGTGACATGCACGCACCACTCTCCCTTTCTTTCATTGCTGAAGTTCTATGCACCCTAATCAATCCTCACTCAGGCCATGTCTATACTACCCGCCGGATCGGCGAGTAGTGATTGATCTATCGGGGATTGATTTGAAGCGTTTAGTCTAGATGTGATAAATCAGTCCCCGAGTGCTCTCCTGTCGACGCCAGTACTCCACCGCCACAACGGGGGAGCAGCAGCAGTCAACTCAGCGCTGTGAAGACGTTGCAGTAAGTTGACCAGAGCTTAGAAACTTTAGACCATTTTTGTTCTGCACTATGTCCTATGGGGGTTATCATCACAAAAATCAAATTGCCAGCTATTTTTAGGAGTCCTAGAATCTCAGGTTTTATCGAGTTACTTCCGCTGTGCTCTGCTCCTTTTGTGAATGTGTACAATGTGGACAGGTATGTTCAGGTAGTTACAACGCTGGGAAGGGAATCAGGAAATCCTGGGTTTTCTTTCGGCCTTTGCTATTTTCTTGTGTAGACTTTGACAAGTCACACAAGTCAAAATTCTCTGACCTGTTTTTGAGATACTAAGACTTTTTTGATTTTTTTCAGAGGTGTCGAACACCTGTAACTACAAACTGCAGACAGCAGGTGCCGCAGCTGCTCCGCACCTTGGAAAATCAGGTCTCTTGATCAGTGGACAGTGCTGAAAATGTGTCTTGGCTTCCGTGTGCCTAAATTTTCCATTCAGTAAAATAATAATACTTGTCACTCTTATAAAAGTTTTGTGGGACTGAGTATTAGGCGCTTTGAGAGCCTTGGATGGCAGGCCCAGCTGAATTGTAAATTATTACACTGCTTGTTTAATATTACACTGCTTGTTTAATATTTGTTTTCATTCAGTTGCCCATCTAGCAGACTCTCTGGTCAGAGCCTTTGTTGTTGTTGTTGTTCCGTGTACGCTTAACATGTTGTCATGAGAGATTTTCTAGCACTGGCGATTGAGTGGAGGTTGCCCGTTCTAAGATAAAGTTCAGATTGTGAGGCACAGTGGGCAGGGCATGTAAGTGGGATTGGGAGTCCAGTCTGCCACTGCCTTGCTGGGTCATTTCCACTTTCTCTTTCTTTCTCTCTATTCCTCTCCTACCTTCTGTTTTTTCCTATCTATTGAGATAGTAAACTTTTCAGAGCAGGAACTTTGTGTTTTACAGTGCCCTGATCTCATTTGGGGCCTCCTAGGAATTATTGTTCTATTTACTCTTCAGTAGATTTTTTTTTCTCTCTCTCTTTTGCCGATATCAATGATAAGTCTCAGCTGTAAAAGCCTGGGGAATTTTACGCTGCATCTTAGTAGCACAGCCAAGTTACTATTATCCTTAATAGGCTGCGACTCCCAAGATCTGCAGAGCCTTCTTTGGTCACTAATAAATCATAGCTCTTGTAATAACAGACAGAAGGTTTTTAATTTTTTATTTTAAGATTTTCATTCTTTCTCTGATGACTGCAGAAAATGTGATTAATTTCAGGTGCAGATTTTTTGGAAATATTTTCTCCCCCCCTTTCCATGTGTTTCATGAAAAATTCACATACAGAGTGAGATGCTCATGAGCTCTTCTGAGATAAGAACTTAATTTATTTACACTTCATCATTCCAGAGATGGCCTAGAGAGACTGGCTGGGAATTTGCTGTTCCAGCTTTAACAGGTCACAGCCTGGAGAGAAGCAGCTGGATTTTCCTCAAGAGCAGCCGTCAGCTGTTGGAAATCTCTTGATACTTCCCTGGCTTCTCCAGATTCAGCATTAACTTTTCTTTCCTGTAGCAGGAATTATGTTACATGCTGGAGACACTTTAACGAAAAGGAGTAAAGCGTAGTTTGCTGTTTTCCAGTGTTTATGGAGCTTATAGAGAACGAGTAATTGGTTAGACTCTACCTTACCTTCACAAGGACAGTGTGAAGGAAAAGGACCATTTCCCACTCCAGCGTGACTTAAAGAAAAAGCATCTTGATATGTTTGCAAAGGATCTCTTGGCTTCTGAGGTTCAGGCAAATATTAGAAGCAGTGAATTCGAAGTCGTGTCTCTTTTCCCTCCATCGTGTCTCTTTTCCTTCCCCAATCTCCTTTCTTTAAGAAAACTTTTACATTGGATGAATGTAGATGCTTTAATGTTATATCGTTAAAATACCAGGTCAACCACCCTGGCTCTCGTTTTAGACTGATTTTACAGTTGTGTATCTCCACTGACTTTAGTGGAGTTACTCTTGATTTACACTGATATCACAGAGCCATGTTAAATGTGTACTATAAAATATCCAGGATGGGCAATATCGCAAAGTAGCATTGCAGTAAAAAACATTGAACATCTGCATTTCCTGACCCTCTTTAATATAAAACTCTGCAAACGTGGCATTGTATTAAGTGTTATTTATGTAATATTAATAGGTATTTAAATAAGGAACTTGGGTTCCTTAGCTCTTTGATCAAGCAGTACTGCTTAGGTCTAATCCAGATTTCAGTGACTTGCCCCTTTATTTCCAATGGGTAGTATCTGCAATATCTTTCAAGTCCTTCTGATTTAGGACACTCACCTTAGTGCTGTCCACTGTAAACTCCACATTACATAATGTTGCCCATGAGCTTTGTGGGTAAGACCACAATACTTCAACCATAAAAAGCCAGAATGTCCTCAGGCCATACCCCTGTAGAACGTCATTAATTTATAATGAGTGGATTGCACTGTAGCTTGAACCACGGGCATTTTGGATATAAGCTTAATTAATTTTTTCCCATGAGGAACAACTAAAAGTCTCTGGGAGAGGGAGAGGAAAATGGGACGGAGAAATAGAAAGAAAATGAACAATGCTGTTTAGTGGTATTTAAAATGTATGGTCTGCAAAAAGCGTACAGAAATAATTGAGTTAGGGGGGAAGAGTTACTAGCTAGGACATAATTAACCCAGTTAATCTAAGACTTCATGTTATACCTTCACAATGGGTGGACAGTCCATTTAATCATGGAAGTTCTTCAGCAGATGTTAAACACCACAGTTTAGGTCAATGTATCTGCTCTGGAAGGCTTGTTTCCTCTTGGAGGTATTGATATATTGTTACGTTTGTGGTTGTGTCATGGCTAGATAAGTCATGGCTGAGTGCTGACCCTGTCCACTCCTCAAGGTTGAGATGCGAGAACCACACGAAATAAAATTTGTTGCAAGCAATCTCAACAAACTTAAGGGTCTCCAGTTATCCCTAGATGCATCATGGTCCGTGTTGTTGAACACTCCAAGGGTTACTTTAATTCCTCAGGCTAATCAGCCCCCCTTGCCTTAATGCACGCTAAGCAGGACATTAAAAAATCATTTTCTTCTCATTATGGTGGTTAATCATATTTCCAAAAATACACAATAGCTCCAGAACTTAAGTGATGCATTTTCCTAAATTGCTTGGTGGGGGATATTTGGTCCACATGTAGCTTCTGTTATCAGTGGGGTTATCTAGGAGAAAGACTCTTGTGCATCTGTGGAAGTAAAACTATGGTGGTTCTGCTTATGGTATTAAGGTCCACTTCCTTTACAAAAGAAAATGGCTGAACTAAAATTTGAGGGGGAGTTTCTAGGTTTTCTACAGTTAGAGTATTAAACCTTTCTAGCAATCTGCTGACAGCTCGGGCAGCACTTCATGGTTTGTCTTTTGAGTCTGAGGTATTGTTGGTTCCCGTTTGTCATGAAAGATGTTTTGAATAAGATTGCCTTTAAGATTTATGTCACCAAGAGCTGTGTGACCTGTGATGCCATGGTACGAGTTCCCTGTCTGAGTATTATGCAGAATGCTGAGAAGGTTCCATTTTTACGGTCAATGCTAAATATAATAACTCATTAACTGAAAAGTGCGGAGGGAAATTAGTAGTTTCTCCACAGAATGAAATAACCCACATACATCTGGAGTCAGATACATATTCCAAAAAGTGAGGAATGGGAGAGCAATGTTCCATGCTCTCAAGGGATTGTAATGCTGTAAGTATTATTTCTTACCCTGAGAAACTGGCAAATGGAAGGGTGCTTGGACTTCTCTCTGTAAATGTACAGACAATACTAATGCTACATGAGTATTTGAATGGATTCCTATGCCTACCCTGAGAGCAAATGAGATTGAAGCCAAGTTATCTTGCTCAAAGGAAATTATAAACCGTGAAATGTCTCCTGTCCAAATTTAACAGGAGATGCCTGGATAGATGTCTTTCAGCCACTGGCTACATGCAACATCCGCAAAGCTTTAGAGATTAGAAAAAATGTAATTTTACCTTCTATTAAGCAGAATGAGAAATCCATATGCTTTCCGATCTTATGATTTTGAATTAATCTTCCATAAGGCTTGTCATTTCTGGTGAGCTATAGATTGAATCCAGGCATGTTCGCTCTCTGAGCCTAATTTACGAGTCATTATTTTTTTAAAAATTTCTTCTGTATCAAAGGACACAAACGGATTCTCAACAGCTTTTTTTTTAAAAAAATAATCATAATGAAGAAAAAAACAACCTAGACTGTGTTTTAGCTGCCAAAAGTTGAGACTCAGGCACGATGAAAGATGAAACTTCCCCAACCTACTTGGCAAATGTGATAGAGGCAAATATTCCAGAGGTCACTTGTCTCATGTCAGTTTTTGAAATTTGCTTCCTTGGAGATTCTGCTGTGGTAAAGTTTGCTTTCTAGATGTTATCAAGGAAACAGTGGAATTTCTTAGTAATTGAAATTAAAGTATTTTAGGATGTGTGATCTGGATAACAAAGCTGGGTTCCTTCTCACCCATCTCCTGCTGGTGTCATCAGCTTACTGTTAACTTTTAATTCTAATGTTTCTCAATTTCATGTGAAACACTGTGAGTTCAAAACAATTAAATTAACGCCCGTTCTCTGATAATATTATAGACAGAATAGTGCCCTTCTGTACCCATCACTGCTGGAGAACGCTTGTAAAGTAAAACATCTACTTTTCCTGTGCAATAATGATTTTACAAGATGGCTGGTGATCTTTTGTTGTTGTTCTTTAACAGCTATATTTCAATAGTGCCTCAAGACCAATCAGATTGAGCCTCCATTATACAAAGAGATGAACAAATGTTTTGTTATGGTTGGAATCCGCAGAAGGCTCTGTTACAATCTTACAAGTTTTTTCTTAGTGTATAAGCAGGGAACAGTCCTGGATGAAATTCTGCATTGCTAGTTTTATGATGTAGTTTTTTATGGGTGCAAATAGCAGAAGTTTGTTCACTTCCTTACTTAGTCTTTCTAACTAGAGGTCATTTTTGTGGCAGGGTTGCTCCTTGGTAACTGGGTATTGGTGCTTTGGAGAGATTCCCTAAAGAAGGCATTGCTTATATACTCTTTGGCCACCAAAGCTCAGGACTGTGTATGGATTGTTAATAAAACTAATTACACTAAGAAAATACACAGACTCTGTTACTGCTTTCTCCTTTAATGGGAAACAGACTTGCCGGGCCCCAAAATCTGCTTCCACTCATCAAAGGGGTGACAGTATAGAAAAAAGTCTCCACTCCAAGAGGTACTGTCTATCTTTAGAGTAAGAGGAGGCTCTAGTAATGGTATTCTAATTTAATATAGAATAACCTGTTAACAGAGCAAACCTGTTGCCACTTTTTGGTTGTAACTAAAGGACAGTTCCAATCCTAGTCACTGGATCTAATGTAGGTTTATTGTGTGTGGAGAAAGAATTCCTACTAACCAGCATTTCAAATTCTATTTAGACTTGATAACACAGCTTTGTGCAGCTACCTTGAACCATCTTTGTGGGAGGCAGTTTCACAAGACGTTTTCTTGGTTAGTGCGCAACGCTACTGCAGTTCCCCCTCTCGCCACTGGGGGATATTGCGTCTTTCTGTGGAAAAATATGTCCTTTCCACAAAAACAGAGTCTTCATGACACAGCCTTCCCCAGCAAAAAGAGGACTTCTGTGTGAGTTTTATCCGAAACGGTGGTCATTTGCAGCAGTCGCTGAATGAGACTACTGCACAGTGGTTGTTTGGAATAGCTGTTGAGCAGATAACAACTTGTACACCAGGATGGAGAAAGTACATTCCTCTGACCACATGGAAGTAACTGTAACCATGTTGATGGCCAACTTCACAAGAGAGCTGAATGCATCTTTTCTTAGTCCCTCTAGAACTCTGGGTCACCCTGTTCTCCTCTAATCATTGCACAGATAGGGAAGCTCAGTGTAGTAAACTGCAAGTGAGTTTCCATTGTGACTTTGATACAAAAAATTTTAGGACCCTGGCCTCTATTTTTTATGCCTGAAGTGACTGGAGGCAAACAATTGTGGATAGACTTTAGGACAACAAACTGATTTTCAGGCACAAATCGGGTAGTTAGACC
This sequence comes from Dermatemys mawii, assembly GCA_007922305.1. Lineage (NCBI taxonomy): Eukaryota > Metazoa > Chordata > Testudines > Dermatemydidae > Dermatemys > Dermatemys mawii. The sequence continues at coordinate 15,131,679 of ML677374.1, forward strand.
TTCAGATAGCTTAAATGCCCTTCTCGTTAATAACAACTGCATAAATGGGGGCCTGGCTGAAAATGTGGCCCATGATGTTTAAAAGGTAAGTGTTGATTGCTTAAATATTTAGCCATTTTTGATCCAGTTTAAAACTAGTTTAAAGCCTTTTAAACTAGGTTGGAAAGAGTATTAGAACATGGACAAGGACTGAATTATCTTGTACAGCTTCTCCATCTGTGACTTTTTACATGAATCTGAGTGAAAAAGGGTCTGGATGAATGGTCATTTATTGAATGGTCGTATTAATGAGTCAGAGAGAGGAGGAAAATAGTTTAGTGGGATGTTACAGATGTTTTGCCTTTCCCTGTAGCTTCTTTCTTGTTTAAGAAAGGGGTGAGAGAAGGGGTGTCCTCCTTACCCAAATACTGTCGGATTCACTAAGAATATATTTGACTAGTATTTAAAAGAAAACAACAATTTTGCAATAATATTCTCATGTGGTTTGATGATGGTTACTGCCAGGTGTACCATTCTTGTCAGACAGTTTGACTCCTTTGTACTTAAGTGTGTGTGGCAAATCTCTGAAGTCCATATGCTGATTGGTACTTGAAGTGCATCCTCTCAAGAGTTAAACTTGGGTTCAGGAAGCAACATGGGATTCTTGTTTCCTGAACAGCAGGAAGCTAATGAAAACTGTAGAAGAAGCTGCAGATTTTAATCTGGAAAACCAAGTCAGCAATAGCCTAAGCAAATCCTCTATACTCCATGTAGGACTTAGGCATTGGCGTCCATGAGAACCAAAAGGAATTAGATGGAAACCGAACAGCTGGAAAGAATGGAGCATGGAAAAGGTGGAGGTTTAAAAATGACTCCATCATCTGATAAACTATTGATGATTTGTCCTCTGAATATTCCACAGTACAGTGTGATACTTTAAGAGAAAAATCGAGAGTGGCCAGAGAAGCGTCTGAGAGGCTTTTCTAACGTTTGAAGAAAGAGAAATGTTTATGCAGGAAGGTCTTTTTTTCCTCTGTGCATGCGTGAGTGCGTACATCACGCACACGTGTGGAAGCACTTAGTCCCAATTTCTGTCTGAACTACACCCACAAATCAACCCGACAGGATAGTGACAATGCATCAGCCTTTGAAACAGGAGACAAAGACAGGGGTTTCAGATATGCCACACTGCCATGATAAAATCTCTTTTATTTTTGGCACAAAGCTAACATCTCTTCCCCACCCCCTTTTTTTTTTTTATTCGTGTCACATTTTACACACTTGCAGTTTCCTGCTTGTGTGTGTTGGCTTTTTACCAACACTCAAGCCTGTGTGTGATCATATGGTTTTGATAAAACATTGAATTTAGACAATACATCTTCTTGGACATGTCTTCCTGTTAGATTCAAATATGATACAAAGAAACCAGTGTTTGATGGGCAGCAGATTCTATTTGTATCAAGCGCTATTAAATGTTCATTTAGCCATGAAAGTGTTGTAGACATAACATGCTATGATACAGGCCACCACAAGTAAAGTGGTGGTTTCTTTTCCGGTCTCCCCTTGTTGCTACTTTACCAAGGAAAGGATCACTGTACTGTTTGACAATGGAGCTGGATATTCTCTGATGACCTCATTTAAATATTAGTGCAGTGCTAAAGCTAGTGCACCTAAGCTATATGGCTGGAATTTATCTAGCTTCTTTTATAGGCTCATTAGTCTGGTAACAGAGAGAAAATGATGGTGAGACATTGAATAGTGACAGTCTGAATGGGGATAGGAAATCCATTTATAATCTACTAATGCTAACATTTTAGATTTCCATTTTTTATGAGTTGTCCAGCTAGTGCAAAAAGTGTGCTGCCTGGGTAAACAGCTGGATAAAATTTGCATTACCCTTAATCTGAGAGACTTGCACGACCCCCAGTGCTGTAGTATCTGACTGCATCCAACTCCTGAATCTATTGTCCCTACATCCCTGTGAGACAGGGAAATACTTGTATCCTCATTACACAGCTGGAGAACTAAGAGACAGACTCAGGCCTTGTCTACACTGGGGGGAGATGGATCCAAGTTATGCAGCTTCAGCTATGTGAATAACGTAGCTGAAGTCGATATACTTAGATATATTTACCAGGGGTCCACACTATGCAATGTCGATGGGAGATGCATCCGATGAAGTGGGATAAGCACAAAAGCTTATGCTTCAATACTTTTTTTAGTCTTTAAGGTGCCACAGGACTCTTTGTCGCTTTTGCAGATCCAGACTAACACGGCTACCTCTCTGATTCTTAGCATATTTGCACAGTTGACAAGTCAAAAGGTGACTCTTCTGTTTGGCTTGCTGGGCTAACTCAACTTTGGTTCTGAAAATACAAAATTGTGTTGTGCATTTTTTCCCTCTTACAACATTACCAGTAATAAAGATTCTGTGATTGGAAGGCAGTTGACAATTTTGTTAATGATGCGTGGGGCAGAACAGAATCCCGCTCACTCTACTCACATTGTGTTGACTGAAATATTGACAGTAGTTTTTTATGATAAAAATGGCTCGATGAAACACAGAGCAGATCTACTGAGTGAGTTAGTGCCATTTTTACATAGTCACTCTTTTAACTACACCTGCAACTTAAAAGCCGAAGTCGTGCTTACAGGAACTATGCGAAAAAGCTTGTGTGAAATACTGCAGTGTCCTCATAACATCTTAGAAATCTTCTTGGTATCCTGAAGCCTAAAGTTAGGAAAGAGCTTTGAAATCCACCTTCAGTTTTAGGGCAAAAAGCAAAACATGTGGCTCTGTTTAGGAGCTATTTTTGTTAAAATCTGACAATGAAGGATGATAAGATACAGCTGCATTGTTTAAACTTGGTTTAATTTCTGGTTTGAAGCCAGCCTGTTTCATTAATATGGCACCATTTGTTTCCAAACAACATCTTTGCAGAGTCCCCCTTACTCTTATTATTGACTGAAAGCGCAAAAATCTAAAATATAATCTCATCTGTTTTCTGGCCTGTTGCTATAATTTTGATATATATATTTTTATAGTTGTCAAGTTTACAATCTGGGTAATTTTCCACAACAATTTGCCAAAGGTTTGGTTGCCGTGCCATTCAAATTAAACTAGTGCTTAAGTTTTCAGGACACAATAGATGTGCAAAGAAAACACATACATGTCATCAGGGACGAAATAGCCATTTGACTACAGTACCTTCTATAGTTCACTTGCACCAAAACACACTTACCCATTAGAGCTATGCTGCAGCTACTTTGGGGTGCTGCATTGCTGCAAAGCTCTCTGCTGTTCATTCAATGAATAGCATCGTAATTGCACTGCCTTGCTGCAAACACATTCAGAAGCCACTAGAGAAACATTAACAAACTGCATAAGAAAAATGAATCCTTTAAACAGACCTCTGGTTAATTATTCATGAGAACCCTTAATGAGAAGACTAAAATTACTAACTTTTTTTTCCTTTACTGGTGTTTTGAAACCTTTAAAATGAGCCAGATCACTTTAAAATGTCTACATAACCTGACTAGAGATGTAACATCTCTTATCGTTCTAATAATCTAGACCCTGATTCAACAAAGCCCCTCAGAACATGCTTAAGTCCCTTTTTTGGTCTTTCTTGGTTTTTAAAGTTAAGTACACGTTTAAGATCTTTGCTGAGTTGAAGCACACTGCTCTTCTTAGGCCAGGTCTACACCACTGGCTGGATCGGGGGGGTAGATATCGATCTATTGGGGATCAATTTATCGCATCTCATCAAGATGTGATAAAATGGTCCCCAAAGTCGACTCTGGAACTCCAGCTCGCCAAAAGGCGCAAGGCAGGGTCGACGGGAGAGCCCAATGTCGACCGCTGCTGCCGTGAGGATGGCAGGTAAGTCGACCTAAGATGTGTCGACTTCAGCTATGCTATTCACGTAGCTGAAGTTGCGTATCTTAGGTCGATCCTCCCTGCTAGTGTACACCTGGCCTTAGACAATAACCTGAAAACCAACGTACAGCTGGGGAAAGTTACAGCTTCTTTGAAAAAACTGATAGGACCTTTTTACGGGAGAGTACTTACTTTTACATTGATGTGTTCAAATCACTAAGGGCATGATCCTTAGCTCATTGAAATCAATTAGAGAGATGTTTTTTCCTATTGACTTCAGTAAGCTTTATATTAGACCCTTGCTAAAGTGGCTATTTCTAAAATTATCCATGGGTTTCAGAGGTACTGCATACATCTTAGGTTCAATCTGGGGATTCCAGAGCCTGTCACTTCATCTGGAACATATACAATGTGTGTGTGTGTGTGTGTGTGTGTGTCTCGCTCACACACATTCGTGTGTCCATATTGATACATGCAAGCATTCCAGAACCACATATGAAATAAGGCTTCATTGATATTTAATCCCAAGTGCTCCAAAGCCGAAAAATTTCGCTTGGGAAAAACTTCATAACTGATTCTGCTTCAATTAAATCGACTTAAACTAATTGTCAGCTAATAAAAGAATGCTGTCCAGCTCATAAAATATAAATCAAGATTACAAAAGTAGCTGCCATGAACAGGTGGTAACTCTGTTTCCAAGTCAGACCACATTCCTTCTTTGGCACGGATTCCCCAAGAATACATCATATTCCAGTTAAAAATATTTATGAAACTTATAAAACATAGGGCTTGTTTTACAACCCATTTTCTGCCTCACCTGCCAAGTGCAGCGGGGGCTGAGCCAGAGCAGAGTGGATGCAGGGGGTTAGGAAGCTTTCCAGAAGTGGATTGTCTGTGTGGCTCTGTGAATACATTTCTTCCTTTGATCCAACTCTCTTTTGCAATTAAAGTGCTTTTCTGTTCCATAAAAGACACTGTAAACATTTTTGTTTGTGATCTTTTAGCTGGGTTGGCTCTGGTTGTGCCACGGAGAAGATTAACCACGTATTCAGACTTGGGGAAGGCCTCTAGTTAATAACAGGGTCTGTTCAGATTCAGGCGTTGGTATTGCTGACTCTGCGGATCTCAAATCCTTTTTCTTTCTCGGAGCAGGGAGCGGGGAGATAGACTAAGCTGTAATTTTTATGGACTCCCAGCATGGGATGCAGAATTAAGGCTTGAGCGAGGGGCTTTTGGCTGCTGCAAAAGCTAGAATAATCAAAGCTAATTCATTAGATCGTGGTGGTGTTTTATTATTCTGTTGATGTTACAGAATGTATTTTTGGGCTATCTAATTCTGAGACTGTTCCACCAAATTGTAAGTCTCAAAAATTCTGTATTAGCCCATTTTGCACTGATAAAACGCTGGCTGTGTTAGAAAGGCCTTGTGCAGAGAATGGAGTTATTGCATTAGCTGTGAGTTTAATTTTAGGCCTATTCATTCCCACAGACCTTGGCTGGATTCCTTAACTTCTGTTGTCCCCTGCTGCACTGCACACAGGAATAATTCCCTTAAACTTGAGCGGTGTTAATTTTATTTTTTAATGAAGCCCTTTCTGTAACAAGGAGCCTGTCTTTAGGGGGAAGTCCTGGGGGTAAAACCCACTCATGAGCCCAGGGCCATCAATAGGGAGGTGTGGGGCCCGGGACAAATCAGCTGGTACGGGCCCCCCAGGGGCGGCAAGGGGGGAACCTGGTCTGGGAAGCAGCTTCTGGGCACAGCTGGCCACTAGGGTCTATAAATGCTCATTGGTTTATTGAGAGGCAAATTTTAATGTGCAAAGAGCGGGGGGCGCAAGGTAAAAAAGTTTTGCTTAGGGCGCAAAATATCCTTGCACCGACCCTGTGTAGATGATTTCTTAGCAGGTCTGACCACGGTACAGCATCCAGGAGCTATCACAGTGTACATCAGTTACCAACCAGCCTTCACAGAGCCAACTGCATTTGTTCTTAGGGCAAAAACATCATAGAGAAAACAGATCAATAAAGGAACCGACACACGCTGAAAGCTTAGCAGAGGTCACCCCTGACTATGGCCTAGGGCTCTGGTAGGTGTCAGTTTTTCAACTGGGTTTGTTCCTTTGGTCCCAGGTTTGCATCAGTTTTTTGTTGTTGCTGAGTAATTCTTTATAACTGAGTGACCGAGCCCATCGCTCATTTGTGATTCCCAGTACATTATGGGTGTTTTCCCTTACTCTTCTCTGAAATATCCACTACAGACTACTGTTGGAGGCTCTAAGCACTTGACAGATTGTCTGCCTGGTCCAGTGTGGAAAATGCAATGCTGCTCTAAGAAAATATGAAGCTTTGTCTGCAGCAACATTTTCCATTGCCAGTTTAAACGCAGCTTGTTGGCTGACATTTGCTTTAACGGCAAAGGGAGAAGTCAGATCTGCTATCTAAAGAGAGCTAAATATAAACAAAACAACCCCCCCCCCCCCGGCCAATTGTTTCTATACAGTCCCGCCTAGAAATAATAATATCCAGAACAGGGTGTTAACTATACAGTGCCAGATGCACTGAAAGTCGCATCCAAGTTATTCTTGTTGCAAAGAGCCTTTAGGACTCATTCTGCCTTAGTTCCAAATATAGAACTCTCACTTAGGTGATTTGGAGGGAAAAGGCCCAGACTAGGAGGAGAATGTGGGTTTCTGTCTTAGCAGTCCTTCTAAAGCAGGTAAGGGGAGTTCAGCCTTATAGGGTGGGTAGTCACTGTGACCACTCTGTGAACCCCTTTTCTTGATACTTGAATGCATCTAGTTTGGATAAAGAACTTCCCTGTTGAAAGGAATCCTTCAGTTTGCTTATTGAAGCCAGGTAGGTGTGTATACTGCAGCAGAGGAAGGCACTGAAGGTGGATTCTTTTGACCTCTTCCTAAAGCGAGGGTCACTCTGCATTGTCCTGTGCTGGACGTCAGGCCAGCAAACGATTAAAGCACAATATTCTCCATGTTAGAAACCCAGTCCTGATGTTGACTGCAAGCCATGGGGTGGTTTTTCAGCATTCCAAACCATGTCTCCGGTTTGGCGTTGGATCTTGCTTTGCTTTGGGAAACTGGGCAGCACCCACAACTGCTAAAACAAGGATTGAAGCAACTGTCCATAGATGTGGTTTGACCCTGTTAAGGTGTCGAGTTCAATGCTGTAGTCATAGCAGTATTTCTCATGCTGGCACTGCAGAATTTTCGGGGTGTGGTGGTGTCAGGGTGGGGAAGAGGCTCTGATAGGCATTGTTAGCATTTTGAAAGTGCGTTGGGGGGCTGTATATCGCAGGGGGAAACTGGTGAGTGTACAACAGAAATGAGCAGGGAGACTGACGGTGCCTTCATTCGGTTCTAAATATCGTGCCGCAAGCTGAGTGAACTTTCTGTTGAACAAGTTCTAGGCGAGGCTAAGATTTTTATATGTTGTTGCGAAACGGTCCCGGTGACGATCGCCCGTGTACCCCTTGTTCTCAGCTGGCAGGCAGCAAAGTTACATTTCCAACCAGCATCTGAAGTGGGCAATTTAAATAAAATAAAAACACTCCAATAAATGCATCTCGTCTCCTCAGGCTGCAGAACAAAGTTGCTGCTAACTGTCCGAGCTGAGCTGAACTTGAGAGAACCAATTCAGACAAGAGTTTATACGTTCTGGGGGAGGATGAGAAATGTATCACTCAAGCTGTATAACTGGTTCTAGTGTCCTCATTAAAAGCGAGGTCTAATTCTCCTCTTGGACAGGTGTAAATCAGATGTAAACCTACTGGAGCAAGTGGGTCCCATGGTTGATTTAAGCCAAGCTCTAAAATGGAAATGGGATGTGCCTTTAGGATTATAGCGGAGGATGGGGGATTTTTGGCACTGGCAACCTGAGCTGGGCGTGCACAAAACAAAACAGGTGAAGCCCTCAGGCAGACTTCTGCAACTTGCAGCACATGTAGCGGGAGTTGAGGGCTGGCAGCTGGGGATTGGGCACTTGCCACCACTGTGGAGGGGTTTGTCAGGAGGGCTTTAGTGGCTTAGAGGGGATGGTCATCCAGGGGAAGGGGCTGGGGCGATAGGTCCAGCCTGGGACAGTCTCCCAAAAACATGCAGGGCCTTTGGTTGCTGAATACCCGATGCATGCACAAGACCTCCCCAGGTGGCTCTTGAGGTTGGGCATGTGCTATGTTTGAAATGGTAGAAATCCTGTTCCAGGGAAGGCCAAACCTTTTCTCGCTGGGCTTGAAGGACGTGAGGGTAGCGCGGTACATTGTGTACCCTGCAGCTCTTGCTCTTTCTTACCAACTGGCTTCCAGCGCAGAGAAACTGAAAGGGTCTGGCTGGTTCTTCCAGTGTCATTTGATCAGATTTCCTTTAATGGACTTTTAAATGACCACTAGGTGGCGCAATTTCTCTTTCAGCAACATCAGGGCTGGCATCGGACAACTTCACTTCTGTTCTCATGGGAAAAAGTTCATGTAACTACAGAACGTCCCGACCCCAAACGTGAGGGTGGGCAGGGGAAGTAGCTGCAAAAATATTTTGGTGCGTGAGGGGGTGGAGGCAATGACACTCTCCCACTTCCCCTACCGCCATTTTTAAAACCTCCTGGAAAATGATTTATACAAGTTGGGGGGAGCATTTGTGGGGGGATGAGTCAGAGAAGGGAGAGGCATGAGGAAAGGAGTCATTTCCAAAGCCCACCTGGCTTGTTTTTGTATTAGGAAGGAGGAAGGGGGAAAACCAGGCAGAGACAAGGTCCAATTTTGCAACCCTCTCTTAGCTCCATGTCTGTTGGAGCCAATGGCACATTCAGGCTGATAGGGAGCTTCTAAGTGTGGTGGGAGAAGTGACTTGGACTTTGGGGTTGGCTAAACACCCAAAAGTTCTCTGCTGCAAGCCCTGGCTTCCAGGGCCTCCTCAGGTTGAGTTCTTGGTGTGTTATCCAGAGGATGTACAAAACCAAAGCCCAGTAAACACAGTAGGCCAGGCTCAAAGCTGGAAACCAATGGGCCCAGAGACAACTCCCTGATGTAAACATTCTTTGGAGGCATTTGGATCCAGAACAGACTGTAATAGCTAGGATTTCATCTTGAGTGGGCTTGTCTGAACCCCCAGATCCCACCTCCCCCCCAGGGAGGCTAAATCTGAAACTTTTGCAGCTCAGACTAGGGTGACCAGATAGCAAGTGTGAAAAATCGGGAGATGAGGTGAGGGACAATAGTTGCCTATATACAACAAAGCCCCAAATATCAGACTGTCCCTATAAAATCGGGACATGTGGTCATCCGAGCTCAGGCCCATCTTTAATTTGTGGCAGGGAGAGAGTCAACGTGTAGGACTCAATTAAAAATCATCTGATGGTTCACCTGCAGTCAGACCATACTTTGTGAGGGTTTGGGTCGCTTTGTTAGGTTTCAGAGTGGTAGCCGTGTTAGTCTGTATCCGCAAAAAGAACGAGGAGTACTTGTGGCACCTTAGAGACTAACAAATTTATTTGGGCATCAGTTTTCGTAGCCCAGGAAAGCTTATGCCCAAATAAATTGGTTAGTCTCTAAAGTGCCACAAGTACTCCTCGTTCTTTTTGTTAGAACAGTATTTGTTTCTCATTGGAGCAGAACTCTGTGCATCTCGCTGTGACTGCAAGCAGAACACCCCAATGGCAAGTTTGCAGGCATCAACATGTCATTCAACACTGGTTGGGCCCTCTCTGTGTCATGGTCCAGCTGTGCCTCAGTTTACCTCTTGGTACAATGTGAATAATGATACTTGATCACTTGTGAAGCACTTTGAGATCTACTAAAAAGAAGTGCTATAGTTCTGCCATTAGAACCATTTCCCAGAAAATGGTACTTAACTCCTTTGAGATCTGTTGAGGAAGTGCACTAGCTAAGAGCTAGATATTGTTTTAAGCACCAAACATTATGAATTGAATGAGCTGGGCTCCTGTGTAGAAAATACTTGTGATCTTGTTTGTAATTGAAGATTGCATCCTAATGAGCAAGAGGGCGGAAATGAGATTGCACGGACAACCTGAATTCTAGCAACCCTAATATTTGAGTGCTTGACTTTGCAACCTCATTGTTGTTTTAACTGTGTGTGCGCGCGTGTGTGTAATATAACGCGTGTTAGATAATATAATTTAGCATATGTGTAATTGTTAATTTTTTTACAGGGTGAAGCAGCAGTTTGTTTCCCTAGTCTGGGCATGAACTGTGCTGCCTCCAAGCTGGTGTTAAATGCAGCTTGAACGCAGTTTGGTGCATGTACAAAACCCAGCCTAGGTTTTAGAGTAAATCGTACATCTCTGACAATGGCTGATTAGTAAGCACCAGGGATTGATGGGATAGCAGGGGTTGCTTAGGAAGAGCCTTTGTACCTGATAGCCCTGTGCAGATTTGCTGTAAATGAAAACCTTGGGACTCTGGAAGCAGCACATCTGCTGAGCAGATGAGCTCCCCAAACACAGAGTGGTTTTGTGAAAGCAGCGGCAGAAAAGGCAGGGTTTGTATTAGGACACCTCTTTGCCATCCTTACAGAAGGCAAACTCAGCAGAAAATAATACCAAGTCCCTGGAACCCACACGCCTCTGATGAAGTGTTGAACCAGGAGGTGCCTCTGTTTATCTACCTCTCTCTCATTCCTATAGGACAGGAGCATTTTCCTTTGGTTGTAGCTCATGGCCTCCTTGAGGGATGCTTTGCTTCCTCTGCTCATGTGAGTTACAGAATGCATCTCTGGGGTGTAACTTGCACAGAATCCTTAGTCATGGTTATCCAGTTCACAATGGGAGATTTGCCTCATGCACAGCTGGAAAGGGTGCTAGCCAAATAGGGATCAGGGAGGTTTGGGGAGAAGGAAAGAGTACAGATGGCTGCACAGAGAGGAATAGCTTTTTAAAATGCTTACTTAGCAACCTGAGCACTTAATCCAACTTTTCCTTCTGATCCCGGAACCGGAAGTGCCCTGTGTACACAGTCTGTTTCCAGCTCTGTCACTGACTTGCTGTGTGACCTTGGGCAAGTTGCTTACTTCCTCTGTGCCTAGGTTTCCCTACCTGTAAAAATTGGAAGACCCATTCTTCTTCATGTGCTTGCTCATATTAGTTCCAAGTAGGTGACTCCCAAGCCTTACCTAGGCGGTGGGGTCCAAGTTAGGGAATCGCTGATTGGAGCACCGCTCTGCCAAAAGCTGCATCATCTCTGGCATGCTGGATGATGGCGTAATGAGAGATGAATGTGTGTACCAAGTCACTGCCCTGCTCGCTGATGAAGCCTGGGCCCTCGTGGAGCGTGCCATAAGTGCACCATAAGTGCCGGAGCTGGGATTTTGGCCAGCTCGTAGCACGTGCAGATGCAGAACACGATCCAAGAAGATATTCTTTGAGATGAGACCAGGAGTCCTTTCATCCAGTCAGCCACTGCTATGAGCAACTGGCTTGACTTCCTGAGCAGTTGTTCTTCGAGATTCCATTCTTTCCCTTATCGAGGATTCATTCTAGGATTTGGTATCTCCCTGGCTATCTGAGGTTTAAAGACATTTCCTTCTATGGTTGCACTTAGCATCTAATTGACACTTTGTTTTCTAGGCTGTAGACTAAACTATCTGGAAATATAGACCACTAGCAAGGCACAGATGTGGTGCTGCTATTGCTGCAGATTGGGGTCTTATCTCAGATATGTGTGAAGGAAGATTTAAGTGGGAACAGGAGACGGAGATTAAATCCTTAAGTGAGTATTGAAATGTGCTGGAGCAATGCCATGGCTTCTCTTGGGACTTAGGTGAATAGATTTACATAGTGTAGGATGTATCCTTGACCCTGCACTCTCGAGAGATTTTTTTTTCCTTTTTTAAAAGGGAAAGGCACCAGATACAGTAGAGAACGGGTACAACAGAGGCAGCAGCATTGCCAATTTAACTCCCCATCACTTTGGCCATGGTAAATACCAGGGGAAGTGAGATCTGTCTTACACAGGAACGTATGTCTGGCTACCGGTGCTTTGCTCCCACATCAAGCTAAAGATGTTACAGAGTTCTAGAGTGGAAGTGTTTGAATTGGTTGAGTTTTGTAACTCCCATTTCTCATTGATGATTTGTATCTGAAGCCGTGAGAGTAGTGTGTTTGGCAGCTGGTGATATAGTCTTGGGCAAGACATTGTGAAGGTAACATCATGGGTATAAGTTGCCTGTGCCTCATAAGTGTGGACTGCTGCTGGAATAGGCTGGCCATTCTCCATGATACTGTGATGTTCAGTACAGAATTCTAAGCATTGTAATGTATGGAAATCAACAGACACTTTTTTGTGTCACTTTGAATGTTTTATTCAAATGACTGATGCTTTGAAAAAGTGTTCAGCTTTAGGGATGTCATGAGTATTGCCAGGGGGAGATGGTTTTTCCACTGCATAAAAATTTTCAAAGTTCCAAATATTTTCCCATTCCACATTGGGGGTGGAGAAACTCGAGACTTTTTGAGAATTCTCATGAGAAAAATGGAGAGAGAGAGACACTCACCCTAGAACAACCAGAACATTAACCTGGTATCTGGGAGACCCAGAAAGAGCAGGGACTTAATCTAGGTCTTCCATATACCAAGTGAGTTCCTTAACCACTGGGCTATAGGATATTCTGGGATGGGTTTCAATATAGGCATTTTCCAACGAAAAAACATTTAATCAGAAAATTCCTCATCAGCTGTAGTCGTGAGGGCCAGGAGGGATGGGACTTCCCTGTGGGACCTAGGTGGGGCTAGTGGGTTATGAAAACAATGTGGAATTAAAAGACCTGGGTACCTAGTTCTATTCAGAAAGCTGTTCCAGAAAGGATATTCTCCGAACAAACAGGGAGACGTGAAATGCTACTGGAAAACAATCAATCAGTCCTTCAGCTACAGCTGATCCATTGTCTAACCTTAAGCAAATTATTTAACCTCTCCAATCCTCACTTCCCCATCTGTAAAATCTGGCTAATGGCACCCACTGTTTGTAAACTGCTGTGAGATCTGCAGAGAAAGTGCATTATATAGGTACTAAGTATTATTGTTCGTTTTTCCGTAGTGCACTATAGTGTAATGGATCCACAACAGAGAAGAGCCGATAACCTGATTATCTTGCAGATACAACTGTCTTCATCTGCAAAAGTTTGCAAAGCCCAAACTGGATAATCTGGAGCAGCACTATTTGTGCTAACATAAAGTATTGTTGGATTGATAAGTTGTCACTATTAAAGTCAAGAATCAGAGGGGTAGCCGTGTTAGTTTGGAATTGCAGAAGTAACAGAGAGTCCTGTGGCACCATAAAGACTAACTAAAGTATTAGAGCATAAGCTTTCATGGGCTAATACCCACTTCGTCAGATTCACAACAGAGAAGGCTAATACCCACTTCGTCGGCTGCATCCACAAAAGCTTATGCTCTAATACTTTATGGTGCCACAGGACTCTTTGTTACTATTAAAGTCCTCATTCACCAGTGGTTATCCTATAGTGGTGTCTGAGATATCGCCATTATTGTGTATTGAAAATATAGGGGGAGATTTATTGTTTCATATGGTTAATGTGGCATTTTATAGCCAAAATTGACATTTTTTATGGTGCTTTCTGAACCCACACTTGTGGGAAGGGAATGTTCTGTTGTTCCTTTGTTCTTTTAAATGGGCATTTTGATTATACCCTGATAACGTTTCACATTTTTGTGCTTGGAATTTTTTGAGTACGTTCTCCTCTTAGTACGGAGTAATTCCCATGACCATTAGTGGGTGTTACATACACCGAAATCCCCATTTGTTGATGAGAGAACTGTTGCCATTACTATATTTCTAGGTGGATTTTCTGAGTTTAAAGGGTTTGGATTGGGTGATTTACTCATTTGATGTGAGTGGTAATGCCTTTCAGAATATATTTAATAGGAACAGTGAACCTAAAAAAGCTCAGTGGTTAGGTGTACTTTGGGGCACTTACCTTCACTCTGCTACTTGAACACTGATAGTTTTCTGGCTGTATAGTATGGGCCAGATACTTCACCTGGTATAAATCAACAAAGCTCCATTGACTTGGGTGGAGTTATGATAATTGATACCAGCAGAAATCAGGAAATGGAAGTGTGTGAAAGTGAAAGGTGCCATGTTGACAGACTTCTAGCCACAGAAATTTGGGCAATGTGCATACCACTAATTTTCCTGGCTTCTGACCTAGGGAGACCGTTTCTGGTTAGTTCAGTGTTTGCACCCATTCTGTAGTCACATGGTTTTAAAGCCCTGGGCTGGGCTTATTTCATTTCCACCAACCGTTTGCTCGTTATTGTCCACAAATACCTAGTGGGGATGTGGAGTGGGATTCCTACTTCCAAATTCCACTGTATTATTTTGTTTTGGACCCATAAGACTCTGGCTACTCTCCCCAATCCTCATCAATGCACAGAGCTCAGAGGAAGGGAAAAAATTCATTGTCAAACCCTCCACAGCTGTAAAAGTAACATAATATTAGACCTGAGCACATCAGACAATTGCCCAAGGGGTTGGATTGGCTGAAGTGTACCCTATTCTTGCCCATTCCACGAGAAATTCCTGGAGCTGCAATAAATTTTCCTGAAGCCCTGTTTCAGGAGGATGCTAAGTGGGTTTTTTTAGACATGAGGATTTCAGTAATGAAGCAGCTGCAACCTTGGAACAAATCCCTCATATGACCACTAATGCAGTGTCCATTGGGATGCTGTTCCTAGACAGTGCTTTGTCATAGATTATGTACCATAAATCAGAGGAAGTATATGACAGACAAAATGATGTTTTGAATGTGAAGCTCAAATGGCCAGCTCGGAAATAAACAGCACCTCAAAGCTGGTGTTGGGCGCAAACTTTGGTTACAGTAAAATCATTACAAATATCAACCACTGCAGTAGACAATAGTATTCTGTAATTCAGCTCTGTGACAGTTACAGATGGGTGGATCTTGTTGGATCCTTGCAACAAACCTTTCAAACTACATTTGTGGGTGGGGGGGGGTAACATTCTTTTGAATTCCCAGATTTTCTCCTTCACACCAATAACTTAAACCATTATTTTCCCCACGAGTCATTCCACTAATTTTTTTCCCCAGCTACAGGGAAGCCTGTTCTATGTATTATGGAGGAAGAATCCTCAAAGCAAAGTGTTCACCTTCTATGGAAAGATAAGGAGGGTGAGGAAATATATTTTATTGGACCAACTTCTTTTGGTGAGAGAGACAAGGTTTGAGCCACACAGAGCTCTTCTTCAGGTCTAGGAAAGGAACTCTGAGCAAACAGGTAAATGCATGGTGGAACAGATTGTTTAGCATAACTAGTTAGCTCGTTTCACATCAGCCTCATGCAGATTGCTAAATAACTAGGGAAGTTCTAGAGAACTGAAGAAAAGCTAATGTTGTTTTGAAATCCGTGGATGGACAGTGCAATAGAAGGGAAAAGCATGCTTAGATACATGATAAATTAAAACAACAATACTTTGTCCCAAGGAAAGAGGCAAGCTACCAGCTTCTACATTCAACAGACCCTCAAGTGATACGCAGCCAGCAACTTCCTTTTTGGAAGGCTGTGTGTGTCACCTCTGCATTGCATCTTTACATTCAGTGGTCCAGAGAACATGACTCCAAAATTATCCAAGGCCTGTTTTTCTCAGCCCAGCAGCCCAAAGCAGTAAAGCCCAGATTTAAAATTATATATATATATTTTTTCAGGTGCCTAATAGGATTTTTGAAAGCATGTAGGCATCTAGTTCCCATTGGGTGTTAGGTGTCTAGGTGCTTTTGCAAATCCTTTTAGGTGTCTAATACCTTTAAACATCTGGGCCTAAGTCAAAAACACCCCTTCCACCCAGAATAACAAAAATCCCAGACCCTTGCAGCTACTCAGATGCATTTGAGGCAGTATCCTGCTTTGTTCCAGTCCACCACAGACCCTGGAGCAAATCAAGAATATTCTTTTGTACACTTTTTTCCCCAGCTTGGAAAAATCTTGCTCTGTCAACAAATCTATACTTTCCTGTTTAAAAACAGCATCTATTCCTGTGTAATTATTTTGGCCAGTCTCCATTGACATTTTTGTTTATCAAACACAGGATTTCTGTAAACTGTTTGCATATTTTAAAAAACAACTCAATAAAAGCAGAATCTGCTTAGAAAGTGAGGGTTTTTTGTTCTTATAATTAGATTGTCGGGCATCTGTCTTCAAACCACCATGCAGCCAAGAGCTCTGGACTGTAGTTTCTTATTCTTACCTTTTTCATGGACTTCTTATGTGATGGGCAAATCAGTAAAGGCGAATTGCTGATGTCCTCACACGTTTTATTCCATCTTGCTACAGGAGTTTGCCTGAGTAAAGAGGAGTAACAATTTAAGTAAGGACTTCAAGAATTGTCCTTAATTTCTCTGAGCCTCTATTTTTTTAGCTGCAGAACACCTTAGTTATAATAATACTTAAGCGGGGAGGGGAGTTGTGAGGCATCATTAATATACGTAATTAGCTCCTTTTGATTTTTCAGTGCGATTTAGGTGCCTTTGAAAATCTATCCTACTATGACTTTTTTATTTTAGAGCCCTTTGGTCATCTTGGTCATAGAATATCAGGGTAGAAGGGACCTCAGGAGATCATCTAATCCAACCCCCTGCTCAAAGCAGGACCTATCCCCAATTAAATCATCCCAGCCAGGGCTTTGTCAATCCTGACCTTAAAAACCTCTAAGGAAGGAGATTCCACCACCTCTCTAGGTAACCCATTCCAATGCTTCATCACCCTCCTAGTGAAAATGTTTTTCCTAATATCCAGCCTAAACCTCCCCCTCTGCAACTTGAAACTATTACTTCTTGTTCTGTCATCTGCCACCACTGAGAACAGCCTAGCTCCATCCTCTTTGGGACCCCTTTTCAGGTAGTTGAAAGCAGCTATCAAATCCTCCCTCATTCTTCTCTTCTGCAAAGTAAACAATCCCAGTTCCCTCAGCCTCTCCTCGTAAGTCATGAGCTCCAGGCCCCTAATAATTTTTGTTGCCCTCCACTGGACTCTTTCCAATTTATCCACATCCTCCTCGTAGTGTGAGGCCCAAAAAAACACAGAACTCCAGATGAGGCCTCACCAATGCCGAATAGAGGAGAATGATCACATCCCTTGACCTGCTGGAAATGCCCCTATTTATACAACCCAAAATGCCATTAGCCTTCTTGGCAACAAGGGCCCACTGTTGACTCATATCCAGCTTCTCGTCCACTGTAACCCCTAGGTCCTTTTCTGCAGAACTGCTGCCTAGCCATTCGGTCCCTAGTCTGTAGCAGTGCATGGGATTCTTCTGTCCTAAGGCAAGGACTCTGTACTTGTCCTTGTTGAAGTTCATCAGATTTCTTTTGGCCCAATCCTCTAATTTGGTCTCTTTAGTGTGTGGCTTTACTAAAGGCTGAAAATCTAGGTCACAAAACAATAAACTTAGCCCACCAACAGGTAGCTCACAGCACGTCTTTAAATAAAGAGCACTTAGCAGCGCAGTCCTGATGCACTCAAACGAAAAGGAAATTGCACTCAACAATAAACCCCCAAATAAATGTTCAAGATCCTCAGTGAGGAATGCGCCTCACTGAAATTTACCAGGTTCTTGTCTTACTCTTAGAGTGTCTTATGTTTATTAGAGTGGGCTCCCTACTGACTATCCCTTCCCCCATTCCTCTGACCTCTTAGCTGATTATTTTTGATCTGAGACAACCAGACTAGGCCAGCTCTGTAGCACTTAAATCCACTGACGCTGTCAGCCCTTCACCTTTCACATGCTCAGGCTCCATTTCAGAGCTAGAGACATGACTGATATTAAATAACAAGCATAATTAATAAAGTCGATCGGGCCAACATCTGACTCTCATTAAGGGGAAAGTGTTGAAAAAACACATCCCAGGTTGGTCATGATTTATAGCCTGGGTCTGCTATTCTTCATGAGCACTGGGGAAAGCTTTTGAGAAGGACCAGACCACGAACTACTTAAGGAAACTGTGTAGGACACACAAAGGCTGAAAGGGTCAAATAGACAAATTGAAAAGAGGAAGGAAGGGGGCCTTTATTCATCTACTCCCTGTTTTAGGCCACCTAGGCAGGCATGGTAGGGATGCATGTTTATATTCCCATTGAAACTGTTGACTGTGTTTGAAAGAGCATGACTGGGAATGCGATTGGCTAGACAGTGGCAAAACATATTCTATTAAGGAGGTTTATGTCCCAGTAGTTTGTCTTAAGGGAGATCTGGCATTTTAGATCTAGTAGGTTTTAGGCTGGAGGTGATAATAGAAGGCAATCATTCAACAAAGAGCAATAGGTTAGCAGAGAGATTACAAAGGTACCATTGTTATGCCAAGGAATAATCCTCTAGTGGTTTGCAGCTGGACTGTAGCAGATGTGGGCATGGCTTTTAGTTCTCATTCCCCATCCACTCACCAGGGAGGGAGGGCAACACGTACATACGTATGTCCATTCTAATGGAGTAAGTTCTGCTCTCACATCATTTTGCTGCTGAAAATTTTAATAAAGGGACTTTCAGGCTTGCATATATTAAAAGGGTTGCTTCTGCTTCCAGAAGAGTATAGTTCCAGTTTCCAATCTCTTTTGCACCAGTGGAAGCACCTGAGTGACTTGACTGGAGCCCCTCCAGATTGTACCAGGGTAACTGTGCTCAGGAGCTGTTCCATATTCTTACTGGAGATCTGAAGAAAGGAGTTCGTCCTGACTAACTGTCCTAACAGGAACATTATTTCTTAATTCTCTTAAATCTCTTCATAATGGGCATTCATATTTTATCTCTTACTACCATCTTTATACATCCCAATGCCCCATATAAGAACAGCATTATTTGTTCAACATGTCAGACTATCGAGGCTGATCACACACCAGCTGTGGTCTGAATCAAAGCAGTTAATAATCATTTTGTACTGTAGTAAAAGCCGCTGGAGTCCTGGTTCTACTCCCAGACCTGTTCACACGGACTTTCAGTGGCTCAGGCTTGCCATCTCTAAATTGGGGATAATTATTCTGTCCATGCTTTGGAGAGCACTGTGAGATCTATGAAAAGCACTGTGTACACTGTGAGTATAATTATCTAGAGACAGATGGAAGTAGTACAACTGAAGCCAAAAGACTAATTATGGGAACAGAATACTTTGCATTCATAGAGCACTTTCCATCCGCAGGTTTTAAAGCACTTTACAAAGGGAGGTCAGTATTGTTACCCTGATTATTAGATGTTGAAACTGAGGGACAGAGATGGGAAGTGACTTGGCCAGGGCCCTACAAAAGATTGGAGACAAACTGGGAACTGCCTACGTATCCTGGTTACTCTCTCCCACCCACCAGCTGTCCCTCCTACTGGTGAGCAATGCACTGGATCATACTGAAATTTTGGAAACTGAGGTCTGCAACTTTGGAGCTGCTGCTTGCTGAGAGAGAGAAACCCCTTCTTTCCTGTTCTCTTAAGACCATTTGTTTTAAATGAAGAGTCCACGACTCTGGAATTTTCTCTCCCTCCATTTACTGTACACCAAATATCAGCTATGGCATAATCTTTCAGGGCAGAAACCTGGGGCTTTGAGACACTGACTTCAATGGACTTATGCTGATTTGCACTTGGCCTGTAGTGTCCCTTCTGTTTTTGTGTTTGTGTCTGTGTGCACGGTGTAGGGACTGAAAAGTGGGGCAGAGACATTGGGAAGTTTTCTTTTTGCACACTTGTAGCTTATTGGTGACACGTGGCCCTTTTGTAAACAGTGGTCTGACTGCCCTCTCACTTCCAAGCATGGGTTTAAACTGATCATAACCGAGAGGAAAAAATCAGGTCCATTGTGTTTGCTTTTAGTGAGATGAGGAGCTCTCGGATTTGCAAGGCTGGATGCACTGAACAGTTAAAATGTGTATATTTTAAAATAATCATTCTTAATGATTATAATAATAATAATGATTCTTATGCTGTCTGAGGTGTGTAAAGAGGGAATAACAAACTTCACACAGCATAGCTCCATTGAAATTGAGAGAGAGACCAGTCGACACTGGCTGAAGGTCTAGCCCACACCCTTTTAATCTAGGACCAAGTGTAGCAATCTTTTAGATCAGGCGTCGGCAACCTTTCAGAAGTGGGGTGCTGAGTCTTCATTTATTCACTTTAATTTAAGGTTTCACATGCCAGTTATACATTTTAACGTTTTTAGAAAGTCTCTTTCTATAAGTCTATAATATAGAACTAAACTATTGTTATATGTAAAAGTAAATAAAATGTTTAAGAAGCTTCATTTAAATTTTAAATTAAATTAAATTAAAATTAAATTAAAATGCAGAGCTCCCCAGATCGGTGGCCAGGACCTGGGCAGTGTGAGTGCCACTGAAAATCAGCAAGCTGCCTTCGGAACATGTGCCACAGGTTGCTTCCCCCTGTTTTAGATCAAAACCAGCAAGGTTATATCTTTCCCCAGGGGTACGGACTCTGTGATCTGGTACATTTCCATTTCTTAAGAAATGCTGATCCTATCCTGCATCTGATATGTCATGTCATTTCTTTCCATCATGTACCATTATTCTGCATGGCACACACACGGTAGATGCGGGGGAGCGAGATGGGTGCATAAGAGGGGTATTGGGATAATAACGTTGAGACATTATGAAGACAGACTAGGTGTCATGTGATACTCTGCTACAGTCTAATGTTCATTATCTCAATTATTTATCCTCCCTGCTGGAATATTTCTAAAACATATCCGACCATGTGTTTTGAAGTTGGGCTTCATAGAGTGAAATCACAACTCTTTACTCAAGGCTTAGTTGGAAAATAAACCACCTAATACACCAACTAGGAATACGAGGGAAATAAACGATGGTGCTATGCTGCAACAAATGATGAATTTATGCAGACCTGGAAGAAGAGTCTTCAGAAATTCCAGTTCAGAGAGCCTGTAAGATTTACCTCAACACTGGATTCATTGTACATGAAATGATGAGGTGAGATCCTCCTAGCTGGTTTTAATAATACAAAAGGCATTCTCCCTGATCAGAAAACACGACCTTACGGGCTCCATTTTTGGATTCAATGAGATTTTTTGGGACTAGACTCTCTAAATACTTAATTTCACAGTAAGTACATACAGAAAATATGTATTAGCTTAATTCCTCCCGTTCCCCCTCCTCCACCCCACCCTAAGGACTGGATATAGTCCCCTGGTAGTAAACATATTCAAGATTAGACCTGAGTACTAGAAGCTGTCTTGCTGTTTTATTTTATAGAAGTATGTTTCGAATGTACATGTAGTAATAATAATACTTATTTCATTTTTTGAAAGCACTGTCTGTATGTTGAACTAAACATCCCTGCTAAGTTATAACATAAGGGTTTGCCATTTTACATTTGTAGGACAATTTGCCTTTGTAGCATAGGTTGCTGCTCTGTGCATCCTGAAGGGATCGGAGGTAAAAAGTTCGCACGTGGATCTAAACTTTTGTACAGTTCAGAGGGGTTCAGACCCATGTCAAGCTCCCTCCCAGCAACCTGACACAAGAGTTGTCGACCTTCCCTTGCTCTTTTGTAAGAACAGCTCAAGATCCTCTGCGCCAAAGTAAAGTAACTATTAAATTTAACAAATAACACTGTACTCTTTGAACACTACGTATTGTACTGTAAATCTTTCTTGATTTGTCCTTGTTTTTATTAACTAACATTACATTTCTTTGGTGGGCGTGTTGGTGAACGCAAACCATAATCAAATGCCTGCACGATCTGATTACTGTGACTCTTCTGCTTCCTCATCCCCCATCCCACCATATTGTTAATTATCATCACCCCTTGTGTCAGCTTGAAAATGAATCTTCTGCCCTGTAAATAGATCTGCTAATGTGGAGTCAGAATCCGGACCATAGTTTGTAAACTTCTTCTGGGACAGATTATAAACCCAATTCTCCCCTGTCAATTAGGTGAAAATGAAACATGCGCCGAGGGGCAGAATGAGCCCCTTCTACCAGATGAGTTTTCAGGTGGTACATCCATCTCCCGTTCTGCACAGGAGTGAATTTCAGACAGTACAAGTCAGTCCCATTGAAATCAGTGGGTGTTAATAATATCTTTGGGCAGGGAAAAGGGAGAATAGGGCTTCTTATTTTGTTTGTTCCGTAATGCATCTGGTACCCTTTTTGGCTCTGTGAAATGATGGATTTGTTCAATCTTTGCTTCCTGTGTGGATGAGCAAGTTCAAAAGCATGTAGCCAATCTACACACAGATCATTCCTGCTTTACACACCATAAACCGTTCCAAACAAAACAAGCCTCACCCGTTCTGTTCCATTTTGTGATAACAGACTTAAGGTATTTACATATGCATGAGCCATTTTGACACCCCGCACCCAATCTCCAAAGTCCCTTTCAATGCTGGCTTGGAATGAAAATTTCAAAATAAAATCTGCCTGAGTCAGATGTTCTGTTTGCAGGTGACTGTTTAAAATTAAATTAAATTAAAGGGCCAATGGGAGTTTAAGCAGCTTTAAAAATCCCACTGCAGAATTTAAGTGGCATTAATAGACACCAAAGAAGAAGAACTTCTTAGGACTTAGTGTGCACATTTGGAGATTCATTGCTGGTAGCACCCAATGCATCTGCTTAGATTGTAAGCTCTTTGGAGCAGGGACCAGTTTTTGTTCTGTATGGTATACAGTACCTCCACAGGGGGGTTCTGCTCCATAACTAAGGTTTCTCCATGCTACCACAATACAAGTAGTAATAACAATCCAGTGAACGTCAATGGTTCAGGCCCTTAGTGAGCCGAAAACTGCAGATTTCTTTATGTATTTATTTTGGAATGTGGGATATGAGTGTAGCAACTAATTCATAACAAGGTACAGTAACCAGTTGATTATCTATAACAGGGGTAGGCAACCTATGGCACAGGTGCCAAAGGCAGCACGTGAGCTGATTTTCAGTGGCACTCACCCTGCCCAGGTCCTGGCCACTACTCTGGGGGCTCTGCATTTTAATTGAATTTTAAATTAAGCTTCTTAAACATTTTAAAAACCTTATTTACTTTACATACACAACAGTAGTTTAGTTCTATATTATAGACTTATAGAAAGAGACCCTCTAAAAATGTTAAAATGTATTACTGGCACACACGACCTTAAATTAGAGTGAAGAAATGAAGAATCGGCACCCTACTTCTGAAAGGTTGCCGACCCCGATCTATAATAATCCACATCGCTTGGCTCATTTTTTTCTTTAAAACTGCTGCATCATGGAAGCTGACGCAGGTGAATGAGCTAATCTGTTCTCCAGAGGGATTAGGAGACTTTCTAGTAGCCTGTAATGTAAAACAAAGAGTTGCTGCCAACCTGTGGGAAAGTGGGTGACGGAGGATAAAACACTGACCAAAGACATCCTTAGCTGGAGAATAGAACCCCATGGAAATGAATGCAGCCTGAAACAATAGCTCTGAGAGGTGTGAACTCACACAGGATCAGGGAGAGGGGCTCAGACCTACCCCCATTCCCTATCCTATAGGGGCAGAGTCTCCCTAGATCCCAGTTCACCCCGGGGAAGGAAGGAGAGTCTTAGTGCACTTAAAAATAGTCACCGTTTCAACAGAAAGCATCAGGCAGCAAAACAAAACCAACATTTCTAAGAAATGGTTGAAATGAATACAAGGGGTAAATGCAGTCCTGAAGTTTAGATTAGTGATGCTCTTTATATCAGGCAATCATTTTAAACCCCCTACTCAGAGCCCCTTACCTTTCTGGGTTTTTTTAGAATGCACGCAACAGAAAATCTGGTGGTTGTCATCTAGTATCTAGTGGCTTCTGTCTAGTAAAGTGAGATATGACTCGCTTTGCGAATGCCACCTAGGGCTGCTTCAGATCTGAAGTAGGCCCCTAGTAGGCACAGCTGAGTGTGTGTGTATACATACAGTGGTCTCACTTTTCATGGAATCATAGAAATGAGGCTGGATTTCTTCCAGATGGAGGGGGATTCCCTATACTTAAAATGGGGAATGCCCCTAAAACCATCAGTCTCTCTCAAAACAGAAGAAGCTTTTGAATTGTGACCAGTGAATGCTTGCAATGCTGCAGATATTTGATAGCTGCAGGTGGTATATGTATTCTATATGCCGGTGCCATCCATGTAATACATTGTGAAACCATGTGACTATTTATCATGGACCATTGACCATCTCATCTACAGTCTGCCTATTTCTACATCCCAGGAATTAATTCGAACATTCCAAACCTCTTAGCAGCTTCGGATCTTACGTAGATTTCATTTACAATTAGCCTGGCTGTGGCCACTAACTTGTGCAATGATATTTAATATTTTTATCTATAATTTCCCCATACACATTATTTCTTAGTCTTGTGAAATCAACACGGTTCCATGGATACAGAGTGATGGGAGACTGCAGATTCAGAGCTGTTCAAATAAACTAATAAAACACTTGTTGTACCCCTTCTCTTTTCTAGAATGCATGAACTGCACGAGACTGACTGATATGACTGAGAGGCTAAACACTCTGGAAGCCAAGGTAGGCACATGGAACATGTTTTAAAGGAAAAAATAGGGACTTTAGTGCCGGGGAAAGTTGCTGACAAGACAATCCACCAAACAGATGCAGCATGAGCAAAAACCCACACACACATTACTTCACCAAACTGCCCCACTCGTATCATGCAGCCCCGTTCTGTAATGCCCACCTCTTAGACTATGTCTACACTGGAATTGGGACAGTATGTGTAGGAATACTCGAGCTAGCTCACTAAAAATATACGTAGCTGCAGCACTGTTGTTTTCAGCAAGAAGCTTGATCAACACCAGTTTGGGTATGCCTACCTATGCTGCAGCTGCTGCAGTTCGCTGGCTATTCCAGAATAACTCCATGTATTAGCAAGCCCTAAATCTTGCGTTATATTTGATGATGTAACTGGATGAAAACTCTGTGTATAAGTGTTAGGCTCGTCACCTACTTTGCTTTGATCTGGTGTTCCATATTTTTCATCCACTGTGCTCATGCACAATTGTTTGTGCGTGTGTTGTTCAAATCTGCATTCCTCCTTTTATCCTTTTCCAGAATATTAGGAGGATTTGATGCACCACACACTGTTGAAAACCTTGAATTCAGTACTGTGGGTTTTGTTAAATTGTTTTAATGCGCACCCACCAAACATCATAAAAATAGCTCCCATAAGCAGCGTCAGTTAATTCCCTTTGATCTTTGCTTCCTTCTGTTACACCCCATTCCTGTTTGTCAGATATAGTGCTTGGATCTCTGTAATGCTTGTGCAGCTAATGGTTATCGCTGATTTGTCATAGGAATTCAGCGAATCTCCTGTGGGAGAGGCGGGAGAAGGGGAAGGGACGTGGGATGGTTTTGCAGACAATACATGATTTCCTGAAAATTGGGGAATTGTATCTGATTGAAGTGAAATGAGTGACGCTTTCTGGAACTCCCTCAAGGACACGTGGGATTGTATTTCACCATGAGGAAAATAAGAAAAACATTCCAGGGAGTTGAATTCCTCAAGTGAAAACAATGGTCATGGTGTAAGGGAAGATTCTGTTTTCGATTCAAAGATGAGCTGAATATTTTTTGGAAGCAGTAAGTCCAGGCAGGCACTGCGTTCCCTGGTAGTGAAGAGCAAGAGGTGTTAAAGAGAACTCTCCTCTCCTAACTACCCACAATGGGTGTGATCCAATGCTCAAGGAAACCAAGTGACCGGTGCCCATTGACTTCATCTGACTTCTGCAACCGTTGCAGCCAGCACTATTAGGAGTTTGCATACCTCCCTCGCCAGCAAATAAAAATCTAGGACTTAATTTAAGGCACTTGCAGCGAAAGCACCATTAGATTAGCAAGGAAGGTTCAGTGCCTGAGCAGAGCTTGCATAGGCTAATAGACTGAATGAGCCTGGTGCTGGGCTCAGTTAAACTACTGTAAATCAAGGCTGGGATTTTCAAAGGAGTTGAGTGCCCAACTCCCTTAAGTTCCTTTGGAGGACCCAGCCCAAGAGTGCATTGGTGTCCGTGCTGATAGCCAGATGTGAAACTGGATTAAGACCGAGGAGATTTTCACTGCCTCTGTGGACAATGGTGGCAGAGAGTTCACATGTAGCAGCACTAACTGCTCAGTGCACAGATGTTCAGTAAGTGCTGGCAGCGGCATTATATTTACCTCCTGCATGAGAGCACTAGCGAGAGAAGGAGCTGGCGGGGTCCATTTCCACCCCTTGTAAGCTTGGCTGTCATTTGTCTATAGATGGACAAAATTGTCATGCTGTCCCCTTAGAGAACTCTTGGATTTGCAGCCTTCAGGCTGTGACCTGAACTGAAGTTAAGAGGAATGAGTTGAGATTTCAGCCAAAGAACATAGCATGATCATGGCTAGCCCTGTGGATCATCTGACATTGTTAGCAGGGAGGTGGATGTATGAGAAGTTCAGTGCCAAGGTGTAGCCTGCTGTCCCACTGAGAAGGTATTCAAAGGATTTTCAAACCAAAGCCATCAGAAGAATCCCTTTCCCCACGCCCCCCTTCCCTCTTGAGAGCTGAGTTTTGGATAGCTCAGAGTCATGGATAATTAAATAACAACCTCCTGCCACAAGAACTGCATTCTTGCTTTGGAATCTTGAGGAAAGCGGTGACCTTCCAAGTCTCCAAGTAGCTGGACAGTCTGTTTGAATAAACAGAAAGGACAAAAGACTTGACTAGCTGGGGGAGTCAGTGACATTTCAGCAGCGTTGATTCAGCTCAGTTGATCTTGGGCATCACATATTGCATCTTTTGTGTACTTTGGTGCTACAGTGGTTTGCAGTCCTAGGCACTTTATAATGCTGAGCAAAGTCTGCCTAAGGTTTGTCTAGCCTGGGGAAGGAGCACGGTCAGTCTCTGTTTTAGCCACATGCTTTTAAAGTGAGCATTTACGTGTGACATCTCTTCACATTGGTTGGAAGACTTGAGTTTTCAACACAGCTCTCCTGTAACTAGAACTTCACTCGGTTATATTTTACTGGCTTGGGAAAGCAAAGGAAACCTGGGTACTTTGGACAGTTTGGAGAGACTATTTATTTTATGTGAACGGTTTCTTTCAGATTTTTCACTGTTTCACCACAATGACAGCTTGAAGCAACATTGCCCCATATTGATGTAACACAATGGCCTTGTGTTAAACATTCCACCTTGACATTGTGACACAACAGGAAAATGGGCTGAAGGAAACCCCATCCCAATGGCAAAGGGAGACAGAGAAATGGGGAATAAGCCCTGATCGTGGTTAATCTCTGTGAATGTCATTCCTTTGTTCTTTGCATCTGTTCACTCTCCAGGATTAGTGACTTGGCATCTAATCCACCTACCATGGACCTGATTCTGCTTTTACTTAAACTGGTGTAAAATCAGCATATCTTCATTGATTTCAGTGGCGTTATTCCAGGTTTACATTGCTATGAGAAAAGAATCAGGTCGCGTATGAGGGACCCAGTCCAAATCCTCTTGAAGTCAGCGCATGAGTCCCCATGGGCTCCAGCACTAGATGAAGGAAGATGTTGATAAGAAACTGTTCTGGAGAGAAGCCAAGAGATGTTGTGTGTCAACATAGACAGCACGGCAAAAGGTCACTTGCCCAGCACTGCAAAAAGTAGAAGACTTTTGGCGGCAGACTTATAATAGTGGAATGATGTAGAAGTCTGAGCTAGTCTGAGTTTTGTTATCTGCTTCTGGAAGGGTTTGTTTGCAAAAGATGAGGCTAAAATTGCAACTTTTTATACTCAGCCAGTTATCTTCCTTGACTGGGCCCTGCACTTCCTTTTAGAGATGGCAGAACCTGAATCAGAAGACGTAAAAACCTCTCTGAACCTCCATTCCCTGCTGAATCTGAAATGAACTTCTGTTGCGGTTCAGAAATTTGGGTTTCACTGTTTATTTTTGTGTCCCTCTGAACGTGATGCTTCTGTTTCTGGTCATAACCAAATAGGACAAAAGAGGCCGCTGTCACTATATTTCTGGCTAGTGCAGAGGCAGAGATATCAGGCCATCTCTCAAAGGGCTGTTCTGAGCTTTTTAGTTTGATTTGAATGATCTTTTGGGCCTGGGTGGCTTGGCACGGCAGCCAGACTTCTGTTTTAACCTCAGGCTTAAGGGAGATTAGCTCAGTGCTCGGGGAGGAAGGGAACTGTCTGAGACTAGACTGAGATCTGGAATTTATCCGCTGCTTTGCTTTTCCCCTATAGTCTGCCCAGATCTTCTCTTCCTCCCCCCGACTCAGCCTGCAGTGTAGGAGAGCTACTTATTGCCAGTATGCCCGTCTCGTCCATGATCAGTGCTCCCTTCTCTGTCTGATGGGTGGCCAGAGAAGGGAGGGAAGACGTGTGTGTGTGTGTGTGTAACAGAGCACTGGCCAGCATTGGCTCCCTTCTCTAGCCATGTGTCCCTGGCAGAGAAGAGCAATGAGGATCTGAGTGACTCACAGAGAGGAGTGGACTGGTGATGTGATGTGCACACACCCACACCACTGACAGGGCCCGGATGAGCTGTGGGCAACAATTCCTCTATCGCTCCCGCCTCCTTCTCTTTCCTCCACTTCACGTCCCACCATGCTTCACTCTTCCCATGCCTTCCTCTCGTTTCATCTTCATCTTTTCCCACGCCCCTGGGGTCCCCAGAAATCTCCTTTCACCAGCACTGGCTTTGGGGAGCTCCCTCTGATGCTCTGATTCCTTCTCTTCCCTTGCTTTTCCACTGCCTGCATAGCACATGAAACATACTGAGCAGAAGCACAGCTTGGTGAGTTTTGCTTTGCCTGGCACCAGTGTAGGAAATGTTGCTTTACGACCAAACTATACAAGAAAATATCACGAGCTGGAAAGCAGAGGGAGTTGCCAGAGCCAGTGTGGGAGAGGAAACGCACGGTAGGCAGCAAAAAGGTCCCAATACTTGACTCCTCTCTTTCAGACTTCTCTGGAACAAATGGGGAATGTCTTAATGCTTTGGGAGTCGCTTATCACTAACTGCAGCATTTGCAAGGTAGACAACATCTCCTCAGGAGAAAGAATCACCATTCACATCCTTAAATATTATACGGAGGATGGCTAGCTCTCCAAACAGCTTTAAAAGTTACTCCATTGCTGTGTATGTGCTAGAGCTGAAGGACTCGTGGGTGTGTGTGCTGAAAACTTTGGGATAATTAATTAGGTTATTTGTGACAAACCAAAATCAACAAAAAGGTGGGCATTGCATTGGTGCAAGGGAGACACTTGCAATGAAACAATGACTCTAAATCATCAGTAAAGGTCACTCATGAATAACTGCTGATTTTGGTTCCCGTTCGAGTTCCAGCACAGCATGGCTGCGGTGAGCTCATGGAATAGTCGTGGAAAAGATCAGCTGTCTCAAATTGGCTCGTGCTTCAGAGACCCAAAGGGGTGAGGCCTCTGACCTCCTACTGTTTCTAATATGTGTAAATGGCCAAGATGTACAGAGCCACGGTCAAGTGAAAGAGCTAGTACACAAAGCATTCAGAGCTGGCTTTGAATGCTTTGTGCCTTTGGGTGGATGCTCATTGTATGGGCTGTGATGAAAACCACAAATGTGCTAGTCACAGAAGCAAAAAACCACTTTCTTTAGCATGTCCGGGTAATGGGGAGAAGCCACAACACAGGTCAACAGAGCATTATGGGTAGGGAAAGATGGTTTATTCCCCACTGCCTCCGTTTATCAAACGGTAAGTGAAGGGACTTGTGGTTAGCAGAAGAGCAAATTCTGTGGGTCTGAAGAACCTATAAATTGGGGGTGGAACTAAAGTTTTCATACCATCTTTCACTTTGTAAGAGATGCGTTCAATTCACCCAGCATGTTGGATTGATGTTAGAGATAGCAAAAATATCCCACTGATCCTGTAATGAAGGATGTGTGGATTGGCATCAGGTGTAAATGACCAAGAAGCAATGATGGGAGTCATTAAGGCAAAATGGTTAGATGCAATTTGGGGACAAGAAAGAGCATGAGGTAGACTTCACTCATTTTCTCAAAATGCCTTATGCTCTCAGTGGCACTGGTCCAGAATTGTGACCATGCAGAGGAAGAGTTGTCAAATGATGTAAAGTTAAGTTGCTTTCCTAGCTCTGCTACTTCAGCTCTGATTTATGCCGTGCATGGACTAGAGATGGGCGACCTCACTTTTCCATTTGAGTGGGCTAAGAGTTAGGCAGACTGTTTGGCAGAGAGTATTAGAACACTGGACTGGAACTCAGCACACCTAGGTTCTATTTCTTCTCTGCCACTGGCCTGTTGGATGACCTTGAGCAAGTAATTTCCTCATCTGTAAAATGGGGATAATGATACTTACCTTCCTTTGTAAAGCACTTTGTGATCTACTGATAAAAAAAAAAAAGAGGTAGGTGGTGGTCGGGGGGTTTTTTTGTGTGTGTTGTAGGTTTGAAAGTTTGACTTGTGCTTGGGTATTGTGTTCCCAATCTGTTTAGTGCAGATTGAAGAGGAGAAAAAACAGGGTGAAGGAGGATCAGAAAGGGGGAAAGGTGTATAATGGGTGGTGAAAGGGAGCGGAGAGGGGAGATAATTCTAAAAAGAACAGATGCACTAGGCCTGGCTTAACTCACACTTAATCTGGTTTTACACCATTGTAGGACCATTTGACCTCAGCAGAGGTACTCCCACTTTACATCGGTATGAGACCAGATTCCAATTGTGCCAGACCAACCTTTTGAGAGTGGGATTTCTTTTGCCCCTAACAACTAGTATAGGCTTTCCACTAGCTAGAAAAACACTGAGGTGGAATGCTGCTATCAGCTGCACCAGTGTAAATTTTGATTAAATCTCTTAAATCTAAAGGGTGTAAAATTGGAATGAGTGAGAGCAGAATCCGGCTCTGTGCAGTCTTATTGCTTGCTCTGAATACAGTATTCTCTTTCTGTAAGGCATGCAGACAACTGACATCTGTATTATCACATAAAAAGGTCCCATTTGTTTTATTCTGCTATGCACCCAGATCTTTTCACAAACTCTGTCCAAAGGTTACGGATAGGGTGATATTAATCTCATCTTTTGGTAATTGTTCAAAAGCAATATTTGATCTGAGTCGATATAACCCATTCTTATCTCCTGACGCTACTTTAAAAAGTCTGTGGTGTTTCATGGTGATTTAAATGCGAAGAGATACATTACAAATCCTGTGTCTGACTGATTCATTGTGTGATTGATAAATGATCTGCATATTTTCTGCATGAAAACAGTCCTTGTAAGGCGATACCCTGCCCAGAAGTCTGTGAAAGGTTAAAGGAAATTTTTTAAACATGTATAGACTTTAGACCAATACACTTATTTTTTTTCTGCTACATGAAATCCACCCTGTTTGTTTAGAATATATCATCACACTCACTTTTATAACCCTATCTTTTTTTAATTACTAGATACAATTGTGTGGAGCCATAGTAACAAAAAGCAATGACAATTACAAACACAGATGTTAAAGTGCTCTTTATCCGGGGGGGGGATAGACTTAAGAAATGCATATGACAATGATGTTTTATGGAGTTCACCTCTTCCCTTGATGGATATAAAATGAAACTAGCTCCCACTGTAATACAGCAGTAGTCATAAATACTAGAGATTGAATATCCCCATATAGTACTATAAGAGTGCTCACAAGTCCTCTAGAATGGAAAATCCTGTTGCTCTGTTGTATGACAATGATGCTTGCAGGTAGTGTAGATTGGGTGCAATTGTTATTAAATGCTGATGTTTCACAGATATTCCAGGTCTTGTATGTCACTCACACTGGTGGTCAACATTTCATCATGTACCTGGTATGCCACCCACAAAGAGGTGGTTAAGTAAATCCCTTAGATTCCTCTTGTCCTGGTCCAGATCCCACATTTCCATTTCTAACAATGCAGTGACTTTTAAGAATGTTTTAGGCAACTTGCCAGTCAGCAGTTCATTTAATATCTTGCCGATTACTACTAACAAGAATAAAAATCAGGATGGGGTTTAAAACCATCTTTGTACAAGTCTTAAAATGGGAGCGTCAGAGGTTTCTGCAGCTCAGTTAATGTAAAACAAATGACCCGATGGGTAAAGAACAATTTCATGACTAATTTTAACTAGGGAGGGCCTGAACCAAAACCCAGTTCTGAACAACTCATACTTGGATCAGGAGTCATGTGTGAATGTCACAACTGGCTCCCGTGGTCTTGCTAACTAGCGGAATTTATCCTCCAGATCAGGACACTTGGGGAAGTGTAGTTTTGGCCTATCTCTCGTTCTCTCATACTACTATGATTAAGAATGACAATTAAAACCCTCTCATCCTAAAGCCTCATAATTCCCAGCCGTCACTTCTTATCGATATCAGGCTTGATGAGAAATCCTTTCTCTGAGCCTGTAACCCTCAGACTGTCCCATAGGGCTGGCAAATGTTGCAATTCACTTTCTGTAACCAGTCTTGCACTGTAAAATATCCCCCGCTCCCCCCAAACGTATATATGTTTAAATTTCTCTAAAGTAACCTTGAACATTTCTGTTCACCCACAACATGCAACTTATTTTTGCCAAGGAAATTTTGTGCCTAGGATGGAGAGGGTTTTGCAAGGGTGTTATATAGGAATGATAAATACACAAGATTTTTGTTAAGGCAGAGGAATATTTTCACAGACAAATTCCAGCTTGATTTAGGTAAAAAGTGCCTTGGGAGGGATTTTGAAAGGCAGTTAGAGGCGTTAGGCACCAGATCCTGTGACTATCCCAGCCCACGTGTGCACATATTCTCTCTAATCCCTGGGGTGAGATTCTGATGGAATTTCTCCTGATTTACATTGGCGTAAGAGGAAAATCAGGCCCATTGACGCGACCCTCCCAGCCTCGCTTACCTGGTGTCAAATGTCATAGTACAGACCTGCTCACAAGCTGATATCTAAGGTCAGAGCCATTGCTGAGATCAGATGTTGCTTTCACCTCTCACGGTGGCAGAGCTTAAGCACTGTTACTTTCTCAATGGGTGATGCTAAATTAAGAACTTTGTGACTGGCGAGGTCGAAGCGAGATTCTAGCTCTGGTCTATTTTTACTGCGTGTTTTAAAGTTATTGAGGCAAATCTGATTTCACTCTGAGCTCTGTCGTGTACTTCACAGTTGCAGTGAACTCTCAGCATGGCACTGGAAGGATTACTGGATCCTTTCCACAAGCGGGAGTTTAATGGATCCAGTACCAGTGATTTCCATCATATATAAGGTTTACAGTTTGGTTCATTTGGCTTTCAACATCCTCACTATACAAATTGTTCCAACATCCCTGTACAGACTTATGTGAGATGTGGTGCTTTAAATTCATAGGGGTTA
Source organism: Dermatemys mawii (assembly GCA_007922305.1). Lineage (NCBI taxonomy): Eukaryota > Metazoa > Chordata > Testudines > Dermatemydidae > Dermatemys > Dermatemys mawii. The sequence continues at coordinate 15,164,892 of ML677374.1, forward strand.
AGTGTCTCAGTCTAAACCTGACTAGTTTCATACCCCACCGAGCTTTGCGCGGTTTTGCACCCAAACAGCTCATTAGCCCACATTTTATTCTGTTCTGACTTCCCCTCATGCGATACCATTGATTTTGTAGTTGATGGTATCCCTGCTGGAGGTCTTTTTTGAACCAGCTTATAGAATTTAATAGAGACTTATACCTCTGCTATAGATGTTATAACTTAATCGTATGCTGAAGTGCATTGCTGATCAGGGATAGACTTTACCTTATGGTTTGCCTGTGACCTGACTTCAGAGTTCTGTCTCCCAAGAACAGCTAACGAGATTGCAAATAATTGAAGGGCAAGAAACCTATTTCTTCAGAGTTGCTTTGGGTCAAAAGTGGCCATCAACTATTGTTCACAAAGTAATTTATATTTTAAAACTGTAATGAAATTTGTGAAATTATTTGTGATTAAACTAATTTTGCTGTCCCCTCAGGGGAAAGTCCATTGGAACTTATAGGCATGAAATAAATAGGGTCCTATAGAAGTAACGCTGGGCATCTACAAAATTTAATAGAAAGTCATTGATTTTCCTTTAGAATTTTGAACCTGAGCTATGGAACTGAACAGAGAACTGTATCCTTGCTATAGATTCCACAGGTTGGTTTCAAAATTCTATAGCAAGGACACTATTCTCCATCAAATTCTGTATGATTGCCAGCTTAGCCCTAGAGCTGGATGAAAGATTTTTACGTAGATCACTATACCAAGTAATTTGCTCAGAGAATGAGATACATGTCCAAGTTATTCAATGAGTACTATTCAACCGGCTCAAGTCTTTGCTATCCAACTTTACAACTTCCTGGGACTACTGAACTGTCGAAACCAGTTGTGGAAAATGTACTTAGAACTACAGTGCACGTCTTATTGACTGTTAAATATAGAGGAGGTCAATGTGGACCAGTGTGTTCTAGCTCCATTATTGAGCTACGCACCTTTCAATCCTTTACAGCATTTACCAGCAGAGCACTGATTTAAAACATGTTGCTTAAATGCAAAAGACTCCATTGCTACTGTTCTGTGTTGATTATGTGGTAACATGTTTTTATTGCTGCATACAAAAATGACTTGGAACTGTTCCATTCCAGACATGACTTTGGGTGGAACTCCATCAGCTCCGCTAATAATGCAATGATACAGGGCCCTAGAGGCCTGCATTTCCCTGTGTTCTGCATACCCCCTAAAACTGCTATTCTCCTTGATTAAATGTGTTCCTTTAACATAGCACCTCGAACAAGCATCAGAACATTTAGTTAACGTAGAGATTGCATCTTTTCCCCCAATGCTGAAATGCAGCCTCCTTGGCGTTGAGAGGTGGAAATGGCTATAATGCAACATTATCCAACAGTTTTGGAAGGGAAGTACTAAGATAAATGCTGATTGAGGAAAGCACTTAAGCATGTACTTAAGTCACAAGTCAATGGGACTTGTGTGTGCTTAAGTGTTTTCTTCTAAAGCGAGACCATGGTTCCTTCAAAACTGGAACAAGAAAATAATTGGATGGAAGAGAAAAAGTGCACCAGGCCCACTCAACTAAATTCACCCCAGGGCTAACATAACTACAGGCCCTGGAGTTAAATTAGGGGTCAGTGTGACCTCGTTTCTTGAGGTGGTTTCCTGCCTCCCTCTTCATCAACCTAATGTTCAGAAAGCAAGACACCAGGCCCTATGAATAATGACCTTGAAGTCAAGGAGGGAGTTCTGCTAGTTCGCGCCAGCAGAAGTTCAGTTCCTTTGCACTCAACCTAGCTCCCAGTTTAATTAGTCTCTGCTGTGCCCTTGTCAGACTAATGTGTTCTGCAGAACGTTCATCATTTCTGGCTTTGTCGCATTGTTGGCTCCCGCCATGCATTGTACTAAATAAATTATTCACTTCATAATTTTTGTAAGTTTAAAAAAATAGTGCCCTTCTTATTTACCATATATATTCTTGTATACCATGACTTTATTATATAAAAATCAACGCAGCACATAAAGGCTCAAAAATTCCTGATGATTTCGAGGCTAGTTTGGAGTCAAGTACTCCTCTTAATTCTCCTGAGCTCTAAATCAGTATGGGTATGTTTATACAACCCAGGTCAATTAACTTCGGCTGGCAGAGCTCTAAATGTAGCTGTGCAGACAGTGCTTTGAAAAGTTGTGGCTCAGGCTGGAGCTCGCGCTTTGAAGCCTCAGGACGCGGGGGTGGCTTCAGCCGCAACTTTTCAAAGCGCTCTCTGCATGGCTATTTTTAGAGCACTAGCAAAAACCCAGCTAGGCCAGGTTTGGGAGGCTTGCTGACTCTCTATGGTTAGGAGATGTACAAGGGGAAAACTTGGTGCTACAGGGAAGGACGCTTGCGTTGCTTTGTGAGACTTCTCTCATGTCAGCACTGAGCCATTGCCTCAACATGATATCTCAAGAGAATATTCTCCTGGAGATAATATCTTGTGGATTGACACCCCTTCAGCCCCATATTTATGGGAAATTAGGTCCTGATTCTGCCAGATGCTAAGTGCTCTGAATTCCTGCTGACTTTGCGACCCTCCTCTTGGCCTCTGTTTATAGCACAGGAGAGGAATGCTTGTAATATTGTATTTACAGTGATGTCAATGTATTTGGCATTGTATAATGCACAGAGAGAGATATGGTCCCCTTTCCCAAGAAGCCTATATTCTAAATAGCCCAAACAGAGAACACATCAAATTGTTAGTTATTTGGGAGTGGTGTCCCATAACTCAAAGATCCAGCTGACATTTTGAGTCAGACGGCTTACTACTGAGCAGAGCTGTGTGGAGAGAAGAGGAAAAATTGCAACCATTTAAAAAATTATTTGTTCTCACCACCTTCCCTGCACCCTTCCCCCCTTTCTTTAAATTCCGAAATTGAGCTGTGTCTGAAAATCAGGGAACGTGTTGTCCAAATTCCCCTCTTCAACTTTCAAAATGTTGTCCGAATTTTGAAAATTGCAACTGGTGCCAGTTTTCAGGCCCCGAAATTCATTTCATACAGGCTGCCAAGCTTCCCTTCAGCAAGTTGTTATTGACCTGAGCTGCATTTATACAAGTGACCGAGAGCAATAAAAGGCTCCGTCCCCTAATACTAATGCTGTTCATTGGCGGCATGCCCTTTTCTCATTAAGGGCCCAATCCTGCATGACACTCAACACCTCCCTGCAAACACCTCAATACACTGTGAAGCCCATTGGGATTCATGGCGCACAGTAGAATCCTTGGAGTGCAGTAATTGGAACTAGTCACTGATTGACTTGACCCTGAGAGGTTTGATTGTCCAGCATCTCTCATTGACCTCAGTGGGGCTGAGTTCCTCTTTGAACCCAGCGTTCTGGAGTATGGAGCCATCTTGCCCAATTACGTTTTTCTTCCTGTGACTTGTGTCTAGATTCTTCTGCTCGAGTCTGCAGAGCATGCACCCACTTCAGAGAACGACCTGCCAATCGCCAGGACGACACCCACATGGTACGACGACTTACTCCCAGATGCTATTCCCCTGGTCAATCCCGGGACCGTGTTGAGGAAGCCGGTGGGACCAGCTGGTAAGTATATAGCCAGGCATTTGCTCCGACTCCCTTCTGGAGTGTCAGATTCCCAGGAAAAATCCAAATGTGAGTTATGCGTGGTAACTAATGAATAAGTTGCCTTGTGTTTGAGCACATCCATGACTTGGAGTGAAATATTTCCTGTTCTTTCCAGCGATCGGGTCAGAGAGTGGGGGTTGTAGGAGAAGGTTTTCAAATGGTCAGATGTAAGTTGCGCCCATGACATTTGTGCCCATGTTTTTGAGCCTACAGGGAACTGCAAGTACCAGTCCCAGCATCTGTGCCTCCAGCTGCCGTAGGGCAGTTGCAAACTGGAGGTGTGGGGGAAGAGTTATTAGTCCAGGTCCTCAGATTTGCCTCTCAGTTATCTTTGCACCTGCAGCCAAGCTTCAGCCTGGATGAAAATATCCATTGCAAAGAGAAAACAAACCCCACAGAGATGAGTTTTCAGAAGTCGCAGCCTAACTTGGAGGGATGGAGTAGAACAGTGATGGTGAGATGTGTAGCCACACTTCCCCAAAGCTGAAGGCTATTCAGATCTGGGAGTTTGATTTGATCAGTCATAGCTGTAAGAACCATTTGTGAATCTTATCTTCCCCAGAGCTCACGGTGAGTGAGGAGTTCGCTTTAAGTCTCTCTCTGCTAAATTGTGAACCTAGATCTTGTGTTCACACCCCCAAAAGGGTATATTTGGATGCAGGTACCTGTCACTCTAGGAGAATGTCAGATTTGCTTGCACAGTTTAGGCAGTTTGCCTGTGCAGCACAGCTCCGTGGACTGCATTTTTCCTTCTCACTGAAAGAAGAGATCGATGAGTTACAGATGAACTGCAGAACATAAAAATGAAACTAAATCCTTATTCCTTCTTCCCCTTGTACTGTTTTATGGAACGTTGAGGATTTCTTCCCATTTCTCCTCTTTAATCCTCCCCTTCCCCCCAAGCCATCCTTCCAGCCAAAGGGAGCGGGATATAACTTCCTCAAAGCTCATTATTGCTGTTCTTGCATTGGTGAGGATGCTGTTATATAAAGTGAGGAGCTTTTTGCTTCTCTTTTCATGCTCTTCCCTGCAGCAGCTGTAGACCAGCTGGATCCGAGGAAGAAAGTGGCCAACCTCAGGGGGAAAAAAGAACATTCCAGCCCCCTTTTGCCAGCCTCAGTGGCCTGTTCTTAAACTGTGTGTTTGTGCTGGCCCAGAAATCCCTGAGAGCTGACTCCTGGTTCCAGTGATGCTAAGCTCATATTAGGAGCAGGTATTCCTGTGTCTTGTAAGGAAAATGTTTACATCCAATGGATGGGGATTTTCACTGTGAAACATTCCTGAAAAATCTAGAGACCCTGGGGGTAACCTAGAAAGGACTTTTAATGCTCAGTTATTGTCTTCAGAATGTAGCACTTCCCTGGCAGTGAGCCTTGGACTGGGAGACTATTGATGTATTAACAGGAAAGATGTTCTGTTAATGATAAATCAGTGGCACTCTGCAATTTATTTTTTTAAATTGAGCATAAACAGATTTGGGCTGTTTTATGATCCCTCCTGTGGTGTGCAAAAAAAAATTTTTTTTTTTTTTTTACAACAAACCTTCCAGCTAGTCATCTTGGCTAGGCAGATCTCCTAGTGTTTTGTATTTCTTTGACCTTGGCATGCTCACTTCAAGATCCTCACTTTCTGCTTCCAAGGTCCTGTCTGACAGTTGCTTTCCCAGCTCCCAGCATTCTTCTTGTTCTTCCATAGGGCTTAGTGTTGGTTTTTGTTTTCCGTTTTTTGTCAGAGCCATTTATTATGGCAGCCCTTCGTGGCTGCAGCAGACTCGGCGCACGGATGCCGCCAACGCAAACCAGATGTAATCCTTGTTTATAATCGGACAGGATGCCACAACAGGGAAGGGAGGCTTTCTAACGATACATTCTGCAAAGTTTTTTTAGCACGACAACTATGGTTGCCAATAACTGAATTAAAGCGACGTTCCCCCAAGTGTCCATTAGATGCTTATTCCTTCTTCCCCTTGTCATTTATTTTTGCTCTTGGAGTCTCTCTGCACCTGAATTTCATCTCACCAGTGTCTTCCCAGGAACAAGATTGAAGACTACACCCATCTGACTTAAATTCCCTTACTCCACTTCAGAGGTCCATGGGCATGATATTTTTCCTTGTTCTCTCACAGTGTTGGGAAGTTACCGCCTGCCTAAGCCACTGCCGTTGTTCCAAGAGTGGTTCCCATTAGAAGTTGGTTTGGGTTCTATGCTTTGAACTGTGAGAATGGTTCAGAATGACCTTGTAGCATTGACTGGCTGAGACCTTTCCAGGCTAAGATCCAGAAAAAACTTGCTACTGTTTACTAGGGTTGATATTTCTTTCCTGACTGACGGGAGTTAGAATAGACAGTCCTTTAAAAGCAATTAGAGCTGCTGAAACAGCTGCATCACTGGCCTTTCTGATCAGCTCGTTAATCAACAGGCCTGTATTGAACTGAGGATTAAAAAAAATGTCTCTGATTTTAGCTAGTGTGTCATGGGAGACATATTTTTTCATGTGCATTTCCTCTCCACCCTCCTGCTCTTTTAATTAGAGTCTAAGGAGTCTGAGCGGCTAGCACCAAAAAGAAAGTGACTGGTGTATCTATTTCTCCTCTTTCAAAACAGAAAATGTTGTTCGTTTCTGTATATGGTGCCTCCAGGAATGCACTACAGCCCAGCCCCTGAGCTGCAGATGAGAGTCCTCCTCTGGAGGATGCACCGGAGAGGGATGCATGGTGATGTGGTGCCCTGTAGATGCAGAGAAGTTGGGTTTCTTCTTTGGATTTTACCTTGCTCTTGCTGGTGTGGCATTAACTCCCCAGGGCAGACGTTCATCTGCCCTCAGATACTGAAGAATTTAGAATACCAGCTGCACAAGGAGGGATAAAATTGCTGCTTCAGATGGTTAGTTGGAGGCAAAAAGGGCTAGCAAATGCATTACTGAGTGAAAAAAGAAACCCATATCTGATTATTCTTATTTATCTGTATTACAAGTAGCTAGGTACCTAGAAACCATAACTGAGATCAGGGCATTGTTGTTCTAGGACTGTACAAATAAGCACTTCGTCAGAGAAAGTCCCTGCCCCAAAGAGCTTCCAATCAAAATAGACAAGCCAGACAAAGGATGGGAAAGGAAAGAGGCACAGAGAGTTGGCCAAGGTCACATGGCAGAACCATGAATAGAACCCAGATCTCCTGAGTCCTGGTCTGGTGCCCTAGCCAACAGGCCTCTACATTCCTCTCCCTCTCCTTTCCTTTCTCTGGCTCGCATCAGTTTCAAGGATATATACATTGAGCCAGATTCTCAGCTGGTGTAAATCAATACCGACAGATTTCACTGGAGCTACGCTGACTTATATAGCTACAGACCTGACCCACCGGCTTTGTTTTCTCTTTTCTTGTACGCTTTTTTTTTTTTTGCGTTTGTCTCTTTCGAGCTGGTAACACCATTTGTCACCAGTCTGAGCATTTGTCTGGCACATTACTCAGTGTTGCAGCTCCTGGCCCTTCCATTAGCACTTTCTGCCTGGAGGGAAATCAGTGCCATCTCCTTTAAATCTCTTCGGGAACAGCACAATTGAGGCTGTTGGCAGCAAGTGATTGCTCTTGGTCTGCAGAAGTTAACAGGGTTGAATTGTAATGGTTGAACTTGATGATTGAGGCCATTTTATATGATCAAGGGCATACTTTGACCCAAGCTCAGGGCGTTGTGTCTGAAAACAGTCAATATTTTTTATTCTTCCCTCAGTGCAGGAAAGAATTCTCAGTGACAGCAATTCAGAATTGTGTGTGTTAGCGTCAGTGCATGGTCTTGTGGTTGCTTATAGTGCCCTGCATGGATGGCCTTCTTTTCTTAAAGGGGCCAATGCACACTTGCCTGAGCTTGCCAAATATCATCTTGTCATGTTAGATGACTCCCATACCAGATCCATGGCCCTGTCAGGCTGGTGCCTCCCCTGATATCTAGCTGTGGTGGAGGGGAAAGAAAGGGTGGGATTTCCCTATCTGACAGTTTAAAAGTGTATGAAAATGAAACCTGCTCTCTGTGTGTTAGGGAGTTATAGTTTCCATTCACTACATTTACCAGTAAAGTTGGGGCTGAACCAGTACCCCAAATCTGAACATTCAGAACTAAACTTCCCCACAGTTGTGGCTAGCATCTCTCTATTTCTGAGAATCAGAGGGGTAGCCATGTTAGTCTGGAATTGCAGAAGTGACAAAGAGTCCTGTGGCACCTTGAAGACTAACTGAAGTATTAGAGCATAAGCTTTCGTGGGCTAATACCCACTTCGTCGGATGCATGCAGTGGAAGTATCCAGG